>OY294037.1:11743620-12943620 GCA_958510855.1 Rhagonycha lutea
TTTTAATTTGATTTTTGAGAATCTGAATGTTTAATTAAAAACTTTTGAAACCTAAATGTAATTCAATACACATTTGGACTTTTTAACCATAGATTCTTGAGTTGAAAGGAAAGTGGATGAAGCTTACAAAATAATCAGAGATCCTTCAAATTCGTATCACTTCATCCAGACATGTAATTGCTTGCACAATAATTACTGTAAGTGTATTTCGTCCTGGATTCCGGTAACAAGTTGCAAGTAGCCTGCACTCCTCAGTTACATGAAGGACTGAAAATTACTGAAAAGCGTTAGAAATTTTTAATTAAATTTTAATTAAATATTTTCCAGTTCTAAAAATTATTATGAATAAGTTAAAAATTGAATCGCTTTGAAAGTTTCTTGAATACAGAAATCTTTTTTTAACTAGCGATGTGTGTAATTTCAAAATACTGAAATATAAAGTAGGTACTGAAATTTCTACTTGCTTGACTTTAATTTATATTTACGTTTACAACTTTTCTAACTTTTTTTTATGTACTTTTAACACACAGTAGTAAAGTTTTTAGACCTATCCGGTTTTTTATTGTTGCATTACTTGACTATTTTTATGTTATGTTTAACTTTAGTTTCTTTCCTTAAATTTAAATAAAAGTTAGGCTGCAAAATACATTAATTCATACCTGACGTATGAGATTTTAACACTTAAGTAGCTACAATAACTTGATGAATATTGTTATCACCTTCATTAGAATAATTTACTCATAATGTAGCTTAATAGTTCCAGATAATAATAATGAAGTTTTAATAAGGTAAAATCTAATTTTATAAGTTAATTTTCTGAAACTGAGTTCCAACAAGGTTCACATGATTTTCATATTTAGAATTTAATTATATCATGTAACTCGTGAAACTTAGTTTCGAACTTGGTTCGTTATTAATAATTTAAAGCGTTTCATATATTTTTTGAATTAACTTCTTTGATCTTAGTTTTAAAATCAATTTTCTTTATTATGAAACGCGATATTTCTGTTGTTCCAAAACTGCCTAGCCATATAATGTTGTTTGAGAAATTGAGAATTTCATTTAATAAATTTAAAATATTTAATTTTAACTGTTCCATTGAAGGATCTTAATTTGCATTTAATCATAATATTAATAAACGAAGCCCTCTTGCAAAAACTCAAATCCAATATTATTTTTTTTGTTATGAATATTGAAATAAGTCTCCGCAAATAGCATCACCAAGTCGACAATGCAAGCAGTAGTCGTAAATTCAACTCACATCGCATAACTGCAAGCCGTCTGAGTTAGCCCTTCAATCCCTCAGGTTTATTTTTGAATGATCAGTCTGAAATGCAAGGAAAACTATTTTATTGTCGTTATTCTGATAGGATAAAAAATTATTCCAACCCTGCGCTAGAAGTAATTTTTTGAATAAATTTGTTATCGGTTCTTGTGTATTTGGTTTCCAATTTTCACTAATCCCGACCTTACGCATCCGGCTACTTGAACAGCTGACCGGACAAATTGGGCCTGCGTTGGTGGACTTTTGGATTTGATACCTTTGGTTTAAATCAGAATAACAAATACTGTTCAAATTTTCAAAACAGATTTACAATGACTATTATTAAGTTGATAGTCTTCACAATGCAAATTATATAAAAATTTCTGAAAACCACCTGACCCCAAATTAGCCCATTACTCAAGTAATGACTGACAAAATTAAAGACTGAACTCTAAGACTTCATTTTTTCTACTAAATTTGGTATACTCCTAGTCCATTTATGTTGAATAATTTGAATAAATTTAATCAAAAATTTCAAAAATATCACATCTTAGCAGTCATTTGGCAAATATTCTAGAAATAATGACATTTCCTACTTGAATAAAATATGCACAAGTATAATTAGTTGAAAAAAGTGGTCAATAAATATATTAATCAATATGGTTTCCACTTTCCTCGACTATTTATATAAAAATTTGTTTGTCTTTATTGACAGTTTCCTCAAATAACGATATAATACTTACTATCTACAAAAAAAAGTTCAATTAATAACTAGAATATACTATTGTATTGACAATTATCGATACAAAGAAAATAATGTTCGTGTTTATAATATCAAATCCAAATCAGTTACCATGAAATTCAACCTCACATCGAAATACTTAAAATTAATGACAGAATAACGCAAGAGACAAATAAACGATTAGATGTTTCTTCTCAGTTACGTCCTTTTTTTAAGCAAAGGGCTAAATATTAAATGTAAATAAACTAAATTGATATATTTAATTTAAAATGGTTTGCTCTTGGGGCACAGTTCAAACTATTATTGTATTCTATAATAATAATTAATGGATTATATAGTTTTTAAATTTTGTTTAAGCATCTGTCCGTAATGCAATCAGGATTTGTTAGGTCAATAATTATTACTCACTTAAAAATAATTACAGTGGGGCCCTCAGGCCGCACAAATAATTATCTTATTTTTCTTAATTTAGGACTATGTTTTGTTGTTACAAGTTCACTTTTATGAGCATATAACTGTTTTGTATCCGGTAGTTAGTTTGTTAGGCTGGCCTGCAGATGTATCTGTTACCCTTGTATTTTTTGTCACTGGTAGCAATTTATCAACCCAGGGAGACCGATGGCTTACATGCCCTCTGAAGCACAGACTTAATTATGTATTAATTATTTTTCTAAAAACCTACTGTGTTTTACCTAGCGGCTCCACTTCGACATGGTACTTCTCACCTCAATTTTGGTAATGCAATTGCTTAAATGTGGATAATAAGTATAATTTTAGAAAATTAAAGATATTTTTATATCCAATTTTTCAATACAATAATATTGTACATTATCACATTAACTTTAGTGCCTAGATACACAAAAAAACTATGTTTTAATTCGATTCAACATAGTACAGATAGAATTTTGGGAAGGTGAACCATGGATGGAAGTGTCAAGCTTTAGAATCCTGTCTCAGTTCAAATTTATTCCACGTTAGAAATGTATGTAGGGCCATCTACAACAATGCCCATCGTAATTATAGAGCTTATAGAACTTCGTCGTATTTGCCATAATAAAATATTTAATAATAAATTAAATTGGTTAGTAAATTAATAAACTTTTGGGGTTTATCGAATGATTAACATAAATAAGAACAATAGAAAATATAATGAAAATGTATAGAAATGTGCAGTGCTTTAGAATTTAATCATAATAAAATTTAAGGCATACCATTAGCAGTTAGAGCCCATTTAAAATGACCGTAACCTTAAGCATAAGCGTAAAACGTAAAAGTTTAAATATTTGAGTATTCTGCTATGTTATATGTACGGCTCACGCATAGGATTTCTATTCACCCTATCACATATATTACACTTTTATTTATGTTTATGGTCATTTTGAATAGGCACTTAGTCGTGTAGTTAACAATTACCACAACTTGTTGCTGCCTCGATGATGATTCAAGAATGATTGTGAACAGACTAGCTATAGGGATACATTTCCCTTTATTGCTGTAACTTGGATCACACGATTCGATTCGTGACCAGTCTTTACACACACAACATTTAACATAATGCAAGTAAAATTCAGGGTACCCTGGAACAATATAAATTAGAAACTGAATACTGACTAATGAATGTTGTAGTAATTGACTACGAAATTGCAGTCAGTAAAGTTAATCCAAAGTATCTTATGGTTGCTATGGTAACGGATTCTTATGATCCTTAAGTTCTACGATAAAAGGAGTTGCTAAGTATGGCAATTATATTAAAACTCATCCCTTAGCCATAACTCGTCGGATGCATTATTTCAATTCTTTCGGACAATTCGGAAACTCGATGGTTTATGATCCTAAATTGTATCTAGGATATGGCTGTAAGTACAAGTAGCATCCTATTGAGACAGATGGAATTTAATGGTTGCAAGAAGCTAATCTTGAGATAATAAAACAAACGATGGTCCCTTTCGTTTCCATGTTGTCGGTGTCAGTTGTCCTGATTACTAGAGATGGATTAGAGATGCGGGTTGAAACCACAGTTGAGGTTATAATAGTTCCTAAGTGTTGAAAATCTGGAAAGTATCACTTCAAAAAAGCATGATGACATATCAAGCGACTTTTTAAAACTAGTTAACGCCAAGTAATACCTTACAAATTATCCTTATTTTTATATTTCTGGATAATAATCCTTAATGCTTTAATATTTAACTGATATAATGGTACAAAGTGGGCTGAATAACCCAAAATCGTATAAAATGTGGAACTTTAACTAAGAGGATGAATAAGTAAAGGAATCATCCAGTTTTAAAACTTCCTTCGTTACCTGGATTTTCTCTGTTCGCTAGTGGACAGGGTTCTTAGTTATTACTTCTTCTTTCACTTCTTTGAGATCTTTCGATCTGTTCTATCAACAACTGTGTCAAGTTTCCTTGGCATTATTGATTCTGTGCGCAATAGTTGTTTTACATCCGACAAGGTAGCTTGCTTGGCTGGCCTTCTGATGTGCCGTAACCCTGATTCTTATGTTAATCATTACAATTCATTAACACAGGGGGACCGCCGGATTAATGTGTCCTCCGATTAATGGAGACTTCTAATCAGAAAGTTTAAAGTTAACCCGGTACTTCGCATTCTCCATTGATCACGTTAACTGCGATGCAATGTCTCTTCAGTCTCATAATTATTATTAATACTATGTTACAATAATGGATCTCTGATTGATTCTTGAACCTTCTTAGGGTGATCTACTAATTTTAGAGTTAGATTATTATCAATGGCTTACAAAATTTCAATATGTTTAATTGAAAAGACTAACATTTTAAGGACTTAAATTTTGATTCCCTTGTAATGCTCATCCTGTATTATAAAACTAGCTATTTATTAACATGAATTCTGATCGCTCATTATTCTTATGACCAATTTTGTTAGAAAGTTCTTAAAACCAAGAGGTTATGAATTTATAAATACCTGGAATAATGGAAAACTTTTCAAATTGAATACTATCACGATATAAGTAATAAAATAAAATGAAATTGATCAATAGACGTTTATAAGAGTATTTAAAGATAGTATTATCCCAATATTATGTAAAACAGAATAGCCCACGGTATTCTATTTTAGAAAATAAAATTGCATTGTGCTTATCAAAAGCAGAATCTCCAGTTAAAAATACCTTTAGGTTATGCACGTCAAGTGCAATATTAACATGGACTGGGAAAGCTACCGAAGATGCCCACACTATTAATTCACCCTGTATACACATGCGCACACATAATAATAATATAGCTGGTATAATATTTTTAAATGAACATTTCGTAATAAATATAAGCAGAATGTACGGATTACATGCAAAACACATTGAAAAAAAAGTACTTTTTTAAGGATTAAGGATAATGCAATAGAAACTTTTTCGGATTTTTGCTTTCCAACGGTTGAGACTTTAATATTTCTGTACGTCTATTGAAAAATTTCGCGCTATACAAATTTATTAATATATTTATTTTACAAAGCGCGTCAGAGTTTGGTATCCTTAAGATTTGACTGATTGACGGCCTCCCTTCTATAGCAAGTACCTACACCTTTTGTCGACATTATCATCATCTAACTTAAGCCAGGAAGTTGTCATATGACAACACCAGCTTGCTCGCTACAGCTTTTCACTACTAAATAATGCTGACACTTGAACCAAACTTATTGCTTGATTCAATTTACATCGGGGTGCAACCCACTTCTGCATTCCATTCGATTGTCTGTTGTCGTCTGAAGTCAAGGTGACGGAGGCGTCGCTTTACACGACTTGACAATTAATTAAGTTGAACACTGTATACGTTTAAGTTAAGATCGCTGTAAAATTTACCATGTTTGCTTATTCGTTTAGTGTAATGAATGCCAAAGTAGTTTGTTACTTAACTTGGAAAGCTATGTGACAATGTTACTCCAGCTTCCTCCACATGAAGTACTTAAATTGTCAAACAGTAGGAGAGGAAACTTTATTTATATTTTCTATTTGCTCCAAGAAAAACAAAACTTGGTTCCAGCAATTTGTACTACAAAATTTTCAAGAAATCCATAAATTACACTTCCATTCAATGGAACACTTGTAACTATAAGTTTATTTATCAAGACAAGCAAAACGAAGTTGGACAAGTTTAAGGATAACTGTTACGTATTATCGCGTTATTCACGGATAAAAATTGTAGTATTATAAAAAATACTTTTTAACTCGAAAGCTTCTCCGTACTGTTTACATTTTTGGACTTTTATTTCCAAAGTTTTTAAGTACAATTTGTTGTAATTCCATTTTTGCACATTAATCTTTACGACAGTTTTAAGTATCACAAATTTCTGCTGCAGTTACACTATAAAATATGTAAGAGTATTCGATCATAAAGTACGTTAAGTTTGTTATGTGGTTTTATGTGAAATTTATGACGGTATCTGCATTAGACAAGAATAATGATGCCCAAAATATGTGTACTTTTAGGTTTGCAAATAGTTTGGTTTACATAGTTGACTGTTTAAACCTGGGATTTAGTAGGAAATTTGTTCCTATTTGGAGTTGTAAAGTTTGATTATGATTTAATTAACTCAAAATGTGCTTGATTGGCAGTTCCATACAAAATTTCAAATTTGTACAGTTCAATGATAAATAAGTTCGGGTTAGTTTCATTTTAAATAAATAGAATTCATTTACATAGAAATAATTATTGTGTCAACAGCAGATATTTTAATTGGTGTTCGTTTGAAAAATTTCAAACACAGAAACAATCAGTGTTATGTGCACGAATGCTGCACTAATAGCTGCATTAGTTAGTGTAACGTAGTATAGTTGGAAAATTTTGGAATTATTTCAACCCACTTAAAGAGGTATAGCAAGAAGTGCTCTCGTTTCTAATGTGATGTTAAAATGCCGTTCACGACTGGCTGAATAAGCAACTGAAGTTCTTATCGGATGGAATCCGTGAGTTGGTTTCTCTGTGACAAATCTACATTACAAGGAGATCTGCGTCGAAAACTAAATTACCATTTTTTGCAATATTTTTATTAAAATTGCTTCTGTATTTTAGGGTGGATTCCGTTTGGAATATATCGTTTGGATTTCCACACTAATTCAGTTATAATAATGATTAAGATTTTCAATATCCACCGTTATATTTCGAAGGTGTTTTGTCATTTATACCACTTAATAAAGCAGACTCTCTAAAATAAGTACACCTGTCAGTTCTGCAGTGAGATGATTGTAGCTGACAGAAGGGTTAGGGTGGTGTAGTACGGCATAAAGACCGTGATTGTCTGCGATCCTAGAGAGGTTTATTGTCGGTGGTGTGATGCGATGGTTGTTCACACCTACCGGCCACTTAATGTTCCCCGACGTCTACGTAAGGGTTGTTTGGCACATAGTTTTATTCCATCTTTTATTATTGTTCGCTGAAACGTATAGTATTCAACTTCCGTTCACACAGGATTCTTTATACTTTCCTGCCTTACATTTAAAGTGGAAAAGTTAAATATGTATGAATTTCTAAAGTTACATTTTCTATATACGGAAACTGAAACCTTATTAATATTTCAAGATTTGTAATTTTGTAACAATTCGATATTATAACAAAGTTTCATGTACCTACTATCCCACCAGTAATTATCATACCATTATGGAGTTATTGATCAACTCAGAGGTCATTCTTTTCAGTCTAGCTTACAAAAATTATATCCTTTATATTAAATGTGAATGGAAACCCCGTTGTTATTCTGGGTTCCTTACAGATAGCGTAAGTTTGGAGTATTACTATTCCTATTTCAAGTAGTACAATTTTAAAGCTGAAAAATATCTACTACGTGACTAATTACTCAGTACAGCAGTTACAACCACAGCTTGAAAAATTATAATTGCTAAAATAGCAAACTTTTTTTTAGTTATATCAGTTAAAAGTCGAGCATACTGGATCGTTGCTCCCAACTAGCCGACAGCGATCTATTCCGCTTGTGACAGCTTTCTACCTGCTAAAATAAGTTTACTATTTTAGCAATATTGCTAAAAGATTGCTAAATTTTATAATTAATTTTATCCATTTCCCCAACGGCCTTCAGTCAGCTAGTAGGAAATTTTTAAATTACAAATTTCAAAAATGCAATTTTATAATAACAATTCAATTCGCAACAATGTAACTTTTTATTTGAATATTTGATAAATTGTTATATTTATTAAACTTTTAAATATTTTCTGTATACAAATTTATAAAAGGTCGACGTTATAACCTCCGTCGATTGAATACAAAAATCGTTTCTGTACTTTTATCCGTTTGGGTTGGGTTATTAGTTACTTTCTCACGATAATGTATTGTAGTCAGCAATAATATCACAAGTAGCATGGTTTATACGAGTAGAAATCAATAGACGTAAAGTCACCAGACAAACATGTAATGTGTTATGAAGAATATAAACGAATCATAGCAACTAACCAAACAAGATATTAAATTAAAGTAAACAATTTCGCATGATAATATTACGAGATATTGCTATAGAAGCTAATTAATTAGCTACCAGCTGGTTTTTATAGTTTGATGTCAGCTATTTGATACTAGGATTATTTAAAAATGCGAAAATTATAGTATCATTCATACAAGTGTGGTACGTTTTCAAGTCAAATACAAGTAAAATTAATGTACGTCATAGTGCAGGTTACAGAGGTGCTCTGGTACTCCCTTTGAAGTTGACTTTACACAGAATTCGTAGTTATTTCAATATACAAAATAAGTTACGACAAAATTTAGAATAAATATATTAAAAAAAACCAATAAAAGCCTTACTTTAAAAAGTTATGAATTTGAAACATTCAGGTGAAACTGTAAATATAATAAAGTTGAGTACATAAAGAAAAACTTTTATTCGTGAAACGTATATCATCCTAAAAGTTGATTAGCCTTTTTGTAAAAAGAAAAAAAATACCAGAAGTTCTTTAAATTTATACCTACATAATATTAAAATAAATAGCTTCTACAAAGATGATGTTCAATATATTATAACTACATTCATCCCTTAAGTTAATTTGCTGAAATATTCCAAAATTCAAATTTTAGATTAAAATTTAATTAACGTAGAATTTTTTATTATTATTATCAACTTCTCGGTACCTTGAAATATCTCTATAATAAAAATTTTCCTCCGCGTGAATTTTGTTTAATATATTGAAAAATTCCAATGCTTAATTATTGTAGACAGCGTAAATTAGAAATGCAAAATTACACTTTCAATTAAAAGTTTAGTATCAAAGAATCGTTACAATGAAACTCAAAATGTGTGCCGTATGGTTTGCATGGTACGTTAAAATTACTTTATTGGCGAGTCTCGGGTCGTCGACGTCGTTCAACATTTTATTTCATGGTAGTTTCCGTATTTTTGTAATAATCATTCCAGTGCTAAGATCCATTTAAAGTTTTAGTGATATAATTTTATTTAGATCTATACATTGGAACTGTAAGTTAATGTGCACCACACTAGGTGAATATATTATGGTTAAAGCCTAAATCGCGATCATATCTGATTGATTTTAATTACATCTGCATGTCATACCATACCATTCAAAAAATCGCATGCTACTCTTTGCATTCGCGAAGGAATTAACTTAAAACGAAGGAATTAAATTCAATTACAAAAAAGAAATTGTTTTTTAAACAAATTTCTCTTGGTGTATAACTTTAACGTCCAATTTGACACCAACATAATCTTCTTTATCGGCCGAATCATCTAAGTTCCTATGATACAGAAGCCGATTCAGATATGATGCATCGCGCTCCAGTGCGACCAAATTACATTTCAAAATTTAACTTTGATACGCCGAAACCTTGATAAACCTTGAAAGTTTGATAAAACGAAACGAAAATTATTTTCCAAATAATCAGTCAAGAAAATTCTTCTACTCTGAGGTAAAACAAACTGAATAACCAGGTGAGTTGGATTTCAACATCAAAAGTTTCACTACAAAATTTTACTTTTTCAAACCTATCCAGGATCATCCAGGAAATAACTCAAAATGATGATCTTTCACCAAATTAACAATAGGTGATCTAACACTCCAAAAATAGCAAACATTTCAAAAATCGCTTGCCAATAAACTGAATAAAATGGATAACGAAAGAAGACCTCGCTTTCCTCTTGCCATTCGTCGAAAATGAAAATTCTCAACCCCTTTGTCAAACGTCGCGGGTAAATTCAAATGAACTGTTACACTTTCACTAATTATTATTATTATTTACCTTAGATACCAAACAGGAGAAAACCCCTAATACCACAATTCTACTATTCTACTACACCAATTCTTCCAACTCAAACATAGAATTAATAACTTAAATTTTTAGCAGCATCACTCAACGTATTCGTTACTGTTTCCCATAGCTAACAGAATACGACAAAATATATAAAATTATAATCATAGTTGCAACAATTAAATACATTGTTGCTTTATTGTTAAATAATTTTAAATAATTCAGAGTGCGGCAAGTAAATTTCCTTATTTGAAACGCGTGCCCTGAGGCGACAATTATTCCGAGAAGGGTGGGGTGGCGCTCATTCGAAAGATCGAAACTTAAAGTTTTCTGTCATATTCGCTGGGTTAGAAGTGCATAGTGGGGGTATTAAAAAACGACGCCAGCGTCCGCTGTGGACAAATTGTTTCAAAAACTGTGGTCAGATGTCACGCACCCAGCGAATGGATATATAGTAACGATCATGTAGTGGACGAGGGAGGATCGAGCGTTTGTCTTAAAGATATATTTTTCAAGCGACAGTTCAATAATCGCCACACAATATGCATTCAGAAATCACTTTAATTTCGCACCCGCGGATCGTGTTCCTGATCAGAAATAGATTCATTTATGGGTGGACAGCTTTAGGAAAATAGGTTATGCGCAGAAAAATAATCCTGGAGGTTCAAGAACGGTCAGGATACCCGAAAACATCGAGCAGGTTATGCAGTCAATTTTGCGATCTCCTAAAGCGATCTACGCGCAAACATGCAACTGGTTTTGATGTTTTATCGTTCTGTGAGAAGAATTCTTCATAAAGAACTGCAATTTCATTCATTAAAATTGGAATTTGTGTTATTCATTTTTAAAATTAGGTAGTTTCCCTGCCGTACCCTGTATAATTCATTACAATTCATCACGCGCGGACACAATGCTAACAAAGCAAAAACTGAGAACAGTAGAGATGAAGGTCCTCAGAGCTACGATGGAATACACTCTACGAGATAGAAAAATAAGTGTGTCAATAAGAAGCGAATGTGACATACAAGACATCATAAAATGGAGCAAAGAAAAGAGAAGAAATTGGAAAAATGGACGACCTACGGGAAAAAGATTGCCGGGACGACCACCCAAGAGATGGGCACAGAGCTGGTTCTCCTCTTCTACTGAATAATCCGAAGGTCAGGCAAACAGGGTTGACCCTAGCCAAAAGCAGAAGAAGAAGAATAAGACCCCGTATAAGTTAAATTTTAAATCAATTTTTATTCGGAGCATAACAACGAAGTACATTGACCGTTGACTCGAAATGCCCGGTTCGATTTCGGATGAAGTAAGAACTTGATTCTGGCCGTATCTATGCAGAAAGGAAAGGGACCCCCACTGCATACGTACCTTGCTTGTCCCAAGAGAGCAGAATTCTCAAATGATAGAAATTGTTTATCATAAATGCTGCCACGATGCCAAGATTCGTGCGTACATTATACCAAGAAGAACAAGAACAAATTATGGTTTCTACGTTAGTGCATTTTTAGAAACGCAATTATAGGTTCATATAAAAATGATTAAACTTGAATTTGTGATAAAATTACCAGATAATTCTTGCCTCTCTTGTCAAATATGTTTATCCTCTCAGTCGACCAAAAAACGCAAACGTGTAACCAAGGAACAATTGAAACTATTGATTTTCTCTTGTAAACCTGCACCTAAGAAGTCCAAGGTGGTCTTAAACGCCTATTTTGAAGGCTTATAGAAATCGTATGATATGAAAGGGATCGAAAGATTGGAAAAACGTTGGACGAAGTGTATAAGATCTAAAAGGAGACTACGTTGAAAAATAAAACGTTTCTTTAGCAAAATAAATGTTCCTTGGTGTATTTTTACCCGATTTGATAATTTAGCCTCGTTCTACAGCTTATAAAATTTTTCAAAAAGCGCTAAATAATGTCACAATTTAAAAAAATCGAGAGGCATCCATCAAAGACAATAGCCGAATAGGCACATCAAAATTGCCCCCTGCTAGTTTCCAAAAGATATTTAGCCTGTCATTTCCTCACTTCGAAAAGAATTTTATCTTTTGAAAGAAATTGTCTTTGAACTGATTCCAAAGGAGTCTTTTCATTTTCCAAGTTCCTTTTGTTTACTCAGGGTCAACTACGTAATTTAAAAACTGCTCTAACTCAGTAGTCTGAAATGTTGGACCTTTATTAGTCCATAGTTCACGTGACTTTGTATCCACTAGCCTAATTTGATTGGACGTTGCATTTGTTAACTTTGGTGATTTTCGTGCATCAGTAAATTCAAGCAGTATTAGATATTAAATTCGCGTTAAGCTCAAATTAAGAACCGACTAAGTAAAAAACCTAATGACTTTTTGCACTTCCCTCCTGACCCATTAAATTTTGTCATGTTTTCTGAATTTTCTGCATTGCTTTGGCCATTACCTGATTTTTTTAGACCTTAACCACGACGAAAACCTTTTCAGAATATATTATGACAATCATTTAATTTAACCCTATTAGATTTGTTAATTTTCTTTTCAGATTATTGATTGATCAGAATAAACGAAATAATAATAATAAAATAAATAAAAACCATCCCCAAAATGGAAGCATAAAATACTTTCCATCGTTCGAAGCCTACGTTATTACACTGTACTTTGCAATTGCTTGAACTATTCAGAAGAACTTTACAAAGAAGTACCACCGATTTACAATTAAAAATGTAAAGAATAGCAGTCAGATTGGCTGCTCTGCCAGACTTTATTCCCAAAGCAGTGGGCTAAAGAAACAGCTGTAAAATTCGTACAAAACAAAATATGAATACTGATCAGGAAGGAATTGTGTATTATTGGGTGGGTGGGATCAACAAATTAATATAAATGAAAACAAAATGGATTAATTTATAGACAAAAAATAATATTGAAATTTACTGACAATCTAAACCTGCGTTTCATTGTTTCAACTGATGGATTGCACGATCAAATCCTACATAAGAAGATATAAGAGGAAGAAAGCAAACGACGATGTATGTTAATTTATTTGATTATAATTCTTTAATTACTTGATTAAATTGTTGCCATTACATGGGGTTAAGATGAAAACATCGTGTTTGATTAACCAGAGTAACAATCTAAGCGTGTTTCCATAAAACTTAAAATGTTTGATTAATTTTAATTCTGTAAACCACATAGTGCTAAAGTTATAACGATAGGTTATCACCGCAGTAACTGATATCAGCAGATTAGCTACTGCAGGTCCTGTAGATTACCGCCCAAGAGCTAAATTGATTTTCACTGCAAAGTTTATTAAAATAAAACTATGCAAAATGTTGGCAAAGGAATGAGAATTAACGATTATTGCACTGCAAGTACTAAAATTATTGATAATTGGTAATAAAAGTTTTAAATCCATGAATTTGTTACATTTGAATATTCCATAGTATACTGGAGATAATTTTGCACAAATTGTGATACCCTTTACTTTTATTATGATACTTACGTATGGTTATTAGCGTTCTATTGCGGTAATAAAAATTTCAGTGGGTTATTTAAAAATAAAAGGAATTATAGGAAAAATATCACGTGAGAGCCATTTAGATAATATGATGGATGATCTATGCAATGCAGAATTTGTGTTTGGCATATTTATTACGTCGGTATTATTTTTTGGAATATTCAAACAGTATATTTTTGTATAACCTCTAACCTCGCAATTAATTATATAAATAAATGGGACTCGAAGGTTTACGTTTTTCCCAAAAAACACAATTTGTTAAAATGCTGACGATGACAGCTTTAAGTTTATTTAAGTTTACTAATTGGATGAATTTTGAATTACTTACACCTCCAGTATTTGGAGTATTAAATTACATTCACCATCAACTTATACGTAAAAACGAAAATAAATTTGTCACTTTATTAACGCAAAATTAAGCAAATGAATTATTCGAAAGGGGTAAAATTGAAAAGGTGCACCCCAGGATGCATCAACAATAAATCATAACTTACGATTCAACTTCTCGCCGTATCTACGGTTCCGTCTTCATCGGTATTGATTAATATGCACTCTAACAGCGGCACTGCAGTCGACGGGGCGTAAAATAAGATAAAACTCTTGTGAACGTCCGCATAAGCCTGGTCTTAGGACAAATAGAGGTCTTGACAGCAAGGATTTGCATGAAAATTGACCTTTACCCATCATACGTTAGGAAAAATCATTTTTCCCTTAAGCCATTTATTTGGAAATGTCATCCGGTAGATATTAGTGCCAGATTAATGACACTGTTTACTGGGGGTCGATAAAGCAAATAAAAAAGTAGGAGATGATTTAAATACGGTGCCCCCGAGATAAAATAATCCAATTAATTTGATTAAGCTCTCATCGTGCAAATATTTATTTAAACATTATTTATTATTTCAGTTTCTAAAAAAGCACAAATACAGCCATTTGATATATGATTATTCGCATTCCGTCAGTTTCACACACGATTTTACCATAAACGTTAAAATTTATGTAATTAAATCGTTGTAATAATTTCTAAACCTTCTTATGTTGTTGGTGTACAAAAGTTAAAGCGATAATCTGTAATAATAGCATAGTTTACGAACGAAAAAAGTAAATCTAGTCGAAAAATTGGTAAAGTTTGTTCAAAATTTTTAAATCAATAGGAAAGCGATCGTCTTACAAATGACTGATTTTTGTATTTGAGTTCTTGTACAATTTTAAAATACGCTAAGAAAACTCTTTTGTAAGCTTTCACCAATGGTTTATTTGCAATAGCAACCACTCTAGGGATTTTTGAACATGTTTGTCAACCTCTTACAAAGAAAAATGTATCGAATGCAGCAGCATAAAGTTTAAAATGTATCCTGGACTTGTTGAACACTCAAAAAAGTTTGCTTCAATTACCATCAAGTCCACTAACTATCGCGGTGTTTGAGTTTTGAAATAAAATTCATATGTAATGAAATAGTAGAGGAGGCAATTATGAGAGCAGTTTGCAGAAATGTAAGTACGTTTAACTTTTACAAGCAACTTACACGAGGGTGGTTTAAATGTGTTAAAACTCAAATAACGGTGGCGCGTGCTTCACCGCGCATTGAATTATTCAATCAGAACCCAAATACACGCCTGTGCTTTTATTATTTTATTAGTCTCGCCATTTAAATTGCAAAGATCTGCAGAATTTCTTTCTTCCTTTCAAAACTAATTTCCAACTTACTAAAAAGTTTCATCGTTGAAGAGAAGTGTTAATTATTCTCGTGTTCTTAAGCAAAAATGGAAATTTAAAATTTATATCAGGCAAAAATTTGTCTTAAACTTTTCTACCTGATTTTATATTATAAATTTAAAAAAGAACGTTGTAATTGTTATACTTTCTTATTCAAATATTAATTTACATGTTTTCTTTTTGTTACAGGTAAGCCAATATTTTCAACATCACTTCGTTCACTCTAATATGGATGACTTATCCAGGCAAGTTTAATTACGTTTTTTTACGTGTGGTTCAAATTTTTGTTTGTTTAAAATGAATCTTTTGTAAAATTTTCTACATGGATTACTTGAATAATTTACTCACCACCGCATTTTTGTCTTCAGCTCCGAGCAAGAGCTGTAAAATTTATAATATTTCACTTAATATAATTCACTCTATATGGGGTTCATTATGTGATTATGATGAGGGTCCCTACCGACTACCTATTTTAAATAAAAATGTTGACCCTCCAGGAGTTCTTGTTAAGGTGAGGCGGTGTTAAAATTCATCAAAGAAAAAGCGCCTAATAAACCAGTTACACGATGTATTTGCATTAAATCCTTTAAAATTATGAAAACATCTTAGGATGTTAAGATATCACATCAATCTTGAGTTAATGTTTCGATTTCTTATCTGGATTGTTTTCAAGTTCATTGTACTTAAAATTTATATCTTAAGCCGTTCTATTTGTTGGTACAGTATATTTGTTATGCACGCACAATGGTCCTTTGAATACAACAATAATTTAGCAGCCGACATTCTAAATGTTAATTATTCTATGCCATGTTTTACATGAAAATACATCTACGTCGATTTTAACTTGGAGTATCTCAGGAATGCAATTTAAAAACTAAGTAATATTTTCAAGTTCGTCTCGTACATTTAGAGGATTAACAAAGTGTCAGACGTTAATTTGACAAAGATTTAAACCTACAAAACTAATCTTTAAAAATTACATCCTATTTTGCATACATTTTCGTGTCCCAAGATCGTTCAATCATATGGAAAAAAAAACATAACATTGTTTAAAAATCGTCGTTATTTTATAGAACAAAGTTTTTTAAACTTGAGTAAATAAATATAACATTTTTCTTTGATACATATAGCTTCTGAAGACTACGTCAGTATCTCTTTGATGATAAAGGAAATCTCCCCTTTCGTTTTGTATTGAAAATAGGTAAAGGTTTGCTCAGAAACTACCAATTAAAAAGTAAAAAAAAAATAGTTTACCATTTAAAAGAAAAACGATGCTGGAAATAATTTTCACATCGAAGCGAAAATTCAATAAAAATGAATAAAAAATATAGTATAAGCGGTTGAACAAACAAAATATTTTCACTGTTACACCTGCATTATTGCAAAGAATTTCTTTGATAGAAATTCCTGAGCTCTTTGTTGTTTTGCTGCATCCTCAAAAGAATGCCCGATAATAAATTTCACCACTTGATATGTTTACTAGCCCAAATTGAAAATCGAACTTTTTCCAATAGTATTAACGACTATTGTAATTTATTAATATGAAACATTACGAATATAGGCCATCTAGCGGTTAGAATCTAGAAAACTCAATTTTTTTTCGGTAAGTCGTTAATCAATCAAATAATTTTAATCTATCTTTCTAGTTAGAAAGATCTAAAAAAAATAGGTGAAATATGGGGAAGGGGGTTACGTGAACGTGAAACACCAACATGAAACATATCTACATATTTTCATATTCCAAAATTAATGGTCAAAATCAGACGGAATAATTTCAAAAATTAAACACTAAAATTCTTGATCTTCCTAAAAATTTTGATTTTGTAAATAAGATTTGTATAAAATGAAACAGATAACAATTACCAATTAAATTTGTATTTTGATTTAAATTTCAATTGCTTATGCTTTCAAATCACATAATGGTGAATATACTCACAAAAAGGGTTGAAATCGAATGTTTGAATTGAATTCAAATGTTAGTTGACAATATAATTTACCAACCGATAGCAATAAATAAATTGAGTTGATTTACGTCCAGTTTTCAAGCAGTTTGCTTTTTGTGCGGCCGTTGAAGAAGCCAGACCTTTGCAAGGCCCCAAATCGCCTACCTGATTAAGTTTTATTCACTTCAACTATTAGAAATCATTTATAAACTCATCGAAAGTGAATTTGATTTTTTATCGTTAAAAATTTACAATAATCCGAAGACTTTTTTTAAATATTTATTTTTTAAATATTAAATCAACAGATGTGGGCTCGCGTTGAACTATTAAATTTAGCACATGCACGGAGCGTCTATCGACATAATTAAAATAATAATGTAGGTACTTGTTAGCAAGCTTGAATTTGTACAGCTGTAAATGTACTTTTGTAAAATTCATAAGTAGTTCATTCAATAGGAATTGTCCTTGAATTTTTAACCATAAATTTCAAAAGCATAAACTTTGTAATTAAAAATAAAATACAATTAATTATTATCTGTGTCAAAATTAAAATTTAATTCTTTGTGTCAAGAGGATTTTATGTTTTTTATTCTATTTTCTTCAACATCGAGAAAAACATAATCACTCACAATAATTAATCATTGTCAAATCATAATCATTGTAATCACTCAAATAAAAACGCACAAAGAGAGAGCAAATTATTATAAACATTGGAAGAATTATTAACATTAAACATCCCCAATTGGATGCATAATACAATATTTCGATGTTAATGTCTTTCGTCCATCAACAACACTTGCTTACATTTGGATCGCAACTTATATGCGAATTCAACTTAAACTTTTTTTTATCTTGGATCACAACCAAATTTGCTAGCCCACGTTCGGCAACGATCTCGAGAAGGCAACACCAAGATCGTGTCCTCCTGATCCAGTGCAAACAAATTTTCAAATTTTGTGGATGATGAAACGCGATTGAATACAATTTCAAATTTTTTTAAATCAATATTTTATTTATAACAATCAATTTATCTTTCCCACGTCCTTGGTAATTCATGTACATACACTTTTTACCCCAAAATTAAAATTACACACGAAACTCGATAACACACAAATAAATATTTTAAATTATAAAACGTGTGACAACCGAATCGGTTTGGTGTGGCTTTCCTTTCATCAATGATTTCTTATTTCAGCTTTCTTCGCCCCTACTATGGTCCATATACCTCTATTTGTTTTTAGGAAGCGTTTATGTGATTGTTACTTCCTCTCTTAGTCATTGCAGATGTGTGCGTGACGACCATTTTGATTGTGTTGTAACCCCCCCCCCGTTTGGTCACATATCATCGCAATATATTAAGTTAAATTGGATGTTAGGCTGAAGGCCTACTTCTAAGTTGCAAATAAAAGTTGTAATCAAGAATGGTCGGAAGGAAAGGATAGAACAGGACATGAAATTAAAATTAACAGTTAAGCTGCTATTAAGAAGCCAACCTAATAAAACGCAAGCCTCGCTTATCTAAATGACTTATGTAACAGCACCGAAATATTATGTGGATCTAAAACTAACACATCATTGGCCACTTTAATCCTTTGGATTCCTTCAATCTAAGTACGAGTAGCTCTAAAACAGAAACTGAATACACCTCAACAAGGATAAAAGTCACGATGTTCAAATAGAGAGATTAAGAAATCATTTAATTGGTCGATTTCAGGCCAATAATTTAAAGAATTCGATTGGAAATACCGATGATATGCAATATATCAGCGTTTCTTACAAACGGCATGACGATATTACCATATGGCACCTGACGTCACTATCTGTAAAAACATTTATATGTCTTCTTCTTCTTCTCAGCCTTTTCTCCATCCACTGTTGGACATATTGCCTCTCCCATTGGAAGTTTTTGGTGAGGTTTCTTGAGTGAGATTGGTGAGTAGTCCGTATATCGATTTTGAACCATAGTTGTTTAATATCCAGTAATAGCTTGCTAGGCTAGCCTTCAGGTGTGCCTATAGCCCTGTTTATATTAACGGTGGCAATTAGTCAACTAGGTAGGACCGCGGGCTTTACGTGCCCTCCAAAGCACGGAAACTTGGTCGCAAGAAAGTTTGACTCTCGCCAGGTTTGAACCCGGTACCCCGCATTCGCAGCCAACTGCGTTAGCTGCAAGGCATTGACCGTCTCACATTTATATGTAGTTGATAATGATAGGGTGACAAACTTTAGATCGAAAGTTCTACGGTTCAAATCCCAATAAGACCCATTCGTGTCGTGGTTCGGATTCCACATTAAGCTGAAGGTCTTGCTTTTCATTTTAAAATTTATTATAATTTAAAAAATGTACATTATGGAATATTTCCACTAATGAGAAGTAACTATATTTCATATGATTGGATTTTAGAAATCACATCTTTAGGAAGTGGGTAGATAAAATTAATCTGATCCAGTCTGATGCCACATAAACACGTAAAAACGTATCGAATATATTTTCATTGCGAAGTAAGAGGGTGAATGCAAACTGAGAGGCCATCACAAATTATATTCGAAGCTAAATTCATTACTTATTGGAAAAATGAATCAATGCATTAAAGTCATACGTTAAAAGCTGAAAAGAGAAAATCTTGGTTAGAAAGCACAATAAGAACTTCAGTTTGCTCTCCAGACAAAGTAATCCAGAAAACATAAAGGCGGTTTTAGCCTTTATGTCCAGTACTAGCTTAGATCTTCTAAATTCTTTAATTCAAGGATTAATTTAATTTGTATTGAAATTAACTGGAATAAACAGAAAAATATAGATGTAACTGAAGCTATAACTAACGATAAATCTAAGAAGATTATTGTTAGAATTTCACAATAACATAGAAAAAGTTATATACCTGCAAATTTTGAAATGATGCTTTCTTACATAACAAAATGTGATTTGCTGCTAATAGAATTTACTGGATGAGCGTCTCGTAAATCATTTATTTTGCAGAAATAAATTAAAATTATTGTAATTGCCGGGAATACACTAATTTTAATGAACCATTTTATATGCAATTTAATTTAGAATGTTTAAAATAAACATAGCGTAGCACTTCGACCACTAAAAGTTTAAATATCAGTAAAAATATTTAACGAGTTTAATTCGGTATTAGTTACAAAAAGTGCACTACAAAATAATGAAAGGGAAATAAATTGCGAGATAACTGTTGCATTTTCTAATGCTATTCAATTTTATGTCGGTAGTCCTCTTATCTAAAGAGTTACAAATATGGTAATGCTATGCTATATTTTAACGTTCCTCTTTATCTCGTTTTACATTTTGAATAAACACTTACAAACTTGTATTTTAAAAATATATTTAAAAATTTTGCAAATTATATTCATATTATATTGTAGTATTACTTGAACTTGTAGGTTTTATCTGCATGTACATACATCAAATAGCTGAATATCTGATGTTCGTGGCTGCACTTGGGAAATTCAAAAATGCACCTAATGCATACCTCGCTATACTGCTTTCGAGTTAATTATAAGATTTACTGAAATCTTAATGCGTGTTCGCTAGATTAATTTGAACCCAACACAATTTTCAATCACCATATGTCACCGAAACTGCTCTTCGTTACCCCAACCATCGTTCCTCTCGAGCACTAAATCTTTAAGACGTTGTACTTTACACACCCATCATTATCATTTCTTACGTTAAAACACGTAATAATGTTTAGACGTTCGTAATTACCCGAAATAATTAAATGTGAAAATTACAAGAAAATATTAACTCAATTTTCTACCGCGTTCCTTACAGTTTCAAAAATAATTACATGGCAATTTGTTTACAACAGTGGAGTTGCTTCAGGTGAGTTATTAATTATCCTTCAGTCAGTTGTGAACATCAGAAAGATCTTTATTGAAACTATCAGCGATACACAAAGCCATTGAAAAATTCTTTTTGCATTAGAACAGCAATTAATTTTGAAAGTCAGCGTCGGGAGTTATGCTAGGCCCATTATAAAAATAATAATACCAAACCAAGCAATACAAACCGCATCCTTTATCCGCTTTATTTTACAATGATATACGGTGGTCGGGTTGGTTATCGTGGTTTAAGGACCTAGCAGGACTACTAGGGTAACAAACCGCAGATCGCTTGTGTTTGTTACACCAACCAAATCCTTAGGTGTATTAAATTCACAAGGAGCGCATACACATTTGCATAAAATTTTATTAAAAGGGTAAATTCGGTTGCTATCTTTAATCTTGCTTCATTTTTAATTATATCTAAAATAACCCCTTCTTTCACCCCCATACACTGTGAGTTTTCTCTGTAATTATATTTTGTTTGTGATAAATGGTAAACGTTTTGTTAAGAAAACGTAACCGGTGCCAGCTTGATAAAACAAGATTTTCTATAATAAATATAACGTTTTTGAGATTACAGTTAAGATCTAAATAAATTTATTAAATTGCTTTATAGCTTTCGGTCATTACATTTCTTGTTCTGCTAAAGTTTGTCGCTACGAGCTGCAACATAAATAAAGCTTAATTTAATAGCTCCCTGTTTGTGTAATAAAAGTCGCATAAATATAAATAGAAAAACAAATTTTAATGTCCACATTTTTTTCTGATAATCATTTACCCAAATTTAAATTCTCTTTTACCGAGAAATGTGAGAAAATTAAAATATCGCTTCATAAATCATAAATATCTTTAGTACGGTCCATGCTATCGTAAACTTTGGCCAATAATGGAAATGGAGATCATGTAAACATGGGTGTTTGATTGACGATGAACATTTTTCCTAAGATTTAATTTTCAGATATCAAAGAAATTTTATTATGATTCTCAATTTTATTTCTAGATTCTTGACCGTTGGATTTCATTTTTAGAATTTTCTTCTTCATTTTTAGTTTACAATCTTACATTCTTATGAAAATTCCTTTTATAAATTAAAAAATTAAAAAAGTATTGTATTATGATGTTTCAACTGCAACTAAATAAATATATGGGGCAGCTAATTCTCTCCACGGTTATTTTAGTGCATATATTCGCATCTTTTTATTTTTTTATTTATATTGAGAATATAAAACATTTTTTTTTATTTGTTTCGGCACATTTGTTCAAACTACCTCAGGTCTGCCCAATGCACTTGGTTGTACGTATGGTCTATTTAAAATATTCAATTATTGCATAAACAGAATTCTACAATCCTGTCTGGAATAGAGAACCAACTCTAAAAAATATCAAATTTAATTTTTGACCTGTAAGCATTGTTTCCTTCGACAGGGACATTTTCATTGACGAGGACTTCTTACCTTTCACATTATCAGATCATGCCAACCCGACGAGGAGTGAAGATATTTCTGGATATGGAAATATTGTATTTTTTTAAAAATGAAACTTTAACATTGTTTAAGTTCATAATAACAAAATTACATGTTTTATCACCGTTTGAAAAAAAATTACTTTACATAGATAATTAACTAAAATGTCAAATCTTTTACAGTTTTTTAAGATATACTTTGCAAACGTTTGAAATGGGTAAGGGGCTGTAGAAGGGAAACTCACGAGTTCAAATAATTTAAAATTTAAAAGTTATATTGTAATCACAGGCCCATGTCCTCATATTTGTAATTCGTCAGTTGCAGATAAGCACAATCGCAGAGGAAAAACTGAACGTGAAGCCTTTTAAAATTATTATCAAACTTTTAAAAAATTATAAAGTACTTTGAAATGTTCCTATTCCTAGATTCTCTGGAGATAAATCTGTCAGTATTTTAATT
The DNA here is from genome assembly GCA_958510855.1 of Rhagonycha lutea. Taxonomy (NCBI): domain Eukaryota; kingdom Metazoa; phylum Arthropoda; class Insecta; order Coleoptera; family Cantharidae; genus Rhagonycha; species Rhagonycha lutea. Next base: position 11,766,786 of record OY294037.1, read on the forward strand.
AAAATGCTCCAGAAAAGCTTAACATGCTCCAAAAAAATTGATATACTTATAAGATTTGCATTACTTTGAGAATACCATTTGAAATCCTTTTTGGATTTTAAAATATTTTTAGTAGGTAACTAAAATACTTTATGAATGTATTTGATATTTTAAATCCATTAGCTGCGGGAATTTTACGAGTTTGGCTCTGCCTAGTAGAGTACCAAAATTTTAATGTTGTGATTTAAACAATAATAAATCTTCACAAATATTCTCTAAAAGTAATATTATACAAGAACTGCACATAATCTTCATGATCGGGGTTAATAAAAATATAATCACTAAACACGAAATTACAAAAACCTTTGTAAATCTTTGGTATGATCTGTCACATTCGAAGGACATTGTAAATTAATTGATTAAGCTCAAGCAGGGGACGAAATACAAAAAGCTGCATGTGTGATCAAAAGTAAATTATACAAACTTTGCCTGTAAAGAAGTTCAATAAAGCATTCGATTAAGGCGATCAGCTCCCAAACAAGAGGAATAAACCAATAAGTGATGCGCAGGAATGGATTAACAAGATTTCTAGATTTTAATAGAAGTTTTATTAATTAATGGAATGTTACAATACGTAGGGATAGAAAAAGAATTGGATAACATAGAATTAAATGAATTTGGTAAATGATGCTGCAGTAAAGGTCTGGTTACTTGTTAATTACGGTTTATCAGTTGCAGATAATTAGGAAATTAATTGGAAAGGAAAAATGAACAAAGTACTATTTCAGAATATTTTGCAAAACTATGAACCAAATCAACTCAAAGTTTTTAAATATTTCTTAGCGTAAAAATTTTAAATCATTGGTTTTAATAAAAAGCGAAAGATGCAGAAGAACAATAAGCAACGTACGAATGAAAAAGCATCTGAATTAGATGATACAAGATAAAATTGAGATAAATTTCTCATGCGTTATACAAAGAACCGCCACGGTATTTAACATTACCCAAAGGCGCAAATAAAACGAAATGAGTTTTTAGTTGCATTCTTGCACGACTACTTAATTTTTCACAGTCAGCAGCAGTTTATCGAATAATTCTTTACCTTTTACACAGTAATATCGAAAAAATTTAAATAATACGTTGGTTTAACCTAAAGCTCTCTGTAAATTAAGTCGAATAAAAGTTTTTGTCCTCGTACACCAAAATCGTTTCAAAAGTTGCGAGAGGGAAGATTAAGATTTATTTTAAGAAAAAGAAATTCAATTTCTTAGTAGCACGAAAATTGTGGAACGTGGAATGGAAAACTATAATTTTCAATTAAATTGTCAATATATAACGGCAAGACCAGCTAAGAACAAAATTGATCATTACAAACTTTTTAAGATTTAAAAGAATATTGAAAATTTAAAAAGTTTCCTTTCTACGATCTTAAATTCTTAATGTTGAAGTTTAGATGTAGTACATATCAAGTTTTCTTCAACACGGAAGAGGTCTTGAGATGAAAATGTTGCTTTTTATTTTGATATTCTCTCGTAGATTGCAGGATATTTTCCGTTTCAATGGATGATACACATCATATTATACCTGCGAGTATATTTTGCGAAACACTACATTACTGCATGTAAAAGTTCACATTCATATTTTTCATTATGACAGACTTCCCATAAAAACATGCCTTTGTCACAAAATATTAAATATTTCGAGTAATATAAACTTTTCCGTTTCATCAAAAATTGTCCAACTTTGCAACCTAAAAAATGAACCGCGGGCCGAAATGAAATAAAAAAGTGCTTTATTTTTGAATTTAAAAAAGTTAAAATTGAAAGTTGCTTAATTATTGTGTTGGTGTGCCCCCGATGATAAATCGCATTATTAGTTAACACAGGCTCGATTTAAAATATCTTAATTAATCATTGTAATGTTTACTAGCCACCAAGATTATAAAAGAAAAATCTTGCTTCTAAAAATCATTAATCTAAATAACCACTTGTTCTTAAAGTTATTGTGTGTAAAGAGTTTAATAATTTTTGATTAATTTTTATTATGCTCAAACAGGTTTGGCATTTTGTGGTTAGCAAAAATTAATTACAACCAACCGCCTTGGTTTGGTTTCACTTTTGCTTAAGTGTGAAATTGATATTTTAAAATTAGGAGATCGTAGTTTGAATGACGAAACACTGTTCCGCTCCTGCTGGAGGGATAAAACGTAATTTTGTAAACCCCGAGAAGTTTTAGACCAATTAAAAAAGTTTGTTGATGCAACTTGTTGGATGAAATGGCTCATTTGGTTTCTTGCAGCGGAATTCGTGGATACATTACTGTGGTAACTTATTTCAAATAGTTTTTTTTTCTTTTTGAATCAAATTGATGTCTTATGCCAAAACGCTTCTTCCGAAAGTAATAAAGATATATCTAACAAATGAAGTTGAAAATATTTCCATAGTTGTTAGAAATAATTGATGTTTAACACTTCAGCAGCTGCAAACATAAATAAAGAGACTACAATTAATTTTAACTGAAAATTAATAGACGCTACAAGTTAGCTTTCTCAACTCCAAGTTTTCTGGAATAAAACTAAATAATACATCCGTACTTTACTGATGGCAGAGACTTGCTAAATTTTAATGCAAAAAGCTAAAATAATTAATTATTGAAAGTTTGTTTGTGTTTTTCCACTTTTGGTCATTAAGATAATTTGATTTAGTCGCAGGGTTTTTAAGAAAAATTGGAACTTACTTCCAAATTGGAAGAAAATTATTTAAAAATAAATAAGCAGATAAAAGTCGATAAAACAATTTTGCACCTAAATTTGTATCATCACTATTAGCCCCTTTCAGTGTTTATTAAAAGCTTTCAGTGAGGCATATAGCTTGCGTTTTATAAATGTAAAAGGAAGGACTGCCTGTTCGTCAGATGGGATATGATTAATGGCGTCAAGTCATGGAGTATGGCCTTTATCAGCAACTTGCTCTTGTATTTACGGCTTGTTTAATATATCATACACACACGGCGTTAAAGGTTTGACACATGTTCGTACACGTATTTTATATCTACATTATTTTTTGCCTCATATTACATACACGATTTTAATAAAAAAATTCCTTTCTTTGACTAATTTAATCCTCAAGTACAAACGAAAAAGTTTATTGTGTGTTCTACTTAAAATGAGGCTTATCGAGAGTAGACTTAGCAAGAAATTAAGCCAATTTGGAAGAAACTTCCTCTTTATTTATTTATCCTAAAAGTTACAAAAGGGTTGGTTATTGTTGAAGTTTCAACTTCTTACATAATTTTTTGAGTGCCTACCCTTTCTTTACTTTAACAACCTCGTTCTGAAATAACAAAAATGTTTAATTTAAATACATGCAAAGTTGACTTTCAAGAACAATTTCACACTTTGCGTCAAAAACAAACTTTTTAATATTTGTTTATTATTAAATTAAGTTGCGTATACGTGTGATCCGGATATTTGCAAATATGCTCATCCTGCTACCTCAATAGTATAGTACACTCCAGAGTGAAATCGGCCGAGAAACTTTCGAATGTCTAATTAAATAGATTGATCCAGTTCAATTTTTATGTCATTTCTGCAGAGGTCTACCTGATGCCCGCCCGTAGGCGGTGAGTTTCGGTTTAACCCCCCCCCCCAGTACCAAAGCTAGATTGATTTTGATCATTTGTTGATTCTTATTAATATAGGGTGTTTTTTTAGCTGCATGAGAACTTTGAATAGGGATAACAATTGAATCAAGATTGCTATGGAAACAGTTTTTTGACATTTGTGTTTAGCAAGGTTTGGCATTTGATAATGCATAGATTGACCATTGAACAACACTACCAAATTGGGCTCACAACCAATTGGAAGTGGATCCATTTTTTTACCGTAAAATTTTGTTCAGTGACGAGGCACATTTCTGGTTAAATGGGTATGTGAACAAACAAAATTGCCGTATATGGAGTCAGACCAATCCGGGACATTATCTTGAGACTCCATTGCATCCATTAAAATTGACTGTTTGGTGTGGAATACACGCCAACGGCATCATTGGTCCATATGTCTTTCGAAATGAGGAAGGAGCTACCGTTACGGTGAATGGTGTGAGATATCGACACATGCTCAATACATTTTTGTTTCCAAAACTTCAAGAGCTAAACATTGACAACTTATGGTTCCCACAGGATGGTGCTACGTGCCACACAGCCAACGAAACCATCAATTTATTGAAAGGACAATTTGGTGACAACATTATTTCAAAACGTGGTCCTATCAATTGGCATCCAAGATCGTGTGATTTGACACCTCCAGATTATTTTCTGTGGGGGTATGTTAAATCCATGGTTTATGCTAACAAACCAACAACTCTAGAAGCATTGGAGGCTAATATTCAGCAAGCCATTTATGAAATAAAGCCAGAAATATTGGAAAAAGTGGTCAAAAATTGGACTGAACGGATGCGCTTCGTAACCATTAGTCGTGGTGGTCACATGCCGGAAGTCATGTTCAAATCATAAATGCCATTAACTGTACTTTCATAAAAAAATTATAACCAAAACATTCCGTCAGGTTTTTAATGTTTTATTTCATTTTGAAGTTCTCATGCAGCTAAAAAAACACCCTATACTAGGAAATTCGAGGGATCATCCGGCAGACCATCAAAGAACAATAATATGAAGACAAAGCAAGTAAAACTCAGAATGCATTTGCATTGCAAAATCCCAGACTTGAATCTCTTAGCTCAGCCCTACGGTGAGCATCCACACGCTGCAATGGAAGGTAGTACAGCGGACTCGATTTAGAGGCCCAAATGCGTGCGAACTTAACTTGCCCTCCACAGTAAAATCTAGAATCTTTCATTCTGTTTGGAAGATCTATGACATTTGGTTGAAGTGTGAACAACAATTATTTTAAATCGATTGTATATGTATAGGTAGTATACGAGTTTGTACCCAAATAGCAACATTTGCGGGAAGTTCTTCTTTTTTGGTTTGTTCAAAAGAGCACACCTTTGCTTCTCCAAGTCTATGGTAAAATCATTGCCTAACCAAAAGCACTTGTGAATATTGGTTTAGGAGCTTCAAAGACAACGATTTTGACGTCAGTAACCAAGAGCCCACTGGAGCTCCCAAGAAGTTTGAAGACGCTGAATTGGTGCAACTACTCGATGAATATTCATTTCAAACGGAAGCAGAGCTTCCAGAATCATTAAATGTTGATCAATCAACAATCGTTTGAAGCTAGCTCTTAGCGATAAATGATCAAAATGGGAAAACAGACACAACAAACTGATTATTCAACACGACAACGCAAGACCACGTGTTGCTCGACCGGTGAAAAATTCCTGAGTAGGATTGAACTAGGATGTTTTACTCCACCAGACATTTCTCCTTCAGATTATCATCTGTTTACAGTCGATACAGTCAACCCAGTCAATTTATGACGAAATTAAGAATTGGCTTGGTAAATGGATTGCTTCAAAGGAATCACACTTCTTCGAGCGCGGAATCTGTTTACTGTCTGAAAAATGGCCCAAAGTAGTAACTTTAGATGGATTAATATTTTCAATGAAAATATTGAACCGTTATCTTGAAATAAATCTTTCTTAATGCCCAAAAAATGCTTTAAAACTTATTCAAATATAATAATTATGCAAGCATGTGACGATGCAGAAGACCAGCATTTCCTAGTGTCAAATAACATAATAATGTTAATGGAGAGCATCTAGAGCCTATCATTCCATTGCATAACAGGAGCAATTTATGCTGAGACCTTTCTAACGAAGGAAAACATATTGTATTGACCAGTCCTCATTTACACATGTGGAAACCTATTGTCTCGAATTAAATCCTTCCACTGAATCTTCGCGAGCAAAAGTGCACCGTATCTGGTATTATAAATTGTGACATAGGAACGAATAAAGAAATGATGACTCAGTTTCAAGTGTGGGTTTCAATATAACCAACCATATTGTGGCGATGGATTATAATATCGGTAGTTACAATCGAATAAAATTCACTTGGGCTTCCCCGTTAGAATTCCACAAGGAAATTGCAAACTACTTATCTAGATTTAGCTGTATGTGTTTTAGGCTGAAATTATAAAGCATTGTAATTTCATTTTAGGCGAAATAAAATTCTTTAGACTTTTCTGCAAACAAATTCATTGAAAATTAAATTAGTAAGTAAGTAATCAATTGATTCGTGCTGAATGTAGTATAATATTTATTGATATTTAGAGTGGAAAACTGACATTTGGAATGTCACACCGCACAAAATAATCTGCTTTTCGTCTTCTATATTCATGTTAGAGGTAATTTTATTCATAGTGGTTGACACGTGACTTTGGCTTGCGCTGCAAATGTGGAGGGAGAACGCTTGACACCCAATTCCACCAATTGACAGAAACATAGAACCGAAAAGACGAATACTCATTTCTGCACATTAGTTACTCCCAATCACATGAATAAAATTACCTCTACCACGGATAGGCTGATATGCGGATAGAGTGCACTAATTTATTTACTATTAATACGCTAAGATTTGAATCCACGTCGTCGAGGAACATATCATGGTAAAGGATAATTATATCACCAGGAACTTCCTGCATTATACCATACTTACATATTTATATGATATTTAGGGGTTGAACTCATAGTTATTTACAAAGGGATATAGCTAGGGGTCTTAACTTACCCTAAGAAATAGAAAAGCATTTAAAACAAGCAGCTTTTCTTCAGAAAGTTTTATCCAGCAACCGGGGGGTCTGGGGTCTACCCCCCAGCTGTAACTCATGACGACTTTTTAAAAATCAAACGTGTGTAGATATTAATTTTTCTAACAGCCAAATTACACAAAGATTATTGTTGCCATGTGACAATGTTTACATGCAGTAAGTAAATTAAACCAGGGCTTCTAAAACGTTTATAATCGCAACAATGTTATCAAATGATTTACCGTCTGGAAAATTTATTGCTACCATCATAACAAACAGAAAAATCGAATCTTCTACTATAATAACCATAACTTTTTCATATTTATCGTGGGAGACTTAATTTCATGTCGCATAAAGAGTAACAAAACTGTTCTCCTATATAACCTACAATTACCAGCTCAAATAAAACCGTGTTAATGTCAACTTGCCACAATAACACGTTTTAACAATAATAATTAAATGTTGTACGTACGTGTAGCACGATAGTTTACTATTGTGTTAACCAGATTTCAAAACTATGTTTGTGAATTTATAGAAAAACGTAATTTTCCTGCAGGTCTTCATTTTTGGTAAATAATTTTTTGATAAAGATTATAGGCTTTAAAATTTTCATCTGCTTCTATAAAATCAGTGGAGTTTTAAGTGCATACAAAAAGTGGTTTAAATCGATGACGAACTGAGAGAATCATAACGTCTGCAACCAAAATCGTAATCCTAAAAGCTTTCAAAATACTAGAAACTCTTCCGCTTAAAATCCTGCATTAGTACATTCTTTTAAGAGTGCAGCTTCCTGCAACTTTTCGAGCCGCATTTTATTTTTTAATAAATTACGTGATAATAATCGCTGACATGCAGAGTTGATATTTAAAAAATTAGTTATGTTAGGCCAAACAAAGGGGACACCAATTTACACGAGTGAAATAGGGCACGCCGAGCGCATGATTCGTGACTATGCATCGCATGCAATGTGCAGGGAAGGAAGTTTTTAATCAACCATGTTTAAACAATTCCATTTTATAAAGTCAACTAATAGGCCAATGTATGTATTTCAAAGGTTTAATTTTTTTAATTTACTTCCAACGATAATTTATCATTGTTTTCTGAAGGCTTATGCGTGTAATTTTTTTATGTAAAAACTCTATTTGTATGCATAATTTTAAGCGGTATGTCGGACGCCGGTCAATTTTTCCATGTTTAACTTTTAATTATAAATTTATGTGCATGCCTTTATAAAAATCAAAAACTTTATTGCTGGTATAATGTCTTACTCGGGTGCTTAAAATATGGTTGAGGAAGGAACTTTATTTTGGATTCCACGACGTTTTTATTGCTATTTTTAAGCGTTCTCTTTGCTTTAACGATGATTAGAGGTCAAATTAAGGAGATCTATGGTTGCTTTTTATTAATAAGATAAATAATGAGGATAACGAAGAAAACTTGCCAAAATTACAGTTTGAACAAAGAAAAATAAAACAACTAGAGCGCGACGAGTGTACGAAGAAAATGCCATAGAGGTGCTAATAGCCGTTGTTCGTAAAGTGTTGGGGTGGAAGATTTATAAGAGTTTATCGTTGACAGTCTAACTGGCCGTTAACTTGATAAACTATTGTATCGACTGTAATTAAGATCTCGTTTTTTCTTTTTATTACAAGCTTATTGTTAAAGTTTAGAACGATCTTTGGGTTTCGATGGCGCTCAAATCAAATAATTGTAGGTCAAATTAAACTCGATTCGAAATTTACTGCACCAATGATACTTCACATATAAAGATTACAACTGAATCGATAAAATAATAATTTTTTGATTGAATCAAAAGGAGATTTTATGGAGGTCCATCTAAACAGGTTACGACTTTTTAATGCGATTTAGGATGTAAGAGCTATCCTGGCGACTGAGACATGCAAGTCTTGCTTGATTTTATTGGTCAGTTATAATGCCAAAACCGATAGGATAAAAAATTTCAAAAATTACCTTCAAGTTTGCTTCATGGTAATTCGGCAACTCTGTTTCCTGATTCTTTTTAACTATTTAATATACCGTGCAATGTCAAAGAATACATGTACAAATTTTAATCAAACATTATATTCCAAAGGAATCAATTGGTACATTTGCTAGCAGTACAAATTCGCATTTGGATCGCTACACATTCCTCCTTTTTTTATCATTCAACAGTGACAAGCTGTAAAGTAAACTTCCAGCGAGGGCATGACTAATTTTAAGTAATGATAATATAAGACCCTTCAACAATCTAGCAAAACAAAATTGAGATTAGAACTGTGTGATAGTAATTTTACAAACTTACAGTGGGAAACCCGCACAAGTTTACTGAAAACTTGTAATATGGTAGAAATGTTGTAAAGAGGACGTACTATCCTTCGTGTAATTTACGGAGCTAATGCAATGTCTGGTTACTTGACCATATCTAGTGGGAATTAGAGAAGCGCAGTAGGCCCTCTCATAACAATAAATCTTAACAATCCTTACGGGTCTGCCCCTCTGTCCAACGTAAATTGCATATATTTCAATCGATACTCTCCACCGTTATTGAAATTGTTTCGTCTAGTTTGCCGTAGGTAAACCAACTATTTTACAAATTTTAAGTTTTGTTAATTAAATGGAAATAATTTAGGAAACTATGTCCCCGAAGAATGGAGGCTGACATATTTTGTTTAATTATCCTTGGAGCATCCTCAAAATTTGGTGAAGTAATTTAATATTGCATACATACCTACTCATAATCAAAATTTTAGAAATGTTAACAATGTATATTATTTCAGAAACTAAATTAACTTAACAGAATGACGACCATCTATAGGTTCTCACGTAGTTGTGATTTTCCTCATGCGTGTAATTCCAGAATGACTTATTTTATTGTAACGCACAATACCCTTACAACAGTAACGAGATTAGCACATGTTAAGGTTCGCAAATTCCATTATTTCGTTTAAACATTTGTTACCTTAATTACGAAGGCCATGTTAGACTAACCAGGGGCAGTTTTATTTAGTTTGTATGTACTATTTCATGATAGTCACTCTCCTTGGGATAATTTTATCACACAAGTAAAAAACTGTTAATTTTCTCTAAAATTATAAAAAGAAAAACCGTAAACTAGATTTTTTAATGTTTCATTTACATGCAAATTGTTACAAGTGCTTGGAAAGTCATTTACGAACAGGTTATTTACATTCAATGCGCGTACGTTTATTGGAGCTATCAAATTTTTTGAATAATTTTTTGTGTAAATTTACTGCCCTAAGCTGACGTTAAAATAATTAAGTATTTCTTGACGCAACTGACACAATGCAAAAACTGAACAAAACTCAATTTATTGCAAAAAAGTGTTGCTCGTATTCTAACGAAAATACCTCGCGTTGCGTCGATACAACAAAAGTATTATAAAAGCTCTTGGATTTAAACTCTTTAGAGACTTTGTTTTACGAAAACAATTTGGTATTCTTATTTCGTCTCCACATATTCGTCATTTTTGTATGAAATTTTAAACTGCTTTCAAATACTAGAAAGCTTGATGGTAACCTCGGGGAGCTTTTAGCACGAAATATACATCGACTGTCCATTAGAAAGCTATAAATCTGCTGGCAATATTTTCACGACTTACCTGAGCAAGATTTATGTTGAACTTTTTGGCGAAACGATAAATCTTGTGCTTTTCAATTTTCTTATGTATTCACGCGTCGAGTTCCACAATATAGTACTTGAATATTTTTTTAAAATAAAACCCAACTTATTATTTATTTATTTCTTTTGCTGTTTTTATTTGCTTCCACCAAGCAAAAAGTATTATGGCATCTGTGGTGTAATATATTTATAATACATGTGTGTAGACGCATGACTTGGCATTAATCTTGCGGCTTTTTACAAGTAAACTTGTAATTTCGGCTTAATAACTCTATTAACTTGAGTAAGCAAGACAATCAAGGTCATTATTCATTTTGAAAGAAGAAATAACAGATATACACGCTCGAGAATTTTCAAAATGCCATCAAATTTTAATTAAAACTCCTTGGAGTGATTTGGAATCCAAAAGAAGTGCCGAAATTTTCATAATTGCGACAATTTTAATTTTGGTTTATAACCTATATTCTATAATTTTCTATCGTTCCTTAAATGTAGCAAAATATATTTTGTAATTTGGTACCGTATTGTACCATTTATACCTTTACATCAATCAACAAAGGAAAACTAAATTATAATAAATTTCATTAACATAATTAATTCCAAACAAATTACCCTCAAATCTGAGGGACAATGGCAAATCGCTAAACAACTTTAAAACTTTATAGATTAATATGTTTCATAATTTGTCTCTAAATAAATTTAGTTTAAAATTATCCGCATTAAGGCCGGGACACACTTGTCATACACCACTCCGATCCGACTCTGGTCCGATTTTGCGGGATCGGTGCGCGATCGGAAGGGGTGGGCACACATGTCCTACACGCTTCCGAGTCCTTTCCGATTTCCAGCTCCGGCTCGATACATTCGCCACTCTCACGACACATTCCAACCGACACGCGTCCTGCATTCCTGCAAACGAATAGACTGCACAATCGGAACACGATCGGATGCATGATCGGAGTCGTGTAGGAGTGGGATCGGACACGTGTCGGAAAGGTGTGAACTACGCTGTTCAAACTCTAGTATCATTTCCCTCTCAGACACTCGTCCGACTGTATGATCGGAGACGGATCGGAGTGGTGTATGACAAGTGTGTCCCGGCCTTTACTCGATGAATAAGCACATCTTACCAATAATTATATCTTCGATACACTGCCAAGTTAATGATAATTAAAAATCCGTTTAGACTGAATTTTACGAATCGGATACACTTATGAAAAAATTCATATTACCATTTCTGTTATTAACTTAACTATTTTTCTTCTTCTTCACTTCCAGGATTAGGCTCATATGTCCTATTCCGGCGTCCATCTTTTCCTTGGCCTTCCGTTATCTCTTCTTCCTTTCGGCTTATGATATCATGCTGTTAGAGGTATTCTTACCCTTAACTATATAATAAATTAAATTATTCGGGAATCAATTTTCAGTGTGTCGAAGGTATATTAATCTTTTCTTCTTCTTCTTCATCGTATGGTTCTTGACAGAATCGTCGTGGCCATTAATTTTAAGTTTTTCTTCGAAGATTACCCTCGGTGGTTTAACCATTACCTTCCGAGGAGAGACGGTCAGAATAAAGTTCTTACTTCGCTCGGAGTCGAACAGGGTAATTAGAATTACCAGTCAACTTACTTAACTATGTTTCCAACCGACTCAATCTCTAATTAATCTCTGCATTTTTAGACTTGTAGATTTGTAGACGATTTAATCTAAATTCATTTGGATGCTTTGCTTTGCAATCGATTTTTCCATTACTTCCAGGTGTGCAATAGTACTGCAATTTCGCATATCCGTGCTTTATGAATCCACCTATGCTATGCTGTATGATAAGCGGAAGGATTCCATGCGGGGTGGAGCAGTCCAACTTCTATACTTGGAGTATAATGTAGTAAAAATGTTATTTTTAATTGATTTACCACCTTTTTTCAAGGATTCCGCTCTCGAGCTTAGATTAGTGTTGCATTTTGATATTTATTTAGTAAAAGAAGAAACATTTTTCAAAGATTCCATTTCAAGCTTAGGTTAGTGTTAGTTTTTCATATTTATTTATTAAAGGAAGCTCCTTGTTTCAAAGATTTCGGTTTCGAGAGTAGGTTAGTGTTGGTTTTTGATATTTACGTATATCATAAACATAGTTTAAACCTTAAGGCTTGTTATTACCAACATCTGCGTCGTTTCCTTAGCAGTGTAGTTATATGAGAATATTCATATTTTACATCCATTAGGTAACTTGCTAGACTTGCCTTCAGATGTGCCATGTATCCTGGTTTTTATGTTAATGGTGGCAATTCACTAACCCAGGGGACCACCGGCTTAACGTGCTCTCCGAAGCACGGAGACAATTAGTCATAAGAAAGTTTTACTCTCCCCAGGTTTGAACCTGGTGCCCTGCATTCGCATCCAACTGCGTTAGCTGCAAGGCAATGACCGTCTTATTTCACAGCGTTGAAGCTAATAAGATTAGTGTAATTTACATGTACCAACAACAGATTGGTACCAATAAGGACTAAATTAACTTGAAAAATGTAAACTTTAAAATCTATTATTAGATAAACTGAACGATATTTGACATTCATCGTCAACTTATACGCTTCTCTTTAATATTTTTGATCAAATTTAGTTGAGTTTTTATTAATAAATTTAATTTGTGTACCGGTTTAGCGTGTGGTCCCCTGAATTTGAAATTATTGTAAATATCGAAGGACCTGAGTAAAAATATAGCATGTAGTTTACATAGTAAAATGTCACTTTATAATAAAAATAAACAGAGTCAAGGTGTGATGTTTTAATAATACTTTACTGAGATGATTTTATTGTGTGATTAAATTTTGTAAGCGTTTTCTCTATTTTCAAGGGTAGGCTAAAGATTTTCTGGATTTGGCCACTTATTATGGTTATTTTTTTATTTCTGCTTTCTAATGTTTAATAAGTTACGAAGTAAAATAAATATTGTACTCTACTAATCGCCTTTTAAATAAATTAATTGTATAATAAGGGAATTTTCTAAAAGCGATTAGCAACGACACTCTATAAATGCACCTGCTAGCTATGACTTTTTTTTACTATTCTTTGGATTTTCCTGCGAATACGCCGAACCACACCTTTTTAATTCAATAAAAATCTTGATAATACTAAAAGAAAATTTAATCATGGAAAAGACGATTATAAAGAAAATTACAAAAGAAAAGTTTTTACTACCTTAATTCTTTTCCTATGTGCCGGCTATGTCCTATGCAACAAATAAAAAGAAAAGTACTCCGCTTTATTGGCTGTTTTCCTAACTTCAGTTTCGGTAGCTGATCAACCAAATGATATTCGGGTGAGTTGCGGTCCTAACCTCACTTAATAAAAAAATTGACTCCAAAATTTTACGTTTTCCAAGTTTCTCCAGGACCATCCAGGATTTTTTCAGCTCAAATTTTCGATCATTCGTATTCAAAAATGGGGTAGTTTTTCTAATAGTCGCCCAAATTTTCACTATGAGGTCATAATTTCACAAATCGCTTATTAATCAACTTTGTAAACTTCCCGTCTGTAGGAATAATACCGCAAAATCACTCTTTTAATTCCAGAATCAAGTTGGATTCCAGAAAATCTCAAATATTCGCAAACTGAAGACAGACGAAAAGAAAATTCACACGTCCACCTTCCAAGGTGGTTTCCACCAGAAGACTTCGGTTTCCTGCTATTACTAGTTGAAAACGAAAAATTCTTCCCCTTATCATACGTCGCGGGTAAATTTAAATTGCACAATTTTACACCTTCATATATTATGATTTACTTTAGGTACAAACAGGAAAAAAACCTACCACAACAATTCCAAAATTTGTCAGGAGGACAAATTTCCTGTTCAATATTAAGTAATCTGTTGTTAGAGGCTCACAATGTTCGAAACTCGAATTTTGAAAACTCTCAAGTACAAAATATGCAAAATTATCTTTTCTTCAAATCAAACATAAAATTAATTTGCTCAAAATTTTAGTTGCATCGCTCAATGTATCTGCTACTGCTTATCATCGAGAACGGAAGACTACAATATTATACAAAAATGTAGAAAAATTTGAAATATATTAATATATTTTACGGCGTGTAATAGAAATTAAGGCCGTCTTCTGGTTTAAAAGCACAAATTATGAGCGATTTTTCGAGCTCAATAAAAATGAAACAAAAAATATTTTTCCCATTCAGATTTTTACAACATATTTGCTGATATTTTGAGAATATACAGAACAAAATTTTGAAAAAAAATAATGAAAATTAAACAAGCTATAAGCTGGTAAAGTTGGGGGTAAAAAAAATAGAGTGTGTGCTGGTTGACACGATTGCAACTCTTCTGGTAATCGGAGACAAGATTTCAACAAAGATTCTTAATTAGTAAGAATGTCGTTATCGTCCCTACCAAAGAGAAAACGGAAAAAAAATTTTTCGCAAAATGGCGGCTGTCTGAAGAAAAAAATTCATTTTTTGACTGTGTTTTTCACAATTCTTAATTTTTGAAACAGTAAACCAAATAATTTTTATACAAAAGTGGTAGGGACGATAGATAGTTATATAGTGAAGGTTGGTACAAAATTTGAAGCAAATCGGTTACATAGAACTTCAGATATCATGTCAACCAGGTTGAAAAATGTTGTTTTAAGAAAAACACGTTTAAAGTTTTAAGCAAAAGTTTCAACCCGTAAAACAAATAATTTTGATACAAAAGTGGTAGGGGCGATAGACAGTTATATATTGAAGGTTTGTACAAAATTTGAAGTAAATCGGTCACATGGAACTTGAGATATTATGTCAACCATGTTGCAAAAATGTTAAAATTTCATAAAATACATAATTACTACGACCTTCGGTAAGTTACTCACTGCTAGATTAAGTTGCTGCGTCACTAAAGTAGCTAAAACGTGGTAAACTATTGGAATTTTAAAATTTTCTCTTGAGAATATATTCTTAAGAGGAATCCTTAAAGTTGTAAAATACACTTTCGCAATTCAATAATATCTTGCTTATTACTCAAGAAAATTGCACAAACGTATATATTTTTTAAAAGAGGACACTTGGACGCACGTCACTGTGTTTTTATTTTTTTTAAATTCAAATTTTTTGAAAAAAAAGTTTTGAAAAAAATTTGAATTCAAAAAAAAATAAAAACACAGTGATGTGCGTCCAAGTGTCCTCTTTTAAAAAATATATACTTTTGTGTAATTTTCTTGAGTAATAAGTAGAGTGTGGAATTATATGTAAATACATATTTTCGTTGCTTGTTCCTAGAGTCGTAAAAAATTGTATCTATCCGTTTCTAAAACTTTAAAGTTTAAAACCAAAATTTGATAGTGCATATTTGATATGTTTTTATTTTTACTGCATATTTCATATGTTTTTATTTTTAAGACATATAAGTGCATATTTTTCATAATTTTCTTAACTTGAAGAAAATATTATTTAAAAATGTTCTGACAACATAATTTAATCCCCTTTAAAAAGATAAACTTTGCAAAAATATCTTTAAAAAGAACAGCTTTTGCAAAAAAAATCGCGTCCTAGACACGGCTTCAAAAGGGTGCTCGCTGGTTACTTTTTTAATAAATGGTTACTTTTTTTTTTATTCTGTTACTTTAAGTTACTTTTCTCAAATTTTGGTTACTTTAGTTACTTTTTCAAACCCAATTGAAAGAATTAAAAAAAAAGTTAAAGAAAACTTTTAAAAAAAGTTTCTTCTTCTTCTTAGTGCCATATCTTCTTTAGACGTAGGCGATCTTCCTGGCTAAGCCAGAAAGACTTTACTAGGGAAATTTTAATGGGGGGGTTTCCCTTTGCCTTCTCCATAAAAAAAGTTTAAGAAAACTTTTAAAAAAAGTTTTAAAAAAAGTTTTATAAAATATTTACAAATTAAAATTTTTTTAAAAATTATTTTTATTTATTATTTAAAATAAAAATATTTCCGTGCCAAATTTTACTGCTGGTTAGTTACTTTTGGGTTACGTTTTTGTTTTTTTACTGCATAATCTTTTATTTTTAAAACATATATGTGCATATTTCAGACATTTATTGCTGCATATGTATGTGCATATATTTGGTACTTTTTAGTGCATAAATTCCACACTCTAGTAATAAGCAAGATATCATTGAATTGCGAAAGTGTATTTTACAACTTTTAAGGATTCCTCTTAAAGGTCTAAACTTTAAGAATATGCAAAAAAATAAAACCTTGGTTTTTTTTCATTCCAAACCAGAACACGGCCTTAAATGAAAATCAGAATATTGACAGGATATGCATTTAAATATGAAATATTCAGTGTTGGTTTGGGATCCAGTGAGGATAAACGAGAATGACTTTATATGATAAATGATATTTCAATTCTAATAAAAATGGACAGAAAGGCCGAAAGGAAGGGTAAGGAAAAACTTGGAACACATTGTTGAAGATTAACTATGGGTGATGAAGAGTGAAGTGAAGTTAAGAGAAAAATAAAATTGTATCGAATACAGTAGGAAAAATGAGCAAATTGAACACAAGGGGATTGATTCACCCCACTTTGAGGGTTTTTGGAGAACATCCAAGAGGATGGGTTGCCAAGTAACAAAAGAAGAAGAATAACTTACTTTACACGTTCATTTTATTTATTTTACAAATTCTATAATACATCGACTGCTGTGTGTCAATACTGGAGCATATCAAGTCCTCTATTAGACCCTTAATTTATGTATATGTATGTAAATTTTGTAGTGTACCATTCAAATACGTTTCGTAAGGAATGTTCTTATTCCTCTTGTCTAGAAAATTGAATTCTGTTTCAGCTCATTCAAAATAAAATTATATCATTTAGGGCCGGTTTTACAATTGGAGGTTTAGCATCGGCTCAACTAAGCCCATGCTCAGCTGAACCGCACCTATGCTTTCCTATGTAAAGCTTCAAGTTGAGCTCGGCTCAAGTACTAAGCGCACATTGTAAAACCTATAATTTGTAAAATTTGAAGCTCATGGCTGGTTCAAAGTTGAGCTGAGCTTAAGCTTCTATTGTAAAACCGGCCCTTAGTGTGTATACAACCCGGTAATATTTGAGTAATCTAAGTAGCTCATAGAATTTGAAGCATAATGGTGCTACATATTATACCTTCTTATGCTATATTAACATTTTTACTATAACAGTAGTTTACTTTAACCTTCAGTTATTCACAAGATAATATTGAACCATTCGTAACAACAGTCAAGTTCCTGAATTATTCCTTTCATAGGTTCTCAAACCTTCCGTGGCCATTCAAAATCTCGAAGCAGTCAAGTAATTTTTAATTACGTTTTGTTTAATTTCATAACTGAAATGAATCCCAAGAGTTGCTAAGATGAAAAAAATAATAAGAAAGGAAATTCAAGTCGTTTAAAAAATAAGACAATTTAGTTGTCGAATGGTTCAAGTATCACTTTGATTTGTTCAAGTCACTTCACAACAGAATTTGTAAACCGGAATGCTATAAACTGCTGTTTCTACATACTGTCAAAACCCCAGCTACTTAAAATTTCAAGTCGAAATCAATCTTTAATTTGTGCGATGCTGGTTAGAAAGAGGTGGATTAGCAAACAAAAACAAACGACGTATAATGAAATGCGATACCACTCGAAACTTAAACTTCTGGTAGAAATAAAGGGGAGTTAGGGAGGCTTTAGTAATTTAAAAACCACTCGAACCAAAAGGAAAAATTTGTCCTATACTTGCTAACGACAGTAAATCCAAAAATGAGTAAATAAACAAAGTAAGGAAGGATTACTAGAAAATTGATAGCTTCCACTTCATGTGGGCTACAATTTGTACATTAATTAAGGTTCCTCTGAAAGTTCTCTGTAATTAATTTGATAAAATAACGACTCATTGTTTTAAAATTTGATACCTTTTATTTTTCTTCTTATATTGCTTAGGTGGCTTACTCTGCAAACGTGGCTTGCAAAAGGGGGAAGATTATGTTGAAAAGTAAATAAGTATTTCGGCGACAGCATGAATAATACATTTTTCTTTTCACTTTTGCTGTTTTTATTTGAATTATCTTTTTTATTCTAAAAACAATGTTCCCCAATCACAGAATTGAGTATTACGATAAAAGGGAAAGCGTCTTGAGCTAATTATCTAACATGTAGCAGATAAGATGTGTTTGATTGAATCGACTTGATTGGATTTAAAATTTGCCTTGCAACGTTATAAAGGGGAAGTTTCAATTGCAATGTTAATTTAATTCAGTAAATTTATTCGATTTCTCTAAGAAACAACACTACCAACTTCAGATTGAATAATTACAATTAAGACAGAAGATTGAATTAAGTTGTTAGAGGGAATGGCTGATATTTTAATTTGTTTTACGTAGGTACATGCAATTCTTTGTGCTGTATACATGTGCATGCGATACAAGTCTCTCAAAAGCTTAATTTTCTAAAGATCGTTAATGTTTTATGTATACATTTTTACAATGAAGTCATGCAAGGCATTGATAGGTAAGGAATAAGGTAGTCGTAATACTTGGTAAGCTTTTCAGTGGATCTGATTATTAACTTGATTGTCAATTAAGTCGGTTCATCAGCCTTGCATTGAATATTCAATTAACCCAGTTGTATCGAGTTATTCTCAAGAAGACCCCAAGTGCATTATCAGTAGTACTATGTTCAATATAAGTAGACGATAATATCAGCAGGAATGAATTTTTATTAAAATTTAATTGAGGTGAACGGTCTGACGAAGCTTTCGAACGATCGATCACCTCAATTACGATTTAAACGGTTGTGGAAGCAAAATTGGAACGCAAGCAGATTCGCTTTTGTTTTTCTTTCAATTAGCAATAAATTTATGCCACTTGTTTGCCATGTATCTTCATTGCCTGTTCGAAACTGGTTTTCCCTATTTACAAGACATATCTTCTGGGGATTGGTCAAGCATTTAACAAGTCATTAATTATGTATTTCTTAATCAAAATCGACGACTTATCGATACTTGGGTGGCGAATTGGACATGAAAGATTAATTAGCTTATACTTTAACGTGCAAACCTTAGACAAGCACAATTTATTTTCACCATTTTTGTTTTAAGATTTACACAACATTGTTCATCCAATACGTGTTTATTAAAACGAGACGAAGTTCAAAGTAAAACCGCCTTTCATTTTACTTCTCTTCGTTAGCGAGAATGTGTCAAAAGTGATATGTTTCTAATTAGAGTGGTAGTCTGAGGGACCAACATGTTTAAGTTTACCACTGAAAACAACAAAATCGCTTTGTAAAAATTTCCACCTAAATAATTCATCACTTTCAAAGCGTTTCGTGTTATAAATTAAGAGAGATAGTTTTAATTGAATTATACGCTGAAAATGTATGAAGGACACAAAACTCTGATCTTTTTTCCAAAGGATTATTATAGTGCACCTACTATAATGTACATTCAGAACCAAATATGCTTTTACAACATAATAAGGTAAAGAAAATGTAATAAAAAGCAAATTTAGTACAAAGTTAATATTACACGAGCTGCAATATTGCAAAATCATTAATTTATAAGTAATTGTTAACATAAAATTTATTTTAATATTATTTTAATAAGACTACAAAGAAGTATAACCATGGTAATGAATTGTAAATATCAAAAATTTTGAGACTAATTTTAAGTAGATAAATAAAAAACTTCAGTGCAGTGCACGAATTATCTTTTCGGTTAAATTCATTATGTGACTAACAACTTAACATTTCTTTTCCCCTTCTTCAATGACTACATTACGAGCCCTTACCCTCTTCTTATCTCCTTATTAGCACTTCCGCACTCCTGAGGTAGCCCATTTGAAAAATTAAATTTCCTTATTTGAAATTTCTAAATTATGATATTATGCTAACCTTATTTTGAGTAACTTTAGCTCAAGATTCCATAAATGTGATGAATTGCAATTATTATCCTGTTGGCAAACTCACCCCATAAAACATGGGTGGGCTGTGTTTACTAGTACTATTTCTGGGTTATGTAATAAAATTATTATTTTGTCATCTGTTTGGTGGCTTATAATTATAACCCTCTTGATTTATTATTGATGGACTTAAATACTTTTAGAGCCAATTTTCACTTATAGCATTATTTCTTACGTAACATGAGTGAGCTTGGATCAATTTTATTTCTTCTTTTCAACTTCAAAATTGGATAACTTCTTTCATTAAGATGTGAAAATATGAAATCAAGCAATGAACTACTTTCTGGGAAAAACGCAAAAATGATCTGGTACATTGGCCATTTCTACAGTTGAATTTTTACGCGGTGAGTTTACCATTTACTACGACTTCGATACCACCGATTTCAGGTGTAAGTTTCACCAGCAACTTAGAATTTCCGCACCCAAATTGATAGTCTTGTCGATGTGGGTGAGGAAAACAGTGCCTTGTTAAAAAATAGACCAAGGCAATATAAAGTGTCGGTCCGTAAAATGGTAAATTCTCTTATCTGGAAGATAACCTGGTTCAGTTTCTTTTGCCGATAATTAAAACAACTGCAAGTTTTGCGTGCAACAGTTTAGAACCTCTGTTCCATGCAGTTAGAAATATTTTGGATGGATCTGGAATTTCCTTAAATCTGGAAGTTGCAACCATGACACTTCAACCTACGTGATGTGCCGTGGTAACGATAGATCAAGTAGTTACAAGATGATGAGATTTGTTGGAGGGGGAAGTCTGGGGTTGAGATATAATGACCTTTTTATCCGCATAATTTCTTATACATAATAATAATTTATCTATTTTGCCCAAATTGTGCGGCCTGTCCTGATTGCGTCACGGACAGATCTAGACGTTTTTTAATTAATCCTTGCAAATGAACTTCGATGTTACGTTATCGTACACCTGATAGCATAATATGGCATCGTCATTGATTATTATGAAACCGAAGTATCTTCCATTTTTGGTTAGTTTAATCTGTGCAATAATCACTATTTATTCTTGAATGAGAACCTCATGGAACATTATTGGGCTGCGCCCCATGAGACAATTGGCGATAATCTTCCATTGGTAATCGATAACTTCTTTCCTTGTTGATCCTCCTGCTGTCCGCTTATCAATGTCCAGGATGATGGAAAATGTTTACTACCCGTTCTTTGTTCTTTTTGACTTTTAAATATTTTTTCCTTTTCCTTGTTTGAAGTGCCACCTTTCGTTGAATGTACTTGAATTTGTTATAATAGCTCAATGTTATGATGGTCGAATGAAAAGGTTTAGGTCCCCATGGGACGTTACTGCTTGCTGGATGCAGACAAAATAGTTGCCCTCGTGGGGTCTACCTTGTCTTATTTGGAAGAGCTTCCTCCGTAGGAATAGCCATTCCAGCGTTGTTTTTGGGCGAAGAATGGTATTCCGTGGGACAAACTATTTCCCGCGCAAGAAACAACTTAGATATCAACAAATTAGATTCGCTGGCAGTGCAAGTCCTAACTGTATTAGGTTATAGGAAAGCGAGTACAAGATCAACTTTGTTACTCACAATACAAATGATCCTCAGATCAATAATTGATTATTAGAGTGTTCCAGAGCGTTGTGGACTCCACCTTTCCTCGCCGCTTGTTGAAGACAGGGTGACAGGGAGGAACCTATGCTTTAATGTGGAATCCGAGCTACGGTATAACATCCAGGGATAATCACTTGCTATTTTCCTTATAATGGTGATGTAATGATTAATTTCATATTGAAGTGTGATAAAGTCAGTCAAAGATGCCAGTTAGAGATTTTCCTTAAAGTAAAAATTTTGTCATTTTGTAAGACATCTGATATGGAGGCAATTTTGCATAACAAGCAATAAATTGTAACTTTTAACATAGAAAACTAAAACAGATTTGGTTTCCTTGAGAATGTGATGTGCTTCGTACGAATTTGTGATGTGTTTACACAGGTACATTGATTGTTTACCTGAAAGTTAAAAATTTTGTTATTTGAATAAACAGCGCCAGGAAGTGACCACCTACGATTTTTGTGTTAGATTTTGGATATTTATGGTGGTATGAGAAGTTTGATAAGGTCGTTTCCGACGAGGTGGTCTTGCACGAGCCGTTTTTGGGACACGTTGATACTTGCGACCATTTTAATCGCAATTATTCCCAAAAAGACAATTTAGTGAGCTTTTGAGTCACAAAAGCAATTATATCGACGTTATAAATAAAACGTGAGTATTTTGGAACGTTTTATTTTCGTGGAAACAAAGTTTTCACACGCTTTTGTTGGTCGCGAGCAATTCTCGACCGTATTAATATTAAAATTGCACATTTTGGGATTGCTAAACCTGAAATAACGTGAGGAAGTTTAATTTAACGATTAATATGGTATATGAACGAGTTTTACATCACTTATTATATTAGATGACCATTAACTTCGCCGATTTAAAATTACCACATTTCGATTTTGAGGTTAACGAAAAAGTTGCACGTTTTGACTACCGTTTTGGTTTAAAAGTTGGAGAAATTTATTTAAATCAACCCTCGAGATTTAAATACACCACTGGAGAAAATTTATACGTCACATCACTTATCTTTGGACAGAAGCTCAAAATTTGGAAAATTACAGGAGCCGAGCTACTCAGTGTAAAGAAGCTGGCAACCATCTTGATGAACAAGTTGCATACGGAATTCAAGCGTAGCCGATGTACGGGGTGTTTCACGATTTGTGTTCTACATCAAATTATTATTACGAGTAAGAAATTTGAACTTTTTTATCAAAACACTATTGTACAAAATTTTCTTTATTCTTTTTACACGATTTACATAAACATAACGCTAAATAAAAGTATAGCTGAGTTTTTGAAAGTAAATGATACTTTTTATTTATCGTTTGTACATTTTATACACCATATTGCATATTGCTTGACATTTGTGTCAGAAAGTATCAAAATTGCTCCATTTTTGATTTTGTTTTGTCTGAATAAACTACCCTCTGATTTATTGAGATCTTTGACTGATTTACTATCTTTGAATCTACGACCTGCAGATATTGTGGCCTCAAACGTGCAAACTTGACTTAAGGCTAGCTGGGGTTAATTTGTTCGAGTGATCCACATTAAGCGAGGTTTTATTGCCGACTATCATTGGGAGTATAATTGAGCCGTGGGACACGACAATATATTAAAGCGGCGGGGGGGATAAACTTCCATTAAAAATTATAATCTTGAGATATCTCTGCAAGAGGGAATTTTAACCTTTACTAATTTGTTAAAACTGAGTTCCCTTGACTTTATAAACCTAGTTTTTGGAATATAAAGAGAAAATAAATTTAAATTAAAATATTTTAATAATTATTAGAATTTTTATATCTTTGCGAGCTTCACTTTAAGGATTTAAAGCATTGCAATTTAAAGAAAACCACTTAAGACTATGAGCTACTTTCTATATGTATATTAACTTCAAGCTACTTTATTCAGTAAAAAAAGTAGTTAAGATTTAACGTAGCTTAAGGCAACCTTTTCTTTTTTCATATTTTGCATTTGAATTCAAGAAAATGAAAAGCAGTATTTTTAAATTTAACTCAAATTACCAATTTATTTTCACTCAGTCTATTTCTACCATATACATCACATTCTATGGTATTATACTGTGGTACTGATTGACTCCATGAAAAAGAGTTCTGCAATTTATTGGAAATGTAATTAGCACAACCACATCAAAATGCATTACTTTGAAATCAATTTCTTAAATTTATGTTTTAAGTTACACAGCTTCTAATGCCGAGGTACCAGGTTTGATCCCATGTTATGTAAGAACATTATTGAGGGGATCTCCCCACAAAACCCAATTTCAAAGCATTAACTTCCGCGAAATGTCCTCTCGCAATGAAATTGTAACTTCCCGTGGTTCGGCTAACGTCATACCCGGTCCAAATATCGGAGAGAAATGAAGAGGAAGAAAAATATACGTAGAATTACAAGTCAGATGTTTTCCAGTATGCAGCTCAATTGAGTTATAAAAATTTAAATATTTGTATATTTTAAGTGGTCATGGGGCAAACACTTTTTGCTAATTTAATCAAAAAAAGTTTTTCAATTTTGTAAACTAAAGAACAATAAATTGAATTATCGTGAGCAATTTTAGCTAAAATTAATAGGCGTTCGAGTTTTCTTTAGCTTTGCCACTTAATATAAGTTTTTTTAAATTACTTAGATAATAGAATTTGGTTTTATTTTCTTTTAAGGGTAAAATGCTTAAGCAAGAAAGTTTTCTTGTCGAAAGAGTGCTTCTATAACATTCAGGTAGTTAATCTTACATCCTTGCTTTTCGTGCCAACATTTTGCGATCTTTATCTTAAAGAGCTTTTCTGATACCGCGGGTATTGGAAGAAAAATTTATGTTCGCGACCAACAACTAAATCCTTGTACTAAGTTACGACCTACTCTTTACTGTTTTCCTGTAAAATGTGCAAGGCCGGATTTTCAACAAAACCATTCTTGTGTTTTATGTTTTGCTTACAAAAGAGCTGCGTTGGTAAGTTTGTCTGTTACATTTAATGGTACAGGTAATGTGTTTGTACAAATTACTACTCCTTTGAATAGATTGTAACAGGCCACTGAATGGTTATATAAATCTACTGCACACAGAAGCTGACAACTTTTTCAACCATTTTTTCAAAATAAAATACTAACTGATGAATAGTACGTCGTAATTAAAATTTAATGCTTTGCGGAGGTTAGTTTATTTACCTAATTGTGTTTTACATTAACCAAGCAAAAACGGATAACGGATTGAGCTTTCTTGTGGGTATGGAACAATTTCATTTGCAGCATCTAGAATAAATTGTTTTCCGAGTGTTTGGCTTAATGAAATTTAAAACGATTATTGAATATTTGAACTCAAATTTAGTACGCCAAAACTATTTAATTAGGTGAAAATAAAAGTAAACAGGAATTCTACCCCGTAGCTAGGAATTCTTCAAATGCATTCTCTTCTTACCGTGGTATAATTTGCCAGATCGATCAAAAATTAAATTACTAATTTATTGGTAAATATACTTCTCATTGTTGCTGAAGCTGATATTAAATATTTTAGTATTGAAGGGTTGAGTTGCTAATTTCTAAGGTTCACCGTGCGTTCTTAATTTTCAAGGGGAAGTTGGTGCCATTCATAATAAAATTTGTCGTCTTTCGGTACTTAATTTTTGATAACGAAAGGTGGGTTTTTGTTTATCGTGCTTTACAAGAAATTTAACAATCTGACAATCGGGGAGGTTCCACAACCATGGATTTTGTCGGATTTTCACAAACCTCGTTGGGAGATTGTCACAGGTTTGGCTAATAAAAAAACCCGCAGGAACAGAACGATCGTGCAATTATACGAGTGTAATTCAGTTTTGTGGAACCAAATTAAACTTTTTACATGAACGTTGACGAGAGTATTATTGATCCAAGGTAAATCTAAAGGGAATAGTAACATTGTGTTTGCATGTAAATTATTGGTAATTAAAAACAAATTGGTTTTTAAAAAGCCACAGCACTTTTTGCACTTAAGCGATAAACATGCACGATATTCTGTTAAATATGAGTTTTCTGTGAGGACTTAATGAGGATTAACAATAATTACGATTAGCAAACTGCGACTGAGTAGTACATTGAATATTAGGTAAATTGGCAAACATGTTCCAATTTAATGGCGCTGTAATAAAATTATTCGAGCGGACCTAACGGCCGCTTGTGATACAACTTGGGGAGTTATTGTAAACGTATTTATAATTTTTATGAAATATAACTTTTTTAAATTAAGAAAACAAAAGATGAAACCATAAAATAAGGCATTAAATCGGATTAAAACTCGCTTAAGCTTAAGAGTGTAATTAGTTAAACCCAATTCTAATAAATGCGATTAAACGAGTACTAAAGTTTCCAAATCCAATTCGAAAATTCTACATTAGTACCCCAGTTGGCGAATTCCCAATCTGGACGCAGTTTGTAATTAATTTAAATTTAATGAGCCTTTCGCTGCTGGTTTTATCAAGTTTATAAACGTTAATGTTGCGTGTTTTATTTTATTTCAAAACTGAATTTTATTTGATTAAATTTATTTAAATTGTTTTATCGATTTACACGTTACATTAGAAAACAGTTTGACTTTAATTATTATACAAAGTTTCCAGTGTAGCATAGTTAATTTATGAATTTGCTCTCTTGTTTCTAAGTCTTCTAACAGTAATTAATGGGTATGAAAAGATATGTCATATTTTATGTAATTAACAAAACTTAAGATTTATAATATTTTGAGTAACTGCATTTGCTGTTTTAGTAATGAGGCGAATTTGTATGTAAAACAGTATTCAGAAATTAGAAAGTTTCGAGTGCAGTTTTAGGATTACAGCAGTATAACGACAAAACTTTCTAATCTCTTTATCTATCATTTATACGTTTGTATTTGGAAATTTGAATTTCATTTCTGCTTGCTTACTAATTATATTGCAGTTTGAAATTAACTATACTACGAAAAATATGTAAAATGGCTTGAGATTAATCTCAAAGGAATTTTATAAATAAACAATTTTAAGTGAGGCAGAAATCATTTCAAAAGTTTCCCTTTGTTTAAATTATTGTTTGCTGAATTTACATCTTTTAGTATGAGGAAAGCTGAAATGAAAATGTTAGCAAGTTCACAGTAAAAGTATCATTTCCTTCATCTGAATATTAAATTTTGTATATTCTATTAATATTTACCAATTTGAAATGAAATGTGAAGATTTCCGTATTTCCAAATATTTACCGTAGGAATTTATTGTATTTACTGAAAACCTTTTATTCCCACCTTTCGTAATAATGTTTTATAAACTAGGGACGTGAGAACTTTACTTCAGTAAACTTTTCACGAAACAAATTTTCGTATTATGTATTATGTTATGATATGTATACCTATATGTTTCGCCTCACGTGTATACTTGGATAGTTTGTAAACTAACTGGATAGTATACAAACAAACCAATCCCTTGGTTAGTTTAGTAGAAACAAATTTTCTCCTAAATTAGCAACTAATTTGGTTAGTTTATAAACTTTCAATATAGTTTACTTGTTACTTTTTTTCAGCACAAGTTAAGCCGCAGCCTCACTGCGTTGTGCCATTATTTAGCTCCTTTCGACTTTGTTGATATTCCTGCCACATCGCGTCGGTCCCTACGATTTGATATTTATCGATATGAATCACCTATTATATGAAATCGAGCAAAGTAGCGATTATAAGTCAGTAAAACAGTGTAATTGAGTAAATTGAGTAAGTTGAATAAATTTATTGGGATAACCCCCTTGAATTAGTATTATAGGCATCTCAACATGCTGTTAGACAACATTTCACTTGGTAAAATTCATCTCGAAAGAATTGTAGTCTAAGAGGTAGTCGTTTTCATATTTAAAGTTTTCGATGATGCTTTTCTTGATGATTTCATGAGAGTATAAGTATAAGAGTTTTGTATAAGTAATATGTATTCATTTGTAAAATGATTAAACCTTGAATACTTATTACATTGTTTACCTATTGCTGAGCATTGACGTTAATTATTAGTTATTACTTATAATTAGTTTAAGTTCTAAGAACTTTAAAATTAAATGCAAGATATTTTATGCCATTAGTGTTTAAATATGATATAATATATTAAAGCTGAATCTGAAAGTCCAACTTTTGACTACTTTTTCAAGTATTGTAACACAAACTATCCCTTGAAAATGCAACCCCGAATGAGAGGGATACCCAAAAGCTAAGATCCAGATTAAGTTACAAAACTAAACTATGACCACAACGGTTATCTAAAATTGAAGCAAAATTCCGAATAAATACGTCAATTTGCATGAATCGGATAAATAAAATTTACTTACATAGAGCTCTCATAACCTTACATAATATAAGATTACAACAACTTCTTCCAATCGCTTGACGTACGGCTTCGAAGATGACAAAAGTTTATACTTGTTCCAAACAAACAGAAGCACTTTTGCTGGATATTGGAACCATTGAGTGAGTAGCTGCAAACAAGTAACGATAACACAACTCATCCAGATGTAATAGAATTCCCCAAGATAACAAACACGACCATTCCAATCCAAAACGGAAGTTGGAGATAATTATCGAATTTTAAAACGAATGTAAAATTGAGCAATTCATCTAATCGTGACCGTTCCTATCACTGCCCCGATCAAGACTACCAAATCCTTGTACGTTCGTGCAGCCAGATGGCCTCCACAAGTGCTGTCTTGATATGTATCTAGTTGAAATGCATCACACAGGACGGGCATCAGAAATGAAATGAAAATGATTTAAGAAAAAATAAAACAAACAAACAAATCAAAAAATTTGTTACAGCATCTGGGGCCGTATATCGGCAATAACGCGCCGAATGTTGGCTTCCAAGTCGTCCATTGTCTCTGAATTATCGGCTTAGACTAGCGACTTCCCATATTCCCACAGAAAATAATCCAAATGCGTTCTACCACACGATCTTGGAGGGCAATTCACAGGTCCATTACGCGAAATTATGCGCTTATTGAACGATTCCTTCAATAAATAATTGTGGTATGTTGCTCGTAAACCGACATCTTTTCGCAAAATCTTTCAGAAAGTTGATGAAGACAATTGCAATTTATCCAAGGCAATTGGAGCAATTGCTACGCACGATGGTGCATCTACTCAATCGGATCCTCCTCTCAATACTTCGCTCTACAGCAGCAATAGCTAAAGTGAATTTTTTCTTTAGTGGTTGGCACGTGACTGGGGCTTGTGCGGCAAATGTGAAGGGAGAACCCATGACATCCAATTCCACCAATTGACACAAACATAGAACCGATATGACGAATATTATTTCTGCACATTAGCCACTCCCAACCACTAAGGAAAAAATTCACTTTACCTCGGTGCGCACTGCATGACGTCTCTCCTAATGCGTATTATGAAACGGTGAGACGGAAATAACTATTAGAAGTGCAGTAGCAAAAGAATCAATATCTGCAATATCCTATTAATATTATAAACCTACACAACATGCAATAATAAATTTAAAAATAGTCAGTCTTCTTAGAATCAATGAATTGAAATTGTATTATTTTATTCATATTTTTTTTATGGATAATAAATTAATTTATTGGTTATTGTTATGATATTTCTTAATTTAGGGGTCCAAGCAGACTGATAAGGTGGTAATTTGACTTCATTTGCATTAAAGTCAGTAGCCAGTTAATTCGACTGGTATAAAAAGCGATATTTGCATCCGTTTAACAAAAACCATCAATTTGTAACCAATCCACACATAAAACGAACACATTTAAATTTATTTGTAAAGTACAAAATTTGTGCCGCGTCCTGTGTATAATTTTGTAATGAATTGGTAACGCCAGATTCCTAAAAAACAAAGTGTTAATAATATTATTTCGATGCGTGTGCGAGTGGGGGTTTTATGTTACCTGGAAGGAAGAGTCAATTTAGCAGATAGGAATAGAAATTCCCACTTCAAAAAACCCAAATTTGAATATGGGGGAACCAAGAGCAAGAAAAGGAAGAGAGCAGGCAGTTCTTGAGTGGAGACCAAACTGGGAACACGTGAAGTTCTTTGGTGGATCTCAAACTGGGAACTCATGCGAGGGTTCTTGATCCAAAAACTCAAAGAATAAAATTTGCGAATTCACATAAGTGAATAATTTAGCCAGAGTCTTGTAATTACGTGGTAATTAATTACGTACGACTTGTACTTAAGTGAAAAGTGTGTATCGCGAGTGTAGCGAGGCATTTGTAGATAAAATATCTGCAACAAAAAGTTGGTTATTAAAATTTACACGTGTGCTTTGAACATTTGAGGTTACGTACACATTTGATAATCGAAGATAAATTGATAATCAAAAAATTGCTTACCTGGGTGTTGTCTCAGACAAGGATTGTTCAATTAACAAGTCAAAAAGATAATTAACCAAGAAAATAAACTGGATTGGCACTTTTGCACGATTATTTGTAACGGAATACCGGCGACATTTATAGCAGATCCAGACTCCATAGAAATGAAAACATGGTTGCCATCACACAGTAGCAGGATTTCAGTGGCGTGCTGATTTGAGCGAGAATTTACCAATTTGAAAATTGTAAGGTAGAAAATTATTTTTTATTTTAATAAATTCAAAACTAAATGACAAATTGTGTCTTAAATGAATTTATTAGAGAATTTTTGTATAATTGATTTAAACGTTACACATAATTTTACCCGAATAATTGAGTATCCAAGTTCAGCTTCTGTTTTTGGGGAATTAAATGTCGCTTGGATTCTCAATTGTTACATTATTTACACATTTGGTTCGAGGCAGACTTATTGCTAATTATAAACTGATGAAGATTTCCGCAATTGAATATTTTTATTTAATAAATAATGTTGACTTCGAATTGCTGCCTTATTGTTTTATCTGTTTGAATCCACTGACCCTTGAGGAAGAGAAAAACTCAGCTACCGGCGTGAAACTGGTACAGCGGCCTTTGAAAAAGTTTTATGAGCATAAAATCATAACAGTATATTGAACTTATACAAGGGCAATGTGGAAAATTCTCGGCCTAACAGCGAAAGACTGCTATTTTTGATAAAAAATGCATTTGTTTTTCTACACAATCCCCTTTTAATTCAATGTGCTTAGTGCATCGTTTCTCCAATTTATGGTTTCCATCCCTGAAATGCGTTTCTACAACCTCTTCGTTTGATCGAAAACGTTTTCCAGCCACAAATTTTTTTGAATTATGGAACAGATGGAAGTCAGGAGAAGTCAAATTTAATGAATAGGGTGGGATGTTCCAATAATTCATATTTCAAGTCCCTCAGTTTTCCCATTGCTAAAGCAGTGTTGTGGGGAAGCAAACCATTGTTTTTTTTTGCAATCGAGAATTTTTTCATCCAGTTGGTTGGTATAATATTCTCTAGTTATTGTTTTACCATTTTTAAGGTAATCGATTAAAATAATTCCTTTTGCAATCCAAAAACACTGGTCATAACCTTTCAACAACTTCCATTCATTGCTGAAATTGTTGTTTTGCTTTCGGTGAATCTGTTGGATGCTAATTTATTAAACCAGTCCAAAAATTGTTGGGAAATGCATTTGTTTTGGTCAAAATTCAACAAATGCAGCACCAATCTTGTATAATCGTGTTTACTTCTTGGTGTAAGATGAACGGAACCCAGTTTTCTATACCTACATTATCATCTATCTCATGGACCTTAAATCGGCGACATCCAATACCTGGTCGTGTAGACTGGACGTTTGATATTGTAACAAGTCAGCCAACATTGCAAAATAAGAATTTCATGGATAGCAATGCCATCTCTGTGATAGGCCGAGAACTTTTCACCTTAACCTCGTACATAATATCTAATTGTACTGCTTATTATTTGCAGTAAACTGAGAGAACTACATGTCATGGTGTAAAGATGTTTATTAACCTTCATTCGCTCGCGTATTTTGGAGTTGAAATTTGCTATTGTGAATTTTCTCTCCCGCTTCCTTCTAGAGCATCATGGGAGAGGTGGGAACGGCTTGTATTGTCTAATTACTATCTCCTCCACTAGACCATGTCCGTTTTCTGATTAAAAAGCTCCACTAGCCGCCTCAGTACAGCCACAAACTACCCTAATTATCTTACTGCGGCCAATTTGCCGCATACGCAAGCGGATGAAGATTAAAATTTAGATCGTAGCCTATTTTATCAAGAGAAATGGCATTTCAACTAGTGTTATTACACTTTAAAAACTTTTAAAATACTTTTGCAATGCAAACTAATTCAACAAATAATAAATTAGTTTAAAAATAATCTAATTTAAATAATATATTGCCACAAGATGTAGTTTTCGAGTTGCTTGTATGTTTAAATTACGATCCGAAATTAAAATCGTGTTCGAGGTGATAAATGCTGCGCGACTGTGGAGAAAAATTTTAATTACATTTTGAAGTAGTTTGGTAGTGCAATAAGAATTTAAAATAAAAATTGTAGGGTTATCGGGAAATTTATGATAACCGTTTAAATTTTAATATGGTTGAAATATAGTAGGTACATAGCCTACATACCCAGAACGACTAATTATGGGGTGGTCTTTATTGTGATAGATTTTCTCACTAGAGAAAATAACAAAATATTTTATAAAAATTGTAGGTCCATTGGAACGAAGTTGTATAGTCAAGCAAAAGATATTTAGTATTTTGTAACTTTATAATATATGCTTGAGACGGTCATTGCCTTGTAGCTAACGCAGTTGGATGCGAATGCAGGGTACCGGGTTCAAACCCGGGGAGAGTCAAACTTTCTTACCATTAACAAAAAACAGGGCTTTACAGGCATATCTGAATGCTAGGCTAGCAAGCTGCTACCGGATGTAAAACAACTATAGTCCAAAATCGATCTGCGGACTACTCACCAACCCGTCTGGCCAGCGTGGTGAGTTATGGCCAAAAAACCTCCATAATATGGAGAGGCTTATGTCCAGGAGTGGACGGAAAAAGGGCTAATAAAGAACTTCATAATATTAGTCGATAGCACAAAGGTACCCTCAACGGGGGTCTACGCTTGTCAACGTTTTGTTAAGAAAACTTAGCTACTTACAAAGGGATTTGAAATAATTTAAAGATTTCCTAAAATTTCTTTGATTTTAGAAGAAGGAGAAAAGGAAATGGATTGATATAATAAAAATATTATAAAAGTAAGTTAGGTTATCTGAAAACAATAAACATTCAAGAAAAATATAAGTACCTACTTACCTTAGTAAAAGAAATTTTAAAGCAATATTTAAATTATTTTAAATTACTTTCTTAACAAAATTGAGTGAATCTTTGTTTTATCGACTCCTATTATAAAGTTAAAACCATAAAATACTAAATATATTTTGCTATTAGACTATACCTACTTCCAAGCACAAAAGTTATGAAAGTATATAAATGGAATTTTTTCCCCATAATTAATCGCATTTTTTGCTTGTAGATATATCGGTAAATCATTAAAGTTAATTGTCATTTACCCTGTTCAACTTTATATAAAGTAAATGAAATCGTTCCATAATCTAGATGTCATCGTTGAACTAAAAAGTTATATTAAAATTACTTGTATTTTTACCACAGCCAATACATTACGAGCACGTAATTTTCCATTAAGTTCATAATACTTCATGTAACTTTTCTTGAACTCCAATAGCCTCGTAATCGTTAAACTAAAACAATTATTTTCATAAATAACTTCTTTTATTAATTTTTAGAATAAAAGTTTTAGGATTAAGTTCCATTAAAGATCTGATCAATTTGCAGACAGATAAGGTAATCTCTTGTTGGTGTTTCAGGAAATAATAGATTTGGTGTTGATCCTTTTATCTTAGAATTGCGCTGGTGTATTAAAACTCATTGTGGTTTGATTTGTATCAATAATTCAACAAGTAGGTATTTTTAAAGCAGCAATTTTGAAGTAAAACTAAATTAAATACAAAATATTAAAGTGTAACCCAACTAATATATTTCAATTTCCAAGACTTTCTGTAAGTAAACCAACGATGAAACCCCAAGAGGATATATTAAACTAACGCTGTGCTTAGGGATAATGGATATTAATTTAGGAGTCTTCTTCCTCTCGACTCTATCCAAAATTAAGAAAAACGTTAGACAAATTATATATTATATAAAGTGACATTAGTGGAGAGCTTTATTATTTTGAACTTTATTCAAAAAGAACTTATAATTGCATTATGATAATACATAACCGAACCTCGGCCCCGCTAGAAGTATAATAATTGTAAAATAATTAAATTATAGATTTACTAAAGCTTTAATTAAAATGCCTTTATAAACGCCAAGTAGAGTGGACAATTGTTTTATGCCATCAAAATTGCACTGTTAACTTTATATTCATTATCATGAATTAATGGAATTACATACCGAATCCGTAAAATAATTAAGCACAAAGCGGTTATAGAAATTTTACAAAAACTAGTTTGAATTTATTCGCAATCTATTTAATTATGATAGCTATAAATCAAATGTGTTTTGCCGAGTCATTGCCGGTTTTTAGTTATTGTTACGCATAGATCATTAGTAACGCTGAAACATGTCAAATTTTTTTCTAATTTTCTATTAGATTCATAACAAATGCTTAATTTAATTATTATTTAATGCTTCATTATCGATAGTTTGTTTATTCTCTGCTAATGTAACTAACCGTTTGTTTGAAAATTATTATTATTACTACATTAAAATCCTAAATAAAGGAGCCTATTGACGAGGCGTTACAACTTTTCTTTACGTTTACATTGCTAACATTGGACGACGTTCCGATTATTTTCTGTGCTATCTCTGATGGTTATGCTTTGGTAAGTTCGATAAAGATAACTTACTAAAGATTTGCGTGTGGTAATTCACACATTATTAACAGTTGAGTCATACACGAGTTCTGGTAATTACTATTGTAGTAATTGTAGTTATTGGTAATATAATATTTATTACACGTAATACATGGCATATATGATACACTAGCTAGAGGTGGATAAATTGGCCCTAAATCTCATACATATAATTAGATTTTTATAGTACCTACTTAGAAGTTAAAAGAATATTTTAGAGCAATATTACAGTACACCAGGAGGTTATACCATACCATGGTAACCTTTTGGTAATATCCAAAATTTTCACATTTTAAAAATTAATGTGGCAGAAGCTGTCGACATCAAATATCTATATTATATTTGGATTCAGTATAGTGTAATCTTGAAAATAAGTAAAAATGTGTTTATTAGACTTCATACAAAAGTGATGATGTGCCCCTTTAAATAATAAATTTAATATCTTCTAACGTATTTCCTTAAACCTGACAAGACAGATGGATTTAATATGCAAAAAATTAAAAATAATTGGATTGGAAAATACGATCATAGAACGCTTGTAGAACCGAACTTTAAACGTTATAAAGAAGCACTTTGTAATTATTTAAAATTAGAAAAAGTTTAATTAATATCATAAACAATGAAATAATAATAGTGATCAAATGAACATCTTGCGTATTGACTTATTAATTACTCCATACTAGTTTATGCACACTACGTTACAATTGGACTAATTCGAATCGTTAACGTCAACTTTACGTTGTGTTTACGGTAAGCATAAATCAAACTTTTACTACTAAACAGGGAGTAACTTGAAAAGCAAGAAAAAATAACCTTCTAACCCTGGGTATTAAACTCAACTAGAATCCATCTGATTTTGTAATTCACAATTTTACAGTACATTTAGTGCGACGAATTCAAAGTTCATAAGTGGTAAATCAGTTTCACGTTAATTTGTCGTTAACCTTCCTTAGCTGGTTATTATAGGCGTTCTGTTAGAATCTTTTTTACTTATTTGGAATATAATATCTACTATTACCTTGGACGTTATATCGATATATAGATATTTTTAATTATTAAATAAAATCATTACTATAATAATTATTTCCTTTATTACTTTGATATTTTATACTATTGAGCAAAATACATAATATACCTATGTTTTTGCATGGAGCTACCGGTATTAATTATGTTCAAGTTGATGGTAGTAACATGTGCGTGTAGGTGTGCTAATACATAAACGATAATTAGCATATTAATTAACAAGATCTTTGCCTTAATGGCTTATTATTTACAAGCACCAGTGTGAATTATTAACAATAAGGAAAACAACAAATGAGTTCTAGTGCGTAAAATTACCTCGAGTTTTATCGTAATGCTTTGAACGCAAAGGTTAAAAAAATTATTATACATATTTCAACAAAATATAAATTGAATTAGAAGTATTGATCTTGCACGTGCTTATTTTAGATATTATTTTATTAACGAAATAACGCGATCTAAAAAAGTCCAAAAACGATCTGTGGACTATGGGGGAAGGCAAAGGAAACCACCCCATTAACATTTTCCTAGTAAAGTCTTCTTGGCTTAGCCAGGAGGATCACCAACATTCGGATCGGATAAGGCACCTGAAGAAGAAAAAGAAGAACGATAACACAGGCGACTTCTGGCTGTATATCATAAGTACAGGACGTAGTTGTTCGGCATTCGGCTTCACTCAAAGCAATTGCAACCATACAGATTAGGGTAGGCTGTAGTTGTTTAGCATGTGACATAGTCTGCCGATGTCTATTTAACGTTGTGCAGTTGCCCTCTTTATTTTAATTAAATTATAATTTACTACTAGGATTTGGCTCCTCAGCTTTCGGCTTAGCTCAGAAAATTCCAATATCTGTTGGATAATAATAATCCCCCCAGGTTGCCTCAAGTCCTGGCAGGGGAAATTTTGTTCTTAAAATGATTGTTGCTTTTGTGCAGCTAGAGGGAGGGTAATCTATACCCCACAGATCCCTTATTGCCTAAAGAATATTCTATAAAATGGGCTATCTTTTCTCAAGAAATTTTCTCCAGGAACCGGGGGGTCTGGGGGGTATGGAATACACCACAGCTGTACAGAAGCAATAAAACGTGAGAGTTACAGTCTCTATGATTTTGCATTTGCTACTGGAGCCTGATCTTGTATTGGTAATGTCATAATTAATAGTTAAAAATTTACATCACTGGAGGATTAAGTTGGTGTTTATTTTACAAGTAGGTGAGTAAATGTTGACTTACAAATGAAAGATAACCTTGACCGTTGGAATATTTGTAAACAAAACAACTGCCTATCTAATGTGCAAATCTGAACTTGATAATATGATTAATTTAAAAGTTACACGAAGTTATTTATTATTTCACATCAGCCTTGCACGAAATTCATATGACTATGATTATTTTATACCAAATTCGACAATACCATAAATAAATTAATAAAATCAATTGTGACACGGTTAATCCGAAACATTTTGTAAACTATAAGCAAAATTACCAAGAAATTACCAAAAATTAGTTCTTCTATATCGGCAAGTAATTATTCAAGCTATGGTAACAAATCGATAATAAAATCAACAGCGTTAACATTTTTATTAAGATAAAACTTCAACATTGTAATATTACTTTTCAAATTCAAATTTACCCCTAAATAGTTTCTGAATGATCACTACTGTAATTTACCGAATACGACGACGCCTACGGAAATATTTAGCGGTGATTACGCTGAGATAAATAAATTATTTAACATATTATTTTCTGTAAGTACTACAGCTTTACAATAATTAATAATTTGAGTATTTAATTAATTAAACATGTTAAATTAGCGCCGAGTACATAAATACATAAATGGTAATAAATAAATTGTTGGTTAATGTATAATTAATGTTATTATTTTTCTAAAATAAAAATTTAACATAAAATCCCTAAGGGTGGGTGCTAGCAGAGCCGGGTTAGGTTCTTTTACCGTGGGTCAGTTAATTTGTTTCCTGTAATCTAATTATTTATACATTAGAGTGGTTATTTCATTTAATTTGCCAATAAGGTCATGCTTTGCTATTATTGATTAATCATATACAAGGTGTTTCAAAAATATGAACAATATTTTACAGTAGAGTAGACTGTTGCTTTACTTGGTAATTGTGTAATTGTAATGTTCATGTTCGTTCATAGGATAATAATTTAAGTCAGTGTAAATGTAAACTTCATTAAGACAATGTATGCGGATCGGCTTAAACTCGAATCACAGAGCAACGTTGCACATACAGTATGCAATAGGAAATGTTAAAATATATGGTAAGTCATATGTATGACTTTTTCTAGATTAAAAGATGGCTCTTACTAATGGTTAATCCATTTAACTTGCTTAGTCGTGCAACTCGAAAACTAAATACTTAATCCTCAACTGTAATTTTTGCTGTTTTATAATAATTAACGTTTAAAACATAATACAATAATATTCTTCCACTCGGTTGTCTGGAAGGCATGTTTCAAATTCATAAATATAGCAACATTATCTTGGTTTTTTCCATCCAGCTACGAACCATAATATTACGTGATGTTCTGAACCTTGACTAATGATCTGTCAATACTTGTTTCACAAAAATTTTGTATTTATTTATAATACATTATTATATTCCACCAATAAGAAGTTAAGATATTTCGGTTATAATTTTATAATTCGGTAAGTTGGGCATGGAAAAGAAGTGTTTTTCAATGAAAACAATCTTAAATCGATCAGCATTATTAATAGAGCTCATTTAATTACTAATTAACTAACACGATCCGACTTAATTGTTTTAGTTCAATATAAAATTAGTCCTGAACGTTAACAATTTGCATTAATTGATATAATATTAATTGCTTAATTACCCACATACCATTATTTCCAATATCGTACGTGTGAAACGCACCTAATAGAATCTATTTATAACTTGATTGCTCTGAATTTCAATTTAATAATTAATTTTCCATTTTCTTAAAAATATGCTGAGTATGCTAACAATTTGTGGATAAAAACGGGCGTGATATTAAATTTCCAAGCTTGGTTGATTTTAATAAAAGTACGACATAATTTTTATGTTTTTTTAAACCTCGACTTTCTTATAGAGCAAACTTTTGTTTGGGTGCATGCGAGAAATTTTCCTATCGCTAAATCTCAAATTCTGTATAAAAGCATGGGGCTAAGGTTATCGATAAGTTCAATTCTAAGGTGCAGGTTAATTTGCTGACAGTGATTGACACCGATTTTGTGCTTTCCAAAGTGATCGATTCGACTTACTCGCAGAAGCTATTTTAAATCCGGTGCTGCTTTGTTTATAAAAAAAGAGAAAAAACCCAATTAAAACGATTTCGGCTTTCGGACGATTTTTTTTCGATTAAAATGTTAGATAAAATCGTGTTAACTTGTAAACCATTTGAAATTTCGACTCCTTAGAGAATCGGCACTATAGTGAACAACAAAGAAGAAACTGTGGTGCGTGTTCTGCCAACCCCAGCAACCGTATTGATTGTCCCCAACCAGGGCTGCAAGTTTCCCAGAAGTTCGCTAACACCTCAACTACTCTTCTCTATATTGTGTTCCAGCTATTTCTTCGACTGTGAACGACGTCCAATATTGGTGTCACATGCGTATTTCATCAATTTTCAATACATCACAACGTTTTTTCATATGAAGGCGTACGTTATGATTTTTAAACACGATAGACGTGGATAATAAAAAACTGAACACATTTTTTCTGCTGCTTTTTTATATTACCATTGAAAATCTACTTAATCACGTACTTGGAGCTACTTTTGTAATATCAATAAGATAAAATCTTTTTCGTTTTTCCGGATAAATCTCATTCTCTTAGGTGCTTGCGACGTGTAGGTGATTTAGCTTGGCCAACAAGAAGAGTTTCTTTAAACTAGAAAATTTAGGATTGGAGTTCGCTCACTTTTAATAATTTAAATGATTTAAATTATTACATAAATTTAAAATTCCATGCAGTATAAAGTATTTCAAGTGAGTTAAGTCTGGAAGACTGCAGGGTCTTTAGTTGAAAATTTATGATAAAAATAATATCTTTTTCTATACGCCTGCAGAATATTTTTTCTACATTATGAGTTCTCTCTCATGAGGAAAGCTAGTTATTTTCCAAGTTTGGGAGAATTATTACTTGAATACCTTTTTTGGCGCATTATTGATCACGGAGTGCTTAATACATATTTTTATGTTCTTTATGTTGTAAGCTTTTTTTTATTTTGATATATTTCGCCTTAATTTTGCGCCTAATTTTGTGTGATAATTTTGACAAACAGACTTCATCTTTATCTCTCCGTTTCCAATGCGTCCTTCTTTATTATTTTTATATCTAGTCGTTGATAAATGATTGTTCCACGAGAAAACATTCCAGATATCCGTTTTTTCTTTTTGTACTTCCTTCACACGTGAATGCTTTTCCGCTATTTGTTTGTATTTACGACATACTTCATTATCTCATATCTCTGTTTCGCTGCTGGACTTCAACCATTAATGTGAAATAGAGCGGTTAATAGATACAAAAAATAAACGATATTGTTTATGGTTTATTTGGTTCACAAGGATTATTGCAAAAAGTTTATTCCTTTGGTTGTTGTTTAAACTTAAAATAAATGGAACTCTTTCAAAGTATCCCAATAAAATATTGAAACCTTCCATAACATTTTCCAATTTGATTTTATTGTTAAGTCAACTATAGGTTTAAGTTTAGTGTTGATTGGCGAATATTCCAATCACGATCAAAATCCTTCACTTGACACTAAAGCTGCACCTGCTTTTCGGGAGATATCGAGGATACAAATGTCTTTGTACTATGCTTACGAAGCTTACGGTCAATTTCACTTCCACTTAGGTCTACATTTTACTCGCACCTACTATTGCAGAGTTACTTTCAGTGTCGTTTTTTAAACAAACAAAATGGAAAAAAATTTATAAGATAATAAGAATAACAGTGACATTTACACAACCATCAGGTTGTAGCAACGGAAAGTCTAAATGTATCTGGCTAAAAAGGTTTTCAGCGTTCCCAGTGCGAAATATTTTCAGGCTGCGACAAATTGTTACTGTGAAAAAACGTCACGTTTGCTACCGCACAAATAAAGAAAATAGTCTCTTATCTGAATCCGAAAGATGTTGGATGTATCATTTCACGGATGCTGCGCAATTTTCATTCGATCAAAACGAGTCGAGGCTTCCCATGTCGCGATTTTTCTTCCCAGCCATCTTCATAGCCCTTCTCATCTCAAGTTTGTCATCTCTCAGACATCATTCATCTTTTGCGACATATTTGTCTAAAACCGTTTTTCTACCAGTCATTCTTTCTTAACATCACCCAATTTTTCACAATTAGCTTTTTAAAAAAGTCGTAGGAATATAATAAATTATTTTCCTTCTTGTTGCAGTTTATTTTAAAAATTTTACATTATTAGATGTAGCTGCATTAAAGTTATAAACTTGTACCAAGGACCATATTAATCGGTTACAGTTTTTTAGTTCTTTATTTTATCACGTGTTAGTGTAGTTCCCCACAGTGTCATATATTACCACTTTCAGGACACGTGAAAAGATTACTTTGTGGTCCCAGGCGTCGTACTTTACCGCCTGAAAACGATCTCTAACTTTTCTTACGAATGCCCGAATCCAATAATATTAAAAGACGTTTCCAAGCCAAACTCACTCTGAAAGTCATATTTTATCTAAATTACATTATAAAAATTGAATAATCGCTTTCGTTATTATAAATTTTAAAGAAAATGGTTGAAATTATATCATCGTTGGTGTTCATTACCGAGATTTTAAAAATCCATCCAAATAAATTATAAAATATGAATTTTGATTTACATAAAATTAGCCGTTACGAGAGTCACATAGTTGAGCAGTTTGACATCCTATCGGTCAACCCAACTTCCAAATTCCTCCTCCTCTTCAGTTCTATATTTTTTATTTTAAATAAGTTTTACTTGGTTCAAGTAACTTTTCTCATTCGCTCGTTATAGAATTTGTTGTTGAATTATTAGAGAAGAAATAATAATTTATTAGGAATTGGAAAGGAATTAATAGAAACAGACGTGGGAAGTTTAGAAAGAAAAACTACGAAAAAATGATACTAAAAGATTTATTATTAATAATGTGAAAAATCTGAAGAAAAAAAGGGACGAATCAAATATTAATTAACAAAGTAAGAAAAGAAATCAATTAATATTGAAAGTTGAACTAGAAAAATTTATTGACAAAATATTAAACATAGGAAAGATTTCTTTTGCTATAAAATTCAGTGACTGCTTGTGAATTTCCTTTTTAAATAAAAATATAAATTTACAGTAATTTGATATAAAAAATGAATTAAATCATGTAGTTTTTTCATAATAATTAAAACTGGATAGTGAATTCCGTTGAAACTTTTGCTGTTCCCCGACGAGCAATTGTCGCAA
Source organism: Rhagonycha lutea (assembly GCA_958510855.1). Classification (NCBI taxonomy): domain Eukaryota; kingdom Metazoa; phylum Arthropoda; class Insecta; order Coleoptera; family Cantharidae; genus Rhagonycha; species Rhagonycha lutea. The sequence goes on from OY294037.1 coordinate 11,808,902, forward strand.
TTCTTTATCGTTTTATATTTGTAATTATTATGGTTAAATAATGGCTGCTTTTGTAGGAAAATGTATCCTTTCCGAGTTGCCCTGATGTTAGAACGAACTCGTTTTCCTGTATTTCGGAGGCTGGGTGAGGATTTTGGTAAATCGCTTCTGGAGGTAATCAAAAATGAGCTATAAATTACAGTATCCTTAATCAGATCACAAATCTTAAATAGTGGCACAAGAAGATCATTCGCTAATTACAAAAAAAGGAAATAGGTCAAAAAATATCCTGCTCGAGATATCCAACAGTGCCACAATAACCACAATGGGTCTCCCAAAATTTAAACAAACCAACCACAAACAAGGTAAAAATTCACACACAGATCTGATTGGAGATTACATAAATAATAATGACAGATATTCCTGTTGCGATTGTATGGTCTTCGTTCTTGAAGTTTCTGAATCCACAAACTTGTGACACCACCATCTGCTCCAGCAAAATAGCCTCTTCGTAATTATTTGAACCTCGTATACGCGTTCCAATAATGGCTCCTAGAGAGGACTTCGAAAATGTAAGAGATGTTCATCAAATGGCAGTCAGTGAAATTCACTCGTCCAAATTCTAAATATAATCACAAGTGATGTACCATAAAGGAGGGAAAAAAGCCACCGTATCGGTTCCAAAATCCACATATGATGGCAGTCTGATGGTATCAAAAAGGTGCTCAAAGAACAATCAAACGGAGATCATCAGCCTGAGGTATTTATGAAATCCGCGTAAGGATCGTAGTAAATTTTAGCAGAATAACTACTGCTTAAATTTGAAAATATTCGCAATCGTTTACAAACCTCAAAAAACCACACTCTTTTTTAAGCTAGCCATAAAATGACAGCTCAAAAGTTTTGTTGGCAACCTCATTTTCCAATGGGGGTCACGGCTGGGTTTAGGAAAGGAAACCCATAGACGTACAGAAGCGTGAACAACAACGGCAAATGACGACTTTACGTTCACTTTCTCTTTGGGATGGGAGGATATATGCCCTTATGCTATTTAAGGTTAACCACCACTGATAAAATTATAAATATTCCACAACATAATACTGAATTTAATTGAAATTCTTTGAAAATGCAATTGGTATCCTTAATTTAAGGGTATATTGCAGAGCAATTTAGTTTAAAAAAGTTGTATATTCGTAAATGTTTTCGTCATACTATGACATTGTTAGGCAATTAATTAATCTAAAAATATACGTGTGATAATACTTCGCACGCACACCACCCAGTAGGGGAGACGTTGATTACAGGGCACAGTCCTAAATTATACGAGAAAAATTAAGAAGACATGTTGAATAGATTATTATAAATATTGATGGCTAAAAATATTTTGAATGTTTTATTACTTGGTATGCATATCTAATGGGTATGCATATCTATATCACAATTAATCCTTCAAATGGTAACCTTCAATAAATAATAGTTATTAACGGGGCATTTAATTTATTTTTCACTTACAAGAATTTCCTAATGGAGATCGAATATATAAGTTTTGCAAATGATAGTTAATTGTTAAAACAATCTTATTAAATTATCAGCTAGCCTTTTTTAGCGTCTAGAGCACGGCATCCCCTTTGATTGCTTCACAAAATTAACTGTAGAAATATACCGGGTGTAAAATAATTTATTAAACGGAAGAATTGTTTCACCAACAAAAATAATTGAAAGATGGGTCATCTAAAATTCAAAATCAGCGACATACTTAAGCAAAACTCATGCCAAGAAAAAAACCTAACATAAATGAAGCCTTACGTATCTAAATGACTTAACAACGCTGAAATTATCATTATGGATATTAACAGCAGTAACTAATAACAACACAAAGTCAATAATGTGATAAGTAATCGTAATCCAAACACAAAATAGTCTTGTTTCCACACTTACGATAACTGTCAAAAGTAATGTGACTTCTGCAGAACCAATTTTTGATTTCAAATGAAAACACAGAGACATTAATATTATTTATTTGTATAAGTAAATACCTAATGAGGATAACGAGCAAGCAATCAAGGTAAGGTCTACATTTTCAAATCAAGAAAATTTTTTAACGAATTACAAGTCAATAATCGTTACTTATTGGCTAAATACAAACAAAGAAATACAGCTTAACGTGGAATCCTGATCACGACACAAATAATTTGGCAGTTCGAATCTATGAACCCACCTCAACCCCTGTATATTATATCAACTACCACCTGGACATAATACATGATAATAATGTACAGTTCCAATTATTCTATTAGCGACAATATCACAAAAAGTCATTAACACTCAGAGAGGTCGATAATGATCTACTTTCTATAAGCATTCTAAATTTTCTGTTGTCCAGTAATGCGTTGTGTCAATTAACTTGTTAATGATTTGTGAAAATCGACTCATCAGAATACATAACAAATATTGATTACTTTATTTTTAAAATTCGGTGTAGTATTGAAAATCGTCGCCCTGAAGCTGTTCATATAAAGAAATTTGTAAATAATTTTAGATTCATGGCATCTGTGGAAATTAATAATACAACAATTTTCTTTTGTTTCAACATTTTCCATTTTCAAAAAACAACTCGATAAAATGTGTGAATTTTCACCATTTTTGGAATCAACTGGCAGTCTTGCATTTTTACGGTGAATTACTATTTGTCATATTCTATCCTTTATCACAACTCCATTCAAGTTCAAATCAATATGTTTCAATAAAACTATTTATAAACTTCAAACTTTCATTTTTAATACTATTTTTATCAATACCGTTATCATAATTTTTCAAAATTGCTAATATTTTTGAGTCGCTTCGACGTAAAAACTAAACTTTGAATTACCTCCAAATAGAAGAGTTATTTTTTAATTTTGCAGCCGAAAACAACTAGCAGATTGATAACAATTACTGTTGCACCCTGTACAATCACATACATTTTTTCATTTCACCACAACCACAGTTTTTTTTGTGATATATTAGGAATAATTTATAATTATCCTATTAAATAGTCGTAACCAAGTCGCATAATAACCGCCTGGGTCAGGAAAATTGCTGACCGAGCAATTTTCGCAGTATTTTAATTACAAACAAATTGAGTTAATCGACAAAAAATTTAATGAGTGAAAATTAAGCTTGATCAGCATATCTAAACCTTTTTTGTAAACTGTACGTAATAATCCAATTTGTATAAAAGTTTAAAATGAAAGTGCTTAGGGAAGTTTGTAAACTAAATTAATATTTTAATTTATACATATGTATTTGGTTGTAATTTATGTAACCCAATTAGGTACGAATAAACAATGGAATTTTCAGTTAAACTAATTAGTGAGATAAACTAATTAATAAGAACTAGCACACGGAAAGGTCAGGTAGCAGTTTGTAATTAGTGCAGGTACATCAAACCAAACATTAGCCTCAAACCCTACAACCTTTGATTTAATGAATAGGTGAGAGACAATAATGCTTTTGCTAAACAGTTCAAATTGTATTCCCAAATATAGATTCAATTATTCATCAGTTGGGCGAGCCAAATCAAAATTTCTGTTAAATTTTCGAACGATACAAATGGCCTGTAACAAATATTTTTATTCACATCATTAGCATTGTAAACTGACAATAATCGATTGTAACCAATTGTTGTATGCACATCATTAAGAGACATGAATTTTAACGACTTGTTTAGTTCATTTAGTTCGTGATTAAGTTTCAGCTTTCTGTAGCAGTCACGAAAGATTGCATGTAAAAATTTCAAAGTGTAGGCGGCTGGAACTTGGCTGCTACCTGCAAATATTCCCATCCATGTTATGATTATTATTAAGCAATAAATAAAATAATACATTAATTATCGATTTTCTCGAATTAAAATTTAGTTTTCACAAACTTTAACCCGAAGGAGAGTTTGTGACCTTATCGCGACCCGATAAATTTAAATAAATGTTTCCTTTTAATTTTCAAGTCTGCTTTTATTAATTAATTGCTCACGCTCTACTTATTTTTGCATTTAGTATGGCGTGAAAGGAAATGGCACATGCAAACTCAAAAATACGTTTTTTCTCATTATTTTTGTTCAAGTTTCGTGTCCGAATGTTGTCATAAAACACCGGTGAGCCTAACAACTCCCTCAAATATATCATTTCAGATGCGCGTATATTACAGACGAGCTGGAAGCCTTTTGCATTGAACGTAGAATTTTCACAAGTTTTAATATACCTTGCGTCGAGATGGAAATAAGCTTCGTTGAAGGTAGAAACAACAGATGCGTCGTTTCCAAGACAAGATTCTCCCATGATCATAAAAATTTTCGCTGCAGCGAATATTAATTTTTAGTAAAATTGAAGAGGTTTGCGTGTGCCAACCTGACGAGACAAAACGAGCATCTTTGTGTTTTTAAAATGGAATTTTTTATATACCTAACTCTGCGAAAAACTTTTATTTGGATTAGCCAGCCTGCTTATTTTACACATTTCAATTCGTGCGGAATAATAATATCGATCAAAAACTGCTGCAATAAAATCAGCATTTTTGAATCTTTCTCATGATAAACGTAAATTAACAAAAATTATATCCGTTCATTCTTCTCTATTCCCCATAGAACAAAAGCACCTAAAACTAACAACATAGGGATGATTTATCATAGGATCATGGTTAGTGATGGAGCTAACCTTTCAAACTATTAATGGCTCGTTTTTATGTTTCCTGCCTTTATAGGGGAGGTAGTACTGATCACCAGATTGGTGTATAATAAGATGTTATGTTGACACTAGAAAAGCCCCATTACGATAATTAAGAAGAACGTTTGGTTTTCGGCCCTCCATTGTAATAGATTTTCAATTGTTCTAAATTAGGGGACGTTTTCCTGGATAAATTTTAATTTTCTAGTGATATTTTTTATTATAAACTTATCACCACGTTGAAAAGATAATTAAATCCTCACTTATTCGGTACCAGGTACCATTCTAGAAATTGGAGTTACATTTCCGAAAGATTATTGGTATATCAGTGCTCGCTTTTATAGTGTTCACTTGAAAGCTTCCGGCTTCTGCTATAAAAGGATACAATCTTCATATGGTAAAGTGCATACACATCTTCTGAGGATTCTCTTCCGCATCTTCAAGAGTGATGAGCTGTGTTGCTAGGGTGATCAATGAAAACGTAAAATAGATAATTATTAAAAATTTGGCAGTTCGTCCTAGTTTTCTGAAGAATTCTATCCACTCATTTTCCTCGTCGAAATAGGTCACTATTTCAAGTATACTTTTATCATGCAGCAGGGAATAGATGATAATAAAATGTAATTTATATATAACTAGAAACTGATATGAAAATCGATGTAACCAGTAATGGCGTACATTGACTGGTTGTCTTTATTTATAGTCGTTATTGCAGTTCTAAAATCTACTTGCTTTGTAACTGGATTACGTGTGCTCTCAGAAGACCAACTTTAGCTTAAGATGTGGTTTCCAATTACCGTCCCGTAAATAATAAATTTTAATTTTCCCAAGTTATAGAGCTATGGAATAGTATATGACGAGACAACAATGCACTTTAATAAACGTAACCGATTTCGGCAAAATTCCAAATTTTGAGATTTTTTAATAAGGAAGGTGGATACTAGACAATTAGATTAAATAAGTGATAACGAAATTGGAATTAAAGGACAATTCGTTTAATCTCGGTTGGCACACATTCACAGATTTCGATTATGGTTAAAAGCGTATTTTATACCCAAACGTAAGGTAAGAGCTTAAAGTAATCAGCTTTTGGTGACTTATAGGTCGGTTTAAACATATAAAATATTAAAATGTCCGTATATAAGGATTTTCTTCTTAAGAATTTAATAACGTGTCGAGAGTTTTATGAGTTTTAATAACATAATTTATTCATGTCCGCCTGTCAAGATTTTAATGATGGCATATTTTATTCTTACGTGAGGTCATTCGTATATTTTTAAGTAGATGGTATCACCTGCGAACTGCAAAAACACAAATTTTTACTGGCTTAAGGGATATGGAAGAGGAATTGTTTAGGTGAACCTTTTATTCAGACATTTAATTGGAGAACCCGATGTTATTGTTACTGGCACAGCTTTACAATGCAGACGGTCACGATAAAAGTGATTTCATTTAATAATAAATTAACCAAGTAAAAGTTTCCAGTTAATAATTCCTGACTCTTCGGTACTACAAAATGTACTTCTCACTTATTAGATATTAATAAAATTAAATTCGCTTTCCTTCGAGTTTTCCAGAAACACGGAAAGAGTTATCGTGGTTCACAAACTGCTGATGATCAACGATACGATTGTGTTATTGAACTATTTTATCATCATCAGTTGACTTCTTTTAAGGAAACTTACGAATGACAGTCGAAATTAGTTAGGTTTGCTCTACTCTTAATGTTTATGTCAACATACAAGGGGAAAAGTCAGTACTGATCAGTTTGGAAAGCCCTAGCATAGACCCACAAAAAGGCGTCACAATTCCTTAATGTCAAGCTCGACGTTGGACATATTGACTTTCTGAAACCGATCTCAAAAGAACTACTTTCTGATGGTGTGGATGACAATAGCCAAAAGCAGTGTAACAACTTAAACTATTAAAAAGTTTTCTAGACCAAGCTTAACCTTTGCATGGCATACTGGGGTCCCTGGGACCCCACGACATCTTAAAAAGCCTGTAGAACGTTCTAATATTTTTTTTTTTAGCAAATCGACACCTTTGTAATTTAGCATCATAACCCTCTCGACATTTTACACACTATGATACTGTTAGTTGTGGTATGCCCTTCAAGTTTTATACGATTTAAGCGAGCTTGGGGTCCGTGGGACCCCAGTATGCCATTTACGTAACTATTTTGTTAAAGTGGAAATATTTTTTGTAATCATTTTGGTCTTTGATAACCATAATTTAGTGAATTAATATTACCTAAATTGTTAAGTTTTTAACTTCAGATAATTAATTAATAAGATATTTCAAAATATAAGAGTTTATATTTCATTTACATAGGTGCGGAGTGCGATGATTACATTGAATAAATCGCAATTTTAAAAACGTCATATAAGACTTTTGTGATAACATATGATGATTTTTTTTTTATTTTATAGAACCATATGTCTAGTTTATAGTATAGAATAATTTTCGGTTAAATTCTTTTTCATTTTTGTGTAAATAAATTATATACTAAAAGCTTGCTTTTGATTGATGACATTTGCCATATTTTACTAAATGTCGAATATAATTAAAAGTTTTTCTTTTTTAGGTGGATTATTTATACTTTTCAGTGACAAATACACTAGTTTAGTGTTTCTTACAAAAATCAGTCTTAAAATTTTATTTTCTCTATTGATTTAATCCCTTTTACCGTTGGGGTCCATAGGACCCCAGTATGCCATCTAAGTAACTAAAATATAAGTATGCCATGCGAAAGTTAAAATAATTCGCAAGGAAAGTTATTATTCAAAAAACCTTTATTTTCAAATAATTAGCTTCACATAATCAGCGCCTAAGGCGATTTTTTGAACCTTGTAAACCTGAACATAAACTTTTAAACAAAATAGTACTGAAGATATTCAATGCACGGAGGAAACTATAGAAGAAAATTTCGAACCATTTCATTTCCAATTGCTGTATAAAAAGAAAACAAGGTTGTGTTTATATTGTTGGCTTGTAAGAGAATAAACTTAATTTATTCACAATCTGATAACCTAAGATTGAGCTCGTTTGCACTGCACCCTGCTGCCAAAACTGTTCCACCAAGCAAATCAATTGAGATGAAAAATAAAATTAAAAAATGGTTTTGGTGTATTTTCCTGTAATGAAAGTTGATATAATTAACTACCTGCAAAAAATGTCTTTTACAAATATTAAAAAGAAACATTGAAAGCAAACAAACCAGAAAAGTTGTTAATTTTTAACTCTTTCATAATTTATAAGTCACGTTTTAGAAATTTTTACACACAATAGTAGGGGACGAATATTTTCTATATTTAGGGGAAATTAAGAATATTTACATTATGTTAAGTTTTTCCAGATTTTTACTGAACATTTCTATAAAATTTAAATGATTTAATCTCTTTTGAAGTGTTGATTTTGAATTTCATTATAATGATGTAAAGAAAAGGATACAAGGAAAATCACAAGACGGCCATATTCTGGCACTTCGCGTGTTCAAATGCTAATACTAGAGAATGGATTTCAATTTCGGAAGAATTCAATTTTCTTATGAGCGTCTTCGTTCTTTGGATGGCACGTAAAACCGACAGTCTCCCATAGGATTAATAAATATTATTATTAAAAATCAACCACACCTCTCGATCTCACATCTGCATTCTCCAACAACTTCCTAAGAGAGGGAAGCAATGAGTACTTGTCAAAAAGATAAGATATCTTTGAGAAACTTAGGTTCTTATAGACCCGTCTATCTTCTGGACTGCGAGGGAAAATTTTTGAACTGCTGCTTATTTTAAGCAGTGAAAATTGATATTTTCAAAGCAGTTTCGTTGAAAATCTTTTTGGATTCCAGAAAGGAAAATTCACGGCTTTTGATTTGTCATAAAGACAGAATTAGCTGTTTTGAGGATTGTACCTAACCTAAAACCTCTGCGGATGAAATCTAAAAAGATAGAAAAACGTCTGCAATTGCTGGAATCCTTCACTGTTGAATTATGATCGTGAACTATCAACAAAGGACCTGTCAGTGAGTCAAAGTGCTGAGGATTACTATGTACGATGGATGGTGCTCTTTAATTTACTGTGCTACTAGGGCTCAATATAATAGTGGAATCAAAAATTGGAAGAACTCAGTACAAATGTAAGTACTCGTTACAAAAGAAAGAAGAGAATTGCAGTTCGTTCCCAAAATGTCTAAGATGGTGCTAGTAACAAACAGAATGAAACATAGGACTTACCTCTACTACCAAAAAAACACTAAGATGCGGTCCCCACCTGACGAGAGTCGCAGCAAACATTATGGCTACGGTTTTCCAAATAACGCAGTTGGATGCGAATGCGGGGTACCGGGTTCAAACCTGGGGAGAGTCAAACTTTCTTATGACCAAGTCTCCGTACTTCGGAGGGCACGTTAAGCCGGCGTTCACCATGAGTTGATGATTTGCCATCGTTAACAAAAACACAGGGCTACCAGCACATCTCAAGGCTTGTCTATCAAGCTGCTATTGGATGTAAAACAACTATATAGTCCAAAGGTGGAAGGTTGAGCATCTTTCTAAAAAGCAAGAAGCGTCACGCCAACTCATAAGAGGTTCTGGAACCAAATCAATTGTGTTAAAAGCTAATTCTGTTATATTTGAATATATCAGTTGTGTAAAATCGACTTTAGTAATTAATTAAGTTTACACTCCTGTATTCGTTCTGGTATACTGAATTGTTATGTTATATTTATATCTTATTGTTACTTGTATTATTGTAGTGATTTTCATAAATAAAACGTATCATCGAATAATATTGTAATTGCCGACACAACAGTGGTGTTAGAAGTGAGATTTAGAAGAAAAATCATGGACGCTCAAAATGAATTTTTACAATCGATGACTAATATGCTCAACACGTTACAAACGTCAATTGCAAGCGCAATAACTGCCGCAAACCCTGCATCAACGATGGTGCAACCAAGAACACCTTCGTTTGCAATTGGAGAATTCCGACCAACAGAAGAAGGAACAGTTGAAGACTATTTTGATCGCTTTGATTGGGCGCTGAAACTCAGTAACATTCCCAATGAACAACATGGAAATTATGCGCGAGTGTATATGGGATCAGAACTTAATAGTGCCCTGAAGTTTCTAGCAAGCCCAAAGAAATCTGAAGACATCGCGTATGGTGAGATACGACAAATACTGATAAGCCATTTTGATCGCTCAAAAAATAAATACGTTGAGAGTATAAAATTTCGTCAGATTATGCAAGAAGAGGATGAAACCATCGCAGATTTTACGTTACGCCTTAAACGATGTGCCGCTTTTTGTGAATATGGAGATTTCCTCGATAGAATGTTGATCGAGCAACTTCTGCATGGATTGAAAGCCCGTGAAATTTGTGAGGAAATTATTGCCAGGAAACCGATCGCCTTCAAAAACGCATACGATATCGCTCAAACAATCGAAGCGACTCACTTGATAACAAAAGAAGTCAAATCCCCCAATCAACCGATGTCAACAATAACAACCAACAAGATAGGATACGCACCACCTCAGATGAGAAATCAAGCAGCACATCAAAACCAAGTTAGAACGCAACATAACTGTCAAGGATGCGCAGGTCAACATGCACGCGATAAATGCCCTTTTAAAAATGCTACATGGCATAACTGCGGAAAGAAGGCGCACATTGCAAAAGTTTGCAGATCGAAGACAAACACGCGAGCTATTAACCAGAATATATGCGAAAAGGAAGACGAAGAAGAAACTGACGTTTTACATAATTTCAACCGAGTGGAAGAAATCAACTCACTAAACCCACCGAACAAGTTAATGGTAACCGTTTCGATTGATGGCCATAATTTACTAATGGAACTTGACTCTGGAGCACCATGCAGCATTATGAGCAAACATACCCTAGCGTCGTTTAAACCAGAGTTCAAGTTACAACACACCAATAGACAGTTCTCAAGCTATACTGGTCATCGTGTCAAATGCATTGGCCGACTCCCGGTTAAAGTCATATTGGGTTCCACAACGCGCTGTGTAGATATATATGTGGTTGAAGACGATTTTGACACGCTCTTGGGAAGAGAATGGATACTAGAATTTTTAAATGAAATTGATTTCCGCAAGTTGTTCACTAATAGTCATCAAATTGGTACACTAACAACTGCGAAACCGTATCTATCGACAAATCAAAGAAAGCAACTCGATATCTTGTTAACTCGCCACAATGACATCTTCAGCGACATTGCCGGCAAACTAACGGGACCCCCTGCCGAAGTACATTTGAAACCAGACACAACACCAGTATTTGCCCGTGCTCGCCAGGTACCTTTAGCATTACGCGAGGCATATGCCAAAGAAATTGACGCAAAAATACAATCAGGATTCTACGAACGAGTCGAACATTCTGAATGGGCATCGACAACCCACGTTGTAACAAAGAAAAATGGAAAGCTTCGAATCACAGGAAACTACAAACCAACACTGAACCCCCGGATGGTTATAGAGGAGCACCCTATTCCAAGAGCTGAACACCTGTTTAACCAAATGAAAGGTGCAAAACTTTTTTGTCACTTAGATATCACCGACGCGTACACACATCTACCCGTCAATGAAGAGTTTCGACATGCATTAACCCTCAATACACCAACCCACGGACTAGTTCGACCAACACGCGCAGTGTATGGGGCGGCTAACATCCCCGCAATCTGGCAACGCCGTATGGAAACCGTTCTCCAGAGACTACCAAATGTCTTAAACTTTTTTGATGATGTTCTAGTTTTTGCAGATAATTTCGATAACCTCATGATCATCTTAGAAGCCACCCTAAATCGTATGAAAATACATTGTCTCAAACTGAATCGTTCAAAATGTGTTTTCGCCACTCCATCTGTTGAATTTCTGGGACACAAAATAGATTATCAAGGCATACACAAATCCGACAAGCACATTGAAGCAATCCGTGATGCACCAAAACCCTCTACACCAGAAGAACTCCAGCTATTTTTGGGCAAAGCTACCTATTATAACGCGTTTATCCCGGACCTCTCAACAAAAAATCGTGCACTACGCAACATGTTAACTGTCGAACCATTTGAGTGGACACAAGAAGCCGAAACTGCTTATAAGAATATTAAAGAAATTCTGATTTCACCGCAAGTCTTGATGCCATATGATCCTACACTACCACTCATATTAGCCACAGATGCCAGCAAAACAGGATTAGGTGCCGTTTTATCTCATCGATTAGAAGGTGGCCAAGAACGACCAATCGCATATGCCAGTCGAACGATGACCATTACTGAACAGCGGTACCCTCAAATTGATAAAGAAGCACTCGCCATCGTGTGGGCCATGCAAAAATTTTTTCATTACGTATATGCCCGTCATTTCACGCTCATCACAGATCATAAGCCACTCGCACAAATCTTGCACCCAGAGAAATCACTACCAACACTATGTATAAGTCGTATGGCTAATTATGCCGACTATATGGCACATTTCAACTACGAGGTTATATTCAGGCCCACCAAAGACAACGCAAATGCTGATTATTGCTCCCGCGCACCATTGGCAAACTGCACCAATACCATCAACAACCTCAGCCGAAAGAGAGAAACGAAGATAGAAGGACTCGATGATTTTGACCATTTTACGTTGCACCAAATTAAACAATTACCTATTCGCTCCGAAAACATAGCCAAAGAAACACGTAAGGATTCCTTCTTAGGTAAAATTGTCCAGTTACTAGAATCAGGACAGGACTTATTACGCTTTAATTATAAATCTCCAGAATCTAATTACACGCTTGCTGCAAACTGTTTATTATTCGAACACCGAGTTGTAATACCACCATCGTTAAGACAAGCAATTCTGAAAGATTTACATGCAGCTCACGTGGGTATTGTAAAAATGAAAGGTATGGCACGCTCATTTGTATTTTGGCCAGGTATCGATGCTGATATCGAGAATATAGCAAAATCATGTTCCGAATGTGCAAAACACGCACACGATCCACCTAAATATCGAGACCATCATTGGGAATATCCTAAAGGACCCTGGCAACGAATACACATTGACTATGCAGGCCCAACTGCAGGCACAATGTTACTCATTATAGTCGATGCATACAGCAAATGGCTTGAAGTTAAATGCACTACCTCCACCACAAGTACTTCAACAATCGCAATTCTTGATGAACTATTTGCAAAGTATGGCACCCCAATCACCGTTGTTTCCGATAATGGTCCTCAGTTCACATCATCAGAATTTAAAGATTTTTTACAAAGTAGTGGTGTAAAGCATCATAAACTCACAGCACCATACCACCCATCAACCAATGGTCAAGCAGAACGATATGTCCAATCGGTGAAGAACTCTCTAAAGGCTATGGATACGACGCGAGGTACAATTCAACAAAATCTAAATGAATTTCTCAGACAGTACCGAAAAGCTCCACACACAACAACCGGACAACCACCAGCAATGTTATTTTTAGGACGAAACATACGAACACGACTGGACCTGGTCAGACCAGAAACCATGCACACACGAATAACTGAAAAACAACAAGCTAACCATGACGCAACTTTTCGTACCTTCCAACCGACTCAATTGGTTTACTTCATATCCGGTATCGCTAACATGAATAAATGGATCCCGGGTACGATTAAAACACATTTGGGAGATTTACACTATGAAATCGATTATAATGGGAAATGTTACAAACGACATGTAGACCAAATAAGGCAAAGACAAGAAAATATATCCCCAAGTGAACATGTTGTTGAACCACCTCGTCGAACCCATGTTTTTGAAAGCAATATTACGCAACCCCCAGAACAACAGCAACAGATAGAAATGCCACAGCAACCGGCTCAACAGCAACACATCGAGACACCACAGCAATTGTATATAATCCCGCAGAGAAGGATGCAACCACAACAAGTAGCCCCCCCACTAGTCATGACACCACAAACACCCCGCCGATCGGAACGCTTACGAAGACCGCCACAACGCTTCTCCCCAAGTTAAAAAGATGCATGAAGCAGGTCTCCCCTAAGGAAGGAAGAAATGTTATATTTGAATATATCAGTTGTGTAAAATCGACTTTAGTAATTAATTAAGTTTACACTCCTGTATTCGTTCTGGTATACTGAATTGTTATGTTATATTTATATCTTATTGTTACTTGTATTATTGTAGTGATTTTCATAAATAAAACGTATCATCGAATAATATTGTAATTGCCGACACAACAAATTCCATTAAATTTAAATTGAAGAAAACGTGAGAATAATTTCAACCAAAATAAAGAGATAATTGGAAAAACAGTAGCTGGAACGAATTGGGCTATATTAAATGGATCAGCATTTGGCAAGATCACCATTTACTTACAGAAGCTGACTTTAACAAGTAGGATGTGAACTCTGAAAGCAGGAACACTTCACTCAAGATCAGAAAAAGGACGGGTTGAAAGGACGGGTTGAAAGGACTTGCATCTAGTGATGGATTAGTCTACCTTATTTCATGAGGATTGCTTTCTATAACAATACCTAACCTCCCAACCACCACCCCTGTCGGTGAGAAACCTAAAGTCTGACAGCGCAAGATAGGGGGGATTAAGCCCAATGGGGTTTCAAAGTTTAAACATAACCTATTTTGTTTTAAACTGAATTGTTTTTATTTAAACTTTATTTTTAATTTTTGTTAAAAATTGTGAAAAATTGTGCAAAATTTATCTCAAATATATACATGAGCTCTTAAAAGTGATTATTGCTAATTTGTAGTGTGCTCATATTGATTCCTTTCTGGATAGATATCTTTGCTATTGCATGAAATTTCAAAATAGCAGCAGCCTAAATTATATTATTATCCCGATAACTTGATTTTCACAATAGAACGATGTTCATTTTAAAATGCTAAACATAATTTTATAAATGTACATACAGCGAAGTGTCTGTCAGGCAGTAGCAACCCACATCTTCCAAAGTGCAATGAATTAAACATAACCAAAGGCGGTTTATTACTTATGCATCTGCTTTTTGTGAAAATGAAACCTAAACCCTATAATTTGCATTTCAAGATTGGAAGGCAATAATATAAAATAATCTACAAAATCCAAAATCGGGATTTTGTGTAAAATTGTTGATTCTACCACTTCCGGAGTACAGCAAAAATTAATTTTAATAATGAAAATCAATTATGATATTATACCGGTATATTTACACAATTTCCTATGGATCTACAATTATAGTGGGATGAAAACACTAAAAGAAAACGTGTAATGGCTTCCAGCTATTTACCATTTAATAAAGGCACACCCAATTAAAATATTGATACAACACACACTTTTAGAAAATTGTGCTTGCTTTAAAATTTCCAATTTAGGAAATTTCAGGTTTATACTTATTCATCAGCGAAAGTTTCAATTATTTATGATCATTTTAATATGAAGGGTATACTTAAATTTTAAATTGAATTTGATGTAATTGTAAGCGATTCAGATGTTTAATCCTTTTTTTTGTTACAGGTAAAGGAATTCGTCTTATTAGGATGGTGGAAGAAATTTTTTAGTAGTAAGTAGAAAGTTATTATTTCCTCTTGGTGTGGATTTTGAGCTTAATGAATATTAATCATATGAATGAATCGTGTAATCGCTTAGATATTTTACGTTGGAACTTCTCACAGTTCAGTAGATTTTTAGGTTCACTTGCAATTTAATATGTATGTGCCCAATTTCAATCTAAACCTCATAAGACAGCCGATTACTGTACGTTTTAAAACAATTAAAAATATGTAGCTTGCCCCCCGCATCACCAATCAGGATGGACGTGTATTTTCTTTGTAGACTTGTGGTTTTGATGACAATTCGTCTTGGAATTATAACAAGCAACATGAATGGACGATAAAAATATTCTCGATGCACTTTTTGGAATTCCCCGTAATAACTTCGTCTAATTAGGCTTTTCGGAGCTGCACATCGTCCTTATTTATGGCTATAGTTTTACATAACCCGTCGTTCCACTAAACAATAGGGCCTAACAAGCCGCTCTCCCGTGAACACAACAATGCGACTCTTTTTTTGCTCATCAGGTCTTAAAATAAAACTATTTGCTTCATTTGTAATGCTTCGTTGCAACAAAAAGTCTGTTTAGTCTCATTAGAAATAAGAAGGTTTATTGAAAAACGAGGTCTTTTGATAAATTCGTTTGTTGAAATTATTTTTTGTAATTAAATAGAAGCTTTGGAAATACTTCAAATATAATTGTTAACAAAAGCTTTACTTTGCTATCCAAAAATTAAGGAGATGAAATTTCAAAAGCTTTTCTAAATTAGTTGATTATTTTATTGTTTGAATTACTAGGAGCTCTTGATAAAAAGCTTTATTCGCGAATGTAATGTTAGGTTAGAAATTTGAAAACTGATCCGAGCGCTTTTTTGAATACCGAGAAAAAAATTTACAAGTTAGAAAAACTAACACAATTCAAAGAAAGTGTTAAAGTTGGGTACTATAATGCTTTTCTGTGTAAATCTCTTTTGTCACGCTCTTATAGGCAAACTTTAGGAAAATCATCCATATTTTCATTGTGTAGGCTTGACACTGATCAATTTACCATATAATGAAGAAATTTTGTGTTACATCTTATTTTGTTGTCCGAACAAAATTTGAAAAATTAACCAATTTTCTTTTGGGTTTTAGAAAAATTGAATATAATTTACAAGATTTACTTTAGTTGTGATACTCTAGTAACCGATTTTCGAGAGTATTATAACTTCACATCTCAAGCCTTGTACAGACCACTGAACCGAAAGTTGCGGTGGGGTAAATATGCACCGTTTCAGCGAACGAAACTATGCACCTGTTCAAATGAGCAAATGCAAGTGCCAAATCTGCAGCTCATACATACTACGTAAGTGTTTTGAAGGAAATTCAACAAATACGGTGCATCTATTTTGATATTAGCGCAGATGATGTCTTGGAAGTAAGCTGTGCATTCATGTTTGAGATTCATGATTTTGTACGAATTACATGACAAGATTAATTACAATATCCATCACATGTAGTGTTTGATTTTAAGCTTTCATATAAGTTTTCCGTTCCACCTTATTGATAGAAATTTTACCTCGAATTTAAAAGTTTTATCTTCGAAGATTGGTAATAAAGTTATAACCTAATTCCATGCCGGTTCGGGCATGTTAAATGAAGCATTTAGACTATGGGTGAATGTCAAAATCGATTAATTTAGGCAATAATCAATTGTGAAGTTTCGATACTTTACTTTTAATTGAATGGCTCCAGGGTTGCTGCATTCCGTTGACGGTACATGCACTCGACATAAGCACTTACAACAAGGCTTAGTAAAGAGTGCGGGTTACGCAGCCCAAAGCCACATCAAGCAGTTCCAGGTTATACAAAATCCCATTTTGCAGGACGCCACCTTAGGTCCGACTCAAACTAAAATGAAAACTACCCTCTGAATAGCAACCCCTAATGAGAGGGTTGTCCCAAAATAGAGACCAGAGTCCATCGCATTCTGGAGGGAACCTCTACAGTTTTTACAGCCACGATATTAATAGGCTAGCTGTCGATTTTTACGAAGGCTGAGCCGTGGACTCTGAAATTAAAGAGTAGTTTGGGGGAACTCAAAAAAACGCTGATGGTAATAAATTGTAAACCGCAAACGCCCTACCGTCTCGTGTCCATTGGAGGAAGGTGGTCGACATAAACCAACTGAGGGTTAGATTATGCAGGTTGAAGAGTGGCTTGACCGATTGGTCGCGCTGTTCTCCAGAACCCGTGACAAACTCACCGTTTCTTCATTCGGAACATACTACGCCGGGCTCGGTTGAGGAGCATGACGTCGGGTAATTTGCTCGATTACTTTCAACCTGAGAAGGAAGAAGTGAGAGTCGAGCGATTTTGGGGGGAGAGCTGGATAGCGGATTAGCTTGATTTTCTTTTGATCTTTGTTCCAACTATTCAAAATTTGAGAGGTAAAAAGATTCCTCCTCACCATGGCTTTAGGTTTCCTATATCCCACTGGATCTTTAGGGTGGTACTGATGGTATAATCCATGGATCAGCGGATTTTATATTTGTAATTTACACCCTTAACTACTATAATTTCAATAGAAAAATTTTAAAATCGTGGGATAGTTTAGCGCGTGGTCTCGCCTCTATGCGAAATTGGCAAACACCCGACATTTTTCATTCTACATTCATTATTCGTGCGTAATATAACCATCAGGGCATGGGTGAAGGTGGCGTAGACAATGAATCTCAAAACGAGATTAAATTAAGTCTTGTGTCCTTTCTAAAAATCTTCACCCGACGTGGAGGGTGTATTCTTAAAAGTAAAAAATCGAAAAAAAGGGGGGGTCTTCTAGCTGTAAGTAAATAGCCCTCTCCCTATGTTTATGAAAAATGGCACTTTACTTATCTAAAATAGAGAAAAGCTTTTAAAATGAGACAGGCATAATAATATACGAATAATTTCATTTGATCCAGCCTCGTATGCTGCTATTTAATTTTCCTCATTGATTATTAAAACAGTTTGGATTACTCATCATTTCACAACATAACTTCATGTCATAGCTTGTTTCATGTTCTGACAACCATAAATATGAAGTGTTTAATTATTACGTGTTTACCTCAATTTTACAAAGTGTCCTGGATATTTAAGATAGTAAACGCAGATAAGAGTTAAATTCAGGAACATAAAAAGTGGCCCTGTATTACCAAAACACGTCGATTATGAAAAGTGTCGGACATGTATTGTTGGTTTCAAAATTGTAATCACCTGATTGTAATCAAGAATTTTATGATAGTTCGTAATAATTAAGGTAGTTTGTACCTTTACACTATGTAATCGATATAATTTACAATATAATCAGAAAGTTCATCAACGATATCTTCCAGGCATAATAATTAAACTTAATAGGACCAAATTATCCTCACAGAACTTAATCCACAAAACATGAAACACAAAGGACGTTTTTAAAAATAGAAAAATTGGATCAGACTTTGTCACTAATAAAGCAAACGCTTGTTTACAACACAGTATTTTTTTTTATTATTATCAACACTGCAATCTAATTTTAAATTTACAATTAAGTACAAAATCAATTTCACATTAAAACATTTTTAAATAACAATTAGTTAAATTAGGTTAAGTACACCGACATTCTGATTATTTATGAGCTGCTCTACATATCGGACAATCTGATTTTTGATTCAACCAAGGATCAACACATTTTTCGTGGAATGTGTGACCACAGGATAAAACTTTCACTGGTTTTATTTTATTAATACAAATTGCACATTCAGTAGCACTTGAATATTCCTTGCCTTGCGTATTCGAAGGTGAATTTGTATACTGATGATGACATTCTTCCTTGCCACTCGAATATCCTACTGCGTAAGCTGCTACACCTGTCAAAACGGCTGCACTTCCTGCTGCAAGTAAATAGCCCCAACTTGACCCACTGTTATCTTTTTTTTCGCTATTTTTAGTACTGCGACTACTACTAGCCATGTTTAACCCAATAAGTAAAATTGAACTGCGCAGCAACAAACTTTCATTATAATCTTTCGTAAGGTATCGTAACAAGTCGGTTGACGTTGGTTTTCTAAAATGATGAAAATGGAAATTATGCAACCGCTTTCACAAATATTTCATTGGAGAAATTAAATATTTTGAAATTATGTTTTCCACAGTTTACAGTTTACGCCGATTTAAATTATGGAATTTCTCAGCTCAAAGTTTCGGTGAACATCGACGGTTACACCGTAAATGTAAGAATTGGCGAAGAGTCCAAGAAAAATCCAACACAAGAAAAATAAAAATCGGAAAATTCTTAAAACACTCTTTTTGTTTTGTAAAATTTAATGATCAGCTAATTGTTTTCTCGTTTTTTCAGACTAGAAAATATAAATTATTTCATCGGTAGGTAAGCTGGAAATAATAATTCTCAATTATATTGCAGGCAATTATTTTTAGATTCATAGAAAGTCGATTTGAATAAGTTGCTTTTACTGATTTTTAAAGGGCTAAATTTTATGCAAATAATAAAAGCATTTAAAAATATGCAGGCTGAGATTACATAAAAGCTGCTAAGCTTCATGTAAACTTGGAAAGCTCTTGAAAAATCACTCTTCTTCAGTGTTATTGGATGCGAAAGTAGCTTCAGATTTTTCAAAAAATACCTTTTTCACTTCTTTTGCTCATCAAAATTATTTATAATTCGATTATCAAATTTGAAGTTTGGAATTTAACAATTTTATTTTTCTTAATAATAATATAAAATTAAAAATTTTATAACTATTACTTCTTATAAAGGAATTCTAATTCTAATTTTTATTTTTATTTTTACTGGTTTTCTGAGGTCCCACGAGTTGAAAGAAACCAAATATGAACAAAATTAATGTCTGGGTGTCACTCAAATTTTGTACGGTTTATCTTCCAAACCACTTCGGATTTCACAACCAAATTTCACATTCAGTGAAATAAATTTTAATTTAATTTTGATTGAATCATTTTTCTGTACAATTTTGATGTCCTTGAATCCTTCAATGTCTTGGATACCTCAATATTTTTACTCTTTTAATTTTTATTTGAGCCAATATATTTCATGAGATGCTAATTTAGATTTATCTGATTTTTATTATTTTGTTCTTATGGTTGGAACACTACTTTGCAGTTTCCAAGTAAATATAGTGATCCTTGACCGAATCATAACCAGCAGGTGAGGTGGTGAGCATTATACTGTTAGGCTAGGAAGCGGAAAACCGCGGTTCTATTCCTTAGACACCACTGCACTGCTGGGAAATCGGAGGTAGTATAATGAGCCCATTTAGAGGCCTAATAAGTGGATGCGAACTTATTTTGCCCAACTTATAAAATCCAGATCCAGAATTCTTGATAAATTGCTCAAAATATTTTTGGATTATATAGGGTTATTCAGTAAGGACATAACAATTTTGTATTTGAATAAAACACATAATAATTTAGATATAGGGCTGAAATTTGTTCCAGGTGTAGTACACATGTTACATTTTATGTATGGAATTCGATCTCGTTCATATGACCACCACGAGCACGTTTGTAGCGATCGATTCTTTGAAGCCAATTTTCCACCACCCTTTCACACATATCGGCCGGAATGTCGTCAATTTCACGTTTGATATTGTTCCTAAGCTCCTCTAATGTTGTTGGCTTGTTGGCATAAACTAACGACTTCACTTGACCCCATAAAAAAAATCCAACGGCGTTAAATCGCAAGAGCGAGGTGGCCAATTGACCGGACCATTTTTCGAGATTACACTATTACCAAATTTTTCCTTCAACAGATCCATTGTTAGACCAGCTATGTGGCATGTCGCACCATCTTGTTGGAACCACATATCACTGATGTCAAGTCCATCCAATTCTGGCCAAAAATAGTTTTCCAACATGGCACGATAGCGAACTCCATTAACCGTAACATGGCGATCATTTTCATCGACGAAAAAATACGGTCCAATCGCACCTCCGACATGAAATCCACACCACACAGTCACTTTCTGTGGATGTAATGGAGTCTATTGAAGCACGAGTGGATTTGTTGCTGTCCAATAACGCATATTTTGCTTATTGACAAAGCCATTAAGCCAAAAATGAGCTTCATCGCTAAAGATAATTTTTCGATGAAATTCCGGATTTTCTTGAAACTTTTGCAAAGCCCAATCGCAGAAGTTCTGGCGCTTCAAATGATCAGAAGGCTTCAGTTCTTGGCTTAGTTTGATCTTGTAAGAGTTTAGGCTAAGATCTTTATGCAAAATTCGCCACAATGTAGACTGAGACATTCCCAATTCCTGTGAACGGCGTGGAATCGACTGATTTGGCTCATTTTCACCTGAAGACCTTACGGCTGTGATATTTTCGATACTTCGACATGGACGTGGTCTCAATGGCACCGGAATATTAGATAGTGAATATGTTGACTCGAATTTGTTCACTATAGCACGCACAGCTTGTCTGGTTGGACGGTTATAACGACCGAAAATTGGAGTAAGCGCTCTTAAAGTTGCAACTCTAGACTTAGAATTTCGGTAGTAATTTTTAATAACTTCCAAACGTTGCTCGTTTGTGAACCTCGCCATAATAAAACGGTAAACCTTGACTGACGTTTTGACGCTGACAGATCATAAAAAAATTTTAAGAGCTCGTTGATATTAAAATGCAAAATTGTTATGTTCTAACAGCCGTATTCATAAACAACTTATAACAGTCTTGTAAGCTTGTTTTAGTTAAAGAGCTTTTAACCCATTTTAACCTAACTTTTTACTTTTTTTTTTTGCTGTCATTTCGAATTTTTTTAGGTTAAAATACCAACTTATCACAGTAAACGCACTAAACTCCCTATAAAACAGTTTACTAAATAGTAAGTCCCTATAAAATGTATAGGGAGTTTAGCGCGTTTACTGTAATAAGTTGGTATTTTAACCTAAAAAACTTCGAAATGCAAGCAAAAAAAAGTAAAAAGTTAGGTTAAAAGCTCTTTAACTAAAACAAGCTTACAAGACTGTTATAAGTTGTTTATGAATAAGGCTGTAAGTGAATAACCCTATATTATAATCAATGGTGAATAATTCACATACTGTTTTTTGGAAATATAAATGTGCCTATTACATCAATTATTACTCTCTATGAGAACTTTTTTAAAATTTTTTTTGCCACATGAATTATTTATAATTCATTTTTGTTAATTCTTGTGAATTCTCTCTCACCGTTACATTATTGAACGATTATATTTTATTTTAAATGTTATTTCTGAACGAAATATTTTACCGCAAAAATTGTTTTTTAATCAAAAGTTGACGTTACGTACAACAAATGAGGGTATCACAGAATGTCGATACAGTAAACATTCATTTACGTAATATAAAATTTAATTTTAAAATTAGATCGACGCTTCCTGATGATATCAGAAGTTTGCAGTACTGCACTAGAACGAAAATGCGCGACACAATGCAATTTTGAAGTATGTCTGAAGCAACCCCGATAAAATTCTCATCGTGCAAGAATAACCGTGCTAACAAATAAGTAATACTTTTCTTAGCAAGTAGGTACAGATTTTTTTGTGAGATTAAGCGGAGAATAAATTATATCAAAATTTAATAATGACTTATGTGGTATGCAAACGTTTATCCTGCTTTATATTCAGATGATGTCACATAAACCATTTTATCATTCTCTTTATTCATGGAACGTTTAGCAGTAACAACCAATTAAATGTCCTGCTCTGGTTATGGTTTTGTTTAACGATGTCGTGAGGACCTTTTCTATAGCGATATGCCGCATTGAAGGTCTTACCTATTTCGTTATAACGAAACACCTTACACTACATAAATGCATAAGTAAACAAAGCCCCCATGTAATAGAATTACTTTTAACCTTTATAGGTTTGTCATATGAATTTTAGATGAGAAAAAAAATTGCTTTTCACCCTACATTTAAGGAGAAAGAACATTTTCAGCTAATTAAATTTTTTTATTAATTTCAAAATAAATTTATGTATTATTCAGCTTTTACATGCCTCTAAATTTTTATCCTGTATTTTTTAGGAAGGTGCATTTGCATGTCACGAGTTTACCTCGCTGAGAAGCAAAACAGATTTCGCATTAAATATTAAAAGGGATGGATTTAAAGTGTTTTGCATGAATTGGTTTTAAGCTTGGAAAAGATTTGCAGGGTAATTCCTAAATATTAATTCCAGAGTGGGTCAAGTAATGACTGCGTGTGCATCGTGGAAAATCTGAATAATTCCCCGAGAAGAGTGAAAAATAAGGATTTATTTGTTTGTTTCTTCTTAACTAATTAGCAGTTGTCTTCCGAAACAATTTCGAATTTATTTGAACAACCCCGATAACGCAAGATGCTGTGGTTTAATATGATTAGTAATTAACACTTTTCAGCACTGAAGATTCCACTAACGAGTTTTGTTGAAAACAAAAACTACATAAATTTCGTAAACGATTTTTTAAGTTTTCTCATTTTTAGAAAATTCTTATGGTAGACAATATAAAGTTTTATAGCCTTCGTTTATCATTGCTTGTTTGTAATCTTTCTAAACATATAAAGTTTGTCATAAAAATTAATACTCTCTGGCTAATTACGGAAACTTTGGCGCAGTTGAATATTTCACCGCAAACTCACAACTTTTTGGTGTAAAGTTATAAACTGTAATTCTTATAATGCCACGTTTTTAACGATTATTTCTCACGGCATCAAAATGAGTTGCTTATTTAGTAATAAATTTTTTGAATAAATGCCGCATAGCAACACACGAGTAATACTTTATAATTTTTTACGGTGTATTTGCGTACTTACAATCTGCATTATTAGTATGGTCTTGCGTATCTGTCCTATCTACATGCTCAGATTTTATTTTACGATAGGGCATTTCCTTTTTATTACGGATATATAACAAGAGAAACAATGAAGTCGTGATTCGAACTAAATTACGAGAGCATTTAGTAAGGAGATTGAGCATAAAAATGTGCCCGTCGAGATAAATCGAGCAAATTTTAAAAGTTTAATGACTTTCGATTAAGGGCTTAATTTTTTCATTCATCAAGTCCAATTAGAATTTTCGGCATGAAAAACACTTTTGCCGACCATCAAGGACACGCTTTATTGAAAACGTCTCCTCCACAATGAGCATACATCCCGATATCCTTTTGAATTGAATTCATTCTTTATTATTATCCTGCTAACCTAACTAAATGCCACCATTTTCAAAGGGAACTGAATATAACAGTTAATTAAAACATATCACGTACGGAAAATGGACTTGGTTTGTTACATAAACTGTCCAATCCGAGAATTTTTTGTTATTATTTTAATCCCATAGTCCGTATATCGCCCGATGAAGAAATTTCGCGTATGCGGGAAAATTGCCTCAGTTAATTTGCTCTTTTGAACGGGCAGAAATAATTTTAATTTATATTGTCGTAAAGGTTTTAAATTACTCTGGAGGTACTGACCTAACGAGTGTAAAAAGGTAAAGTTCAAAATTAGCTGTCAAAACAAAATATAATTCCGAATAAAAAAAGTAATTTATATTTTAGTATACGAAAGAAAAATTTAAAAATAAAATTGGATTTTCCTAACTTTCGGTGGTACTTTTGTGAATGAATATATTTACCAATGGTCTGAATTATATTTTCAAAATTGATTTAGTAGACGATTACTTATCCTTGTTAAATTGAATGTAAAATACGAATTTTTAAACAATTTTTTTTAAATGAAATATTTTTATGGTTGTCCCTAATCTAGGATCAAAGGCGGGCGAACAAGGGATAAGAGGAATTTCTTTGGTAGGGAAATTGAATGTCAACCGATTTTTGTGCAGGCACGGAATTAAAATTTATATGTTCTTTAACTGAAAAAATTGTAATATCTCTGCGATTTTTAAATCGGTACGGTTTAATGTAAATTGTCAAATTTGACGCTCGACATTTAATATTGGTTTAATAATAGCGAGCTTTAGTAAGTACGTGATATTTTAACGTTTGATTTTTTTGAAAGCAAAAAATTGAAAATTAATTTAAGAAAAGTTTGAAATAATGAAAACTGCATAACAAGGCGAACTCTAACAATAATGAATACAGAACAATACCAAATCATTGATTGACTAAAGTTTTAGACAACTTCATCATCTAAGCCTATTCGCAATATGCAAATCTTCCCATACAAATTATAATTTGAGATCCTATTGGGATCTCAAACTGGACTAAAGCACTCAAGAACAGACAATCGATTATCTTCTCGTATTTAAAAGTTGCACACCAGATGAAGTTTCATCAAAAATCCACACGCACAAATTTTTTATCACTTGACTTGCAGCTTTCAAGAAATTTTAATAAGTATTTAAAAATGAAACTCTTATCTTGATGCAAAGTTTCAAGAAGTTACTACCCATTTATTTGGAAATAATTGCGGAGAAGATAAATTAATCCGGAGATGAAAACCTCAACTGGATAAAGGAGGAACTGTTTGAAATTTCCGTGACGATTGCCACGTTTGTTAAAATATTAAACTCACTTTAAAATTCTTTTTTTATTTGATTGATATCAAATTAAAACGATTGAAAGTCTTTGTTTGAAAATGCTTTCAATTTCCGTATTATATTAATAGTGTGTTTATTCTCGAGCCTCTAAGGAAATCTACGTTAGGTCATTTAATAAACGTTACGGAATTCTTATTATAAGCGTGAGTGAGCCATGCAAGTTGCCTTTATCAGTGGCACAGCGGTAAATCTTAACATTGGTTTGAAAGATCCGGTGGCAGCCACGATCACCCGGACTTCAGTAATTTCCCCGGAGTATCGTAGGCAACTAGAATCGTTCATAGGATTCAGCAACAAATCGATGAACGCAAACTCGAAAACAAAACGGATAACCAAACAATAATAAGAAATAATATAATGATTGGTCGATGGGTTTCGGCGCTATTTTGAAACCCTTCGCGGTAAATAAAATGCAAATACAAAACATTTATGATATCAAATTTGATCCAAAGAATCTCCAGTTTTTCGTCTATCGATTTTTTAGTCGCAAAAATGTGCAGCATTTAATCAGTGGTTTTCAAACTACTGAACCGAAATCAACAGTTTCATTTTCAAGAGTACAAGACCGGTCACAACATTTGTTGAAAGCTTCATCAGTTAATCCATTATTTTCTTAGTATAAAAACGTGAAAATTTTTCTACCAGGCAACCACATTTTATTATTTGTTTTTGAAGTACAGGAAGAAGAAACTTTTGCAGCTTAATGAAAGAGAAAAAATTAATAAAAACAAATAATAAAGTTAAAACAAACAAGGAACGCTTTTAAAAATGTGAACACAATCCAGTATTATACCTTAATCTTTTCTTATTTGCAATTTTCTACCTTACTTGTGACATAAGTAAAAGGAGCAGGTTTACACAGTAACTAAATAAATAACTGTCTCTGTATCAATAAAATTACTTTCTACAGAAAATTTGTAAGATCCAATTATGAAGAAAATTGTATCTACTTTAATTTTCAGCATGAGTGTTTAACTCAGTTTGTTCTGTTAAAAAAAAAAGGTTCTAAGTTAACAGAAAGAGACGAATAGGAAACTGATAAGCAAAACGTTACCCAGAATATTGGTTCAACACCCATTTTTGTATTACAATCTACTCCATAAAGGATACACTCACAAAGGATGAACAGAAACTTCCTAGAACAGTGGTCTTCAACTTGGGTTTCATTGAATCCTAACGTGCTGCTAAATTTTGTAAGAGTTTCGCGAAATTTGCAGATTATTACCATTATTACTCCAGATAATATAGATAGAGCTGCAATTATTTGAGAGTTTTTGATTCTGATCCTGTTTAAGAGCAATGGAAATGTCAGCACTGTAAAACTATATGGTTTCTTTGCAGTTGTATCAACTGCAGCGAACAATAAATAAAATATTACAAATTTTTCCACATTATCTTTGCACAAATTAGCCATTTATCGAAAACCACTAAGAAAACCAAGGAAAAATTAAACTAAATAAATATTTTAATTAGCCAGGAAATGAGGTAAACTGATTATCCAACTTAAAGAGAAGCTAAATTTTTGAAATCGTGAAAGAAACTATCAAATATTATCAAAGACGAGGTAAAATATGTTACCTTCAGTTGGTATTCCTAAGCAGATCTGGCAACTGTAAAAACTGCACTCACCAGCAACAATAGAATTCAAAATTTAGGTAGGGCAATAAATGTGGTAGCCAATATGCTAAAAATGAGGTGCATGTCGCCAGCCCCCCCAAATCTAATTTTGGGATGAAATTTGTGTCAAACGTTTGAGCATCAATGAGCTTCCAATATTTTCGATTGAGCCTCAACCATCGCGGAGTTATTCGCGAAAACTTTTTTGGGGGGGGGGGGGGGCTGGAGACATGCTGGCCCCCCCAAGTGGAATTTCGGGGTGAAAATGGTGTCAAACGTTTGAGCATCGTTTGAGCATCAATGAGCTTCCAAACTTTTCGTTTGAGCCTCAACCGTCGCGGAGTTATTCGCGAAATTCTTGGGGGGGGGGCTGGAGACATGCTAGCCCCCCAAGTGGAATTTTAGGGTGAAATTGGTGTCAAACGTTTGAGCATCGTTTGAGCATCAATGAGCTTCCAAATTTTTCGTTTGAGCCTCAACCGTCGCGGAGTTATTCGCGAAACACTTGGGGGGGGCTGGAGACATGTTTTTCTATTTTCGTTCCTATTTCGAATTTTTCTGTGAAATTGATGTCTATCGATAGAGATTCGTTTGAGCTTGAATGAGCTTCCATTCCCATCATTTTATTTTCATTTTCTGCAATGTTACGAGTATTTCAAATTTCGAGTGCTCCGAGCAAGTTCCGTTCAATAACCCTCAATTTTAAATCTATGTTATAAGATTAAAATTTTCGATCCGATTAAGAAAACTTAATCCTGCTTAATCTGTTAAGTGATCACTAGATTAATGGAATAATACTGCCGTGCTAAGTTAAATCGTCCTATCTACAAATTGCCTAAGATACAAAGTTCTATCTTTCAAGATAGGACTTTGTACTTTGTAAGTTGAAATTTTCGAAAAGAATCTGTTTAATAGAATATCTTTGGTGTTTATCAATAAAACTTGGTGCAAAATGTTGGCTTTTAGGACTAGAAGAATTGGGAAAAGTCTATGTAACCCAGAAAAACCTATTAAATGTTTAAGCAATGTAATAATTGTTTAAAATAATTTAAGAATTTGAAAAGAATTTTAAAAAGGGCATAGACTAAATAGGTTAAAACGGTATTTTTCTCTAAAAAAATTTTCGAAGCCCGAAATCAAGCGCAACTTTCAATATTCTGAAAGTTTATGGTTATACAGGATAGACGGGGCTGACGCCCCCTAAATCGAAGTGTTCAGAGAAATTTGTGTCAAATTAATGTTTGAGCATCAATGAGAATCCAATAATTATAAATATATTATAAATAAATAATAGGCGAAATACTTGGAGGGACTGTAGACATGCTACCCCCCCCCCAAGTGGAAAGTTTGGGTGAATTTGTAGGCAAACGTTTGAGAATCGTTTGAGCCCCAATGAGTTTATACATTTTTCGATGCCCATACTTTTTACACCAATGTCACATAAAGATTCGACTTGTGCAATGTGGAAGCTCCCGCTCCCAAACCTAATTTGCCAATAACTCCGTAACGGTTGGGGCTCAAACGACAAAATTTGGTTTTGATCCACAGTGTTGTTCTAGGACATTAAAAAATTTTAATTTCAATTTAATATTTTGTTATAGGTAGTACCTATTCTTTTTAAATTACATTTTTGTGGTAAAATTAATTTTTACAGATTTATTCCATGAAAATAATGAAGATAATTATTTACAAATTTAAGTAGGATTAGCTTTTTACTCGGTTCAAAAATTTTAATTTAAAGAGAAAAAAATTAAAATTAAGGATTAACGTACGAAACTAGCTCGGAGGACTCAAAATTTTAAAACTCTTCATTTTGCAGAAAATGAAATTAAAATGATGAGAATGGAAGCTCATTTAAGCTCAAACAAATAATCTCTATCGATAGACATTGATTTCACAAAAAAAGTTTGAAATATGAACGAAAATAGAAAAGTATGTCTACAGAACCCCCCCCCCCCCCTCCAAGAGCTTCGCGAATAACTCCGAAACGGATGAGGCTCACAAAAACAATTTGGAAGCTCATTGATGCTCAAACTATACTTAAATGTTTGACATAAATTTCAACAAAAAAGTTCACTTGGAGGAGATAAAATAAAACGTGTATACAGCCCCCCCCCCCAATTCTTTCGCAGATTAACCTGCGACGGTTGACGCTCAAATAAAAATATTGAAAATTCAATGATGCTAAAATGTTTTTCTCACAAATTTTTCTGAAAAATTCGATTTGGGAGGCGTCAGCGACATGTTTCTTTTTCTTTTTAAATTCTTAAATTATTTTAAACAATTATTACATTGCTTAAACATTTAATAAGTTTCTCTGCGTTACACAGACTTTTCCCAACTCTTCTAGTCCTAAGAGCCAACATTTTGCACCAAATTTTATTGATAAACACCAAAGATATTCTATTAAACAGATTCTTTTCGAAAATTTCAACTTCAATATTATTCTATCAATCTAGTGATCACTGAACAGATTAAGCAAGATTAAGTTTTCTTAATCGGATCGAAAATTTTAATCTTATAACATAGATTTAAAATTGAGGGTTATTGAACGGAACTTGCTAGGAGCACTCGAAATTTGAAATACTCGTAACTTTGCAGAAAATGAAAATAAAATGATGGGAATGGAAGCTCATTTAAGCTCAAACGAATCTCTATCGATAGACATCAATTTCACAGAAAAATTCGAAATAGGAATGAAAATAGAAAAACATGTCTCCAGCCCCCCCAAGTGTTTCGCGAATAACTCCGCGACGGTTGAGGCTCAAACGAAAAATTTGGAAGCTCATTGATGCTCAAACGATGCTCAAACGTTTGACACCAATTTCACCCCAAAATTCCACTTGGGGGGGGCTAGCATGTCTCCAGCCCCCCCCCCCCCCCCAAGAATTTCGCGAATAACTCCGCGACGGTTGAGGCTCAAACGAAAAGTTTGGAAGCTCATTGATGCGCAAACGATGCTCAAACGTTTGACACCATTTTCACCCCGAAATTCCACTTGGGGAGGGCCAGAATGTCTCCAGCCCCCCCCCCAAAGTTTTCGCGAATAACTCCGGGACGGTTGAGGCTCAAACGAAAATATTGGAAGCTCATTGATGCTCAAACGATGCTCAAACGTTTGACACAAATTTCATCCCAAAATTCGATTTGGGTGGGGGGCTGGCGACATGCACCTTAAAAATGCTAGGCAAGATTATGGGTCAATTTTTTGTTGTTCTTCTTCCTCTCATTTCTTCTGACCACATAATTCACTTATTCGTATTGTATTCACAGCGGTCTTTAGCAAGAAGCCTATAATTGGGATATCGCCATGCAAAATAAAATTAGAGAATTCATTTGTCCATAATATACTATGTATTTTAATTTTAATTTTTAATTAGGATTTTAATTTAAAATGGGCCAGAAATTGTATGGAAAATATTTCTGTATTTATTAAAGAAAGAATAGAGAAAAGAAGGAATTTTGGTAAAGATTTAAAAGACTTCAAATTTGGTAGCAATAAATTTATACACTCCAAAGTCTTCAAAAATAACAGACATGTGTTTATAAATTTTCAAAATTCAAAATTAACAGGAATAAATATGGAAGAAAGCTCGAAGCAAAATCACCAATTAACATGTGAAATTTTGTTCGATCTTACGGTAGTATAAAGAAAATGAACCCAATTTTAGGTTACTATGAGTTAATTCCATTATTCACGACCATTGTACCAAAAATGTAACTTTTGTGTTGTCGCTTCTTGTTCGTTATACTAATGCAAGAAAAAAGTTTATCTAATTCAATTTGAAAATAAAAGAAAGATGTAAGTCCATCAAATTATCGATCTTAAAGTAATTGTTTTATGAAGCCTTATTTGACCAAGCAGAAAAGCATCTTACAGTCTTTTATAAAGTATCAAAATTAAATTGGGTTGTTACCTTACCAATTTGTATTCATTTACATAAATCTACATATTTAACATTCTCTTACAGACGAGAAATACAGTTAAAGATCTTATCTTCAAAATATAATATTTTGCAACTTCATTTTGCTTCCCCCATTTTAAGCTTTACGATGTAACAAAATCTTAAATCATTTTCTTATTTTGTTCTGTAATTAATTTTTTATTAGCAAAATTAACAATTATAAGCGATCAAAAAATACATTTACAGGGGATCTTTTACAGGTTTTAATGAAACAGTCTTAAATTAATTTATAATTAAGTCGGAGCTTTTTCGAGAATTTACCAAAGATTATGACATTTTGAAATTTTTATGAATTAATTTGTACTTTTATTACGTTTACCTATATTAAAAGCAATTTATAATTAAAGAAGATAAATTTAACATAAATTTTGTCGTGGGCTGAAATTGTATTATGTGCATGCAATTCTTTCATACGGAAATAATATACGATCTCTTGGTTGTCTTAAAAATTTTATTTTATTATTTTTCCGAGTTTGATGTGATTGCAGATAATAAAAATGCCATAAATTGCATATAACATTTTGGTATGTGCATCCTACAGTGATGTAAATATATTTCGTAATATTTACTGGATGCACATTCATTTTAAGACGACGGAAGTCGTTTAATTTTTGTCCAGCCTAACGACTACGGAAAGAAACTCAAAAAAGCAGATAAAGATTTTAGATTTAGAGATTTATGTATGAAGCAGCGAGTTGGCAAATCTAGGCCGATGCCAAAAGAGGTTTAGTGACTTAGCATCGATTTTATGTATATGTATGTATACGGCAGACCTGAACCATCTGAAACCTACATATCAAATACATTCTGTCGTTTTCAAATACATATTTTAAAATATACAAGCCTCGACGAGTAAAGGTCTATTTACAATTTCTTTGAATTTAAGTTCGGCCCTCGCTTTTTCAATTGCCACGGAAATGTATATGTGGATAAAGTACTTAAACTTTTAATGGAATTACCATATTCGGGATATATTATTTACTTCAAAGTAGGTATTCGATATATGGTCGACCTTTTTGCAATTTGCTACTAACATGTCTCGAGGAAATTTATTTATAAATTGCTTTTTCGTTGCTGTTTTAAAAAGAGCGATCTCGAATTCCCAACACTGACGTAAATGGCACATACAAGTTCGGTACAACAACCCAAGTCTCATTTAGAATCTGTTAACTTTGGCCTGAACTTGGATCGAACCAGCACTGCAAGTGCTTGCAAATTTAAATTCCAATAGAATGACAATTTTAAGCAATACATTTTATGCTATGTATGTACAACTAAAAGGAAATCTTTGTTGAAACACTAATACAAGAATTTCAACTCGCAATCTTTCTGAAATTCGAAGAATGCTACCATATCCAGATCAACTAAATACCACTGGTTATGGGCTTTTATCAGCACTCATTTGGCTAATCTAGGAGTGAACTATTTTGTCTAAATAATTCTTTAGCTAGCAAATTTTTACTATAAATATGTTAAACGCATCAGTAGAAGCATGCCGCAAGGATTAAGTCGCATTTCGACTTAAGTTGTTGTTGCTGCTAGGATTGAGCTTCTTCAAAACAAATTTTGTTAAAAATCGTTGAACAATTTTCAATTTGGTGCTGCTTCTTACTGAAATTACCTTTATTTTCTCAGCAATTTTTCCCTCAAAGTTGGTTTCAAATTGACTAATATATTTTTGTTATTTTCTTCGAATTCGAATACGAGACGAAAAATATAGCAAAAAAAAAGTCTAAAAGAAATCACGAAGATGTGGAAGAAACACCTGTTGAATGCAATAACACCCAAAATTGAAATGTGATTAAAATCTGAGTGTTTTTATATAAAGCTTCCACGAATGATATTTCAACAATTTAAGTTCATCTTGAGAAAATCGATCAAAATTTCTCGTGCTGACTTTAAAGGACTGTGGAATTTATAGATAAAACCGCGCTTAGTACTCGCAGTACTAAGCGGATAAGTGAAATTACAAAAACTAGTGAAAACCTTATTTTCATTCCAACTTCCATTGCTTATTTTATTGTTGAACAAGAGCACAATCAGCGGTTTAAATTTTCATGAAACGATTCGCTAAAGTTTTTTAAATCTTTTTCTCTAAATTAAAAATTTAACATTCGAAAATTTATCGGACAATTTGTAAAGCCATTGCAAGACAGAAAAATCGCTATTATTTAACTCTTTCAATTTAATTCCAACAACTATATTATAGTATTTGTGTATTTTCGAAAGCGAAAATATCCAAGTTTTATTTTGTCAGGAATTTCTTATTTACTTTCGCTTAAAATTTCTGAAAATTGATACAATAATTTGTTTCTTGTGTCAATTATAAGACAAGAAGACAACTAAGCTGACTTTTACAAAATCGATTCACTATAATGGCTCAACTATAATACTATTTCGTCAATATCACTTTACCTTAAAATACTTGGAGTTTGAAAGAAGAATCATTAAAATAGAACATTTTTTCCAATCGATTGCTCACAACAACAAAAAGGAAAATGTGTTTTTAAGTATTGAAGTTTTATTTAAACATTAATGATATTGTGTAGTGGCAGCTGTTGAGCTTCAATATCGAAATCCTTGAACACAAAAGCGATAACTATATTTTGTTAAACCGTGTAGTTTACATCATTAACTTGTTGGGTTATTTGTTTCTCCGCGAACGCTAAGTTTGTGTATGTGCTTCTTCTATTATTAAGTCTTCAATTAATGTTTTCGTGCTTTGAGACTTTAAAGGAGTTTAATTAAGTTTCAAAATTTGTTTTTAGTGCTTTATTGGTAGCGTATGTTTATCGATAAATTAATTGTGCTTCGTTGCTTTGATAAGTTTGGCAGTTTTGACACAAGTTGGTTTAATTTTATGTTAATCCGAAATGGATTTATTATACCGAAATTCAAAATAAAAAGCTCTATTGTCACGTTACAAAGTAAACAATGGTTAATTATTGCTTGGTGATTATTAAAGGTTTTTTATGAACTTAATTTATGTTACAAACTGTTTGACAATCATCCTTTCAAAATTTAATTAACGGCTCTATATGATTATCAAAAGGTAAATTTAAAAAATTAAAGTCATCTATAATTAATTTTATAATGTGAATTATTCCTTCGCTACTTTCAAAATTGATTTCGATTTATTTAGGATGTTATGCTACATTCTTTATAATTCGTTATTTATGGGTAATCATGGGTAGATTATTCATAACAGGAACCCATGATTGATTATATCCATTGAGAGTCCAGAGCCCCAATCTATTAGAATAGTTGCAAATTTCTCCCTTGGGTCACCGGTGTACCATATTTCAGCTTGATTGTACCCAATAATGCATCCTTCCCTTTTTTTGACATAATAGCTCCTGTATGAGGCATTGACTTTTTCAAGGTCATTTTGTGGCTAATTGAAGAACCTACTTTAATCTGTGTAAAGAGATCGTGCTCTATATAAGTTAATACACCTCTTCCTCCTAAGTCATTTTATCTAAGGAAGGTTTGACGTCCACTGTATTTTGAAGGAATCTATTGGCAGATTCCTTATGTGATTTGCAATAGCCTGGCAAAGAAAGATAGTCGGAATAAAGTTCTTGCTTAATTATATCAACAATACATCAGCATAGCTTTAAACTTATTTAAATTCTTCGTCCTTAAGAAGCTTGATAGTGTGGCGCATCAAAGGACATTTGAGCTCCTCCTCTCTAATTGCTGTCTATTAGGGTTGGGTACATTTCGCCGAGAACGATTCGCCGATAACACTTCGCCGGGAACGATTCGCCGAGACACGATTCGCCGAGGCACGATTCGCCGAGACACGATTCGCCGAGAACGATTCGCCGAGAACAATTCGCCGAGAACGATTCGCCGAGAACGATTCGCCGAGACACGATTCGCCGAGACACGATTCGCCGAGAACGATTCGCCGAGAACGATTCGCCGAGAACGATTCGCCGAGAACGATTCGCCGAGAACGATTCTCCGTGACACAATTTTTAAAGTGACATTAAATATAATTTCTTGTATGTTGTTCTTTACATATTAGTTAAAATTCTAATATTTTAGCGCTTAGACCGGTTTTATAATAAAAGCGTTATCTAAAAGTTCCTAATTAACCAATAGAAAACGTGTGTTAACTCTAACAAGCCAATAGAAATCCACCTTTACTTTTAACGGCTCTTTAAAAGTTTTATGAAATATATTAGGCGGTTGAAAGACTGAATTTTGTGATGAAATTTCAATTTTTAGTTGGAGCTAATGCGCAGTAACGAAAACTCGTACATGCGGGTTTATGTTGGTGAGATTGGATGTCAAGCGTTCTCCCTCCACATGTATCTACGACCTATCTAATCTGAATATACACCATTTCGCCGCCCACCCATTTCGCCGCAGTCAAAACCTACTACTAACCTAAGCTAGACCTTGGATTTTTAACGGTCCCCTCATTAAAAAGAAATCGATTCCTACCACTAACCTAAGCTCGACCGGTGGATCTCTCTTTTAACGGTCCTCTCATTAAAAAAAATTGTTTCCTAACACTAACCTCCTCTCGACCGGTATATCTCTCTTTTCACGGTTCTCTCATTAAAATAAATCGTTTCTTACCACTAACCTAAGTTCGACCGGTGGATTTCTCTTTTCACGGTCTCTTCATTAAAAAAAAAAATCGTTTCCTAACACTAACCTAAGTTCCGCCGGTGGATATCTCTTTTCACGATCCCCTCATTAACAAAAAAATGAATATTTGGACTTTATGGATATTTGAATTAATAACTGTAACTAAACTGTAAATTTATTTTTATTATTTTAAATAAAATTTTAAATAATCTACATTTAACTAATCTATTTCCTTTTATTAAATCTTTTTTTTTGCTTCTTAAACCTTATATTTTACCATAATATTAAAAATGTAATATATAAAATTACTCTCGGCGAATCGTTCTCGGCGAATCGTTCCCGGCGAATCGTTCCCGGCGAATCGTGCCTGTCGGCGAATCGTTCTCGGCGAATCGTTCTCGGCGAATCGTTCTCGGCGAGTCGTTCCCGGCGAATCGTTCCCGGCGAATCGTACCTGTCGGCGAATCGTTCTCGGCGAATCGTTCCCGGCGAAGTGTATCTCGGCGAATCGTTCTCGGCGAAATGTACCTTTCCCGTCTATTATGTATCATTGAGGTGTATGTGGATTTTATTCCAAATGTTCATTTTTTACGTATTACAATTACTTTTATCCATGACAGCCATTCAAAATATCATCCTGGAAGAGAATAAGCGTCCTTGATCAATTTCTTCGTAATCACAAGGTAATATTGAATTCGAGCAATCTTTATAATAAAATCAGTATGGTGCCATTATGGATTATTATTTCCTTGCCATTAACGTTACAAACTTTAATAACAACTCTGTTCATCCACATCATTTTCGGTCTTATTGAACCAAACATACACCTGAGTAAAAATTCAATGAGATCTCGATTCTGGACGCTGGAAAGAGAGGCTGGCCGCTTATCCAGATCAGCAGACCTAGAAGGAGTTGTGGTATTAAGGTGGGATTATCGCTAAAAGACACAAGAAAAAAAGGGAAAAAATATTACTAGAGTAGAACTTTTACTTGATTTAGCAAAAAAAGCAATAAAATGTCCAGACGAGACATCCTGAAGCAACATAAAGAAAATTGACAACCTCTAAATTAAGAAATTGATTGATCCTTACATCGAGTAAGGATAAATTAAGAAATT
This sequence comes from Rhagonycha lutea, assembly GCA_958510855.1. Taxonomy (NCBI): domain Eukaryota; kingdom Metazoa; phylum Arthropoda; class Insecta; order Coleoptera; family Cantharidae; genus Rhagonycha; species Rhagonycha lutea. Next base: position 11,845,988 of record OY294037.1, read on the forward strand.
GAAATTGATAATTCCAAAGAATATTTTGATGCCCATTATATTACTTCAATATGGCATCACTGGAACGTGGGGTGAGATAAGAATTGATAGTACGAGTACAAAACTTCAACCCTTATTCTCGATTAGCGACCCAGTCCATTATTATCTAGCCGGTAGGAAAAATAATATGAAAATTAAATTAAAGAGATAAAGACCAAAAACTCTTATATAAAATGGAGTTCTGTAGGTAATTTAGGAATGAACATGTGATATGAGAAAAAAATGGGAAGCAACGAGGAAGAAATTCCCCGAAGAATTCATTCTGCACCCGAAGAATTCATTCTGCACCCGAAGAATTCATTCTGCCCCGAAGAATTCATTCTGCACCCGAAGAATTCATTCTGCCCCCGAAGAATTCATTCTGCTCCCGAAGAATTCATTCTGCTCCCGAAGAATTCATTCTGCACCCGAAGAATTCATTCTGCACCCGAAGAATTCATTCTGCACCCGAAGAATTCATTCTGCTCCCGAAGAATTCATTCTGCACCCGAAGAATTCATTCTGCTCCCGAAGAATTCATTCTGCTCCCGAAGAATTCATTCTGCCCCGAAGAATTCATTCTGCAAATATTCATCTAACACGGGTAAACCCGTTAGCTAGCGAATCCGAGGTTAGTAATTATATTGATAGTTCACTAAATATAACTTCAGATGAGATCCAACCTAAAGTTACGGTTGTAAAACTGATGTCTAAATATCCCGAACACTATAGCTCGTTTAAAATATCTGTCGATTCAAGGTACTCAAATCAACTACTGGATCACTCCTTTGGCCAGCTGGAATGGCGGTGAAAACGTTTTTCGAAAGAGCAAATCCTGTAGCACTTCGTAGCACTTCAAGTTTTCAGGCTACGACCAACGCAAACAGCAATCATTAACAAACAGAAATAGCGATCTAACTAAGTCAACTCACATGGTGGTGGGGCATTTGAACATCAGATCGCTAATTAACAGTTTTTAACGATTTTCTCTCTTTAGTCAATGTAAAAAATTTCCATGTAATCTCTGTTTCAGAAAGTTGGTTATCTCCCGATTTTCCATCTATTCTGATTTCAATCCCAGGATATTCCCTATATAGAAAGGATCGAGTAAACCGTGGTGGTGGAGTTTGCTGTTATGTTCGTCACAGCTTAAAATGTAAAATCATTGACATTGATAATGATGGTGTTATTGAACAACTATGGCTACGTGTGTTACTAAAAGGCAAATTTTATGCACTGGGCACTTTATACCGACCCCCAAAGGGAAAGGTACATTTCGCCGAGAACGATTCGCCGAGATACACTTCGCCGGGAACGATTCGCCGAGAACGTTTCGCCGACAGGCACGATTCGCCGGGAACGATTCGCCGAGAACGATTCGCCGAGAACGATTCGCCGAGAACGATTCGCCGAGAACGATTCGCCGACAGGCACGATTCGCCGGGAACGATTCGCCGGGAACGATTCGCCGAGAACGATTCGCCGAGAGTAATTTTATATATTACATTTTTAATATTATGGTAAAATATAAGGTTTATATAAGGTTTAAGAAGCAAAAAAAAAAAAGATTTAATAAAAGGAAACTCAAAGTTTTTTTTCTTTTAAAATCAAATAGTAGTCTTATAATTAACTTCAAGGTAGATATATTAGTTAAATGTAGATTATTTAAAATAATAAAAATAAATTTACAGTTTAGTTACAGTTATTAATTCAAATATCCATAAAGTCCAAATATTCATTTTTTGTTAATGAGGGGACCGTGAAAAGAGATATCCACCGGCCGAACTTAGGTTAGTATTAGGAAACGATTTTTTTTTAATGAAGAGACCGTGAAAAAAGAAATCCATCGGTCGAACTTAGGTTAGTGGTAAGAAACGATTTATTTTAATGAGAGAAACGTGAAAAGAGAGATATACCGGTCGAGAGGAGGTTAGTGTTAGGAAACGATTTTTTTTTAATGAAGAGACCGTGAAAAGAGAGATCCACCGGTCGAGCTTAGGTTAGTGGTAGGAATCGATTTCTTTTTAATGAGGGGACTGTTAAAAATCCAAGGTCGAGATTAGGTTAGTAGTAGGTTTTGACTGCGTCAAAACCCCCTGGGTGGGCGGCGAAATGGTGTATATTCAGATTAGATAGGCCGTAGATACATGTGGAGGGAGAACGCTTGACATCCAATCTCACCAACATAAACCCGCATGTACGAGTTTTCGTTACTGCGTATTAGCTCCAATTAAAAATTGAAATTTCATCACAAAATTCAGTGTTTCAACCGCCTAATATATTTCATAAAACTTTTAAAGAGCCGTTAAAAGTAAAGGTGGATTTCTATTGGAAAAGTTTTTAGAGTTAACACACGTTTTCTATTGGTTAATTAGGAAAATTTAGATAACGCTTTATAAAACCGGCCTAAGCGCTAAAATATTAGAATTTTAACTAATATGTAAAGAACAACATACAAGAAATTAATATTTAATGTCACTTTAAAAATTGTGTCACGGAGAATCGTGCCTCGGCGAATCGTTCTCGGCGAATCGTTCTCGGCGAATCGTGTCTCGGCGAATCGTTCTCGGCGAATCGTTCTCGGCGAATTGTTCTCGGCGAATCGTTCTCGGCGAATTGTGTCTCGGCGAATCGTGCCTCGGCGAATCGTGTCTCGGCGAATCGTTCCCGGCGAAGTGTTATCGGCGAATCGTTCTCGGCGAAATGTACCCAACCCTCCTCCAAATGCCCCTGTTTCATCATTTCAACAATTGGAAGAAGTGCTAACTAAATTGCATGTGGAATATGCTGGCATAATAATGTTAGGTGATCTTAATGCTGACTGGCTATCGGATTGTAGGCCCACCCAGATGTTGAAGTCCATACTGTCATCTTTAAATGTAACACAAATAGTGACCGAACCTACTCGAATAACTGACCTGACCTCTACGTTAATCGACCACATTTGCTTAAGTGAGAACATCTCTTTCTACAATGTCGGGACACTTGATGTAAATGGAATATCAGATCACAAACTTGTATATTGTAACTTAACGTTTCCAGTAGATAAACATCAAGCTAAATCAATTACGTTTAGAAATTTTAGCAAAATTAATGTGGAAGATTTTGCTAAAGATGCTAATAACATAGATTGGTCTCTCTCTGAAGCTATAGTGGACATAAATGAGAAACTCGAATTTATTAACTCAAAGATTACCCTACTGTTTGACCTTCACTCTCCGCTGCATACAATTAAAATTGATACTCCGAAACCTGGATGGCTAAGCGAAACGATTAAAAGTATGATAAAGTTACGTGAGGAAGCATACAAAAAGTATTCCAAGTCTAAATTAAATATGGATTTCAACTATTTTAAAGAACTCCGTAACCTGGTGACACAAAGTATTAAGAAGGAAAAACAAGCCTACTTTCAATACGAAGTGGAAAGTAACCTTCACAATCCACAGAAACTATGGAAATTTTTTGACCGTACTAATATACACTCTAAACCCAAGAAAGTAATAACCCTAGAAGAAGATGATGCGAATGATTTGAACGAATTTTTTATAAATGCTGTCCCTAACACAGCTATTGACGATGCCACATTGGATGATTTTTCGCGTAGCAACCATCCGTTACGGACTGGGACCTTGATTTTCTGCCCTGTGAGTTGGGAAGAGGTAGCTAACGCCATTTGTAGGCTGAAGTCTAATGCCACAGGTATCGATGGAATCAACTCCAGAATGTTGAAGCTTATTCTGCCGTATTGCTTGCCCAGTTTAACTGATCTCATAAATTCTTGTCTGGTAAACTCGACGGTGCCTGACTTATGGAAAAAATCGATTATTTTGCCAATTCCAAAATCTAGTACTGCCTGCAGCTTTGGCGAGCTGCGGCCAATAAACATTCTTCCAGCTCTATCCAAAGTACTGGAATATTTTATTCGAAAACAACTTCTCGATCATATTGAACTGAATCACGTGGTACCTAACGCTCAATCAGGCTTTCGTTCAAGATTTAGCACCACAACTGCCTTATTGAAAGTGGCCGGAGATGTCCTTGCTAATATGGATGCCTCTAAAATAACGCTAATCACGTTTTTGGACTTCAGCAAAGCCTTTGATGTCATTGACCCTGACCTACTTATTGCTAAGCTCACATATTACGGCCTTAGCGACATGGCTTTAAATCTGCTATATTTTTACCTTACAAACCGTACCCAGAGGGTCAAGCTGAATGGTAAGGTATCCGATGAAAGGAAAAACAGACGTGGAGTTCCTCAAGGTAGCCTCCTTGGGCCATTATTATTTATAATCTTCACTGCGGATCTTCCGAAAATTTTACCTGATTTCTGCTTCTTCCATATGTATGCCGATGATATACAGATTTACATATCTGGCTCACCATTCGACATAAATCGTATTATCAACGAAATGAACTTTGTCTTGTCTTTGATACAACGTTGGTGTATAAAAAATGGGCTACTGCTAAACCCGTCCAAAACTTTTACAATGTGTATGGGCAGTCCTCATCACTGCCAGACAGCTGAGGAAGCTAAACATACCGACGTACATGTTAACGGGTGTGTAGTGAAGTGGTGCACCGAAGTAAAAAACCTTGGAGTGATATGGGATAGATATTTGTCTTTTTCTGCTCATGTCAAGAAGATCGTCAGGACATGTTATTTCAAGCTTAAGACAATTTATAGATACAAGAACCTCCTGTCGTCCGTGGTAAAATGGAGAATTGTCGAGAGCCTGGTACTATGCCATGTCGATTACTGTATCACTGTATACTATGGAAATCTGACGGACGAAATAAGAAATATGCTCCAAGTACTGCAAAATGCTTGTCTCCGCTTTGCTTATGACGTCGGGTATAGGGACCATGTTACCCCTCATTATTCTGCCCAAGGAATAATGAAACTTGATACTCGCTTCAAATTCCGATTCGCAGTGCTGATTTTCAAAATATTAAAGTTTGGTCAACCAGGATATCTTAAGGATCTCCTCATCAGAAGGTCGGAAGTACATAACCGAGATCTTCGCTCCAATTTGCTTCTGTCGGTTCCACAACACTATGGTTCCAAATTCGAAGGTTCATTCCAATACTTAGCGTCACATATATTTAACAAATATGCTGACATATACTCGGTGTCTCGGAATGTTGAGTCGTTCAAAGCGAGGTTGATGGTCAAACTATATTGAGGGTTTAGGTGAAAAACAGCTTTGCTGACCCTTCACCCTTTTAGGTAATATGTACTAAAATGTATTTTATGTATTTTAATATTGCCTAATAAAAATTAATAAATAAAAAATAAATAAAAATGCAAGAAATGTAGAAAGCAAAAAGAGCAGAATAAACAAGATGAATATTGGAGGGCGTCAGAGAAAGAAAATGAACAAATAATAAAGCAGTACAAGAGAGTAAAAAAACCGCAATGAATTTGTCAAGCTTGGATTTGATTTAAAAATTTTTACATTGTAAACATTTTGATGTTCCCTGAATAAAATTTGCTAGGTATCTCATGTGCGAAAGGTTTATTATATCTAAAAGTTTGATGGTTGAACAGATGATTTTGAATCTTTATGTTTAACAAATCAATTAGATATGGATAATAAAAAGTGTGAATTCGTAATTATTGTGCTGGAAAAGAATTATTGAGAGCTGACATAGCGTGAAAATTCGATTTAATATGGAAGAAAAGAAGGCAAATAAAAAGATAGGAAATTAGGCACACACACAGGCAAGATACAGAGGCTACAAAGCTGCAATTGTTGGGACATCTAGTGAGGATGAGAGAAAACAGAAATCCAAATGATATTTGGAATATGAAATTCGGAGGCACAAAAAGAAGAGGTAGACCAATGAATCAATCCTGGCCAAAGGTCAAGCAATATCCATAATCAGTGGTAACCAGAATGGCTTATGAATTAAATCCTACCATGCCAATGGCACTTGGTAGAGATTCGAATTTGATGCCATTAAAGATACCGCTCAACTTCTAACTTTTCACTGCAAAAGTCCTTAGCGTCTTTAAAAACAAAATTAAATTTTCCACAACGTGAAACTTGATAATCAATGGCGTTGAAAATGCAAGCATGACGCTTACCAATTTTGATTTGTTACACTCCACCGTATCGAAGAAATTTTATTACCAGGGCGATGCAAATTTATTAAATCATCTAAATTATATGTATCTACCTAAAATTTAATTACAAAAAGTTGCTAATAAATAAATTGCCCAATTTATGTTAGGCGCAAAATAATTATAAATTTTACAATCTTGATCGGTTTCTTTAGGTGGACATTTTACTTTACGGATATTTATGGTCGTTCCTTAACTGTAAGAAATCCTCATGAAAACATAACGTACTTTATGCATTTGAAGATTTCTTAAGCCTCAAGGAGCGACTCTAAATACGGACATTAGTTCTACTTCCACGTTTTCTTCATTAATTTATATAACTATTATATTTTAATATAAAGTCGTAGCTGTTGGAGGCTAAATTTTGATGTAATTAATGGATTATGTTTTGCTTGCTACTGTCAATCAATAATAATTTATCTGCAATCCTAATCTAATTTGTTACAGTATACGAGGTTTGTTCAAAATAAAACGAGAATTATTTTTGCTCAGAAATTTTTTATTTAATCATAAATGTTGGTATTGTCCTCCCTTCGGATATAATTCACCCTTGCCACCTTTTTTTCCAATCTTCAAAAACACTTTCCAAACGCCTCTTTTGGTGTGGCTTTCAGCTGTTGCTCTGATTTTTGTTTTATCATCTCTAGGGTATCGAAACGTTGTCCCTTTCTATTTTCATCTTTGGAAAAAGAAAGATGTCAGATGTAGCCAAATTAGGCGAATACGGAGACTGGTACAACACGATGATTTGATTCAGCGTTATCGTGGTGCAAAATCCATTATTGTTGGTCCATAATTCTGATTTTTGACGAATTTTTTCACGTAAATGGCGTAAAACTTCAATGAAACACTCCTTATTTACAGTAGGGCCTGGTGGTCAGAATTCATGATGAACCACACCTTTGTAATACAAAAAAGTAAGGAGAACTTTCATATCGAACTTAACGTGCTTTTTTGGCCTTGATTCATCAAGAGTCTTCCATTGAGAAGATTGAATCTTTTTCAACGTCGTAGCCATATACCCACGTTTCGTCACCTATTATGATGCGTTTGAGGAAGTTTTGATCCTTAGCAACTTCAGCTAACGTTTCCTGAGAGATATTTTTACGACTCAGTTTTTGTTGAAAATTCAACAATTTTGGAGTAAATGGGAGATCATCAAAATTATGTCGTAAACATTGGGTTCAGTTTTAATATCTTCTTCAACTCAGTTTAATCTTTAATGCTTGTTATTCCCAACATCTGCTTCGTTTCCTTGGAAGTGTTAGTTCCATGAGCATATAGTTTACATCCATTAAGTAGCTTGCTAGACTTGCCTTCAGATGTGCCTGTATCCTGGTTTTTAACGCATTAAGTTTTAATGCCAAAACGTATAAATTGAAAATTGCCAACACCATAATAAAAATATGAAGTCAATTTTAATAGAAAAACGAGAAATTTCATTCATTCATTCATTCAAGGACTTTTCTATTCCTGTCGGAATATTGCCACTTCTATTGAAGTCTTTACAATCCATTTCATGAGGTGGATTAATCCTCTTTTGCTACTCTTTTTACTACAACTTTACACCACAGCGTGTGGATGTCCACCGGAAGGCCGGGTTAAGAAATTCTGCGAAGTCTGCGACTTGAACCCACAATTTCCGCCCCGTAACTCAACCAGCGATCACATCACTCCACACAGTGGTCCTGGTTTTTAACGCATTAAGTTTTAATGCCAAAATGTATAAATTGAAAATTGCCAACACCATAATAAATATGAAGTCAATTTTAATAGAAAAACGAGAAATACGAGGTAAAAATAAGAGTTTGAAACAGTTGGAAGAATAATCTTCATACAGGATTCTTTTTCGTGTGCATTCAATTTATTCATGTTTTTTTTGTTTTCCTTTAACCTTTTCTGGTCTCTTTTTCATATTATATTCTGTTTTTCGTTCCTTAACTTTATATTCTTATAACATAACCTATTATTTTCTCAGTGACTGCTCCACTCTCTCCGCTCTTGATTGACCTCTCCCTTCTCTTCTTTTCTGTTCATTGTACTTCTGATTTGTTATTCGATATGTTTTCCTCTCAAATCCTTTCTTTTTCTAACCATTTAATGACCTTTTTAAGCATTACACTTTTATTCTTCAAAACGTTCCGGCATCTCTTACTGATGCAGCTTTTGATATTGATATGAGCATACGACCAACTTCATTTCAACTTAAACGAAATTGCCATAATCATTTCGTCGATTGTGTTTCCTGATTGCAATTCTAACTAAACTGATGTAAATTTTATGTTGTAATTTATATACTATGTACGATATGTGGGTCGGGATCTCGGGATATAGGTCCATTTACTCTCAATTCATGATGTACATGTACATAAAATCTAAAAGTAACTTTGTATGCCGAAATATTTTTTTATAATCTGAATACTGGCATTGTATTCATTGTGAGGCAATATTTCGTAGAAGCTCTTTTCACGTAAAATCTATTAAAATTTTATATAAAAGGTTTTAAATATACGATTGATGCTGTAATATTTTATATCACCTGATTAAATAACAACAATAAGAGAAAATTTTATATCTAAGTTTGCAAAACACTTGAAAATCAATAAATTGTGTAGCTTTTGTAATGCGTGATATATTTGACCATTTGTTTGCAGGATATTCGACATTATCCTTGCTAATAAATCAGTCTTCATCAATTCCCATATGCCAATCGCGGTGCAGAAATTAAAACACACGCTCTGCATCGAGTATTGAACATTAATCCGAGCTTTTGGTTTAATTATTTTGATCACACACAAAAGCTGGTTTTATGCAATATTAAAAATAATCTGTTGATATTAGCACATAATATTTAAAACATGGAAATGGAAACTATTTTGACTCGTCATCGTTTGGATTTCTTACAGTTGCAACACAATAAACAATTAATTTTTCCTAAACGAATTCCATTGTTTGGCGATTTTTAAAGATGATTTAGATTTTTTCGAATTGTATTCTTACATCTGAATAATATGAATACCTAATAGAATAACCAAACGCCAGTGCGAAAGCATCGAATCGTGAAGAACGTGAGTTCTATAGAATTTTTATAATAAGGTTACAAGTTTTTCAAGACTGTTTGCAGATTTAATCATGCGAAATATTTTATGGAAAGTCGTGATAGTATCTTATATTGTCAACGCATTTTTTATTTAAAAAATATTTATAATCATTACTAACTGAAAGGTATTACACAATGGAATCAAGGAATTAACCACATCGTAACTCAGATCTCTTGGTAGATTTGCAACGAAACAGTTACATTATTTGTATTTAGCTTTTCGCGTGAAAAATAAAAAGTAAAATGGAAGGTAAAGGACAAAACTGACATAGTTGAAGATAATGTTTTATGTTACAAACTGGGACTTAATGCATTGAAACTGTATATTTTAGTAAGAGCTGAGGCACCTGAACGAATAAGGAATACTGATGCATTCCATTCACACTCCCTCGGAAAAAAAGAAAACGGCTTATTGATTCGTGTGTGTTTTTTGTTTAAATATTACATCTAAAGACGGAATTTAATCCCAACGGTATTCAGCGAGACGATTGAGAAATGCGATATTTATATGCGGTGTTATCTTCGTTGCGGTTTCATCGCGTGGAAAAAATAAAAAATACAAACAGAGAATATTTAGACCACAATTTGCATATAACAATATCAGGTTTTGCTTAAATTTAGGGAACCCGGTTACTTTTTCCGCATACAATTATTTTAAGTTATAACTTTACATTTGCACAAACTTGATGAAATTTATACTTAGAACAATATCAATTTGAATTCGACACAGTTGTTTATAATTAAATTTAATGCGTTTTACACTTAAATATAAATTTTGATCGAATTTTTGGGTAGGAGATTCACTCGGTCGGTTTTCATCTCGTGCTGCGTGAAAACTAATGTATATTCTCGGAAAAATTCTACCACCTACTTAATAATTCTTTTTGTTTCCATATGTATTCAAACCCCGGATATGTAAATTGGTGTTCGAGTGAAAACTACAAATGTCATTCTGAAAAAGTGCAAATTGGGGAAGTATTATTATTCGAGCAACGCCAACGTCAGTGTTGTGACAGGCGATTTGTGCAGTTTTATTGCATCAAACAATTTAAATAAGAGTATGTACGAATACACTGCTAAACTATTTTCCACAAAATGACTATGATAATTTAAGGAACACTTTGGGAAGAATCTTTCCTGTTATGCAGCATTTTAAAATTCTCAGGGGAACAAGTAGTTGAACCTTTTTAGTCTCTGCGAGTGTAATTTATATAAAATAACAAAAACCATTCTCATTCTAACTAAATTTTCACAAAAGTTTTAAAATTTTATAGCGACAAACTGTGCTCAGCCATCTTAACGGTGGCTATCTCTTATCTCCAGCGTCAGAAACTGGGATACCGTGGATTTTTGGCAACTGTGAAGAAAATAGCTAATCCACAGGGTAACTTATTAAAAATTAATAAGAAAGGAAAAATAGAATTATTAAGTCACTAATAGAAAATTGAAAAGTTATAAAAATGTTCTAAGTTTGCATGTTGTGTTTACAAAAATCTTTCTCAAAAGAACGAACCAAATGAGGAAAAACATATATTATTTCTCACCAAAATGGTTTCAAACCAGATCTACAAATCCTCAACCAACCCCTGTCTTTTACATACAATTTTCTATCAAAATTTATTGGTGGTATTAATCGTTATATTAACCTTAACGAGTGATCGCAATTTCGGTATTATCTACGCTTTATCGTAGAATTTTCCTCCTCAAAGTTAAAGTCATATTGACGTAAAAAAATATTTTATTATTTTGTTTTATTATACATAAATCTTTAAAAAAAAGATAATTGTATGAATTATTTTGTGAAAAAATAAATTTAAATAATTTTAATTTGTTAATAAAATTATCTATGTTATTACGACGAAATGCCTGGTAATAAAAATAATTTGTGTTTAATATACGTAAGTACTTACGTAATAATAATTATTACTTTACTAATCTTTGTTCACTAATTAATAAAACTAATCATTTTATTGTAGTCTGCAATTAAATTTTCATAAGATCGACATTTTTGATGAAAGAATATAACCTATGAATAATAATTTGCTGAAAATTATATGAAACCAAATTGAGTTTAAAGGTTTATTACCTTTTTAAATTTTAATTTAATATTCCTCGAGAAACTTTCAAGCCGAATAAACCATGGTGTGATCACGAATAATAATATTTGTCTCTGTTTCATGCTCTACATTTATTCTACCTTATTAAGAACTAACGAACCAATACAATATTTAAAAATATTTAAAATCATAAATATAAAATTTGAATTGTTTTCCCTAATAAGCTCTATAAAAAATATTTTAAATTGTATTCGCAATCGCAGTAATTCTCATAAATCCTTTATATTATGCGAACACCTTTCATTGAGAAATTTCACATATTGTTAATCCTAAAGATTTTAACCAACCAACATTTTGTTTCCCAGATAAATTATTGCACGGTTTACTGTTAAACCGTTATAGAGTAACATAATATTGCTATAAACTGTGATATTTATATTATAATTTAGTATACCTTAATTTAATTCTAATCAGTTTATGACCAAGCACCTTTAAATTCGGAATAAATGTGCAAAACCTAATTATAAAGTCAGAGTAAGTTATTATTTATTAACTAAACGTAAAGCTGCTCCTGCTGCTTAACGTGGAGTCCGAACCATGGCGCAAAAGTACTTTGAATGCAATTGGGTTTTGGATTGTCCAAAGCCCCCAACTCATGAATTACCTGTTTGTCCATTGATGATCCATAATATTCGTCCAGTTGAGGAAATGAGTATTACTATAACTTTAAAGTCTCGGTTGCGAGGATGACACCCAAATAAGATATCACAATATCTTTGTTTAGTGATTCAGCCAAATATAAAATGAAATGATGAACTTCCACAACTAAATTTGTTCCAATAATTATTACGTCAACCAATCCTATTTGCAAAACTTTATTATTGAATACCAATTCTTCAAAGAGAATTCATTTAAATTTTCAAAAAAGGAGAACTCAACCAAAGAGCACCGCGAAGCTGTGAATGGATGCCAGTATAAAAATATTTGTCCAACTTTTGCACGTAACAGTGCAAACTGAATATTTATAAAAACGATTGGATATTACCGTGACGCAAATCGAACTCAGGTGTTAAAATAAACGATTAAAAAGGAAAAGCAATAATTAATTACCTCCACTAAGTTTTTCAAACAATTGAATCTGCCATTTTAAAAATACAATGAGTTTTAGTTTTCCATTGCCGAGTATTAATGTCCGATTCGTAAAAGGATGAACATTTACGCACGTTTTTCAATTAACCCTTTCTAAACCATCCATGTTTTTAGAAACGCTTTTACTCTTTGAGCTGAAATTCTTCCACACAAAATATATTTCTATTCTAATTGAACCTAAAAGTTAACTGTGGTTTATACGCACTAATACAACTCAAGTTAACATAAATAATGCTTAAAATTAATGTGCCTGCAGTTAATATTACTAACGGTTAATTTAATTGGACTAAACAAACTAATACAGAGTATTTCCAAAATGTTTGTCGTAAACACTTGTTTTTATTCTTACCTTTGCCGGTTCGATCCCAGGCAAAGTAGGAACTTTAATCTAACCATCTCTAGAATAGTAAACTTCGGAAATCTAAGCTGGCTGTTATATTACTTTCTCAAAATAGGAGTTTTACTGTTAGAGAAATTTACGTCCCGTGGCTTTGAGTCCACGTTAAACTGTATGTTCCTTATATGTGTACCATAAAGACAGAAATTATAGGGCCAAAAATGAGAGAGGCTCGGGGTAAGTACACTGTAATGAACTTTTTTATGTATTAAAGTTTATTTCTGTTACAACGCGAAAGTTATTGCTCATTTATGCATCTAACATTTTATGTGAACTTTTTACCATCAACTTAGGTTTCATAAACTTTTCAGTTACTCGCCATTTATATTACCCAATAAGTCATGCCATCTCATTAGTTATTTACAGACTGAGTACAGGTATTTATGTGTTAACTTATTGAATACAATAAAACAACCATATTTCCAATTTTATTCTTGCTGTCTCTTTTTTACTGCTTGTCTTGAGAAGAATTAATGATATTTTGCATTTTTGCAGAGGAAAGCAATAGTTTTCCTTCATCACCTATGGGAACGAGTTTAAAATTTTTAAAATACGAATATTTCGTTGAAAAAACGTGAAATAGGTAAAATCATGCTGATATCGCTAAAAAATTCAGTATTAAATATTACATAAAATCCTTGTTTGCTTTTGTTCCTTACCATTATACATTAACAAAAACGTTAAAAGTTTTGTTTACATTTACTTAGAACGGTTAGTGTAATGTATGAATGAACAAACAAGGCGTGATGGTAGCCCTTTAATATTGTTATTTTGATAAAATATTTGAGTTTTTATCTGTTTACATAATAACGTAGTTTTACTGTTTTCTGGCTTTTCCCAACTTTCAGTATCTGAGGTAAAATTTATGAAACTTTTAACGAACACTAGTATTGTTAACAATTGCATAACTTTACACTATTTAATCCTTACAAACAAACTACGATCAAATTAATTCATTATTAAACTGTCAAAAGGATAAACAATTAAGCTAGAAATTTTCGAAATCGAAATCTCAATGAGGTTTGTTTGACTGGCCCCTAAATCTCTCTAAAAGTTGAACAGATTTAAATTGAAAAACAATTTTAAAGGCAAGCAGCCAAAGGATCACTTGCCTCCCATAAGTGAAAAACATCTGACTAATCTCTTTTCACAAAAAATATTGAAACCACCCTCGTAGTTTCCAATTTCAGTGATTATTTTGCCAATTAAATTTGTTATATAAACAATGAAATTAAATAAACAAGAACCTTTTGGGTTGGATTCGTATTTATAAAATTTTTCTGTTTGTTTATTTCGTTCATATCTCGATAGTTTAGGAAACATTCACACTTCAGTTGAGTAATCCCGACTTTCAAATATTTATTATTCATTAGGTGCTCAATTTTACAATTTTTTGTCATTATTTAATATTGTAGCATATCTGAAATACAAATAAATATAAATGAAATATTCATGCAGCCGATTGCAAATTTTGGCTCTATTCATACGTGGTGTGTGTATTGATTGGATGCACATGCAATTTAAAAAACGATTGATGTTCACAGCGTGCATATATAAAAGTACACGATCTGAATAATATTTTCGGGATATGTGGAAAGCTCGTGAATGTTAGTATTACGTAAGTACACTATTTTTTATGGGAGCAGCGCGTTTCCGTTCTCTTTGCCAAAGGAAAACCAAGTTCCGTGTTGGTCTAAAATTTTAAGTTATTCAAATTTGACAGTGTATAAGTTTCTTATTAGGGGCAAGTCGAAAAGTAAATCTTTGAAGTGACAACAGTAGTAAAAGCAACTGTAATTTACTATCCACGCCTCCACTGTTAGCAAACAAAGTGCCGTGAAATGACCGAGTAGTATAAAAGCTTGAAAAGCTTTCTTCTACTTTATGCGTGTCACCCGGTTGAGCGGAGTTTAGTCGGACTTTCCGGGATAAGAGAGTACTTTACATTCAACGTGACCACTCCGGATACCGGACTTTGCATTATTCTACCATAATTTGAACTTAGTTTTCATTTCACTTTACTCTAATCATTTATTTTATTACCACGGTCTTAAAAAAATTCCATTTTGATTTATGAAAGCCCTCGTTTTTACGTTCAGACTTCTTTTTCATTATAAAAGTAATTTATTTTCGATTTAACCAAGCACTTACAATTCTTAATAAAATTATGAACCGGAGTTATTCTGTAATGGTGTTTATGACATCGCCAGTTGCTTGTTAATACAAAGGTCAGCTTGCTTAGGAAGAATTTCTATATGAATAAATAATGAAACTTTATAATATTACCTTCAGGATAAATAAATATAATTGCTTTGCAGGTGGTTTATATTTAGCACATGCAACTGTAATTGTGTAATAAAGTGTAAGTTTTTATATCCACATGAAATTATTGCAGCGAGTGTTTTAATATAGCTTTCCTCAACCTACCAATGTTGTTCAAGAGGAAACCACTCCAAAATTTGTTTGTATAAAATCATAGCTGGCTACTTTAGACTACCAACCCTTACGTTTCTCTAAGAGTACACTTATTAACATGTGGAGATTTTCAGCGCTTGTAACCAGAAACAAGCAACCTGCTTTTTTTCTGTTCACACCTTTATGGTGTAGGAATTACACTTGCAGTTAGAATAGTTAAATATACAAAAGAAAAGTCGCATCAATGATTTCGGATTACGTCCCTTAAAAATTTAAAGGCTACTTTCGCTGAGGTGGTTCTAAATCAATTCATTTGTCACATTGCAACTATTTAACTCTACATATTATTTACCATTGAAAAATATAAGTGAGCACAGCTTGCATACCTCATTCATCTGGCGAATGAAAAACTTGGCGTTGAATAAATGAGTTTTTTGTTAAATCGCGGTAGTGTAGGAGCCGTGGCTTGAATTTAATTTGCAAAGGGAATGAGAAAAAGAAAAAATTTTAAGTAAAACATAGTACATAGAACAGTAATTATTTACTGCGTTACGTGTCCATGTGGGATGCTAGCCTAAGTAAAAAAGAAAAAATAGAAACGCCCTTATTCAGAGGAGTAACAACTAAATAAGGAAAAGACAAGATAAAGTACAATGAATTTGGACTGTCGTAGCAGTACGGGCCGCTAAATCCGGAAGGGTTTTGGCTAGTTTCTAAATATTTTAATTGAAAATCGCAGTAAACTAACAGTTTGTTAACTTACTTGTGCGTTTAAGCCTAATTATCTGTTTACGGAAATCCCTCATCGTAAGGACCATTATAGGAAAAATTATTTATTCATAAATAATCTACGAGTATGCATATGCAGATTTTATTGTTCAGTGATCTGTAATAACAATAAGAAAAGTAATTAGAGAAAGACCTACAGTTTAACATGGGCTTCGAACTACAACAAATGTCATTACCCTTTATTTTAAAAAAGTCTTTTTGTTGCAATCCGAACAATCCTTTGTTCAAACTGCGTTCAGAATAAAGCTAAAATTATCATAACTGCATGTTATTTTTTTATTTTTTTAAATTATGAGATTAAATCACCTATGAATGGTTGCATTCCATTTGCATCGATGGAATTAAAAAACAAACCCCTTAAACACGCAATTACAAAAATAGGTTATCTGGTCACTTCCAAGTCGGTTAGCTATTCCACCTGCTAGAGATGGGACCATAAGGCTTATTCGATATCGAAGATCCTGACGTTCCAGCTCTAATTACAAAGTGACATAAAAGGGAATGTAGTGCAATGTATTTAGCCCAAAATAGACTAAAATTCCAAAAAAACAGATTGTATTTTGGCCCATCATTTTTAATATCTTATAGATCTAGCTAAGTCTAGATCACTCGGAATCTTTAACCCTACTACGATTGAACCAGCTACAGTGATGAAAGTGCCCATAATTATCAAATTGTTCAAGACCAAATGAGCTCCTGGACCCATTGCCATCTCATCATTCGCAAATCAGGTCAAGGCAGTCATCTTCCACAAAGCTATCGACTTATAAGCTTGCTTCCGTAACAATACTTAACAGTAAAGTTATGCAAGATAAGTAGCACACAGTAAGGACTCATCAAATATTGCGGCTTGAGGATCAAATCACACAAAGCTTCGAAGAAGGAATTTATAGAAGTTATCCTAATCAGTATCAAAATCGTTGGTTTATAAAATGTTCCAAGCGAAGATCAAACCTTTGCATGCGCAATTCGTGGACTGTTACCTCTCCAAGCGTACGTTCTCCATTATCCTTGGGGAGGGCAAGAGAAACTCGCACGTACGTACGCTGCTTAATCAAGCCCATTGTACTACCTCAAATTATCCTCCCACCGGAGAACCAAGATAAGAAATTCTCTGAAGTCTGCTATTTGAACAGGTCCATTATTTCCCCCCTCCTATTTCGATTTTTGTATAAAAGTTTATGTTAATCGTTTGTGTACGTTTTTGCATTCATATTTTTGTTTGTGCAAACACCGTTCGCGATATATCTTGAATTTAAGTGGGGGGGGGGCTGGAGAAATGCCAGCCCCCTCCCATCGCGAATTGCTGTCAATTCGTTTGTGTACGTTTGTGCATGTATTGTTTTCGTTTGTACACTGTAATGTTTGCGAAATATCTTCAATTGAAAAACCGGTGATCATTCCTCAGCTCCCTCCCCCCCATTTCGATTTTTGGATCAATTTTTGTGTCATTCGTTTGTGTATCGTTTGTGTACATTTGTGCAATCATTTTTTTCGTTTATAAATTCACCGTTCGCGAATTGTTTAACAAATAAATATTTGGAAATCTCCGAGCAACAGCCGCCAGTGTCTTAAGTTAGCTTAACTAGAAAATAAAATTCATGTTATGGTGTCAAATATTTGGGAAAGTGTAATTTCGATTGTGAATATTTACACCTTTAAGATCTAAAAAAGTAAAAAAAAAACAGTTAATTTAATTTCAGAATTTCCGCTCTGTAACTCTACCAAAGATCACATCATCTCACTGCTGTGGCAAAAATTTTTGACTACTTTCTATAATAAATTTTATTCTCAAAACCTCTGAAATTTATTAATCCCAATTACTTAACAGTTGATAATGATTAATATTATGTAATTTATTATTAGATAGAGATAATATTGTTGAACGTCAAAATTCATCACAGGTAGAATAAAATATTAATACTTACTCACAAAATAAGACACTGCAGTTCCAAAAAAATGAACATCATTGTAACAAAACTGCTTGTGGCTTTTAATGAACAAAAATGAATAACAGGCGCACAATGATTACCACCATTGGCATTGGTAGGAACGAAAGTGCTCCTTCAATAAATTGATGCTGCAATTGCAATTGAAACAAAAACTACCCTCCGAGCAGCAACTCTTAATGAGAGGGATGACCCAAACAGAGACCAGAATCCGTTATAATTCGGAAATAACCTCTCCAGTTTGTTCAGCGACGATGTTAAAAAGCTAGCTCTCGATTTGTGCGATGTCTGAGCCGTGGATTCTGAAAAAAAAACCAAAAAAACGTAAATGGTAATAATTAAAGAGTGCTAATTTACAATAGAACTTGTAACAATAACAACTCTAACAATAGAGATGCTATCACAATTCCAATAATTGGACTGTGCAAAAATATACACATAGTAGCAAATGATAAATAATTACAATCATACGATTCACTCACTTCAAATTAAGCAAGTATCCAATATAAAACAGTAACCTCTATGGGTTGCCCAAAAATGAAGTACAAACATTGCTGACCTATAAGTCGTATAAGCTTACAATTTAAAATGGTGCCAGGTGCTCGCTTTGTAATGTGTGACTTCAAAGGGTGAGAATCTGGAATACTTGTTAATTTTACAAAGGAGACACATGATCTAAACTCGCGACACAAAACACAGCTTCCAGATCTGATGTTGGCTGGACCGTGAGAGAGACGGTGTTGGAGCTGTAATCAAATAGCGAAGGAATTCCCCAATCGTCATCCAAAATAACAACGTTATTCGTCGTTAACTCGACGTTCTCTGATAAACAACAACCAAAAACTTCGCTAACCGAATGAAGTCAGATGTTATCGGACGACTTGCGCTCCAAATACTGCGTAACTTGCGCATAAAGGAATCTCTCCTAATGACGTACATTCAGGAGCTTAAAAACACTACACGACAGCCGGATTACTTTTCTTAAACGACTTGGCACGAAAATGATAGTGACGTTGGACCAAATAGATATTTGCCCACATAAACCGCTGGCACTTAACAAAGTCGTTGTGAAAATTTGTACGCCCACTATCGTGGAAATTGAGAGACTGATATTCCAACGCTAAGTTCAGCCAGCATATAACGTGCAATCAAATGAAAGCTAAATCCTACATTCAAAGATAGCATTTAAATAAAATGCAGGACCGCATCGAGGAATCTTGTAAAATTCAATTCAAGGAGGAACTAAACAACAAATGCAAAAATTTGTTACACAGCAAACTTATACATAGAGGGTAGGTCATAATTTGCAAAATAAATTAGAAATCACACACCAGCATCTTCCATTACCTGTTTTTAATAATTAAAATTGTTAAACTGGCGACAAGTAGAAAGCTAACATTTGGATTGTCTCATATTTTGGAGTTTATGGTGACTCCGAGGTATTTGAAGGAATTCTGTTACGGCAATATTTGAAATATGTACTATCTTTGAATTTTTCAATTTTCTTCTTCAAAATAATTCTCAGCTTTCGAAACGGTCGCCATAAAACCTTTAAAGTCCAGAAATATTGCACTAATTCTTCTTCTTTTATTTTTTCATTGGTTTATTTTCCAACATCTTCGTCGTTTCCTTTGGCAGTGTTAGTACTATATGAGCATATAAATATTTTATAGCCATTAAGTAGCTGTTTGGGCTGGCCTTTAGATGTGACTGTACCCTGGTTTCCTTTATGTTAATGATAGCAATTCACTAACCCAAGTGGTCTACCGACTTAACCTTTCGAAGCACGGAGACTTTTCCCTGAATTGACCTCGATACCTCATATTTGCAGTTTCGTATTAGTAATAACCGTCTCTATGCACTAATTGGCTCTTTCAAGTCAATTAGGCTGATAGGTCTGTAGCTGTATGGAATAATTATCGATCCGAGAATTGCGTTAGCTCTAAAGCAGTAGTAATTTTTAGGAAAGCAACTTCTGCGTGGTATCGGGAGCGATTTTCATCAATTATCTTCGGTATATTTTAACAGTCATTTTAATTCAAAAATTGAGATGTACAAAACCGTTCATTAATATCTATAAAAATTGAAAATATGTCCAATTATCTTCACCTTTTTGAAACATTAGAGAAAATATTGATTTTCACGAATTTTATTGGCAAATAAATTTGGAGTAGGTACCTGTAAAAATTATGATAAAAGTTTGTAATTTAAATGAGATTTTTACGATATAAAAACTTACTGCATAAAATTGGTGATAAAATTGTAGTAAAGGCGCTTTTAATGTTTATTTGCCAATTTAATCTGAAAAAGTTTTATTTTCTTTTGCTGGGTGCATAAAAAACATTAAATTAATTTAATGATAGAGGAAATTAAAGACTTGGGGTTCTTAAAAGGTTTAATCGGAAATATTTACTGTCACATTCAGAAAGTCCTATCAGATAAGCTATTTCGGAAGACGTACATCCACTAGTGTAACAGATGCTATAAGATTGTAAAATATACAGAAAAAGTTTTAAACGCTCCATTTTATTGATAAAATAAAGACTGCCTAATGCTTTTCCATCCACGTTATGAGAATGGTCCAACCTAAACCGAACTGAAGAGCAGATACCAACCTTGTTAGCTCTTAATTACGGTGAGTGTGGGGGTGAGTTTGCAATAATGACAACAAACACACACGTGAAGTTAATAACATTATGAGGATAAAATTCACAGTACAGTAATTAAAAAATTAACAAAAATTCAAAATTAAGGTCAAAAACTGAACAGGACGTTGACCTTAAACATTACACAAATTTTAATTAATCCAAACTAATTTACTGCCTACTAAAAGAGCACTGATTACTCCAGATCAATTTATTAATTTATCAATTATATTCATTACTACACGTAAAGTAAATTTCAAATTAGTCAAGATTTTTGTCTCAAGAACCCGTAATACGGTTTGGTTATATAAAAATCAATTAGAGTTAAGAAATGCACGTCAAAGCATGTAATTGGATTAATTTCAAAATGTGCAGTTTTAAAAATGTAGATTTAATTTTCTTGTTTAGCAATTAGGACGAATATAAAACGAAAAAGTAAATTAATTATATTTTTAATTTCCATTAAAAAAATTGTTGGAGGGTGGTCTTTTCATAACAATTGGAATTTATTAATTTTGTACGATAGTTTTCAATCGAATACTGAAATTGATGATAACCACACGTAACAACATAGACTTGATTGATTTTGCAAACAAGCAATTAATTATTGATTAAATTGTCTAGCGTTTTGATGTAGACTATCGAATTTAAACAAAACTGCTGCGCCTGAAGTGTAAATTTAAAATTTCCAATAAATTGGCTAATTTCCATTGTCTGTTTTACTAGAAAAAATGTACAGTAGAAACTTTTTAATCATAATTTTTTTTGTTTCAGGTATGTCGAATTGAATTCACCTAGAGGTCGTCCAAAAATTTGGAAAATTACAGTAAGAGAATATTTTATTAGTTTGATATCTTTAACGCGATACTGCACAAGCTGCTCAGGACAATTTGAGTTGATTGCCTGCGTGAGCTTTTTCGTTCAGCTGCTCTTGTCAGGGTTTAGATTTCATTTGAAAAACACGGTCTAAAAACCAGTTGGACAATTTCGCACAAAATTTCGTTATTCTAAATTGAGTCACTTTTCGTTTACACTGTGTGAAAGAGCATTTGTTTGTTACGTGGTAAATGTCAATTTAAGTTTTCCTTCTTTAAACACAAATCCGAAAATGTAAATCTAATTTAAATTTTTATTCTTTCGAGTTTTATTTGAAATTTTTTGACAAATGTGTGACTTTACGTGTATTTTATAAAGCGTATTTCACGATTTTGCTTTTTCTACGAAATAAAATAAAAAATAGAATTATTACGTATCACATATTCTCCGATAAGTCAAAGGCTAAATTCGTTAAATTAATATCTGATTTTATTACAACTTTGAGTAGTTCAAGATCTTCGAAATTATAATATTTTAAATTTCATTTAAAAGCTACTTTTTAGGTAATTTAATTACTATTTATGACAGGGCAGAACTGAAAATAATTTTTATTCCAGGAGAAGGAGGGAATTTGGGGGGGGGGTATGAAATTTTGAAACATCAAAAAAATATAATTTAATAGTTAATAGTGCATGCTTCACTACTTTACTCGGTTTAGTACATTTAACACTGTAAACTTTTATAAGTCGTGGACAAATTATCAGATAAAGGATGCCAGAGATCACTCAAACTGACTGAATTAGAAAGCAAATTCTAAAGTAAATGTTTGATTAAACACTTTATCAATAACTATTATAACTTTTAGTTTAAATAAAGATAATATGAAAAATTTTGTAAAATTGATGTACTACTAGCAATTTACTAAAGCACTTAATCAATCAATTGGCGAATTAAACTATCGATCAATATACAATACATACTACACGTACTACTAACTTATAATACGGAAACTTTGACCCTAAATAATTGTATAATCTACATAGAAATTACAACTCGTGGAAAGAGCCTTGGCGAGACCTGTATTGTTCAGTCGCACGGCGAGACCGATACCCAATACTAAAATTTAATATAGATTCAAAATAACAGATATTATACGTGGTATGGGTATGTTTAGGTTAAGATGAAATTGTGTAGGTACAATATGACAAAATAATTGAATGGAGATTTTGAAGTCAAAATGACTGATTTTTTAACCTATAAGGAACGAGTGACATCTACTACCTTACACTTAATATATTTTTCACAATTGCGATACTCTAAAATGCAATTTAGCCCCGCATTTGCGGGTGTAAAGGGGCGTTTTTTATACCTGAATTCAACATGCATTTTACAACCTGCAGTAGGTCGTAAAAATTATTTTATTTTTTTACACCCCGGTGCAGGTCGTAAAAATGGATTTTACACCCCGCAGCGGGGTGTAAAAATTAAAATCCGTTATTCTAGTAAAATTATTTATTTCTATATTATTTACATTAGAAATAGAATTTTTCATCGCAATTGTGAAAAATAGTATATACAACGTGGGAGTAAAGTTGCTTTTCGTCCCTCGACTGCTTGTTGCACCTCGGCCTACGGCCTCGGTACAAAATTGTCTCGGGACTGAAAAGAGTAACTTTACTCCCTTGTAGTATAATATACTATGATAGATAGTCTAAAATTTTTTATAAAACAAATAATTAAAAAAACTTAAATAGTAAAATATTGTGTAGTCTGTAGTGTATAACGTGCGATTAGCACGTTCTTCGGGGTTAACCTGGGGATGATAGTTACATTGTAACACATCTTTTATATTCAGCCTTGAGTGAGGCTGATTGAGACGACTTCCGTCCAAACCAGATTAGTTTCCTCATATAAAATTTAATAATAGATTATATTCGTCCTAATAAAGATACTGGCATATTTATACCATCTATCTATAATAATACTTCATTTTCCTTTTTTGTACTGTTTTCCAGTAAATTCATATTCAATAACTGAAGCTCTTATCGTAACGCTGGTTGAACACTATAAACTTGCGATATCCTCAATGACGTGCTAGAAAATGCTCATTGAATTCTTCTGAAATGTCCATTTCAGTCATACCAATACTTGGCTGTGAAAACATTTTTGTTGTACTTTTATTATTGACACAATTTGTTAACGTTTTGCAAAAAGTAGGAAATCGAAATGAATTTATCAAAACTGGTCTGAAACAAAAAATATTGTAAATATGAACTACATTTATGAAATACACCAAATATTTGAAAAAAATTGGCCCTTTTCCTCATTATTTTGAATGAACAAAATGGGGAAGAGCTAAACACTTTTTTATTTTAAGAAAAAATTGCAGAAAATTTAATAAAACGACACTTTTAGGACATTTATTTATTGTTTCTGATAGGGGAATACCAAATATGTTCGAAAAAGGAAACAAAATAGGGGAATATGAAAATCGTGAACTTTTGAAAAATCGATAAAACCATTATTGTGAATCACCAGTTGCACTTAATCGGAAAATAAATTAAAATTTTCATTTCACGTTTTTCCTTTTTCGTGGTAGCAGGTTTTTCTTCTTACATTTCAATTATACAGCCAGGTATCCTAATGTTATTAAGAAGAAAAGTAAATGCGTTGTCTTCCTTGTGGTTCCAGAATAAATGTTTTATGTCAGGTAAAATAGAAGACGTTGTTTTTCTTAAATTATTCATACCAATAATTTCCCCTATGAGCTGTTACACGTTACACGATTCGATAAAGTACGAGTAACTTTATCGTTCACCATAAGAAAATGACAAAAAGTTGGCAAAACGAGAATGACCCGTAGAGAAATAATAATGTGCAAAGGGAGAAAATTCAGCAACCGTTTTGTTGAAGTAACCACGGAAAACGATTTGGGAACAGCTTTTTTAGAAGTTGAAACGACTATTTGAAATGCTAGGTTTTGTTATGTGCATTACTTACTCGCACCATACTTGCAAGCATCGACTCTTTCAAACTCAAAAGACTTTCTAACTTTGGAGTATTTGATTTAAAACTTGAAACCTAAATGTAGTAAATGTAGTAAATGTAAAAATACAAAAAACATTTAAATTATACAAAAGCAGGCATGAAATTGTAACAGTAACAGGAAGAGTCATAGAATTTTATTTTTGAATACTTGACAATGATGACTTATCATAAAAACAAATTTAAAATTCATAGGCACATAAAAAGTAAAGTAGTATGTTTTAGTTGGTATTTTATTGGTCGAGGAGCCAAGTCCTTCACACTTTTTTTATGATAGGGAAATTCGCTTTATTATCCTAAATGTATACCTTTATTATACAACTTTTTCTTTTTTAAAAATACGAAATATTTTTTATTTTTATTTCATTTGGTTATACTTGTTATTAGAATACAAATTGTGAGTCGTAAAAGGAAAATTGGGAGACTATCATTGATTACAAAACGGAAAAGACACGACATGAGATCTAAAAATAAGTTTTATTAGATAATCGGAGATCATTAAATTTTTGGATCGTTTATCTTCATTTTGGGGCTGCAGTTGATTTTACGTTAAACGTTGCATTAAATCGTTTTATGTATATGTACAATGTGATCTATACAAATGAATTTGAATTGCCTCTTGGAAGAACATGCAATTACATTGGGCAATACAAGTCAACATTCCTTACTTCTCGAGTATTTGCTGCTACTCCACCCTTTTCCATTAAATAAAACTTTACTATTGTTTGGAAAGTTGAGCGCTTATATAAATTTATGTTTGTTAATATTGTATCACGTAAACCTATAAATTTCATGTTTATCTATCGATTTATTAATTTTACAGGTTCGATTGTTTTTTCTTAGATTGTTCCGATTGAAATAAATTGCTTAGTAGAAAGGATAATATCAGTTATTTTACAGTAATTCAATTTATTCCTTTAATAGAATATTACTGGGTGCGAGGGATTACATGCAATTTATAGAAAATGTAGCAGTTTGTTATAAAACATAAGCTCCATCTTATGTATGTACTGTGTCAACTATCTCTTTAAATTATTTTTTTATGTTCAGGATAATGGAAAAGTTCATGGTTCCTCAAAAAAATAAAAATGCTTTATATGGACATATATTGCCTAAATGTCAAATAAAAAAAAATAAATCGAACGTGTAGAGCACGTCCTATTAATAACTACTTAACACGCTAACAAATTTCAGATTTATAGAAAATCCTATTACATAAATATTTGATATTCCTTGAAAATCTCAATATTTGTGACATCAGAAATACATCAAACGTTACAACTCAAATCAATACATTCAAAGAAAATGTAAACGATTTGTTTAACTCAAAAGTAGCAGCTGAGGTTGAAATTTATGGTCTTCAACTTGAAACACAACTATGATCACACCAAGATGTAGTCTTGGGTTTGATTCTCTCTTCCGCCTGTTAAAATAATTTTCTTCTTCAAAAACAACCGGTGTAAAACTTGGGCTTCCATGGTAAATAGGGATTTCAAATTCCGTAGCAAGTTTTCTCAACTTCAAACATCGATATATAATATTTTATTTAACATTTCAATAATACTCGTATGTAATTCGGTTATAGTTGTTCGGCTTTCGGCCTCATTCATAGAGATATTATCAGGAATATAAAAATTGTTTTTTTAAAAAAATTTACTATAAAAGTAATGAGGGTATATTATATTCCTACTCTAAATGTTAAATATAAAAAGTATTGTTTCCATAGTCAAAGAATCACAAATTCAAGAAATATTCCAAATTGAATTACACCAATTACAGTTTGTAGTGCTTTCTTCACTTAATCCGCGATTACATCCTTTAATTTATCTGAATTCAAAACCCAAAATTATTTATAATCAGGAATATTAACGTTATGACGTTAACTACAATTATTTTTAAAGAATGGGGACTTTGCCATAAAAAATTCGCAATTTATCGTTATAATTTATAAACCTACTTCATACGATAGAAAATTTAATTACAAATCAAAGGAGGTGAAGATGAATAAAATTCGTTGATTTTTGAAATTCAATTAATGCAAATTTTCATTAAACGAATTTTAAGTTTACAGCGCAATTCAACACTTCAGTCATGGGATTTAAACTCATAAAACTCAGTTGCTAACCAACAATCTTCTTCGTGTGTCTCTAAGAAGATATTTAAAATTAACCTGCCGCTTAGAAACTTATAGAAAAATTTACTATAAAAAAATTACCTAAAACTACCCTATTTCTTATACTTTTCTTCCAATCTTGATCCAATATCGTATGCTTATCGATTTTAATCTCGACTTTTCTAGCACATTGGTTTGGAATTTCAAAAATTGAACCTTTAGAACAACGACTTCAGAATACACTCGCAATTGTAGAAATGATGCTATAAACGGCATGCACCATGAATTTTCCAGTATTTTACTTGATTTCTAATTTCAACACCTAGATACAACGTTGATATTCACCACACTCGAAAGAAAACAATTTTTCAGTTTCCAGAAATTACTCAAATTACGTCCCAGATTTGGAAGGAAAATAACACAGTCGAAAACTCCAAATTAAGTCCAAATTTGGATACGTGGAAAACACATGAAGAAAGCAAAGGACGTCTCTCCTCGATGTAGTCCCGCTCATGATCTTGATCCCCTCTCACACCGACGTTTTCTACCACACTTTAAAAACTAAATTTTCTCCAACTTCCGGATAAAAAATTCAAATATCACCAACTTAAAAATTGATTTTCAACAAACACCTTGTTCTTAACTACAATGTATATTTGTTTTTCAACCAAATTGAAAAACAATTGAAAAACAAATATATAAATTTAATCAGTAATTCGGTTCAAAAATAAAAATGATAACATTTATAAATTTTCCAAAAAAAACTCACTCGGGGTGCTTTTCGTATCATTTAAAACGCAAGATGACGATTATGTTCCTTAAATGATCTACCCCTAACCTGCAGGGTACTACTGCTGAAAGTAAATAATCACAAACCAAGCAAGAATTACGAAAACGATGTTTTCTCAAGAATTAAATTCGTGTCTTTATCAATTTTGAAAAATCATCTGGTTACTTCCTTATTCTGTGGTTAATCCATACTCCCCCGACCCACCGGTTTCACACTCGTCTCTTCACATTTTAAGGGGTCTAGCGGGCTTACCAGCAAATAAAAAAAACACTTAAAAATTAGATAAAATTAATTATTGTTTAGCTTATGTTCATAAAAAACTCTTCCCCTGACCTGGAGGGTACTTTTGAAAGTAAACAATCGGAAAACCGGGAGGTCTCGAAAATCATTTTATTATTGGGTAAAGAAAAAAAATTATTTTTTGCAGAACGAATAAAAAGGTTAGGAGACTAGAAGGAGCCAAAATCTTGCGCAGCAGATGTAGAGGGAGAACGCGTGACACCCAATTCCACCAATTCAAACTAATATAAACCCGACATGACATAACGAATATTCATTTCTGCACATTAGCTCCTTCTAGTCACTAGGTTCTCAAGCTTTTTTGAATCATCGCCCACTTTCCCGAGCATATATTTTTATAACGCCCCCCCCTCGCCCCTTTGTTTTTCGATAAAAATAGCTTAAAAAAATAAATTATATTTATTTGTAGGAAAAAAATTCAATAGACAAAATAATTCTTAATATATTGGGCTTAAAGAAACAAAATTTTTTAAAAATTTGTTAAAAAATTAGTACAAGTGTCACAGGGCCTTTAGAATTTTCAATTTTTAAATTCAAATTTTAAAGACAATTTTATTTTTGAAAGAAAGAAATTGAATTTTAAATAAATATTAATATTTTATTCTACATAATATAGACATCGCCCCCCAGACTACCTGAACGCCCCCCAAATTTTTTCATGTCCACTATCGCCCCCCTAGGACTAGAAATCGCCGGGCGATGGTAAATTCAGCCGCTTAACAGAAAGGCCCCTAATCCTACTAGGTAAACTCAGCCTGCTAGAAATTTTCTGCCTTAATATTCACAGGTAAACTCAGCCGGTACCACTGTTGAGAACCACTGTCTAGTCATTATGGCAAAAATACACTCTTAACAAAAATTATTATTTAATTTTCTATATCTCCGCGTCGTCGATGAGATTAAAACAACAAATGATCTAAGGTCACTTTACTTTTTACCATAGAATATTCCTGCTTCAAAGAAAATCTTTGATTCGAGAGCATGGAACGGAGGTGGAGGGTAGAGCAAATTAAACCACTTGCCACATGCGTTTTCTAGCCTCCTTACGGCTCTGATGGGAAATATTTACTCGCTATTTAAATTTTAATTTTTATTAGATCAAATGATTTTCATTATGAGTTAGTGGAAAACTAATCCAAAAGTTATAAAGAAGAAGAATTTCAACTCAGGATTGAATATCGATTCAGAACTATCCTTACTTAAGTTGAACTTCCCTGTACTTGATTTCATAATCAAATACGTCAAGCTGACGTTTTACTACTTATATTTTACAACTATCAAGTCAACTGTTGAATATCTTCATAATATATTGTCGTATTCTTTTTAGTAGATGAACGGCAGCGAATTCGATGAATGACGTGATCAAAAATTTTACTCACTTTCTATGTTATGTTTTTGAAAGGAAAAGATAATTTTTATTTTTATGCTGAATTTTTGGTTTCAAGTTGAGTTTCCAGTGTTGAAAGGCTCCGCCAACAGAATGTTTATTTTGATAAGGAGAAAATTTGTCATCTGATGATAATTGGATGATAATTCCTTTTTAATTAATTGCTGAATAATTATAGCGTAGAAAAACCTTCAAATCTCATACTTAGCCTGTCCACCGTAAGATTCGTGAACGATCGCGGTAAGTGGTTCAAACTTGCAGCAATTTATGGTTCATTTGGACAAAGTAGAAGAATATTTAAGTTATCTGCAGAAAAATGAATTCTAATATTCTAAAGTGTCTAATTAAGTAACAAAAATTGCATTATTGCAAGTATTAATGCAGGTTTTGACAGTAGAGTGTACAAAAATTTAGTGTAATTTTTTTCCAAACTTTTTATTCTAAAAATAACTCAGTTTTATATAATTTTTAATGAAATATCATCGGGATCTTTTAAATTTGCAGTTTAATTGGAATAACAGCAAACCCGTAAATTTTTTCAATTTAATTCCATTTTCAAGCTTCGCATAAAATCATGAAACATTTTCAGCAGAACTTTTTTATATGTTACATATCAAATATTTCCTTTTACATACGTTTTCACTTTAAATTGACAACAATAAAAATCGGATGACAACCTTAAATTTAAGTAGAAATATTGAAAATTCACAAAAAATTTATATTTTGAAACTTTTGAGAAAAATGCTCCAGGCGTTTATCCAATTTTATTTATTTGCATATAAAAACTAAACGTTTGAATTTTGTACTTTGTTGTAAAAGAGAAACTATAGATGAGAAAAGGAATAAATTCGGTTATCTATTAACGTTAACGACGGTTTGATATTCCAATACTTCCATTTACAATGTAATGCTGAATTGATGAGACATGGCAACTCCTGTATTTCATTGTAAAGTATATCTATGCATATTAGTAGCTCTAATAATTTACCTGGTTTTGGACGTAGAGATTGATCGATGGTCAGATATGAGAGTTTGGCATGCGATTGTTTGATACCCGTATTTAGGACATGTTGTCAACACATACAATGACATTGTACACGTACTTTGTGTGCATTGGGAAATAGGATTCCATTGTTTTGTTCTAAATCAAGTATGGTGATTGAATTTTGAATACGGGCACATACATATTGACTTCCATTGTTATTTCAGGCTAAATAATTAATCGACTTTTCGCTCAAATTTCACATTTATTTAAGCGATTTTTCAACATATTTCAGTGAAGGTGTCAAGAGGTTACGTTACATGGTTTCAAGGTGTCAAAGAAACCTTTCATAGACTTGTTTTCAGCCTTCTGCTAATCAACAAATTGTATTAGGCAAGCCGTAAAGTTTGAAACTCAATATACTGGCAGACATACATTCATATAAACTAAACCAAACTACAACCCCCTTGTTTTCCAACAACTGATTATTACAAAGCATTTCAGACACTTGAAATTGGATTTTTACTTTTACTTATTGAGTCACAATTTTATTTAGAGTGGAACATTTCAAAATTTTGTTAGAACCATTCTTTCATTTGGAACAATTATTATTATTGTTATACGAACAACAAAAACGACTTTGTAGACCGGAAAACCAAAACTTTTTATGCAAAAACGCAAATCACGATTTTCATCCTGTAAGAGATGCATGCAACATCGACAAAGAAATAAATTATTACCGTTTCCATTTAATATATTATGCTGTTCATGAAAATTGCTATTTTATTAGTGGTTAGGAAAACAAATTTGGTTTTCCAAATTAGATATTAGAGTAGATAAACGTTTTCAATATAAGAACGAATAAGAGTTCATTGGCAGTAATAGCAAATAGTAATCCTTCAACACAAATCTTCAGTACAAGTTCTTGACTTGATGCATGTGAATAGTAGCGTGGAGCGTGTCTGATAACGGCATATCTAAATTGAACATCTGAGTCTATCATTTCTCTGAAATTTCAACTCGATTTATTCTCAGACTCCGTCATAGATCTTACCTGAAAAGCTTAACAAATACAGAAATAACGAGTTAATAATTTTATTTTCCTGATCATTGATTTATCTTCTGGAGAGATTATTATCAATCAATCACACTTCGAATAAGAACAAGATTTTCCTTTGCTGATACTGCTTTGTTTTTTGTGTTTTTTTATTGCTACCGTTTGTGACTGAGCTGTAAGTGAACCTCGCCCTGCACCGACTCATTTAATCAACTAAATTTTAAACGTTTTGAAAATTATTTCTTTTCAGGCTGAATATTGTTCAGAGTTTTATCTGTACGATGATCTGAAGCGTGCTTTTGATTCTTTCTGTGATATAAATAGTACGTTTTACTTTTCAGTCTGGTTAAGGGAAAGCTTACAGCTTTCAAATGGTTGGTTTACTGATTCTGACAGGAAATTCCGATTTGCATGGATGGTTTTACCTAATGAGGCAATTTCCAAATTTTAAACATGCTTTTCTAGAGGCCAAGTTTGCTTTCATTTGTAACGCTAGCATATAGATCGTACTGCTACTTACTTCCGATATTACTGTTACCGCTAAAAAATTCCGTTTACTGCTCAATACTGCCGCATTGATGCACTTCTCGAATCGGATGATCTAGCAGATAACGCCATAGGTTGATATTTTTCTGAATTAAACCAAGCACCAGTTTCGAGAGTTTTAGTCTCTCGTGAGCAAGTACAAGGCTTTTAACGTTGCGACTTAGGCGATTGTGAGACAGTTAGTAAGGAAAAATTTACCTTACCAGTCTTCTAATAAACCTGGAGAGGTTCGAAGACTGGACTTAATTTATAAAACAATAATAGAAAGTAAAGATCCGTTGATAAGATATGGTTCCAAAATCAGGTCATACGCACAACATTCAACATAAAGCAAGTAAAACTCTGAATACCCTGAGGGAATATCAAATCTGTCCAACGCAGACATAAAACGTTATGATACTTGAATAAATAATGAAAATTTGCAAGAGTTTTCATAGAGTTAAAATAAATACAAACTTAGTTATGCGTACCCAAATTTTTATAGAATGCTAATAACATTTTGCTGTACACACTGGCAATGGGTTTCCACAATTCCGAAACATCATTGTGAAAGTTAGGTACATTACAGTTGAGGTTATGTTTCAATAATATTTTGTGTTACTTGAGGGGTGAGTTGATTTATATTTTCTATTTATGTGATAGGTGAATCCGTCTAAGGTTGCTCTTCGATAGCCGAGGATGTCTTTATTAAACAAAAATGGGTTTTCTCACATTGAGGATCTCCTGAGATGATGGAGGACATCAGGTGGTTAAATCCTACTGCAGCTTTGTCTTTTGAATCTCAAAAAGGTTTTTGAGGTTACTTAATGATTATATTTAATTTAAATGAAGTAATTTCTTTATATTATTTTGAATTTTTAACACATTTTATTTTGATAATGTCTTTTATATTTTTTTTCCTTTTACGAAATATATAAAAGCCAAACTTTAATTTTATTTCATATTTAACTCCACTAATTAAAAACTTCATTGAAAACAAAATTTACTTTACCTTTCTTATAAAACGCTGGTGGATTCCAAACACATAAAATAACTTCTTGTAATTTTTATAGTAAAAAAAATTCTTTAGTAAAGTTTCGGAACCACAAAATTGACCATAATAAGCAACATTTGTGAACTTTCCCGAAATGACAAACTATCAATTTCCCCTAAGTTAATTTTTTAATTCAACGTTAGTATTGATTTTACAAAGACGTAGTAAAGCATTTTAAGTTTTTTGTAACTAATCTAGTATATTGATTCCAAAACATGATATATTATTAATAGCTGATTGATTTTATGAGAAGCACATAATCTTGACGTAGTAGAATATTAAGTTTTTTATGCTCCATCAATGTATAAATTATGTATTCGAAGGAAAGCGCGTTGGGGCCTTAGGGTCCGGCAAAAACAACAATTCCTTAACTTGAAAGAAGCAAATCGTTTTCTGTAAAGTAATTTATCAAAAAAAATCGTAAAAGGAGTAGCCCTTGTACTTAAGAATCAGAATAAAGTTATCTTTCGAGTTAATACATTCGAATAAATATTCAACTTGTCAGAGATAGTCATCGAACGAAGAATGTTGTTCAACTTACCGATGATGTTGGCCATCATGCATCGATGATCTGCATTAGCATTCCATCGATCATAAGTCTGTGACATGAAATTTGTGAATTATTTTTTGAAAAGTAAAAAGGAACATCATTTAGACTGTAGAGGGAATTAAAAAATTTAAACCCAAATATTTTATATTCATAAAACCTAAAATTGGGGTGACAGGTGTAACTGCTTTAAGCATTGTGGTAAATTTTAAATAAAAATTTCACAGTTTGGAACTTTTTGTTAGTTAAAAGTTGTCAGGAACAAACGGGTGCTGAATGCTCAATTAATTTATCCAAACTTGTAATTATATTTGGGTAAATTCCCCTTTCGACGGATGCTTCTCTCAATAGAACCTCATAAATTAAGCACGAGGATTTCTGTATATCGAAATTTGCTATGATTCCTTGTGAAAAACAATATTAATATAATGGAACCTAAGCTGGTTATTGATACAAATATTACTACGTTGGACTGTTATGGGGGTAATTTATCAGAGCATATTGCGAACGCAATTCTGAGGGGCGTCAAGGGAGTGACAAAATATCCCTAGCTGTATTGGGAGCAATGCTTCTCCATGTTAAATGGCACAGCTGAAATGAAATGACTGCGGAATCGGTTTCTTCATTAGTTTGTGAGAATAAGATTTATTTTTTATTACATATATAAAATAGGAAAAACCATAAGGGAAAATGATTTCTGTACGAACAGTTTTACGTCCTTCTTTTCTCCGATGTCCTATTTTAGGTCAATAAATTCCTTAAAAATTTTATTGCAGCATAAATATTTTAATTTCCTTTTTGTTTGTGTAAAGTGTATTCAATATTGCTTTTTAATTTTGTTTGATTACAATAGAAATTCTATAGTCGAGGGTTTCTGATTCCAAAGAAAATCTTTATTAAGTATTTGTTCAACGATTCGAAAACATGACGAAACTGCATTATGAAGTTGTATTGAATCTTTAAATTACAAGATTCTATTAATTTGTTACCGACAATGCCTTTATTTAGTTTTGCTAAACCAAGCTACAGCATTGCATATCTTTGGAGAAATTTTTGAGCTTATAATTAAATATTTTAATTATATCAAATTAAAGCAAACTTTGATGAGTTTCTTTGAAAGTGCACAACTTGCTAATGAAATTCTTTGTTAACTGGCATTTTGTTAGTAGGTAGTACTTGATTTATTTTTAGGATTTTAATTAACGAACATTTTGTACCTAACATGTTTTTTCAACATTTGAATAAATTCAACTTTACTTTTACAACTTTGTTGAGGGTGCAGCTAAATTAATATATTTTAATAGAGGTGTCGTAATCAGTATTCAGATTACACTCGATAATTGAATCTTATGTGTAATATATCATGGGGTGCCTTCGCAAACAAAACGTGTTAGGCGTGACAGACAGGGATGAACCGAAAGCACACGCTGCATTAGTCCATTTATCAATAACGTCCAATAAATCGATACTCCCTTTATACAAGGAAATTGATAATACAATTACATATTTACAACCTATAACCTTGTTATTCATTACAACTAATTTCCTCGTTCAACCTTGTTGCTTCTTTCAGCAGACAAGAATTGGAAAGACATTTAATTAAAATAAACTTCACTTCTAGGTTACATGCTGGTTCTGGGGGAGGTTGTCCTGTCATTACCATAGCAAATTCGTTTGATGCAATCACATCCACAATTTGAAAAGACATCGAATTGAGTTGGAGATACTACTGTGTGCTGGATGAGATTCAACCAGCACTTCCCTGTAATTTTACTCTCATTTCCGTTTGTAACCTAAAAAGTCGACATGTGAAATTCCTTTGTTCTCTTTCAATTTTTATTTTTAAAACTTTTTTTTAAATAAGGATAAAATTTTGTTCTCATTAAAAACAATCGTGCAGACGCAATTGTCACCTCTACACACTTAACGCTTCCGCTTCAAAAGCTCTCCACTCTCAAGGCTTAAGTTTCAACACCATCGTCGTGCATAATACAGTAGCTTCTTTATGTTTACCTATTCTCTTCTTGCTTCATTTACAACGTCGTCTACAGCGTCGCTTCAGGACACAGCAGTACTCACGTATTTAATGAAGCAATTGCTGTTCAATATTAAGCTTATCTAAATTTTCTGACCGTTGTGATTATAATAAGGGTTAACTAATAATAAAAAAGTGGTGTAATGAAATGCAAATTTCACTTTAAGTAATTAAATTAAAGCCATTCGTTTATTATGTTGCACTATTATATTTGTGTTATTTACGAAGCTCCATTCGTGGATAATATTGTAATACAATTAATGGTGCACGTTAATGATTTATCAGATTTAATTGTATTGGAAACAATTTCATCAGCATGCAGCAAATTAATTCGCTCTAAAAAGTTTTACAGTGAAATACATTTCCAAATTATCAGGGTCGCATTTTTTAAATAAGTTACTACTAATATCCAATATTTATCAATTTGTTACGTCTTCTGGTTTGTGATTTATATTTGCAAACCAAGCAACAGAACTAATAAAGCTTTCCGAGCTACCAATATACGTTCCTGTCAGAAATTTCATATGCAATACAAAGTCAAAGCAATGCAGACAAACTAATAACGTTACTATTTGCAAAAAATCAAACAGGGTTTTGAGTAAAATTTAATTTCGATATTGCACCGAGCAGAGTTTTACTGCATCCATTTTGAAAGGTCAGATTAAGTTTCGCATCTTCTTATACAATGCAGGCGTCTATGTGTTTTTATTTATTTTATAATCGAGATTAGAACTTAAAATTTTTAAATGCCTAAAAATTAAAGTGATGCTAAATTTGCAAATATTGTCAAACAGCAAGAACTTGGGGATTCAATCACCCCTACCTTTAATGTATGACGTTTTATTCTTAAAGTTAAAATTTCTCGAGTTAATTAAAGGTAATAAAAATCAAATATATATTATGAGCTTTCAGCTAATATATTTTTATTTATTTATATAATTCAATATAATTTACTGTGTAATAATATAAAATTTTATACTACGAGTAATTACACTGTTACTAAACCAACTCGAAATTTATAAATTTTATATTATTATTATTGATTCCTCAAGTTAAAAAGCTATATTCGAATATTTTACATAAATTTCAACATGTTATGCTCAAATTATTACAATTATCTTCAATTTGCTTTTGAACCAACGAAAATATTTGTTGGCCGATGTTTAAAATCATCGACATTGCGGTGTGGTGTTTGGTAAAGTTAAGTGAACATCGATAACAACAAATCTGACAGGAGTATTGATTAACATTTATAAAATACAGGGGCATTAAAGTTTCGGTCATTTTCTGCACACATTTAACTGGAAGCAATGAAAAACTTTTTAAATAAACGACACGTCGGCGAAAGGATTTTCACCAAGAAGTTATTCTTATACAAACGATCGATTTAGTAGGCGAATCCAAGCACTTATTTTGAAAGAGTTCGTTCAAATCAATTAATTAATTATAGCACTGGTAAAAACCACCCTTGCCGGGTTTCAAGATTTCTTTTGTTATTAATGTTCAAGCGATTATGATTGGGAAAAATAACCATAATCAGGGGGAAATAATATGAATAATTAACGACGGATGGTGAAATATTTGCTAATTTCTCTCTTCATTTTGCAGGAGACGAAAAATGTCTCGATCAGATAAACCAAAACTTTGAAAGAGTAAATTAATATTTGTAATAAAAATGCACAAACGTGCAATAAATTTTAGGTCGAAATTAGGACGTCGTTAAATACAAAAATTGATTAAGCGCAAATATTTTAAATTTATTTTATTACTTCTTTTATATCGCTCCCCTCGGGGCATGAAAAGAAAAATTAAAGTATTGGAATTGTATTTATTGATTCGGTTTCTTTTATAAAGTGTATAGTTAATGATTTGCAATTCTTTTGAAAGAAGTATTGCGCCCTTGAAGTAAAAATAATTGCAATTATTTATCTGCATTGTCCGATAACTGGAAGGACGTCAGATTTTGAAAATTGAATCAAATGTTAACTTGACCGGGAGTAAAGCTGTTAGAAGCTTCTTAAGTGAAATTCTTTCTACTATAAAAAGTTAAACCGAGTTACAGTTAATTTATCAAGTTCTCTATAAAATGTGTTTATATCAGGTGACAGTTTGCAAAAACTTGATGTATGATTGTCTGCAAGGGACTAAATACGTACACGCGCTGCCGCTTTCAGTCAATTATGAAGCCTCTCCTGGGATGGGGTTGTTTAACAGTCCTCTCATCTCATTTCCATATCCATTCATCTTATTTTCATGTTTTTGCTTTCTAGTATTATAGACGAGTGGTGAACCAATCTTCTTCTCTCGTTTTGCATTACGAGAATACTTTTAAACGGTATTTAAATAAATGAAATATTTACTTTAGCAGTCGGCTTAATTACTCTTTTTCTTTTATATGAATAGCCCACGTAACAGATGAGTGATGACTTTTTCGATGGATGACGTTTATTTTGTTGCTAGCCAAATAACTGAGGGTCTCAACGTTTATCTGATTTAGTTTATTGTGTTCGCATTCGAGGTGGTGTTATTTTCCGCTTTATTATTCACATAGAATACATAAACGGGCCTTGCTTGTTGGGAAGATGCTGCTAAGTACACAACTATTCAGTCTCCAATAATGTCACTCCAACGTTTGTGCGACCTTCCTAATGAACTCGAGGATGTTCTGGAATTTACATTGTGAAATTGCATGCATGTTTACACGTCTTTCAACATACCTTGAGAGTAGTAAATTGAAATTGTTATACGGAATGCAGTTTACTTTTACCGATTTCAAAGTTTATTTTAATTTTTCTTTTTTAAATTGAACCCAACTTCCCCAACTATTAACAAATTCTAACTTTGGGAACCTAAGAATCTCAACAACCTCTTTAAATGGAAATTGACTATTGTATGCTACCAGAATGTTCTACTTATCTAAGCAGGTTCAAGTTAACGTTACCTATTCATTCATCTGGAGGCCAATTTAATTTAAGTTGTTTCCTAATTATTCGACTGAAAAATTATACACTACACTAAATTATAAATTTTGATTACACTAAACAAGCAGAGCGAATTGAATAAATATAAAGGTAATTTAACCATTCGCTACTGATGATTTCAGCATATGTTTCCCAAAAGTTTAATTAGCAATCAAGAGTTTAAGTTAATTTTTATTTTATTGTCTTTAAAATTGGCATGTCTTCCTAATTTTTGAGTGTCAGCCAAATTTATAAGCAATTACCCACTGAATTAATAGGTATAACTGGATAATAATATCAAAACATGCCGCTCTTTATAAGAAAAGAAAGAGTACCCAAAAATTCTTCAATTCCAAATTCTGCACTCACCCAACAAGTTGTTAAAGAAAAGTGGAAAATCGACTTTCTTTAGAGTCCAAATTTGACTACTTAATGTTTGGCAGAATCACAAATTCACTAATAATCGAGAAAATCAACAATTCTCTTGACCTTCTGTTCTAAATAAACAAATGGCATTGCAAAGCAACCCTCAATGAAAATAAATCTACAGAAGAGTGTTTTTCTTGTACATTGTGCACATTATAGTAAAATTACAGTAGTTAATGAAAATAAAAATCAAAACTCCCACTGATGGTATTTATCTGAAATAACAGGCGTTACATGAAATGACATCCACTAGGAAATTGCAAATGTCATATCAAAAATTCAAATTACAAAATCAATACCGATACCATGCTTTGTAAATTGTAGCGATTGTAGCAGGAATTCCACAACTAACAGTTAACGATATTAATAGCGGAAAATGTTGCCTCAATCAAAAATAATTGACTAAAAACAGCAAAAAGGTTAATTAATAAACTATTGAACAAATAAAAGTGATCAGTAATCTGGTTGTAAGTCAAATTACTGAGGGTTGTTTTTACCTACCAACTTTCGCTAGCAGTAAAAACTTGGGAGTAATAAACACAAACGAATCTGAGTTAATACTGATTTATTAAAAAATTGCTATTCTATTTATATACAGTTAACAATAAACAAATAGGTACTAGGTCAGTGCCTATTCTGCTATTTTGTATTTCCTATTTCCCTTGTCATCTGTTTTAATCTAGGTTATTGTGACAAATATTAAAGTCATTTCCTTATTGCAATGTCTAGTAAACTTAAACTTAACCTAATTATTACATTTTCTGTTTGAGTCAACACATATTTTACCTGTTACAATTATTATTATTGCTTACTAAATATAATTCTTGATTGAAATTACAAAAGTCAATTTGTAATTTTAAACATTCTGCCTCTCTATGTGATAAGTTGGATGCTGTTATTTGATGAATTAATTCGTTGAGATGCTAGTACCCGAAAAGAAAATGAATTTTACATGGTTAAGATTAAATTGCAAAATTTACATGGTTAAGATTAAATTGTTAAATTTAAGATTAAACATTCTGCCGCGTCGAATTAAAAAATTGTGTGAAGATGGTTGTAGTTGGACCATGATGGTTGTAGCTGGACCATTTCTTTTTTGTTTCTTCTATTTCTTTTTTGCTGTGAATTTGCTCTGAATTGTTGAATGATTTCTAATTGCATTTTCCCTGGACCATTTCTATTTGAGTCGCTGATTTGTTGATACGGTTTGCATGAGTCGAATGTGGATGGTTGATGTTTTTCTTTCTTGTTGTACTGCTCTTCCAATGGTTTCTGAAATTGTTTTATATTATTTTGAAATATAAAATTTCTTACGTCTTTTGGTATCGATTTATTTAATGGATGATTCTGTTGTGCGCTGTGTGGTGTTGTCTTTACATGAGCTGGTGAGCTGAGCTCATGTAAGCTGCCACGCCCAAACGAGATGTGTTGTTGGATTGGATTGCTGAATAAAAATGCGGGCGTAAATCGCATAATTATTTGGTTTTGTTGGCTTTTCTGATGTTTCCAATTTGTGGGTTGATTTTTTTCTGGTATTTCAGTTTTCTTGTACATTTTTTCTGTGTCTGCTCCTTCTTGCTTCCTTGTAAGATTTGATGTAATTTGATTGTTTCCATTTTTTGAATTTGCTTGCAATTTGTTCCATTTTTGGGCTAACTTCATCTTTGATTGTTGCTTTTCACGATTTTTGGTTGATTTTGATATTTCGATTAAATTGATGATTGGTGTAAATCTTCTTGCTTTTCTTTTTGCTTGCATTTTGGTTTTTGTTACTTGTGATCTGTCATCTTTTGATTGTGTTGCTTCTTCACTTGGAGTTTTCGTTTCTTTCTGTGTTATCACTTCTTCCAGTTTCCAAAATTTCTCTTCCTCCTGCTCTTTTGTTTCTTCCCATTTTGAATCTTTAATTTCTCCAAATGTTGGTTGCTTGTTCTCAAATTCTTCTTCCAAAAATGTCTCCTCTTCATTTTCAAACTCATCTATTTCCCAAATTTTGTGCTCTTCCTTTCCAAATTCTTCTTCTGTCCAAATTTTTTGCTCTTCATCTTCTTCTTCCAGTTCCCAAAATGTCTCTTCTTTCTGCTCTTTTGTCTCGAATGTTGGTTCTTTCTTTTCTCCGACTGTTGTTTGCCAGTTCTCAAATTCTTCCCAATATTTCTGCTCTTCCTCACGATTGAACATGCCGAGTATTTCTGCTGGTTTTTGTGTTTCTTGTAAAATGCTATCTGATCCTTTTCTTTCCATTTTATACATATTTCTGAATTTGCTGCACTTGTTAATTTCGTGGTCTTCATTGCAACAGATGCATCTTATCTGATTGATAAATTTTTTTACATAATTTTGATCTATTTTTGGTGGTGTAAATTTGAATTTGTACATTGAATCTCCCTCTATTTTTTGTTCCAATTTTACCATTATTTCTTCGTATATTTCTTCGGTTTTCCAAAATTTGTCTTCATATTCGTCTTCGTATGCCCATATTTCGTCATGAAGTTCTTGTATTGCGTTCCATTTTTCTTGTAAGTTTCTTAAAATTCTCTCGTACGTGATTTGTGGTCTGTCTTCTAACAGTTCGATTGCTGCATTTTTGATTTCTCTAAATAAGGTATTTATCTTCGAGTATTGTTTCTTGATTCGAATTTTTTGACTTCGTTCCATTTCTGTTCTTCTCTTGAGTTTTGCTCGTATTTTTGTATTTTGCTTGTTGATGCCTTTTTCTTTGATTTGTGTTGTTCCGCCACTGTGATTTTCTTTGCTTAATTCGTAGATTTTCTTTGCTTGATTCGTTGATTTTCTTTGCTTGATTCGTTGATTTTCTTTGCTTGATTCGTAGATTTTCTTTGCTTGATTCGTTGATTTTCTTTGCTTGATTCGTTGATTTTCTTTGATTGATTCGTAGATTTTCTTTGCTTGATTCGATTGTTCAGGCGTCGTTGCTAGACCCTGTGGTTGTTTGCTGTCGCTGGTGGACCTGTTGATTGATTGATTGATTGCCTGGCGTCGCTGTGTGTGGACCCAGTGGTTGATTGATGTCGCTGCTGGACTTCTTGAATGTTGTTGAAAATCTTGAATCTTGTCGCTGCTTTTTCTAGGCGTGAAGGACCATGATCAGTAATCTGTTTGTAAGTCAAATTACTGAAGGTTGTTGTTACCTACCAGCTTCCACTGGCAGTAACAACTTTGGAGTAGTGAACACCAACGAGTCTGATGTTAATACTGATTTATTAAAAAATTGCTATTCTATTTATATACAGTTAACAATAAACAAATAGGTACTAGGTCAGTGCCTATTCTGCTATTTTGTATTTCCTATTTCCCTTGTCATCTGTTTTAATCTAGGTTATTGTGACAAATATTAAAGTCATTTCCTTATTGCAATGTCTAGTAAACTTAAACTTAACCTAATTATTACATTTTCTGTTTGAGTCAACACATATTTTACCTGTTACAATTATTATTATTGCTTACTAAATATAATTCTTGATTGAAATTACAAAAGTCAATTTGTAATTTTAAACATTCTGCCTCTCTATGTGATAAGTTGGATGCTGTTATTTGATGAATTAATTCGTTGAGATGCTAGTACCCGAAAAGAAAATGAATTTTACATGGTTAAGATTAAATTGCAAAATTTACATGGTTAAGATTAAATTGTTAAATTTAAGATTAAACAAAAAGCTGTGCTGACAAAAAAAATTTTGCAATTTTTGTCATAGCAACTAAAATAATGTGGTTTAAATGGATTGGGATATTTTGGAGAAGAGGTAAATAAACAACATTTTGTATAGACTCGCAAGGAATAATTCTTTTAATTTTACACTTTCTTATTTAATTCTTATATTTTAACTAATTCATTTTTGTTTATTGAAATAAAAACTATTTATCGAACTATTTACATCAAGTTTATACAAATCCTAACTTAATATTTTAAAATTTTAATTAAATCCTTTAAATTTACCCTAAATAATTATAAAACCATATCAAATTTATATCAAAATATTAAATTAAATTTTTCCCTCTAATTTCAAAATGTAATTTACAATAATCCCACAGTAAATCATTTTTTATTTGAGTTATTCATTAGTTTA
Organism: Rhagonycha lutea; assembly: GCA_958510855.1. Lineage (NCBI taxonomy): Eukaryota > Metazoa > Arthropoda > Insecta > Coleoptera > Cantharidae > Rhagonycha > Rhagonycha lutea. Next base: position 11,888,759 of record OY294037.1, read on the forward strand.
GTATATCACTAAATTAATTTACTTCAAATATAATATTAAATTTAAATCAAATACTCATCTCACTCTTCCATTTCAATCGAATCCACTTCCATGATTTGATCCCATACTTCTGGAAGTAGATCATCCATCCCCATAACTCCTTCAATTCTTTAATTTTTCTTTAAAATTGCGATTTAATTTTCTCCAAATATTCAAATGAGCAAGGTCAATGTTTTGCTTATTTTCAAATATTTTTTTCTTAATTTTGTTAGGGATCATCCCCCAAACTTCTACCATTTTCTCTTGTCTCTGGATAGTCTTGTGCTTTTCTTGCTCCTTTTTAGTTTCCGTTATCTTTTTGAATTTTCTATTTTTTTTTAAATTGTGATCTTTTTCTCTTATTTCTTCAATTTGTGGTTAATTCACACTTTGTACTATATTTGGGATAGAATAACCACACAGTTAATTAATAATAAATTATAAGTAATTATTTAAGATAATCGAGTTTTGGACGTAACCATTAAATTTTTTAATTGTAATTCATAAATATTTAATTTTTTAGTTTTTATTACAATATTGTAAATTTCCCACAATAAAAAGAACAATTGAAGATTATTTTTTGTATATTAAGATTATTCGGTTATTTTTGCACGGGAAGGATGCAACTTTTGATAAACATCATAAGTTTTGGAACCATTAAGGTAAATTTGCACGATTATAGTAATTTTAGTTGAGTTTTGTTTTTATCGTTGCATCGAAATACTAAAATCAGATGCCTTAACAATGACAAAACTAATTATACGAGGTTCCGTATGCAGCTCCTTAAAAAACAATTTAACTGTAATTTGTACTTTAAAACGCATTACGGTTTACTTCTGGGTTTGCAATTTTTTTACTCCTTCCTAGTAAAAATAAATCAAAAAATGTGAAACATCTTTAATTGACAATATAAAAACCTAATTAATTTTATTGAAAATAATATCACTGTTTTTCTTGCGGTGTTTGGAGGACTTTCATTTATTATTAAATGTAATTTTATTAACGAGATATTTTCCACAGTACATTCAAACTTATTTCGGCTACTCCCCGAAAATAAGTTCTCGTAAGGTTGCAAAGGGAATACGTTCCTTTTTCTTTTCGTTTACTCATCCCCTCGATAAATTACATCAGCAACCCGGTAGCAAAGATTTTCTTTCCAAATTAATTGCATTCGGAATATAATTAAAATATTGAGAGCTTTTTAATTATCAATACAGCCTGCGCAAGTAATATTCTAATTATCATTTTTAGCTAGCAGAAGAAATAAGAATCCAACTGAACCCTTGCTTTCAGTTTCATTCATGAATCCAAGCAGAGGAGATAGCTACTCAAAACCAAATAAGGAAAGTGGATATGTCAATTTCTTTTCTGAAAGAAATCAGCTAAGGTCTGCTGCATAATCCACTTCCATTGAATGTATGGAGTAGTTTTTTTTCTCGTAAACATTTGGGTACTACTGTGTAATAACTATACTTTATTAAATTATCAGTGGTAAGAGCTTAAAACCGTATTATCCAATTTATCGATTTTCAGGGTTTCCATTTAGAAATAGTTTTAGAAAATATTAGCAAAGTAACGAAATATGTTTATTGCGGTAGCGTTCCATTTTATTGTAGTTTCCGTAATCATGACATTACAAATTTGCTGAGTCACAAAATACATCAATTTTAAGTCCCAAAAAGAATGCTATCAGAAATACTATTACATAATAGGAAGTTTTGTGCACTTAACCGATTTTAAAGCTCAGCAAATGAATTTTATAGAATTTGTATTGGATATATTTTAGGTCTCTCATCGTGTTGATATTATTTTATAACTGTTGGGTTAAGAGATCACAGTGAAAGTCTAACACTAATACATATTTGTCCCAAAGCCATTTAGAGCTTATTACATTCAATACACGATGCTTACGATAGATATAAGGATCCGTTCAGTTTAGAACTCCGGAAACACTGATCGGCATTCACAAAACACACCCAGCTTACAAGTTTATCCTTCTAGATCCCTGTTTCCGCAAGTAATTCCTCTTAGCCTTGTGGCGTGTTTGCTAACTCCCGGCGGTCACTTCTTAGAACGGATATTGATCTCTGACCAGGATAAATTCATCTACTTTGGCTGCTGACTGTTGCTATTGGAGGTGTCCCGCTGAAACCCTTACATCAACGTTACCTACTTCTTGTTTTATTCAATTTTAAAATAAACCTTTCGTTCCAAAGTTGTTTTCGCACTACTAAAAGTAATTACCAAACATTAATAATTTACATAAAAAATATTGGAAGAAAATCCATTTTGAAAATTATTGCTGGTTAATTTTCCTATTTCATGTTGTGTTCGACATTGAGTGACCTCAAAATTCGCTTATCTGACCGTTGGGTATGGCAGTTAATGCATTTAGGGATACGCAGTGACAGGAGCAGCCACAGCAAATTTAATCAAGGAAACAACTCCCGCAGTTCTTGTCTTTCCACTACACCACCATAAACGTCCTCTATGAGATTTCTTTAAAAGCATCCATTCGTATTTACGACTTGGCTTCTATTAAAAGACATGAATCGGATAGTTTTACCCAACCAGAAATCAATATTAGGCTTTGTTATAAAAGAGTTGGGGTGATTTACACTTTCTGTTATCTTAATAGATCCGCACTAAAATATTTACCAATCTTATATTCTAGGGTGCATTAATAAGTTTTACTTGAACTCTACAAATGGTGTTTATATGGCAAAACTTTTGACCTTTATTGAGATCGTAAGATAAATCAAAAGTACTTTGACGTAATAGGCTCGTCACTCGGAAGAACCTTATCTAATTTAATATCTTTTACACGGTACTGATAGCTTCAATTTTGAGAGATATTGGAAATTTCCTTATTGTAATGGATGTCATCAATAAAATATGGCGAAAGAAAATTTATGCAAAATCTGACTAAATCAGCACTTGCGAATCTCGCAATATAAATTATTAAGAACTTTATAATTAATGCAATTGTATGAAGAGATTTTCAAAATAGTTTTGCTCTGTTTTCCTTTACTAAGAAGTGGATGCAGCTGCATCGTCTGTTTTCCACCAGCTAAGCCTTTATAATTTACAGTAACTTGAAAATAGTCTGCTGTTGAAGTAAAATTCAAGGAGTAAAAACTTGTGCATTTTATTGTATGCATTCTGCATTTGTATCGTAATATATTTTGATTCAAAAACCCATTGCAAATAACACAAAATAAAATTGTTCGAGAGAATTCACAAAGTATAATGCTAACCATATTCAACGTAAATTCTACATTTTTCTATTTCAAATTGTAATCTACTACAAGACATAACAAATTTATCAAGTTGCAAGTTGCTCTATTTTATAAATTGGAGCTTTTGATGCCCTCGATTGCAGATCACGGATTAACTATCTTTAAAATTGTTCGAGTCCCACTGAACTCCTTATTTTTCCATTTGTTTTAATTGCAAACACAGGGAATTGTGTTTGACAATTTTTATTTATTATCCAATTCCACAAAGTTAAGATTGCAGATGCACAGATTTATATCGTCATCTGGGGACTCACCAATATTACCTCTTGATATGCCTCTAAAGCGAATCTAGATAAATCTCGATCCTTCCGTACGTTGATATAGTTCTTGCTTTTCTTTTAGAAGCATCTTGGACTTTAAGTTGCTTTTCACTTAACCAACGTTCCTAATGGTTTTTTTATGTGGGAAATTAATTTATAATCATTTTTTCAATAATTATGCAAAAAAAGGAGAAATGGCTAAATCAGACACTGTTTCCTGTTCTTAGGGAGCAGCTATTGTTTGCATGGACACCTTTTATGCCCTCCAGTAATTCTTTATCTACCCCTCTTGTACACAAACTTTCCCAAGCGTATTTTCTTTGTGCATTTTCACAAACTCTTTGGAGATCAATAACATTTATCGTGCATACACAAAAAGTGTCTGACGGGTCTGGAAATAAATAGGTATATTTTAAAGCAATTTACTTGTTTTAATTTTGTTGCACTTCCATTTTCACGTTATTTGAAGGTTCATACAATTCTGCCCCACATAACACGAAAGTTTGAACTCATTGAAACATTAAACTTCATGTAGTTACCTTTGCATTTTCCATTTTGCAAAACTTATAAAGGGAATTTTGCCAGTCAGAAACTATTTTGTCTACCTTTAAATTAAAGTTTTATGTATTCAAAAGTAATTCTATATTTAAACTTTATAATAATTCAAATTTCTGCTTTCAAATTTACAATTTGGAACTTGTATTCATTACATTACTGTTGGAACATATTTCTAAAAGGATGAATGAACGTTAAATAATCTTCCAGAAAAAGTAAATTAAACCACTACATTTTCCACCTGATATTAGCTATCGGCAGTATTATGTCTAATGGAAAAGAAAATCTTTAAATGGAATAAAACACTTACTGATGGGGAAAGTTTAAAAACATGGTTTTTGCGCTTCACTTTACTCGAGTTTTTTTATCTTACTTACATGTTATAAAATGCATCGAACTGAAAAATTTTTTCTTTGCGTTCAAGTTGTCTCTATTTATTTGAATTGTTTTATATTTTTGTTTACGGTTTCATTTTTGTTTATAATATTTGATAAAAGCTGCAGGTGTGGAACAATGTGGCTTAAGTTATTAGATTCTCGAACGTTTAAGATGTTATCGAAGTTTCTAAACATTATGATGCCCATGAAACACCTGCTGAACAACAATAGCGTCGTTTCTCAAAGTGTTGGTGTATGGGAACAACAATAAGTCGTTTTGAAATTTTCCCGATTCCAGATAAACTCAAAAATATATCTGTATCGAATGAAGGCGAAATTGGATGTTCTTGATTAATTCGTAAACGTCAATCCACATGTGTAGTTCGTGATGCAGATAACTGTTTCCGAAAAGGATCTGAGGAACGCACTACTCTTTCGGATTAAAAGATAATAAATCTTGTTTCCCTATTCATTTAATGAAAAGTGGTCACAAATCAAAGGCACGAAAGACAAAAAGTTAAACTTCTTAAAGCCTTAGAAATGAATCACTAGATTATTAAATCACCAGATTGACTCGAAAACTTTTTGTTATCAAATTTCTACAATTACTATTTATATCGTTAATTTGTTCCATTTAATCAATCATTCGACAACGCATCCAATAATTGCACCAAAAACTTCTTGTCTTTAGTTTAGTTTCGGAAACTGTGACGGAATGATGGAAACGTTAATTTAATTGCGCTAGTACGTGTCTTTTGTAGCGAATTTTTCTAAATTCTTTGTGACTTTTGTCTCGCTTAATTTATTCCATACCTTGTATTATCTACTATCAGGTTCGTTACGTTTGATTTTTTATTGTGAACTTTATTAGAAGTCTTATGTGAGACAATCTCTCTCAATTTAAAAAAAAATTGTTTTCTTCATTCTTTGCTATATCTTAATTCGATAGTATAAAATCGATAAAATCAATAGTGATATATTTGATGCAGATCATTGTACAAAATTATTACGAATCCTTTATCGGCAAGTATGGTAATACTAAAACTAATTTCCGTAATCGTCAGTTAAATTTGTTCTTAGTTTATTTTGATTGTTATGAAATAACTTCGTGATTAAATTTGTTTTCTATGCCAAAATAGCCAAAAAGGACTGAAAGAGATTAGATATCGCAAATTTATGTTGATCAAACGATCTACAAGGTTTAAACTTAAAGATTATTCAATTTAAAAAAAAAACTTGATTAACTTTAAACGTCTGCAAAGAAATGACACGACGCTTGAATGCAGAGTACCCAATTACCACCTGCAAGTTGTCGTTGTATCTATCTGTTACACAGTATTATTTGGAACAATTGAAATCACATTTGGAGCAAACAAAAACAGATTTGGGACTAACGAAAACAGATTTGGGACAAATTTAAATTATTAAAAAGAATAAATATATTTTAGTTTTTATTTTTGTTATGGTTTTCCTCGAGAACATCTTCTTCATCATCTATGTAAGCCATGTGGAGCGGTATTACAGAGGAATAAATAGGAAAATTAAAATATCGTCGGCAGAGGTAAAACTGAGCTAAACTAAAAGAAACTAAAAGTTTCGAGCATATGTGTGGGCCAAAGTTGTTTGGGATTCAGCTTCCCTCAGAGTTGATTGTGACAAATCAGATGCATATTATGTTTATTTCATGTGTCGAAACACTTCTTTGGGTCGGTCAATCTTTTGGGTTGATTCTAAATGAAGGAAATAATCAAAGCACTTGAGATATTCGTTCCTTGTTCGTTGATAAATATTACCATGGACCCGCTACCCTTTCCTCCGAGACGTTCTGATAGGTAGTTCCCCTGTTATTGCTTGAACGGTAATGAAAACATTTCAGTTTTACTTGAAATTGGAGTGAATTTAAATATTGAAATTTTCCAGCAAAATGGTTGTATTTTTTTAAACAGCTGGAGGTGTGAAAAGGCTAAAACGTGAAAGAAAATAAAGCAACAAAACTTGGTGGTTCATGCACAGTAGGTATAGATTTTCCCATTAGGGTTCACGGTGTGGCGGAAACAGGACTCGACCCCCTACATTTACGGAATCCCGGAGTCTAATACCACTAATGGTTGGTAATAGCTAATCGATTTCATGATACGTGGACATCATTGTCAAAACGTAATTTATACTTATATTTTAAAAGCAAAAGTCATTTAATGATGATTTTTCCTTCGCTAAAGGTAAAATATTCATTCATTAAAAGTCATGACCTACAAAGTTTCATTAATCATTTACCTGATAAAATTTATATTATTAAAGTGTACCTAGAGCTTCACTGTTTCAATTTTCGTGTATTTATGCAAATCTGATGTAAGAGAGCACTATTTAATTTATAAATAAACTCTTTTGAAGTTTTATTCCAACAGGCTAATCTTCATGACATCTTGTCAGTAACAGGTATAGCGTGGCCCGAAGCTTTACAAGCTTCCCTTTGATCAAACATTAAATTTACCTGGATTTCCTGGACCCTCACTTCAGGCTATCTGACCACTGCATTCCGGTTGCCCCGAAGCAGAGCGCCATATTTGTCTATTCCTCTTGTGTTCTTGTAATGAATATTATTATCAATATTATTTTGGATTCCATTCGTATTTATTACACAAAATCGTATAATCAATTCTTGTTGATTTTGGAATTCATTTCCTTCGACTTTAGTCCGGAAATTGTACAAAAGTAATTATATCTGCTGTGCCTAATAATAAAACTCAAGGTTAAATTTCAATTTAATTCGGCTCCTTAAAAAGCGCTCATTTTTGAAATAATGTCGATCGTCACGTCTTATCTTTAGGTCATAATGACTTGTCAAAATTTACTGTTTGCCGTTTAATCTAACTACAAGTTACTTAGGCCACAGGCTAGAGCGATATTGCAGTTTGAGCAATTAACTGTCAAGAGTGGATTAAACTAAATTGTGACCTTTGCCATTACTTCGAAAGCAGAAAGACTTTTTTACGAGTTCGGAATCGAAATGGTAAAATTATATCGAAAAAAATTATTTTGGAACACAACTCCTGTACGATTATTTCTTGGGAAAGTGACATTAGTATGCGCGCTATTGACTTTGAGCCTTATTGGTCTCTCGTGGCCTCACGCCTGGGGTGTCGCGATCAATGAGCCGAGTATAGTTAGGTGGTTGAGACTAGAAAGGGTGGAGTAGGCACAATGAAACGAAAACTTTCGCTTTCTTCATTTCGTTTCATCTTTATATTATATTTACAAATCTGTTATTAATAAATAATTTTTATTATCAAATTTCCGCTATTAAACTATTAGGGGAAACCCAACTACAATTTAAAAAAGGGTTATAGAAAATTACCTGCCACATAAAAAACACGTGAAACTTTTAGGAAGTTAATAAGAATGAAATTAATATTAAATATGATAAAACCGTGCTTACAAAAAATTGATAGTTTTGGGAGTCGGGCACCCTCTGGCGAGGAAAACTGCAAACTTGCGCGGCGTCGAGAGAGCTAGTTCCTACCGTCCCCGTAAATCAATACAGCGCTGTGTGGCGTTTCCTTCTCTCGGGGATTTCCAATTTTTATCACTGTTACCCAGATTAAGCGATAGAGGTCCCATCCTGCGTTAAAATAATCTTTTCGCTTTACTTAAAACAATTGAGGGAACGATTTTCCGAGGAAACCTCACTCACGTGTTTATAAATATTGCAGAATGATTTATACGGATAACTTCTGCAAATTATTAAACGCAAACGATTTAGGTAATTATTGTAGAGTAGCGCTTTATTAAGTGTTTGCAAATTGAATTACCAAATTTTCAGCTTACCTATCAGTCAGGTGCCAGATTAAAACAATTCCCAGACAACTTACAAGTTAACATTTACTTTGTAAAATTATGTTTCTATATCTTAAGAGCTTAAAAATGCATACCATAATTATTGTAAGTATTGCCAGATTCTAATTAGTAATTCATGATGAGATAGTGGGGGAATAACAAACAATTTTGAAAAAATAATAATAATGTTTTTTAAAGCACAATTGAGGGGAAAGTTGTACGGAAATCAGTCCGAATTACCTCTAATCCCTCGGGAGTTTTACACTTCTAATTTTAACCGTCAGGTGTCACAGTAGCTATGAAGCTAAACTGCAGGTCTAAACTGTCTGAGTGGTCAAAATGTTTTTCTACGTTTTTATTTTTATACGTTCCGCTGTAAATAGATTGAATTGGAATGATATAATATTAATAAAACTTTCCTGCAATAACGCAGTAACAATATCCAAGTTGGAAAAATATTTACCTATTGAAAAGGAAACTCTATTTAGATAACAATACTGCCTTTTAATTACTTTTTCATAAAATTTAGAGAGAAATTTTTTAATTAAAGTGGACGTATATTCAATTTTCAGAATAAATTAATGTTAATACCACATTTTTAAAATTTTCCGCCGTAGTAGTTTCTCATTTAGTCGATTTGAATGAAGCTCGTGCTGTTTATATTGCGTAATTTAATCTGTCGTATATTCCAGACTACAAATTAAATCGCTTTTTTGAAATGACGATTTACACAAGTTTCTTAATTGCAAAGATGTATATCACAATTTGGTAATTAAAGAGAAATTTCTTTCCATTCTTATCTGGTCGACGAGATGGAGAAGCAGTCACTCATTTCGACAACTCCTGCGTCTCGGCATTAAAACTGAAATTACCCTAGCGCAAGTTTAAGAGTCTGAGTTTAGCGTCACATTCAGTTCGTAATGAGTTACTGATACAATCTTATTAAAGCGCGACTTGAGTACTTCTCATTCTTATCCCAAGTTAACACCCTCGTAAACGTTGGTAATCTCTATGGAATAATGTATACTCATACAACACGTGGTAACTTTATGGCCAAATGTTTTGTGCAAGAGTTTGACTTGGTATTACTATTCTGTTGTATTATGCATCAAATACTTCAAAACTTTTACTTCCGGCCCCGTTTATAGCTTCTCTAAACAAATACTCCACAAATTATCTCACTTTATTACTAAACGTTATCTTTTGTTATCAAAAATAAATGAAGCATTAACAGTAGGTTTGAAAGCTTGTGATACAGTTCAAACGAAAAGAGACCATAAAATGACACTCTTCTTTTTAAGACACTTTCCTGCATAACAAAACTTTGCTTGTTACATTTTTATGAAAATTGCATTAGGATATTTAAAATTATCCTTGCCGTTAAAACTGAGCGAACGCTAGGTGCTTAGATACATTTTTACACATCTCTTTATACGGAAGCTTGAAACGATAATGTGCTTTAGAGCTCAAATAAAAGTAAAAATGGTTAGGAAATACCCCTACACTGATGTAACAAAAAGAAACGTACCCTAATATTAAAACACAACTTCATTTTTCTTTAAAAACGAATGGAAACTCAAATGAAGTTCACCGAAGTTCAAAATAGAACTAGCAGGTCATACTAAAAGCGTGGATTCAAAATATACGAAGTAAATATAGGTGGGCTTTCCAGTGAAGCTGATAAACCAAAAATACTTTAAGAATGCTTAAATAGAGTTAAACATCAATCAAGTTAAATTACCAAGTGACCTCAGTTAGCTTCCCGTCCATGGACGGGATTTCATTCTAGTATAAGTATAAATAAAATAATTTTGAGATGTTCCTGTTGCTAGGGAGGGGGACTCTACTTTTCTCTCGTTTGAAGGGTGGACCTCCAACTTGAAACCCACTGTTAGATGACCCCCTCTTTTCCTTCCATTTTTATGTTACTAAATGTAAAGAATAGTTTCGCAGACCACACAGCCTAGGCAATTTATTTTGCCTTTATGTGACTAATTTAAACTCGATATTTAAGAAGGAAAGCGAAATTTTAGCGAACGAAGAAATTATTAGAAGTTTTATTATCAATCATTTTTATTAACCATGAAAAAAATGGATCACTTGGATGTGATCAAATTCGAATCAACTTGGGCTACAAAGTATGACTTTCCAGCCTGGCGAAGTAAATTATTACTTATTTTTATATTTTACAAGAGTTATTTAAAAATAACCATGAGTTATTTATAAAAATGATAGGAAATAATTTATAAGTTATTGATTTTACTATAATATTTTAACGCGTAGGAAAATAGGTACACATAATGAGCATTCCGTATACTGCGTCAGTAGCAGGTATTAATTTCCATACTTAGCAGCTAAAATTAAAGTCCCATGGGCAAAGTCTTTAAAAATGAATGTCACAATCAATGAATTTGAATAATTCCTACGTTTAAATTTTTCCAAGAACTAGCTACAAAATCATTTATATTATAAATAGATAATATGTACAATAATTCTAGTGATATGCAAATTTTGCAATATATTATTAAATAATTGGACGATAATTTATTATAAATATTAATTTATTGAAAGTTTATAATAATACAAATTTTTTTATTTTTTATTGCTTTACAATAACTCGAAAATTTGTAGGTGGAATTTAAAAGTTTATATTTTATAAAATTTTATCGCAATTCTTATTATTATTATTGCAGCGTCTCGAGTGAAAAATCTCGGTGTATTTATTTTACAACTTCTTTGTTGCTTTGTAATCTAATACTTTTACGTAAAATTTAAATGTGCCATTTTAACAAGAGCAAAACATTTCACTATTGCTATGCGTTGTCTCATATATTATGTAAAAGTTTTGTCTGATTCTTTTTCATTAGAAAAAGAGTTACTTTTCGCACTAAATACAAAAATTAACTTTATAGTGATGATCCTAATTATTAATCTACGTGCTTTGGAGGACACGTAAAGCCGTCGGTCCCCCTGGGTTGAAACATTGCTAACGTAACAATAAACCAAGGTCACAACACATCTGTAAGCTACCTTTGCAAATTACTAACTGGATATAAAATAAAATTGACAGTTCTAGCGTTTATTTGAATTTTTACTTCCGAAAGATAAATTTTAATATTTAGCAAATCTTGGAAACGAATTCGTTATTATTTAAATAGCTTTAGGTGAACACACCGAAGTCATCTGTAAGATAAATATTATGTTTGATGTAGGTATAAGCTAAAATATTAAATAAATTACACGAAAGATGGAAAATCTGAAAGGATTTGAAAAGTTTTGGAATTATAGTACATGTCACACCTAGAAATGCGTGTAATTCTAATTTAGTTCTATCAAAACAACGTCTTAGTGAATTTAGGGAAACTAAGTTCTCTAAATCCAAATCTGCCCTGAAGGCAGAGTGCAATTCCTTGTTCGTATTATCCTGATAATTAATACTATAATATGGGAACCATTCTGCTGGATGTTGAAACGACATACATATTCTGAAGATTTTCCAAAGCATAATCGGTTTTAAACAATTTAATGTGAAATTGAATTTGAAAATTCATATTTTACCTCCGTAGTTACCTATCGTTTGCTTTTTTCAATTTCAATATTGCAATATATGACGACGTGTTTTCGTTCCTTTGATGCTGCTTGCTATAAGTTAACTTTTAAATATTGAAGTTTGCTTTATCTTGATTTTCTACATTTAAACAGGGGATTCGTTAGCAAAACGGGAAATTTGGAAGTGAAAGGAGAGAGAGCGAAGGAAAATCAATTTAGGACAGGCAGTATCGTGAAATTCTTTGCAGACGCCCTAACTTACTTATGTTGCCGTTGTGACTTCGAATAAGTCCAATTTAAATTGAAACTCTAATTTCGAATTATCTTTTTTAAATTTCTTCTTGTAACTTTAATTAAAAATGTCACCTTAATGAGTAACATTGTTTACGAAGCGATGGCGATGCTTCAAAAATGATATTTTTAAGTATTTTAACAAAAATGCCAGTAGCAGCCGTTACACCTGCTCTTCGATTATATTGTTGAGAAATTAACTTACCGTGACATCCTAGACGTCTCTACTAGCAAACATCTTTGACACATATGAGATACTGTCGCACTTTATTAACAAAGTTATAGACAAAATGACAGAGACAAAGAAATTAATACAAGTTTGTGGGCTCTTTAATTCTCAGTAGCTCTTTAACCACTTACATTTCTACAAAAAATTTTAATGTCTCGTTTTGGAGGAATTCGATTTGGATTCCTAAGGCATTCTGAAATCTAGGAATTTCCCTAAACTAATATCAGAAGCTAAAATCTATTATGCGGTTTTCATCCTATCTGACTGTCCACTAATTGGATCAGCTAATGTCATTAGAACACCAAGACGGAACATTTCATATTTACAATATAATGTGATGAAAGTTAATTTAAAAGGACTGCTTATTTTCGCTTCTTTAAATCCTTTTTTTAAATTATTGATATTATATTATTTATTCTTCATTTCTTTCACTATTTTAAGTTTTTAATACAGATTTTTGTTTTGTTTTAGGTGGGTGAAAGACTCAGTGGTTAGTGTGCAAGCTTCTCGTGTACCATCCTTCAGCCACCAAATGTCTACCTGCTGCCTCCAGGTAACTTTACAAATGGTTTAAATGCTTATTTTTCTCTTTGGGAGCTAAAGCAAGTAACAAGATAATAGAAATTCAATAATCTACTAATAAAAGAAAATTTGGAGTTGTTCAATATTAATTTCTGTAGGGCCGCACAATTATAGCATCAGACCTAATTAATTGCTCCCTTTGATTCCTCTACGCTGTGAAATATTATACTGATTTATTGGACTGACATTTTCCATAAATTTTCTATTATATGGTAACATCCCATTCAAAGCTTCAATATTATGGATTAATGTATCGATTCTAGTCATTCCTCTAATTGTTCAAGTTCCTCCAATTTTACAAATTTATGAGAACTCTTAACCATAGAGGAGTGACCATAATCGATGCATTAGAGGTTTTTTTTGTGGTTGATCCAATCTTACCTTAGAAATGACGAAAAGTAATACATTTGCAAATTACACTTTTGAAGTATAAACTAAATATAATACTAATCCATAAATATTCGATGTGTAATGTTTTATCAAGCAGATGGCTACCAATACTAAAATTAGTATACAGAATTCGTAAGTTGAGTTGTAAATGTATTGATAATTTCAATAAATCAGTAGGTACCATCACAGAAGGATTGGAACTTGTCAAACACGACGTTCAACTGATAAAGCATTCATTAGCTAATAAATAATAGAACTAACCCTAGAGAAAGTTCCGAGAGTGTTCTAGTTTAAGGGTATTTTTTCAATAATAATTATTCATCGGGTTTACCACGCACGAAGAGTCATACTTGGGTTTCTGTTTCTCAACTGAATAATCCCAATAAACTTTTCCCTCCCTGTCTCAAAAGCATAATCGAAAATCGTATTATAAAATAGATGGTACAAACGAACACTGCCAAATAAATATTATCTTCGTTTAATAGTCAACGGAAACTTTCAATGGTCTGCTGTAACCAGCTCAATAAATAGATTTTCTATTAGGAAATGCAGATTGAAACGACAATCTATAGCGCGTTAAATTGGAAACGAGCATGATAATATGACGAATTGTGCACTACTATGTTGCGTGGATTATTACACCGAATTTCTCTTACTCACAATTTAACTTAAAAATATTTGTGATGTCTACTCGGTGTTTAATTTGCTTTTCGAGCCACGCGTAGCTCCAGTCCAAAAGGGTCAAAGCGATAATTTTGTAGACAAAGAGCGAACCGAATGGTAAATAATGGATGCGCAACTAATTGGTAAAACAGGCCGAATAATTATTAGAATTTTGGAATGCAAGAAATGCATTTGATTACTCCCTCTTGCTTGTGGTGTAGAACGAATAATCACCAAGTATCAATAAAGCTCGTTGCTGCTGCTAGCGCCCGCCTCTACTGTTATTAATTCATCAACGACTGTTCCGTTTCGTTTTTAAGCATTTTATTAAATTAAATTTAATTTGATAATAATAACAATTATTTTTGTATTTAGTTGAAACAAAGGGATTTTATTAATTTTGAACAAAATAATAAATTAGTTGTAATTCTTTGAAAAGTACTTCATTAAATATTCAACAAATTTTTTTCGGGAATACGAGTCTGTGTAATCTTTAGAGATTATATAATATATTTTGCTGATTAAAGTTTTAATATTTACTTAAGTAGAAATTGTAGAGAAACAAATAGGGGAAAATAATAATAAGCAACAAAAGCCAAAGGGAGTTTAGTGATCACTTTCTACCAGTTGGATACCAAACTAATTTTCCGTAATGTTCCTTATAAAAGCAAAACAATTTATTGGGTTTGATATATTGTTTTATATTATAATTGTTTACTCAAAATAGGAAACACGGTGCAAAGACATAACCTGCTGTAATAACGAGGCTAACTGACTTTAAACTACGTATAGCACACCAGCTGCAAAGTAATATCATATTGTTTTAGTGTGAATTACTAGCAGGTTATTGTAGTCTAACGACTCCACGCATTTCCATTGTACTGTGTTCAAAATTATGCCTCCTACAGGCGCCAATATCTGCTGAGAAAGCTCAGGCGAGGTGAGCCTAATAAAGCTCGCTAAAGGGAAACTTTAACATCGTATTAGCCATGTTAGTGTTAGATGGATCTTCAAATTGGCTACTAAAGATATTCGTATGCAAGCAGCCATCTTCATGCTAAAATGTTTTATTTATTCGGGAAAACCGAACCGAAAAATAAAAGTTTAGATTAATTAATTTAAAATTTTAATTATCACGAAACGATGATTAACGATGGTAATTGCAACAGTTGGCAACAAAATTGTATAATATTGATGTTTCAATCAACGTAATCCAATTTTGCACAATAACATATTCTGATACACTTTTTAATGGAATGGGAAATGGAATGGGTGGATGGACGTCACTATATAGAATTTAAGATTTCTTCTTGGTTTAACTTTTTTGATTACTTTTATTTCATGTTTTTAAATTTATTTGATCAAATTTTTGGTGCTTGAAAAAGTAAAGGATTTTTTTTTGGCAATCCATTCGTTTTTATTTTAAATGTGTGAGAACTAATCCACCTCATAAAATAATAGATTACTTCGGTGTAAAGTTTCAATGGTGGAATCATAACAAATTTTATTTGCTTTATTAATAAAGTGGTAAACAAACTTTTATTAAAACGACAAATAGAACTGATGACAAGTTAAACTGTTTATAAAATTGTACGCTTGGTGCACCTGCGAAACTTTAGAAAATTTAAATTATTAGTTTAAGAAACCTGAAGTAAAACACGCACCTGCTTATGCAATTATTGCACCGCAAGAAACTTCGTATGTAATGAAAAGTTTTTCGAAATATCTAAAATAATTGTAGCTTCTTAAACTTCCAATTGCAATATTTGGATTTAGGGCATTTCCATACACCTTATGTTGTTCACGTTAAAACGAAGTGGGAAATAGGAGCTAGTGTGGACAGGTAGGCTAAAATAGACTGCATAGCCATAGAAAGGAAAATATTTTATTTGTCCTAAGTACTATCGTTGTTTACGAATCACAATTGAACTGACCAATCAAAAGTTTATAGATATTTTTAGATATCAATGTAACATGGGTAGAGGAGGAGCTTTCTAGCAAATTACTATATTGGATTAAATCATAAAATTTAAATTCAATTTTATAACAAAAGTCTATCAAATCTATCTAACCCAACCCAACCTTTTCTACTTCATCTCATTGTGGGAAAGAAATCTCACTAAAACCTCACCCCCACAGCTCCCTTAGCCGCAAGGAGACCGCAATTAGGCATTACTTTCATAGCTAAGGGGGAGTGTTTGACCAATTTTGGAGTCGAAAGTAGCCGCTCCCGAGACAATTTCTGGCACCAATTCCTCAGAAATGCATAATCTTCCACTTGGAGAGAGTTTTCAACAATCGCTCTACTGTTGCCCTCTCGAGTTCCACGGTTAAACTGGTTCTTCTCCTTTGTAATTCTGAAAAAACCTCACATTAAGAAGTCCCGCAATTCCAACCACCTTAGCAATTTCTTGTTTTATCTTGGTATCGTCCATTAGCAAGTCGATGTTTTTGATTTGCACCAATGTTCCTTTCGTCAGAGATAATACTCATTTGACTATTAACTAGCTTGTCCCTAAGTGATTAAAAACCCCGCTCACCCCCTTAATCTCAATAATCATGTCACTAGATCTAGTGCTTCCTATTTTTCGGATGGCTTGCCTTGATTCCCGAACTTGATTGGCCGATTTTATGATAGCCATTAGTGCTTCGACATAAGTAAGGTCCACCACAGCCGAGAGGTTTTGTATGTCTCTTCCTGTTGACAATCGTGAAGGGGTCACATCCCCAACCACTCTATTTTCATCCCCGCTGGTGAATATGATGTTTATGCCATGGTCGGCTGCCACTTCAAACCCATAACCTTTAAACCAGTGGCGTAACTTCTAATTTTAGACCTGGGAGCAAAAGCTTTGACTGGTCCCTCGAATGAGACGTTTGCGATTTAAAAACAAAATTTGTTCCCAAAATAATACAGTTTAAGGGGCCATTCCTCCCCCTCCCGTTATTTACGCCATTGTCCATACCTCCCCAGACCCTAGATTGCACACTAATTTTTTCACCACTTTATGGTGTTTAGTGGGTTTATCCACCCTAGAAAATTGAAAAAACACTTCAAATTTATTCCCCTGAAATGGGTGTGAAACCGGGGGGTCTAGGGGGTATGGAATACCCCCCAGGTACACGTAAGCAACAGGCCGACTTATTAAAATTGATAACCAAACAAGTTTGATTCTTGAATTATCTTCTTGTTGCTTACATACCAAAAGATACGAACCAATAAAACAAATCCATGACCCTAAAATGGACGTGACACCGGGGGGTCTGGGGGGTATGGATCCCCAGCACAAGGAACGGTACACAACATCTCGGTCCCGGCCTACTCAAATACAAAAATTCCATACCCCCAGACCCCCCGGTTTCACAACCATTTCTGGAGAAATTTAATTATATTTATTAAAAAAATCTTTTATGTGAACGGGGCTGGGTGTAATGCAATGCAAATTAAACCGCTTGCCACGGATAAGTTTTTTTTGTATTGTAATTTTTTTTAAATGTATTCTCCTGTAATGGACGTGAAACCGGGGGGTCTGGGGGTATGGAATGTCCCCCAGGTACACGCAAGCAACAAGCCGACCTATTAAAATTGATAACAAAGCAAGTTTGATTCTTGAATTGTCTTCTTGTTGTTGACATACCAAACGGAATATTTTATACTCCCAAGCCCAGCTGGAGTGGCTTGGGGAGTGACAGGATCGGGGTGAAGCTGAAAGCCGGAGGTAGTACAATGGCCCCGAATTAGAAGCCTAAGTGTGTGTGAGTTTATCTTACTCTCTACAATAAATCCAGACCCCCAAACTCACTTGGTCTTACAATTGTTCTATGTGCCAAGTTTGAAGATAATCATCGGTAACCATAGCAACGATATTTGGTTTTAATAATTAGGTACGAGAATTGATTTCCAACTAACTATTTATTTGGTTTTGAAAAGACTGTTTGAAATTGTTTCCTAACACTAACCTAAGCTCGACCGGTTGATTCCCGTTGCCGAATTGTCCGTTTCCGGCTTTTGCTTGCGCTTTTACCCTTGTTTAAGAATTTTTTACTTTAAATTGCCTCGGGCTCCTAAGATTTTACGGGCCGTGTTCATTCGCACACGGCGCACACTGGTAGTTCCGCCACTGCTTTAAACCATCACTGGTTGTTCTTCATTTTTGACATCAGAACTCGAAACCATTCAACTCATCTTTAAGGGAGGCATGTTTTTTCGAGAGGGTTCTAAACGACTCTCTTTTAGTTTATTTGGCATCCCGAAGTGTATCCATGTCCCCCATGAGAGTCTTCAATATGGTCCTTTTCCTTCAGAACATCGAATGCTTTAAGACCGTTGTTTTTTTTACTCAAAGTCTTTTAAACGACGTCAAACAGCCACGAAGTCATCCATTGTTCTCTTCAGGTACCCCATGTACTCCAGTTTATACACAAAACCAAGGGCGGATCCAGGATTTTTTCTGGGGGGGCACAAGGGGCCGGATGGGCAAAAAAGTCAACAATAACTGTTATCATATCACATAAAAATATAAAAATATACATAAAAATAGACCATCTGGGGGGGGGGGCACGTGCCCCCGTGCCCCCCCCCTGGATCCGCTACTGCACAAAACCCAAATGATAAGGAGCAAGGAACCCCGTTTTAGGTCTTTCTTGGACCCTATTCCTTATTATCATGTTTATTCCTGGAGATTACCCTTGGGTTTGCCTTACTCTTAATTATTGGATCCATTTTGCTTTGCCAAAAAATCATTGATCAGTATAGTAAGGTTGGATACTACCTTTGCCCAATTTCCACACCAAATGTTCAAAAATAACTACAATTTCCCTGAGACCTAACCTAATCTGACTTTACCTAAGAAAGGTCGGCAACAACTTATTCCGAATATCAAAAATGTTATAATTAAAAAGTATTCGTCTTTTTTTGTTAAACACTATTGGACTTTCAACGTTTTTGATATTAATTATATTTTTCAAAAGAAAAGCCGAAAAACCTATATAATTTCGAAATTATTAATTCATCCCTGATACTTTTGAAAGAAACACTTTTTTGTTCTGGGTCATTTCGTCAGAAACACCCTGTAGTTTAAATTTACTTTTTATATTGGAAAATGTGTTAACCCAGTTGCTGGATAAGTGGGTTGTCACTGTCTTGAGGCTTTCTCGTCTGATGAGCCAGTTGCTATGTATAATAGTATAAATTTTACAGTAACCTAAAAATCAACATTGTGAATCTGTCAGATGTCAAACGTTAGCCTCCCGCTTTTAAACCTTTTTGCCAACTTTATACATTTTTAATGTTTCAACAATTCTGTTAAAACTTTGTAACAATTTGAAAACTCGATATAATTGAATTGAATCATTCGTGACCAAAACCAGGATCGCTTGTTTTGATATTGAATGTAGAACAGTATTTGCTGCTTGAGTGATACATGACAGCTAATCTTCAATAATTAATCAATATACAGCATTCCTAAATTATTCAATAAAAAAAACATTCCCTACAGAACCAAGAAGTCTCTTTTAAATCGAGCATTTGATAGCCGTGATAGTTTAAAAGGGACTTCGTGTTCAAGCGTGAAAGAAATTGTTTAAAATTTGAAAATACCGGCGTTAGAAAGTGCCACCTGGGGCAATCTTCCTTTTGCTTTACTTAAATAACAAGTCCCTTGTTTGCATGCCTCATTAAAATCGATTTTGGTTCTTTTTTTGTTTATCCGAATGACTGTGCGCTAAATTGAAACTTAAAGTCGTTTTATGTTTGGAAAATTTTAAATTTGAATTGTGTTTAACTTTTTGCATCAATGGTGGTAATCAATGTATGATAAGTTATTCCATTGCAGCCCGAAAAATTTACATTTGCAAATGAAGTACATATACAT
Source organism: Rhagonycha lutea (assembly GCA_958510855.1). Classification (NCBI taxonomy): domain Eukaryota; kingdom Metazoa; phylum Arthropoda; class Insecta; order Coleoptera; family Cantharidae; genus Rhagonycha; species Rhagonycha lutea. The sequence continues at coordinate 11,908,679 of OY294037.1, forward strand.
GTACAGATGCGACCGACGCGACGCTTGGTTTTCAAGTTGCACTTTATTTAGAAAAACACAAAATGGGACGTATTTTGCCGACGTTTTTATTTTGCAAGCCTGCAAGAAACAATTAATTTTAAGTGCATATCACTAATGCAATTAAACTATGTAAGTGAAATTTTGTATTTGATCATTTGATGTAGTTTTTATTGCTAGTTTCTCCAAATTAGCGAGAGTGCGGCTTAATGGTCCAGTTAAACTATTCTATTGTATAATAAAAAGTTACAGCTCGTGGTGTTAATTGTTTTACCAATTTGTAGTATTGTTGCAGATATCGAACAACTGTTTAGGGCTTCGCTTGATTTTTAATTGTCAAATTTGTTACAAATGTGACCGGTCACAAATTTGCATAAACTTTTGCAATAGTTGGTGTCTGTATGTGATGGTCTATATATAGCGAATAGCCTCGAGGGTAATGAGAATCTAGTAGCTGCTATTGACGTTGGATTAATTTTCTCTTAGTTCCACTATCATTCCTTGCATCTTGCTCTTGTCAGACGAGGAGTGTGCTAACTAAACTTAAATGGGACTAGCAACCGTCTAGAAATTCGTTGTTTTTAAGCAACTTCTATTTAGCATATATTCACATCGATTTCCTCTATAGGAACTCACAGAACGTATTGATGATCTTGTTGAAACATTTCCCAACTTCGTCCATCAAGCAATTCCAATCTAATTAATTTACTTACTCATCAAGTAATGTAATGGTCAATAAAGGACGTAACAGGGTTTTCAAATAGAAAGGGGGGTTTTTAAAAATCGGCGGATATTACATAAGTGCAATGCAATGTACTGGTCGTGAGAGTTGGAATACGACAGGGGGAAATGTATCAACCCTATGATACATCGAATCAATCAGAATGGCCTTAAGCAAAATGAAAAAGCCTTCAGACAAATGTGAAAGCAATTTTATTTAACGAAATGAACTTTTATTAAATTTACCAATACAAATTACATCCCTAGAGACTGCATTCCAATAAACTAGCCGCTATTTTCCAGTTAATTAATATTTGTTACAAAATAGTTTAACGATTTTGTAGCTTTTCTTTTAGCACCAAATAATATGAAATCGGTGAAAAGCAATTTTACATTTTTACAATAACTTCCTTCCTTTTTCTTTACACATAAAGAAGCGAATCATATTTTGCAAAAACCAAGATTAAAGAAAACATATGGGAGTTATCGTTCAATCTGAAACATTTCCAATAATTGCTTTATTATATAATTTTTAACAATGTACGATACACTGTTGAGAAATTTAGTTTCTCAAGTTTTTTTTCTAAGAAAAACTTTCTTTGCGGTATGTAAAATAATACTTACCAATTATCATTTGAATAATGAATGAAAATTTCCATAATGATACGATAAAGTAGTTTCCTTCATAAAACTTGAAGATTTATTATGTAAATACCGATTTAGAAAGAACTTTACAAATGCTACGTACAATAATTTCTATCAATTTATTCTAAAATTACAAGTTATTATTGATAGGTTCGCATCCCAACTTAAGTGAATTCCTAGTGCGACTCACTCAGAATTGACGATGTTGTCATGCCTCCTGCATATTTCATATATTTCCTTTCATAACTCCATTATTCTACAAAAAAAAATGACAATAATGAAGATTTCATTGTTGTAACCAATAAAAAGTCTGTATTAATTAAATAATGCAGCTCTTGTCTGAATTTGGACAATCAATGTTAACTTCCCGACTTTAAATATTTAATCGCACAAATCGACTTTAGTGTACAACTTTGTCGTAATTAATAATAAATTAATCTTAATAAAAATTTTATTCCTACAATTAAGTAATAAAATATATAATAAAGGACATGAACCAAAATTATTTAATAAATAGTTAATGTCGTCCCCAAAATATTTATTGTAAGGTATTTTAACTTCCAAATAATTTTATGAACTTTTTATAACCTTTAATTTTAATATCTATCAAGTACTATAAATTTTCTTTAACAGATCCTAAATTATGGTGGCCATAATTTTTCTTATGTTTGTTTAATTAATCGAGAGAATTTAGTATGTGATAAACTAATCAATTTTTTATTTAAAAGCAATTATGTTCCTTTTTTGGAAACATATTTAAAACCGCATTTCTACAAAATTCCAATTTTTTGTTGAATGAAAATCTTGAAAATCAACATAAATTTATGTTCGGTATGTGAGTGAAATTCAATCATTATTAATTTTACTTCAAATTTTTAATTTTTAAAGGTTTTTTTTTATGGGCTGAGCAGAAGGTACAGAGGTAATTTTTATTGAGTTGAGATTCGTGCGGTTATATTGTGTAGATTCCACGTTAATCTGTACATCCGTCCTTCTTCCAGTCTTGTCAGTAAATAACAAATAATATTGACTTATAATTCGCTCTTGCGGATTTGTCAAAAATTTTCCCTTTTCCAATTTTATGGTTCAATGTAATTCAGATTTTTAAAAATTAAAAAGCTCAAAGTAAGCAATTAAAATCACATTTTTCTTGGATAAAGTAATAACCAATCATTGCTGAAAGCATATGAAAAAAAAATTCGTTTACTTTATTGTAAAATATGTCTTCCTCCACAAGGAAGGATGGAAACGGTCCAGCAGATTTATATTATATATAGCAATTCACCCACCCACACGTACACACTGCGTGTGCACGTCAATCGAATCCAAATATTCCGCAAAATATTAGTCTCATAGACTTATATTTAGTTACTACATGTGAAAAGTGGACCATAAATGCTTGAATTTTAAAATAAATTATCTTAGTTTCTAATACTGCCAGGAAGCGACGCAGACGTTGGGAAATAACAGGCCAGGCCTACTAAAAGAGAATTCTCTAGAGAATTGCTTCTAGAAAAGCAAGAAGAAGAAGCCCAAGGAATTATGGAAGGGCGGGGAGCTAATGTGCAGAAACTAAAACGAGCTTATGTTGGTGTTAATTGGTGGAATTGGGTGTCACGTGTCATCTACTGTGCACGATTTTGGCTCCGGCCTGCCATGATTCCTTGAATTAACTCTACTAAACTTAAAATAGTTTCAGTGCGGCCTTCAGGCCGCACTACCTGGTCAATCTGGTATTTAAATTTAAAATAGAAAAATCTGATTCCAAATTTGCTTGAACGCAAAGGAAAAGTGGAAAATTGTTTCACCTTTCATAATTAAATGAGGATTGGGTTAGATTTTGGAAACACCGATTATAATTCAAAAGATTATGTACAAATGGCGCTGTTATTAAATTAGAAACCTTAGTAAATTGGGTAGATTTCCCAGGCTGTGCGGCTTGAAGGTCGCACTGTTTCATTGTCACTGGTCATCTACAGTTTTATAAAGTATTATTTGAAACAATTGAAAGAAGATTTGTAGAAAACAAAAATGGAGTTTTCTCCAAATCTGTTTTCAATTGTTCCAAATAATATTAAAGTTATATAGAACGTTTCTAATTACGATATGGACCTTCCAGGTTTTTCCTAAGTGTTAATATTATATATTGCAAATATTTTCAATGACTTTGTGCCTAACTTCTTTCTCCAAACCTTGCTCGAATTATCAATTTTGGAAAATTGTTCTCCTTTAAATTTCAAGTATCTAAAGCACTACGAAAACATAAGATATTGATAAAAGAATACACATTTTTCTTTTCATCTTCATTAAAAAATATTAAAAAGCACTTCAAATTTTATTTGAACAATTTTTTAATACAATTTTTAATAACAATAAAAATTCTTTAATACTTAAATTGTTATTTGAATAATATGGTATAATAAATTTTTAAACTTATCGATCAAATTTGTTTAATAAATATTTAACTTGACAAATTTATTTTTAGTTTCATATGAATATTAATTCGAAATCATGAGAAAATTTTTCATAGTTTATTAGCGTTTTAGTTACAGGACTTCAATATTTTTTATTAAAATAAATTTAGTAACTTTCGAAAGGGTTTCCAAGTTTTAAAACTTGTGAAGTCTGGTTTGAATTTCCTTTAAGCTGCGTGCGGTTAGATTTATCTTAAATATTTTTGATCAACTCTCTCCCCTAAAGTAAATTGATATATTTCGATAGGGTAACTTTCTGACATCTTTAAATTGCTATTTTAGTTTTGTTTTACTCTTCCTCATCATTTACGTTACTTATTTTAAATTGTAAAATAATTTTTTGTACAGAATATAATTGGTAACTTGGGAATAACGGGCAACTTTTCCAAATAGCTTCTTTGGTAGTTTTCAATGACGGTGACGTAAGGAAGTGGGGTAAGTGTATTTCGTTGTAAGGCAAAATTTGATAAGAGAGCTACTCGATGCCCGTTTCGTCTTGTTATGTGTCAGAGAATTCCCGTAGGAAGAACCTTCGTACCAACTTCACACTGTATTCCTGAATATTTTATATGAAATCTTTTTCTGTCAACTTACAATATTTAACTTGAATAAAGATCACATATCCAAAAAATATCGCAGTAAATTAATCAAAGTTATCTATCGAGCGTCACGACGCATGTCACCATGGGTGGGATGAATCAGCGTAAATCCTAGATAGATTAATGAAAAAGTAGCCGAGTTTTAATAGAGATGTACTTGAAAGGTACTAATATAAACCGATTGTTAGATAGAATTGCTGCCTGGTGATGGGAATCTAAACAGCTGTGTATTGTTGACGCCGCTAATGGAACCACCGTGTTTTCAAGCTTTTCGTCCTGCAACGATTACGAAACAGTCACTAAAATACCGATGTTAACTGTTTAGAATTTCAATCCAATTTAAAAAAAAATGAACAAATATTTATCAAAGCAAATTTTGTTTTTATAACTTATCAACAAAAATAATGCGTCGTCCTTTTTCTCTCGAGTTTTAAATTATTCGCAAATTTTCTCAAAAACTTTTGCTACTTCCTTTAGATTCAATTTAGTTGACTGGCAATCAGAGAGATACTGGGCGTTGAAATTTGAGACGTAGTGCCAGCTAAGTAAAGCTACTTTTTTATTTGAAAATCTGTAGAAAGAATTAATCAAGGACGCCTTCATGTTAACAATGATGTCCAAAAAAAGATTAATAAATACACATCAATGATCTCTTCAGTCTTTTTTAAACGAAAAAACTTAACGAAGTGGTTATTTCTTTAGGTATAACAACTTTGTCATTGTTGTTCGAAGTGTCGATTTTCTAGTTTAAATTGTTTGAATTGACAATGACCATTGAAAAACTTGATACTTTAACGTAACTTCGATTTGCTTTTTTTTGCCACATCACTTTTTTTATAACAGTAATCAAATCCTTCACAATGAAGCGAAGATTGAATTGAAATAAAGAGTGACTAGGAATTTTGCTTCGGTATTTACGGAACGAAGTCAAGAAAATTATCGATTTCGTGCTTTATGAATTTTTTTTCAGTTGTTGCCTACTTCAATCTTTTTTATTTTTGAACTTACGAGTACCTAGCTTTCTCTGTGGTTTTGGATGTAATATTTGCTTATGTATTTCAGGGTTATATTTTCATACTTTTTGAGATTGAAAAAAACAAAGCTATACGCGTCTATATGACCTCACAACGCTGAAATATAAAATGTTTAATTGGTATGTCCGAATCTACCCCATCGATCCCTAAAAAAGTGTGTACTTACCTTTAATTATCTGTCAGTATTATAGAAGAGTCACGAAGTTTGGTTAGAGAACTTAATTAAGTTGCTCTTACGAGAAGATCAAAAGTAAGCAAATTAATCGACGGAACTTTGGCACGCTATGCTGATGGAAAGTGAAAATTTTTAGTGCTTATAGGATATGGCGTTTTATTAATGTGTCGTTTCAGACAAAAACTTATATTTAATATAATGAGACATTTACAGCATTAACGTAACTAAAATGCCGTACGTACTTAAGCATAACTGCAACATAAATTGGTTTAGACGCCAAAACGTAGTTACGAGTCCCTAAAAGCGGTTTAGTAGTTGCTTATTATATTATCGCTATTAAGTACATTAATAATGTTTTTGACCCTAAAATTTCATAAGCATTAGCAAATATTCGACTCCATTCTATTCTAAAGTTAATCTGGAACTTTTGATGTGCGTGTGAACTTGTATATTGTTTATGGTCGATTTTCGTATTACCCACTCAACGTTTAACCCCAAAGTTACTTCTAAATTAAACTTCTAATAGTACCTAACATAGAGTTCAAGATATCTACAAAACTAATACCAACCTCCTTGTCATTTAACCTTAATAGCAAAATTTAGACTCACTTCCAGCAATTTAAACCGAAAATATCTCCGCAAATATTGAACCAAAATTTATAAAGCTCGTCTGTGTAATTTGATATCGGCGGAAATGCGTGCGATCGATGTCATTTAATGATTGAGATAGAAGTTAAAAGGGGATGGTGTATTCGCTACTTTCGTTACTACTCCTCATCATCTTTCTTATTCTCATTTCTTGGTTATTTTCATTTATTTAATCTTGTCTCAATAAATTTCCTTTAAACGTATCAGCATTTAAGAAGTTGGATTGTTATTAACTTTTTCCAAATGATTTTTCAATTTTGCTATCCTCACCGATTATGGAAATAATTTAGCATTACCCACGTAAAATTTTCAGCTTAAAATCTCTTTAATTTCACGAACCAATTTCTTAGATTCTAATGAAGATAATATAAAATAATTGTTTTAATTTCAATCAAGTTTTTCTATTAAAGCTTTTTCCTATTAGTACAAATCAAGCACAATGCTATTTAAAGAAGTTAATCAAGAAAATAAATTTGCTACGAAAGAAATATTTCCTTTTTGCAACTTTTGCCGCTTTTCTTTTTCTTCGCAACTTTTCTCATTAAGAGTTGATAACGGACCTGCGAGATAAAATAATAATTACAAATGAATTTATTTTGTTAACTTTAATTTGAACAAAATGAAGCAGTGAATTAAAAGCAAATTGGAAATCTTTCACAACGGCCTGTTTTTAAATATTTTACAGAATGGAATAAATTTACCAAGTGGTTTGGGTGCTTGTGGTAATTAATAATTTACAATAGAGCTCCATTGATCATCCAACTAACTGTTATGCGCTCATCATATTGATTCTGCAATTATTAGCGGTTTAAATTTTAATATCATGGTGGAGTAGCACTGCTGTGGTTGCACTATTTTAAACAACAAAGCAAAATAATTTACACGATGCAATGAATCATTTTGTAAATAATTAAAAGTTAAAAACTATGGAATATTAATTTTTGTTATAAAATTTTTGCAAATCATCAGCTAATAATTAATATTCAATATTCAGCTTACATTATTGCGAACGTTTCACAAAATTGGTAATTTCGATCAAATTTTAACGAGCAAACTGCACTAAACCAAATACAGAAAATGGTACATTAAAAAACTTGCATCACAAAATCAGCGATAATGTTAGAAAAAATTGCATCGTTCTTCTAATTCATTAGGACTAGCCTTTATTCCTGGGCGTCGAGAGCCAGGATTTAGAGCCTTTCTTAACTTAAATTCTTATCTGGCAATTAACTGCAGAAAAGTAACCAGGCGTCAGGTAACTTAATAAAACTCAATAAAAAAGAAAGAAGTTAATTCGCCTGCATTAAAAGTCACCAAAAGAAGAAGTTGTTTAAGTCAACATTGGAAGCATTTATTGTTGCAAACCACTCTGATTCAGAACTTCAACACTTCGGGTTACTTAGGGCTCATCAGTCCGAAATGTAAGCAAAGTGTATCTGAGAAACAAAATTAGAAAGGATTAAATCACCTGCGCTGCTGCAACTTCCTTGTTTATAAGTACAAAGTCCGCATCATTCAACTACAGACTTTATGGACCTTATGGAAGGAAGGACTACTTTTAATTATTTTTCAAGTCATTCCAAATACCAGATCTCTTATCCATAGTCTTTATTGTTTCCTGTTGTCCCCCATCATTCACTCTTATTGTTCCTTTATTTTACCCCTTTTCATTTACATATTCTTTAGTAAATAGTTGTAAATCCTTGAGTGCAGTTTAATGTATAATTTAGTGGCATAACTTCGTATGTGGGTACAGGACATTTGGACGAGGAGACCTGAAGCTGCTGCAATCCGTTTGCTTTGAATTTAGATCTGGTTGAATTTTTATATTTGAATATGGCAATCCAAAGACTTCCATGTACACTACACCAGACTATCTGTAATAGCAGGTACAGTTCCAGCCACTCAAACGTTTTAGTAAAATCTGTCAGCACTCGCCCTTGTGTTCTCTGCACTCTCAAAATTACAAATGTTTTCATTTTTGAATCAGAATAGAACTTCAGGGTTCCAATCAAAAACTTCTGAGCTGCTTAGAATTATTTTCTTGATCTCTTTAAATTTCTTCCATTTATTACCCTGTAATTCATCATTCCATTCATCGTAGTTCTAATGCCACCTCCACTTTGTCTCTGCAAATATTTCAGGCCATCCTCTTTTTTTCGTTCCACTTTAGTCTTCCACAAATGGGGAGTCTTCTTTCTCATTCGTGTTTTCAGCTGATTAACTAATTCCGGCAACAAAATTCGACTTGTCTCATTTTCTTCCAAAAACTTGAAGGTAACTTACCTTGCATGGTTTCCCGCTGCTATAAGTATACCGCCTGCAGGGCACCCAGTCTTGATATTTAATAGCTTCATCTCGTAGTTTTTTAGCTAGGAGATAGGAAGAAGAATATTTTGTAACTTTTGTAGCTTTAAAATAAAATATTACGACGATAGCAGTCTCGTTAATATCCAGGCCACGTATCTTTGTCACCCACATAAAAACTGATTTAGACAAGAAGGCAGACCAAATTCATCAAAAAAATATGTAATAAATGACATTTTTTACGATTCTACACGGACACGAAACATTTCTTATTAATTTGAAATGAACATGTCAATAACAATGACGCGTTCAGAGATTATTAAATTCACGGTCAAATTGAAAAATTAAATCTGTTGATTTGGTTTTTCAATTTTCTTATTTCGATAAAAGCAGTTGATTGGGTTTATTTTGAATGCAATATTTATCACCTTTACCGAATTTGTCTGAAAAGCTAACCGATTAACCCAACTATTGTTCTGTACCATTATCTCTGACAATCTTTAAGACCTGGTATCAATCACATCGTGTTAGCATCCCCCTTCGTCCATCAGTCTAAGATCAAAAAGACTACTCCCTCGGAAACGATCTCGCCCTCACAAGCAAGACAAATCTACGTAATATCTGTTTCCCATGAACAGAACTGCGGTATAACCTAATGGCCAAATGTCAAACCAGATTATATGTCATGATGCTTTTAACCCTATTTGGCATTTTTCTGCTGTATGAAATGTGGATGGTTCTCTTGAGATTTGTTTCATGACTGTCAAAGGGAAAATCTAGACCCCCGATTTTGCTAAAATAACTGTTAAATATAAAGTTGGAAATTGTAGAAGTAGATAACGTTTTCAATAAAACTGGAAGTGTTCCGTCCTAGAAGTTAAAATCCAATTAACGTTGCACCCTTACAAGTAAAAGATGCGACTTTAAGGTTTTGAAAAAGAAGCGAGCTATATTTTATGTTCACAATTTCCGTGTGTCTCGTCGTCTCCTGGCAGTATCCGCGATATCATCATTTAAAATATGAAGAAGCTTGATAAAAAGCGAAGGAAGTATGAGACCAATCTGGAAAGATACATGCATGCTACAAAAAGATGAGTCAGTCGACTAAATTCTTGCATTGCACGAGTAGACTGAAATTAATCAGAAATGTATAAGACGTAAGAATAGAGGGAATTAAGAAAATTGGTGGCTCTACAAAAGCAAGGGGAAACTTTGAAAGGATTTTCGGTTTAGTCTGTGGCATGATTGAATTTGGTACAAAAGTTCGAAACCTCCTACCTTACAATCTACACTTAAATAAATTAATCTAAAGATTAGTAGCTAACTTAATAAAAAACTTGGATCGATAATAGAATTATTAAGCCGAACTCGAAATTATTCAGAAAACTGACGGATGGATGCTTCATAATACTGCGGTGAACACCTAAAATAAAAGGGAATACCTAATAACTATTAAAGCTGAATAGGGAAATACTTACGATGAACAGCTTGCGAGTCAATTCTACTTTGACTAAAAACTAAACGAACCGAACGACGGGCCATTACTATCTGACGCATCTCAATTTTTCATGGTTATAAATAAGCCATCAATGAAACATACGCAATGTCGGAACCCCTACACAAACTCTGCACTGCTAAACGAATATAAATGACAGTATCGAATGCCAAATCTTGCTAATCCTGACCCCTTAAAGCGATTATCTTGCGATTATGGTCCTTTGTACTGCTCTTCATGAGGACGTTTAGTACCTACAACGGCTAATGTTCCTATAAGATTCTTAAATCTCAATTTGGTCACATTTTGCGCTTTTCATTTTGGTCAGCGGTGCCAAGTCCTTCCAAAGTGCCACTTAAGCAAAGAATTATACTCCAAATATTTTAATTCTCCAGCAAGAGGACGGCACTTGCAGCTGCATATTTTTCAAGTCAAATTTCAAGTCCATAAATTTCCGACGGATGTACCGAGCAATTGCTGCTTTTACATTTAAATAATATTTCTTTGATTTAGCCGATCGAATTAAACACTTGGGAAAAAATATAAATTTTGAGTTATCATTAAAAATCTGAGACGATGTAAAAATTAATGTCTTACGATCGGAAGATATCAAATTCGCGAAGCTGTTCAGTTAATTATTTTGCTATAAAAATTTAACACGGATTACAAACAACATTATCAAAAATTTAAATACTTGATTTTACGATTCGGTAAATAAATTACGTATGGTTTAAACATCCAATGACAGATAGAAGAATCCATTTTGACCTAGACATAATTACAGGTGAAGTGAAACCTCTTACTCGCGGTTGTTCCATTGTTGGCTTATATTAAGTCATTATACCGGACATCACGCATCTCTTGAGGTTAATTCACGGTGTTTAAATCAGATGTGGTGGAGACTGTGGTTAAAGAGTAAGCAAGAAGGTGATATCATCATGGTTTAATTGGCTGTACCTGGAATATTTTACCTAGCTTGTTTAGTTCATTTTTTATGCCGCCATAAACAATAAACTTTAATTTAGTGTTTGCATAAATTAGTGAATAGAGAATCCAAAAAATTTATAATCGCTGTGAATATGTAAAATATTTTTTTATTTTATATTTGTACGAATCAAATAATCTACCTTACCTTTACCTACTTGGTCGTCATATTGACCATTTTATTTATTTATTTTGATCTTCACGTTTTACCTGCGTTCTCTTAAGGGTTTCTTGTTTTAGATTCAATGTAGTCGTCAACTTAACATCATCGATGCTATTTTTCTTTGGGCAGTTTATTCGATCGCGCGTGTTTGTAGTGGTTTAACATTTTCGAAAATTGGATTTTTATTTCGAAACATCGGTTAAAATATTCGTGCAGGTATGTAAAACCTTTCAAAGTAATTCCGAATATTTGAGATAGTTGATTGAAGTTGCTCTTATCTGGTGTGGTTTGGCTGCGGTCCAACTCTTGCTTAGCATCCCCAACATCCCTGTACCTGCGCTTCAAGTTAGTTGATCTTGGTTTACCCTGCAAAGTGCAAGCTTTGAAAAACTTTAATTTTTGACTGCTTATACCCAAACTATGTTTACTTTTTGATTTTCATTTGCCTTCTATCAAAACCTAACCCCAAATATTTAATTTTCTTAACGTACTTCAATTTATTTCAACTCCGTCCAATTAGAGCAACTATTTGACCAGTTAGTACTTTTGAAGTATTAAAAAGTTAATTATTTCTTAGCTGGTTTGCTTTTATCCAAGTTTATCCAAGATATCTTAATTATCTGGTTCTGTTTTTCTTTCGTGTTACGAAGGAATTATGTGCTTTATTATGCAATGTGCAAACTCTTTTGAACTATTTTATTGGAGTTTACTTTTTCACTTTGCTTTTAGGATGTAAGACATATTTTGTTCACAAATTTTCTTAAAACTTTCCACGATCTTCTTCAAAAGGTCATAAAAGTTGCCAAAGAACTGCGATATTCTAAAACACGTGAAATATTTGTCAGTGATTCTATGTATTGCATATATCTACAAAATTGACCAAGTTTTATTATACGGTGCATATTTTATTCTACGGATTTTGATTTTATCCTCTTGTGAATTAAAGTGAATTACAATTAACTAAATCAATTTTCACCCTTATCGTAATACTTGGGTATCTGCAAGCTATCGGTTTCACGTTAATAGCATTTAATTGTGTGAATTGTTACTTGGCAACGCACGAGCGCTTTTACGCTTTGAGTTGCTATGTACGAGCGAAAGAAATGCAATTCTTCTCGAAAGAAAATAATTTCTTTTTCAGTATAACATAAAATGCATAACAGCTTTTAAAATAATTATTTCTGCTAGGAAGGGGGGGGAGCAGTAACTTAACAGATTTCAGTGAGATATCAAATAAAGCTCATCCGTATAAGATTTTCGCAATATGTTTCCTTATTGAACTTTTAGCAGCAGTGAATTATTATTGAATTCACACACCCCTGAGCATACTAATAATATTTAAAATTAAATACTATGAGTATTTCTTATGTTTGCGACCATTTGAAATTCCCACTGATTCTGTCAATCTAATTAATCCTGATTCTTCGCCTATATCTCCAATACCTGTTCGCGTTCAGGCATGAACTCCATAATATTATAGAAGGATAAAACTTTCCATGTTAGTTCTAAACAACCTAAAAAAATCTTCATCCGGTACCGGGTTCAAATCTTGGGAAAGGTCAAACTTTCTTTTGGCTAGTCTCCATGCTTCGGAAGGCACATTAAGCCGGTGGTCCTCTTGGGTTAATGAATTTCCATCATTAACATAAAAAAACCAGGGTACAGGCACATCTGAATACCAGCCCAGCAAGCTAACTTCCAGATGTAAAACAACTATAATATGCTCACAGTGCCAAAGAAACTTGACACAGTTGCTGGTCGAACAGATCAAAAATAATCTCAAAGAAGTTAAAGAAGAAGAAGAGGATTTCGTCTTGTTTACGTCTAATTTTAATCAATTTTCCTGCGTTGGTCACTCAGTCCATTGACAATTTAAGATCTTCACTTTTAGCTATAGAAACAGCAGCATTGTCCGGATATCTTATAAATATTGTTGGAGAATGCATCCCTGCACACCTCATTTTCTTATGAACGGTGTTTACATGAACTTCCTTGAGTCCTGTTTTAACCATTTTCCTACGTTCTAAACCTAGAAAGCTTCGCCAACGGGTACATTTTCACAAACAAACATCTAAAAGGTTGGCCACCCCTGTTCTAGAGAGATAACATTTATTTGACAGCTATTAGTTCAGCTTCAAATTTCGGCTTCCTTCGAATTTTTTTTTAGCCCCCAACAAATTAACATACAAAGTTTTCACACCTTTAGCAATTAAATCATGATTCACATATATTGTGGATTTGCGTCTCAATGTGCGTCGAGGTTACATTTTAGGATAGTGTGATACATTTTATTGAAACAACGCAAATCGAATCACATCTTTACATAAGATCTATGTAATTATCATAAGAACATAATTATAATTACTTAATTTTATTACATTCTTTAAATGTTCTTTCTATTCTAGGGTGGGCTATGCTAACAAGGTGTATTTGTATTGTTGAATATGAAACGAAAATGTATTTTAAGTTTGACGAATAAAATTATTGTGAATAATTGAATATGTACTTAATGGAAAATTGGGTTTGATTTGTGATAAAAATACCATATTTTGGGATAGTAATATTCAAGTTGGACGATGCAGCTTAAATTGAAAGAATTATATTGTAAAAGTTTATAAAAATACTATTAGGTATAATATTATGCTTTAGCGGACTTATTTTGTACGAAATTGTTTATAATGTGCAATTTTTCGTATTTGTTACGGATTTTGCAGTGTTTCTAGTGAATTCGCTTCACAATCGAATCGAACCTTTCAAGGCAGGAAGGATATAAACATTCTTGGGGTGGTAATTTGGAGCGATAGAGTAGTAATAATGATCGGTGACGTCGAGGGGGGGGATTCGTTCTTGCAGTTATTCGAAGATAGAACAAAAAATAATAATTAATCATAAATTTATTTGTATGCAATAAAATATCGGTAATTACTTAATGAGTACAAAAAATTAAGTAATTTGCTTACTGCAGCTTGAGCGCCAGCTTGATCCCGTTTAACATATTTGTCTGCCGCGCCCTGTAGATATCAAGATAAAATACGAAATGAGAGACTACTATAACATAAAACGTAAGCCGCTAGTGCGTTGTCACTTTCCTTAACGTTTCCGAATTGGGAAATTTATTTGTTAATTAGCAGTGAACGAAACCTGTAAATGTAATAAATTTTTTATGGCTCCATTAATTCCTTAAGTTTAGTTTCTAGTAGTTTTGGAATCGAAATAACATTTTGGTAGTGAGTTTTCGTTAATAGTTTACGTAAGTCGTTAAAAAAACATCTCACCTTAAGTAACGTTAAAAGTTTAATGCTGCCGCGTTATTGCCGCCCGAAAGTGTTTTTTTTTTTCTAAATCTTGAATAATCTGATACAAATTAGTTAATTTAATTCTCCCATTAGGTATGCAAATAAAGTGAATTAATTTTTGTCCATTGTTTCAGACTTAGTGTGCGTGCATGAGTAGCCGAAAAATAAAAATATGACTACTTTGTGCAACAGAAGAATTTTTTTACTCCTATTTGGCTTTGTCGTTTTAACTACAACAACCGAGTTAGAAAATGAACCCATTGATGAAGGTAAGTTAATATTTTATTTTAATTATTAACTTTTATGTAGAATAATCACGCAAATGAAATGACTAGCGTAATTGAAATTCAGGTTTTTAATACAAAAAGCAAACATTAAAAACAGAAGCCAAACTGAATATGAAATCAACTGTTTAAATATGTAAAAGAATAATTTTAAATTTTGAAAAATGTTTTGTTGGACGATGGCTTTATAGCGCAAATTTGAATGTTAAATGAAGTAGCAAAAGCTATCGTGAAAAGAGCGATTAATGGCTAATATTTATATGCATTTAAAAAAATTAATTACTAAATAAATAACGTAGATTTGCACAATCATAAAATTCTTATTTTATTACTCAAAACAAAAAATTTATCGCTTCGGTTTATAACAAAACTGACAAATATGAACAAATCGTAAGGTATTTCACCTATTGTACGAGAACGGTTCGAATAAAAAGTTATTTTATTATGAAAGGGGAAGATTGTATACCATAGGATCGTTATATTATATGGTAATTATTATTTATAGTGAAAACTGTGGTTTTCAAATAATTTGCCATCAACGATGGGGCGCGCTTTGTTATTCGAAACAATTTATGAAGCTTAAAGCATTTTCGCTTTTCATTTTTCATGTGAACTACCTCGGTAGTTAAATTTAATACTTGTAGGATAATAGGATAATTTATAACTGCTCATTATCAAAAAGCATGTTCTTTAAATATTACAATATTATTTTATGGCATTAGTGTGCTGTATAAGCAAACACCCGTCTACTTTTTATTATTAAAAGTTGGTTTTTATTTTTTATTTATATTTATAGTTGCTTTATAGCATCGTAAAAGTGGATGGGCGTACACAATACTAAAACCTCAAGTATTTATACTAAAATGATTTGTTACCATACAACTATTACAAAATTAATTATCCATAAATTGCTTTTCATATTAATGTTACGACAATGCGTAACGTATTTTGCACGTTTTTCTAAATATTTTGCATTATATAGTTAATTGACAGATATACGAAGTGGCGGATATAAAAACACTAATCCCTAAAACATCTTTTTTCAATTCCCAAGGTCTTCAAACGTGAAGATTCGCCGAATCTCTCAAATACGAGTTCCCCCATATATTATCCACATAAATGGGGGAACTAAAAGTAATGAAAAATGCATTCAAATATCGATTTCCTTTACTATATAGTCAATACATTAGTCAGGTTTTAAAAAACATGAAAAAGTTAAACTGATACTCTCTGGTGAAATTTTCGAGTTTTCTTGTCAAATACCAACCCCGAATAAAAATGACATTGTGTGAAACCATAATAGGGAATGGACGTAGTTTCTTGCATCAAAGTTTTTTGACTTTGATACGCCGCATCACTTCTTAATTTAATTTAAAGTTTAATGTAGTTTAGTATAAATTGCACTTTAAAGTTAACTAAATATTTACTTTATCAATTAAACTTAAATTACTTTATAAGAATACCTTATTGCGTTATTTAAAAATTGAAAGTGTTTGGATATGGAGCTGCAGATAGGTTTTTTGAAAAGAATGTCAATTTAAGGTTCAAAAAAGTTGAAAACCCCCCAACGACGCTAAAAAAAAAGATTTGTAAAGAGAAAAGTTTAAAAAGTATAAAATAAGATTATGTACGTTAAACTGCATTCAAATCAGTGAATTCTTCATGAAATTGTCACTACCATATCTCCTGGTAATGCAGTGTAAAATATGCACAAAAAAACAGACTTTTAAGTGCATCATAAACTGAAACTATTTAAATCATACTTCAATTTAAAGAGCCACAGTAGTTGATACAAAGAAAATTTAGAAAATTTTCATCAAAAGCATAAATAGAAAATGTATTTTAAATAAATATACGAGATGTCTAGTGTCCAAAAAAAAAGTGTGTTTACAACCCAATCATTCAAAGTTGAATACATTTTTGGAGGCACCCATTACCTCGGAGACAAATCATTTTGCAATTAAAATTATTACCTATCTATTAAAATACGACACTAGGGATACTCACAGATTATAAACTCAAGTCAAGCTGTTTTATCTTGATATTCTTTTTTGCCCCCCCCCCTCCATCTGAACTTTAACCTAGGATTCTGAAGATATTTCGTTATTAAAATAAACATATTTGGTTTTCGGTCACGTGACTTTAAACGCGCCTTTGTCAGTCAAAAATTACTTAAATCTATTCAAATCTCGTGGTAGCCTCATTATATTTTGCTCACCAATAGGGAAAATTAATGGATTTATGCAGACAATTCTCGTGTCTCCAATAATTCAGAACTGATATTCAAAATTAAACTCGCTAGTTTCCAGCAAATTTTTCCATGTTTCAACTTCAAAAAATTAATGATTTATTCCCGTTTTCCAGGCTTCTACAACTTTTCACAATCGAATGATACAGTCGAAAAATACACCATTCAAAAATTAAGCTTAATTGAGTCCAAGTTTGGAAAAACACAAGATGAGCGTCTCTCCGCCTCGCTATCCCGCAAAAATGATATTACCGTCTGACTCTTCTATCTTTGCCGGGATCGAACCGGTCATTTCCACCGAGGAGCCAGCGACTTACACTATTGCACTCTGCTTCCTCGATGGAAAATATAAAATTTTGAAAGAAACTAACATCATTTGCTTTTCAAATTATTTACAAAAATCTATAAATTTTTATTTTTTATGTTAGGGGTATAAATTTAAGGGTGAAATAGAACACGACAATATTTATTGTTTTTACAATATAATCTAATAATTTACATTTCAATAGAAAATTACAAAAACTTGCGTATGTAACAAAAAATAATCTAAAATTAATAATACTATACATGAGGATATTTTGATCACTTTTACCTTTAAAATTTAAGAACTTTTCTTTTTAACACTATAATTACTAACTACCAAAACAATTATTATTCACAAGAGCAATTTATAGTTTGATCAATGTTACCCTAGACACCGATGAAAGTTATCCCAAGACCTTTTAATAACTTTTTGGAACTGATGAAAACACATTTGTGTAAATTACTTTTATCTGCTTCGTTGTCAGATTTGCTATTTATGTAACCAATCATGAAAATCCAGATTTTATGTAACGAGTTTCCGCAAATCACAAAAGTTACACAAAAAGGCATTTTATAGAAGTTTTTTTTTCTGATTTTATTAAATTGTGGTTAATTATATTGGGTTTTTAAGAACACGTTATAATTTGTAATTGTATTGTATAGCAAGAATATTTTTCATAAATATCGCTCTTTTGGAACCAACAAAAATGTATTAAAAATTTAAAGAAAATAGAAAAGGTAGCCTTGAAATAAATATTTTATTACTATTGACATTTTGGAAACTGACTTGATTATGAAAAGTGACACGTTACTCATCAGAATTATTATAAAATCTACTCTTATTTTTACATAAGTAAAAGAGAAACTTTTTTATACGCTGGGGAATGCAAATCCTCAACTATTAACTTATTTGTTTTGCTCTACTCTGTTCGTAGTTCGTTTTCATTTAAATTTAATCACAATTTTCGCACGTGGGAATGTCCGTGTATGTCACGGAGCCATGCATTAAGGGGTTAATTGGATGTCGGATGTCTGTTTGTTTCCAATCGATTTTTCAATATTTATTATATTTCATAATTTAAAATAATTGTTTAAATTTAAAAACGTTAATACTAAGTACGCTGCGGTTATACACTCAGAACCCTGCAAGCGCAATAAGGAATATGAAAAAATTATATATACTACGCACCTAGATATTTTGTACGTAATTTAATTTCTTACCAAATATTCCGCATTATCCAACATTTTGAAGTCATAGATTTAGCTATTTGTTGTCATCGTGTGCGACTTAACCACTTAATGCTCATTGATGTATCATATACGTCCACTCCCACGCGGGCTGTGTCCTTGTTTAATGTGCTGTGGTGTAATTATTGTAAGTGTCGCATCCTTGTGTATCGTTGACCAACCACAATTACTGTTAGCATGAAGTGGTTAAATAGTCGATTTCTAAAATGATACGACATAGTTATTCTCTGATTATAGTTACTCAGGATTAACAAATCAGTGATTACCTATATCATATCGTTTGTGAAATCGGCCAAGGATACCATTAATTATTGAAAATAAATATAATAATGCTGTCTAGGATTTCTTTTTTTTTTCTAAAATATGAAATTAATTCCCAAAAATTGTCTATAGAATTATTTATGTTTATTATCGTTTTGCTTAATTTTTCTTAAGTTTTTTCTTTCAAATTATTTCGATCGGAAGCAGGTAAACAAAATTATAAAACAGCTGCAAAAATGCATTGTTTTCGCACTTGTGCAATTCTTTATCTTCAAAATCGTGCGATAATGATGGATGACTCTTTTACACTTGTTGCACAAATTACCATTTTTATCGAATTTTTTCGTACGATAAATGCCGTCCTGTTACTACAGATCACCACTGCAAAACTTTAGTGCCAGTTCCCATTTTTAATACAGTAAAATAAAGCACGATAAGGTAGATGATCGGTATAAAATCCAAAAAATATAACCGTGATAACACGAAAATACTTATATTCACTTTTGTAACATTTTTGTTACGAGGCTCGAAAGATTCGTGTGGACAGGACCTCCGAGAGTCCTGTAACTTGCAAGAAATGATAAAGGCAAGCGTACACTGTTTAAAATGGCTAGCAGGATAAAAAAAATCGTTACGAACTCGAAAGAGATGCAATTGACAAAACTTATCGAACCGGCATCGGCATCCTGCAAAGACAAATTGAATGACGTGACGAAAATTAATAACAGCAATCGATACCAACCAACGTGCAGCCCATCCGTGTCGAGTCGATTCCCTTTTAAAATCAAAGACGTCAATAAGTTATGAGATTAAAATTGCAGGTAATCTTCCAACTCTGTAATTTATTTAGATATGTCAGAATTTTAAAATCAGAATTGCAAAATTAAGTCAATCCTATAAGACAATTTTGTTCCTTGTCATCCTGCTGGAAGTATACCCAACACGCTACTTAAAATTTTATGTTTCTCAGTCTCAGAATATCTGCAAAACCCTCGGAAGTAACTACCCGTTTTCACATTCACATAAATCATTGCAAACTGTTTACAGACAGTTGTGGCACTCAAAGTTGTCTTCTAGTAGAGAGCCTATCATGTGTATCGGAAAAATCGTAAAACATCCAAAAATGATTACTGCGTTGTAAATGCGGATAAATAAATTTTTTGTGTTTTTTTTTTGCTAAACTTTATTACATTTATGTATGTGCATTTAGGACGGATATATTTCTTTGCTAAAGGCGCTGGTTATTGTTTATGGAAAAATATCTCGGTTGTATGCAGACGATGTAACATGAAAATATGCAAACGTTTTCGTGATGTAGAAACTTCGTGCGTCTTTAGATGTCCTCTCTGCGTCAAAAATTTAAAAGTACCTTACAAATGTATTTTAAAATATACATACGAACAACATAAAATTGCCAAAATGGGGTATTCGTTTATTTTATTTTATTTTGTACATCACGAGAAAACAAAAAGTTTTTAGTATGAGTCGTGAAAATTATCGCACGATTGTATGACTCGTAAACCAAAGCTAATTTTCTCGACGTTTCATAAAATTTTCAAACGTCGTCGCTTTGCAATAAAAAATTAAACTGAGGGATTATTTTTTAAGTGTAAATTTTTTTATTAAATATTCGAAAGCAATCAACAACTTAAGTGTCTTATGAAAGCTTTTATTGTTCAAGTTTTTCGAATTAGGTGTATTTCTTGAATAATTTATAACTTGAAATGGTCATTAATAATAAATACGAAATTTTATGAACTTGAAGCATGGCAAAGTAGTACTTTTATTTGCTTCTATTACGAATCCAGCGAAATAAAATTAAAATTAGTAGTAATTTCGAAATCCGGAACGGTTCATGGTGCCAGAGCACTCCCCTTTATAACCTGTAACGCGGCAATAAAAATGCGTATAATTAAAACTTGAAAAGCAAAAGGGTAAAGTTGGAACTAGCAAATGAGTTTGCCGGTAAAATTTACTAATGTGGATATATGAGACAAGCAGAGAAAAGCTGCGCTTGCATCATTCAGAGTTGCCACCATTAAACAAGCGCGTCTCCCAAGCGTATGTGAACATAACGTAGCAATGCTAAAGTAATGGGGATGTGCTGTGTGGCCATGAAGGCTCTATAAAACCAGATGTTACTCATGTGGGTGCTGGAGATCGCATTTCCATGCCCAAACTTTCCCCTTGTAACTGCCAGTGATGCTAAATTATAGATGCAGCTGCATATTTATAGCTGTCCTTTTTGTAAGGTGGGACGCCAAGTAATACACCGAGGCGTATTATGGTGCCACTTTAGCCTTTGTTTCACCTCAGGTATATCTCTGGAGAACAAATATCCTATGCATTACATTCGAATTTACCCCCAAATTGGTTTGATTCTCCTAATAGTCCACAATTCAAAATTTTACACTCTCGTTTGTTAAATTTACAGTCCAATTTGTCAAAAAATCTAATTCCGAATTTCTTTCTGTCCGTCCAAAACGATTTTTAAAAGAAATTTATTTCGCAAAATTTTATTAAAACATTTTATTCAAATTTGACTTACCTGCTTAATTTGGGTATCGGATACGAAAGAAAATGTGACAACAATTGATATTGGTAGGGAAATGGAACACCTTAGGGGCCACTCAAATTCTCTAGATATCAGACAGCAGCTTGAGTGATTCATTTGCTACTCCTACAAGCCAAGAGAAATAAATCAGCCAGATCTAAATGCTCTGGTGCAGGAATTCCTGAATTTCTCTTGTTTTACTTACCTATATATTTTAAACGTTCTGGATATTTCTAGCAATTATTCCAGATAAAGTGGTCGGACAAACATTTTAACCCTTGGGGAGATGACGAAGATCAATGAAAGTAGTTGCTAATTTTGTTTTAATTTTAAAACAAACATCGATTTGTTTAAAATTCGACTTTTTAATTAAAATCTTAAAAGAGAACATCGTTAACAATGCATACATTGCTTATCTAGGGTTTCTACTTTTAGAAAAATCCATGTTTCCAGAAAAAGTAGGTATAAATTCATAAATTAACAAGAAATTAATTAAAATTCAAAATACTTAATGGATTACAATGCTGTTTCAACCTTATTCGCGATTTTACATGTGCCACTTATCTTACTGGCACTAAATATAATGAACTCTCATAAAATGGAAGTTTTAGTACATCTAAAATTAATAGAAGTAAAATGAAAATGTACAAGAGAAATCAATGGAGAATAAATTACTTTCTGAAAAAATACGGACCTGACCGTTGGTTTTTGTGATGGTACTTGGTACAAAATCATGACTGCAATGTAAATTAACTATGATCGCATTCAAACATTTTGTTTAAAACGAATGCTCGCAATTTTACACTTTAAATAATTTAGAACTCCCCATTTTTAATCAGCAATGAAGAGCATTGTAAATAACTGATGGTTTAAATTTGTTAATATCCTACTTAAGTTTTAAATAAATACTTTCCTTTTGATTAATTGATTATATTTTCAGTCCCTGGCTGGTCATACGCACAAAAGGGGGTCAAATCCCTGGAGATGGTGTCACCAACATTAAATTAGGGCCGGTGAATTTGAAAGTTTACTCGTCTAATGATAACAAATTGTTTTAGACGATTTTGATGAGGGTCACTAAATTATTTTTTATAAAAACACATCAACGGTGCACTCTTTGAAGCCGTTTGATGATTACAGGGTCACTTATTTTTGATAGTCGATACTTCAAATTTATCTCTATTCGTTGCACAAAAGGAGGAACACGTTTATAAAAGTATGCACGTTGAATTTTCAATTGGTGTGCAATATTTTATTTTGAACTAATCGGACAACAAGATAAGTGGGTGCCAAAAACTGGAATACGAAATGGCTGTCAGCTGCCAGATCTAAAGGTAACAATAATTTGTATTGTAGAATTATTTGGGGCATATCAAGGAAACAAACTTAGTTCTTGGTGGATAGCCAAGATTCTCAAGCATCAAGTTGTCGGATCTACGTCCGAAAAATATTACAAGTATGCTCAACTCCAGCAGAAAGATGAACCAAAACTGCAGGTTCAAATATGTGGAAATAACTTGACACGCTTGAATGCTTTCTCTACGTGAAAATAACTGATTGGGCTTTTAAAAGACACTACTACTGCATAATTGATGGATGTGATGATTCCGCTTTCGCGAAATTTGTGTGAGCATCAAAAAGAGATGGAAGGGAATTTTATTGTGAAATCATTTCCGTGTCCTTTGTTATCTGAAAACTTAAAAGTGAGTCTTGGCAACCAATAAATGAAAGCGGGATAACCATTCGAGGATTTCCTGACCCTTGGGGTGCACCGAGGCGATTTAGTTGTGCAGCTCGTAATTGTTAATGAAATTAGCCAAATTATAACAAAATTTTGCATTACAAGTTTAGTCACCTGAAAATTTTAGGGTTACAGCTACGCGTGAAGAATGTTGCCCGTTCAGCTAAAATAATACGATTATCGTTTTTCTTTCAATGTGAAAGCAGAATGACCCTTCACATACTTACAGCTCGTAGAAAGAACATCTAAAACTGACAGATTTAAAATATCAAAGCGAGCAACCATGTGTTTTAAACACGTAAAACGATTATAAAACTAAATTTGGCACGCGTATAATCTAAAGGGGAATGACGGCGTTCATTAACAAACAAAATCTCAATTCGTGGACCTACAATAATCCCCGTATATTCGAGCTTAACGTTTAGAATGTGTGAACATTCAAACGCGATCAGCGAAAAACGTGCTGCTGGATTTTCAATTACGCTTAAAACAAAAATTAAAAAGGATAATAGAAAATTATTTTAAATAATTTTAGGTTTTTTAATAAATCCACGGTAATCCCCTAAAAGTGGGCAGTGTAACGTGTCGATAAGGAAGTTGAAATATATTTCTTACTTTGTATGTAACATTATAAAATATCTTATTAAACTAAACCGATTACTTTGTTTATTGGTAGTATATTGGTATCCTTAAACCATGTATGGTAGAATTTTATATTCTCGAAGGCATCCGCCATAAAGTAGTGTATCTCGGCTATAACATATTTTTTTCTTGGTGTAGCTATTCAAGCTGCACCACTACTAAACATATATTTCAGAAGCAACTAAATATTTTCTAGCCGTTAAATTGATTTGTTAGTGCTTTTTCGCGTATTTTAGCATTAAGGATTGCCATAAACGTAAATATTATTAAATCGATAAAGCACTTTTCATAAAAAATCTTGGAATTCAAAAATTAGGTCGCATTAAAGGCTTTTGGTATTCAAAACAGGTTACGCATAACTTTATACTCAACATCATAACTGTTCTCCATCCTTAAAGAAGCGTCTCTCACGTCGGTGTCACTCCCTATGCTCATCCCTGAATTGATAAGGAAAGGGATGCCGTGTCGGACGGATTTGAATATTGGTTAGCATTTCTACTAACAAATTTGAAAAGTTTGCATGCTCCCGGGAATCACAAGGCACCTCTAAATGTGAATATCCTTTACCATTTTAGTTTATAGCTCAAGTAAGCTCTATATTTTTGATCCTTGCTGTATTTTATTGGTATAGGCGTATCCCGCAGGTGCGATAAGTTTGGTCTATGTGTTTATTTTACCTTTATATTCCTTACTTTTTTTTAGTTTGATCTTTATTGCAAATTTCTTGGTGCGAAAGTGATACTTTTTGTGTGCAAACTTTGCCAAATTTGACTTCTTATTTACTCTATATCATGTCACGTTTACTACACTAATTTTATACTGTCGTATATTGTTGGTTCTTCAATCGTAAAAAAAATATCGTTAAACTTTGGATTAAAAAAAATCGTGAATGGAAACGTAAATATTAAACACGCTTTGTTGGTTTTTGGGCCACCTGAAATGAAGAGGAAATCTAAATAACTTGCAGATGGAATTGGATGGAAGTAAGTCGCCACTCCCAATACATTAAACCGGCAAAATAAATCTAAAGAGGCCCCTAGATATGCATACAAATCTCTCGATTTTATATGTTCAAACATGAAAAAACGGAAAGCACGGTGACGCAGTGATATATTTCATCCTCTTTCCAATGCCATATCCGTCTTGTAGTAAATCTGACTAAATAGGGACTTCTTCTGCATGCCGGAAAAAATCTTCCCAACTGACAAACTTGTATGGTGGTTCATTTCCCAAAAATCTGTTGGCGAACCACCTAAAAAATTAATAAAACTTGTGTGCATCGTGAAAGCAATCTAGTACAATTCCGACTTGCAATCTTTATTTTTCGCTTTAATTCGAAAAGTAATTTCTAGAATATAAAATTGCACGAGTAAATCTCGAGATAATAAATAAATTGCGTTTGTATTACATTTTTCAATTTATGTGTTCTATTACATCGTATAACGTAGATAATGCGAGTTTTAGTAGAATTTTTATAAAGCAATAACATGAAAGTTAGTTAAAATTGCTAAATTTAACTTTCGTTTGCATCATACGAATTTTCATCTAAATCCAACAAAGACGGGATTAAATCTACAGCAACGATGGTATTGTACCGGGACCTTATTTGAACAAAAAGGGAGACCATTATATTATTACATGTTACTGATGTTACATGACTCACCTCAGTCTTTCTATTGTTCGTATAATAATAACATATCGAGTTACCACTCTAATACCGTCGTCGTCGGGTAGTTTAATCACATCGGGCATTATTTTCCTCGAAAATATGAAAACTAATGTAGATGGTATTACGGTAGTATACAAATGTCAGATATAAAAAAGTAAAATTTTTAATTAGAACTCTGACTTGATGGCAATAAAACTGCTCTTCAAGATAGCATCTGTAACAAGCTTAAAAGGAAAAGAAAATTAGTGGGGCTGAAATATGAGTAAAAACTTCCTCAAACTGGATTAAACAAGAGCAAAGGCACCGAAGGGGGTGCATAACGAATTAGCTCGTGTTAATGTTGAAATTTGAGATCACTTTTAAATTGAAATGGAAGAATTTAAGTTTTCTTAAAGATTTTGCCATTAACAAAATTAAAGGGTGAACAACGTTTACCCTTTAGTTTTATACGTTGGGTGTATGGAAAATTAAACTGCAAATAATTAATTTTGAAATTAATACAGAGTTGATGTAATACCATTTTCAACAGAAAGAGAAATGAGACGGCTCACAATAATGGTGCGGTGATAGCTTAGGGATTACTGAGGATGAACTGGGATTAGAACACCCCTGTGCGCCGACACTGCAGATTGAACTCTTTGACGACCGTTAAGGGTGGTTGCGACGTGCAGTCCTTAAAGTATGTAGTATACATTCTGGTATACAAATTTCCTGTTAGAAACAACTATCCGTTACCTAAAGCAAAACTTGAAAGATTTTCAATTTTCAGTTCTCGAAGAAGCAATAAATTTTGGGGCACGCTTCCGTTATTTAATTGAATTAGCAATAGCAGAGAAGAATGGCGTAATCTGAAATCTAAATTATGATTAGTTCGGGACTAGGGCATTTATTTTGGTCAGTTTAATTAAAATATTGAATTAACGCACCTTTAACGTCCAACTTTCACTTTTGGTTTTTTCGAGCCGTCATTAGCGTTTCTTCAAGGACACCAAAACTATTTTCGATCCTCGAATCCATTAAGTTTAATTGAAATGTAAAAATTAGCTCCAGCTATCGTTGACTTTGAAAAGCAGTGTTATTAGACTATTAATTTACAAATAAAAATCCTTTCCTAATTAGGCAGTTGTGATGAATATTAATAATCTGGTTGTCAAAGTAAGCATTAGAAAAGTTGAAAACGAGTCAGTCACACACTTAAAATAATACACCTTAATGTATTTTTAATCTACTCATCTGGCATAAACACATTTAGCTACCGTAATTTTTTCTTCGTGGTTGGATAAACCAGCTCCTACAATAGATAAAATATTTTAAAACTGATAACTGTTCTTTATAAATTGACTTTGTTTGTATGTTATAATTTCTTGTATCAAAAAGAGAAACCGGCTACCGAAACATTTAGTAGATGAAAACTAGCATTAATGTTTATAACGAAGGACGCCATTATCAAGTGTTATCCTTGCATACCAACAACACACTTTTTGACAATTTTATTGCATATTACAAAACCTGCTTTATACTTGATTAACTGTGTTATAAAGGGTAAAAATACATGGGGTGCTGGTATTGTTAAATTCGATAACATCTTCCCAATGGCTCAATGATTAGAGTCTGTTTTCAGCTGATCCGTTGTTCAACCTCATATACCCTAACAGTAGAGTCTAATATTTCATTAAACTTACAGATGCTATCTGTAAATTTTACGATTCATGCTCCCGACTCGGCCTTTTAATTATTTTATTCCACACTGTTAAATATGGCAGCTATTAATTCAAAGAAATATCTGATCAAAACAAATTCATATACCTACCATACATACATTTTTATGATAATATAATACATTTTTATTCATTAATTTTTGCCGTGAAATGCATTGCTGATATGCTTTAAATAATCGTCCTTTCAATTCATTTTATTTGCTTTTATTGTTTTCATCTCCTAAAAATATCTAGTCGCTTTATTCATGAACTCTGGTAACTCGCAGTAAAAGAAGAAATTGAACGTTTGCTTTTGCACACCCTGTATATAGAGTTAAATTTTTTTCGAAAAAAAAATGCAAGTCATCAGTTACTATTAACATAGTAGGAGATCAATAAACGTGGAATCTCAACCACGTCACATTAGATTTGGAAATAACTTAGACTCAACCCGATGCAGTCCTAATACATAACCCCACTTGTACCTACACTGCTAACCGGCTGTACTGTTACCCAAAGTGATTATTTGAAATCTACCCGAAAATAATTGATGAAAATATCTTAAGATATAAAAGGAAGAACGTGATTCGTGCAAGACCAACGGCAGTAGATAGTAGTAGATTAAAAAGTCACTAATTTTTTTTGAAATGTAACGCAGGACCAATTTACCACTCGAGGGACAAAACCTTTGGTTTTATAATAATATAATTTAAATCAACATCAAGAAAACAATAAGAAATTTCCTACAGGTTAATGAACCAGAAAAAACCAAATGTGCTTATTATTCTTATGGTGGTGGCTTCACTTGAACTGCAAGGATCTGATCTGATCGGAATGGACCTGGTGTATCTTTAGAGTACGTCATGGTTAAGACTAAATTAGGGGCTATGGCAGAAACGGAAGTCGTAATCAGTAACAGTGAGTACCGGGAAGTTAAAGATTTAATTAAATTGATATTATTTTATAAAATTTGGGCCCCCTCGGTCATAATCCATCAAAATAGATTATTTAGAATTTACAGAGCCGTAACGGGGGTAGAAAACACTTGTGGAAAGTGATTTAATTTATACACCCTCCCCGCGCGACCTGTTGGAACCAAACAAGTTTAAAATGTTAATTAGTTAAACCAAAGCAAATTTTACACAAGAAACGGTCATTACCCTGCAGCTAACGCAGTTGGATGCGAATGTGGGGCACCGCAACCTGGGGAGAGTCAAACTTTCTTATGACTAGTCTCGATGCTTCGGAAGGCACGTTAAGCCGGTGGTCCCCTGGGTTAGTAAATTGCCACCATTAACATAAAAAATCAAGATACAGGCACATCTGAAGGTAAGTCTAGCAAGCTACCTAATGGATGTAAAATATGTGTATGCTCATAGTACCAGCATTACCAAGGAAACGACGCAGATATTGAGAAATAAGAGGCCCCAAGGCCTACTAGAAAGGAATTCTCTAGAAAATTGCTTCTAGAAAAGAGGAAGAAGAATGCACATTTTATTCAACTATACGAACATTAATGAAGCAGATATATTCTGTTGTAAGAGGTGACCTTTGGATCTTTTGGTTTTTTAACCCCCAAATATTATTATTTGTTAAATGAAACCAAATAGGTTCTAATGGTGGTATTATAACCTATAATCTTTCTGTTCACTCTAATAAAAATAATTGTTCTCCTTGCCCAAAATTGAAAACACAGATGAAGAAAAACAGTATAACCGTTGATTGAAGAATAACAAGATACGCAGCCTTACGAACAAAAACGTGTCGAAAAATCCTTCAGCGTTGATTGGACGAATATTTATAATTATTCTATTCTACCAATCAACACTAACGTCACCTACATCTCGACCCACAAAGAGACTAATGCCTGTTTTCACCAACAATTTATTTAAGAATTTCCTAGTAAAGAATTACTTAGCTAGGATTCCATAAATGTGATTGGTGAAATTTGACATAGTTATGACATACAAAATTCATGTCAAATTTGACCAATCAAATTTATTGAATCCTAGCTAAGTAATTCTTTACTAGGAAATTCTTAAATAAATTGTTGGTGAAAACAGGCATAAGACACCTAGGTTATCCTTATCCAACAACTGAGGACAAAATCCAAGCACTTCGTTGAGGACACGAATCTGATTCAACAATGAATAATAACTTTCCATACTTCCAGACCCGGTTTTACGCTGAATCGCCTTAAGTTGTGTAAACCGGGGGGGTATAATCAGTTTAAGGAAGTAACGAGATGACTTTTCAAAATTGATAAAGACGCAATTTTAATTCTTAAGGAAATATATTTTTGTATACTTACGACTGGGGGGTATTCCATACCCCCCAGACCCCCCGGTTCTTCCATTACTTACTTTTAAAAGTACCCTCCAGATCAAGTAAAAACTTTTTTAGGGACATAAACTACATAATTACTTAATTTTGTATCATTCTTTAAGTATTTTCTTCTATTTTCGAGGATAGCTAAGCCCTCTAGCTTATTTTACGCCTCATATATGTGCGGCCGTGGTTAGCACCACCTTCGCTGCGTCCTAGTTACACCACTGTAATTTATTTCCACAGACTTAGAGGTTGCCGACGCGACATCTTGGAGAACCAGAATTGTCCCGTTTTTAAAATCATCGGTTAAGGTCAGGTATAACTAACTGAACGAATAACCGGAGGTAACTTATTTATTACCAATCTAATAATAACTTCAGTGCGGCATTCAGGCCGCACAGCTTGGGCAACCTACTCTAATTAACTAATTACTCACAGCAAAAGAATATAACCCAGAAAATATTTTTCTGATAGAATAAGTCAATTATTGTGAAATAAATTAACAATATTTTACGTTATTGTGTAGTGAGTGATTTTCACATATTACACTAATGCAATCATAGTAGCATAACACAAATGAATGATGTATTAAAGAAATCAAAGAATGAATATCGAATTTATAATTTTCATGTTACTTTATTGTTCTGGGACATTCGAACTAATATAATTAACTACGTAGATTTTCCAGACTGTTTTAGGTTAAATATATTTTAAAAGCCTTGCTCAACCCCAAATTGGTGTAAGAAAATATAAATTAACTCACGGATTTAGGCATAACTTAAAACTGCACCCCTTGTTGTGCAAAAAAACGAGAAGTCTAGTATTTTTTTCGGGATATGCAGTGGTTTGGATTCCACGTTAAACCGTAGGTTTAATAGAGACCTTATTACAATATTTCGTGATCTGGCCAAAAATTATCGCAAGGCCGCTGGATTATTCTTGAATTAGTAATAATTTTGTAACCAAAAAGTACAGTTGCTTAGCAACGCACGAGCAGATCTAAATATTTGCTAAAATAATTTTGTAGAATAATAATTTCAATGTACTTACACAAGAATTTGACATGAGCATGACATAAACACATGTCGCTGTCGTAATCACATTGCTATGTAATAAAACGGAAAATACAAATTCTTATCGGAGGAGGGAAACTCTTTTCAGTTTAAGTATTTACTGTCCTATAATTGCATGCAATTATCGTTTTCAAAATTAAATTGCAGATAAACAGGGGCTGGTGTGCACTAGTAATCCATATAATTTCTAATTTTATTCTGTAGTTGAATTTTTTGAATCCTTTTTATATAGTTTTGTAAATATGATAGGATTAAAGTTCACTTTAAATTTTGGTTTCAATTTTGAAATTCAAAATCACAAATTTGAACTTTTTTGTCCTTATCCGCAATTTGAATGTCTTTTACCCCTAAACCATTGAAGGTAAAAATATGTCGTCAGGGACTTTTCTGTAAGAAACTTAACTCTCTGAAAAATTGTTTATATATTGGTACCTATAATAAATTGTTGCTTATTTGTTATTGCTTTTATAGCGTTTCAAGTGTAAGCTCGCAGAACTTTATAATTCAGCCAACAATATTTAATATTTATTATTCAAAATTTACATAATAGCCAGACTATCGAAATGGGACTGGACGGTACCTACCCTACTCTGTACAATACTATACATATTATTAAAAAAAAATTCAATTACCATAGTATAGTACCTACATAATAAGTAACATTCCAATTTTTACAAAAAATATTTTATAAATTTTTTTTCCAAATTAGAAGTTACGATTTAACACTTAGCAATATAATAAATAATTTTGGTCTAATGATTAAAAAATCACTTCCATTATAATTTCCAAGTTCCTGAATCAGGGGTCTTAAGCGGCAGCTTTGTCCGCGTAATGCGTAATCTAACGCTGGAAAACCCACGAGATTTCAATTATGAATACTAAATTAAAACGGTGATACAGGATGCAAATTTTAGGAAAATTTCGATTTCTTGACCAGCACTCAACTTTAACCAGATACCACACTACCACTCAGGCCGTAACTATTACCGCATGTACAACCTTTAATTATTTAAATATGTACTTACATTTTTCCAATATTGTTGTAGTATATTCTTTAGAAAATAGCCTGTTGTTGTGTTGCTTTCAACAAAATGAATTATAAAAGATATTATTTATTGTGTACTTAATAAGTAATTGAAAATCGATTAGAAAACCAATAAATATCCAAGTGAAGTTAAATAAATGAGTTTCTGTGCAAACGGCATTGAAGTTCAACTTTTTTGTACGATTTTAAGTTATGCAACCCAACTAGAACTAACTTCAATGGATGATGCTATAACCTCGATATTAATAATGTAAATGCTTCAAATTTTACAATTATTTTAACGAAAAGCTAACTATTTCAATTCAGAATATTTCTTAGTAAAACTCTTTATTCTTTTGTACGATTGCTTCGTACCTTTCTTTTGGTTGTTATTTTTTAATCATTATTATTGTAAAATATAAATAATTATAATAATTATTATAATTATAATAATTATAATAATAACATAGTTATAATAACCAGCAGTCTGGCGTAAATCAAACACGGATAGACTAAAGAGCGGGAAACCGCGGTTCTAATCCTGATTGCGTCGGATATGTGCTGTGATCTAAAAAGTCCAAAA
Source organism: Rhagonycha lutea (assembly GCA_958510855.1). Classification (NCBI taxonomy): domain Eukaryota; kingdom Metazoa; phylum Arthropoda; class Insecta; order Coleoptera; family Cantharidae; genus Rhagonycha; species Rhagonycha lutea. Next base: position 11,940,892 of record OY294037.1, read on the forward strand.
TCGATCTGTGGACTATGGGGAAGGCAACGGGAAACCACCCCATTAACATTTCCCTAGTAAAGTCTTCTTGGCTTAGCCAGGAGGATCGCTAACATCCGAAATCGGATAGGCACCTGAAGAAGATAAATAATTTAACAGAATTAAGTCGCCACTGTTATTTAAATAATCTTCAGATAAAATATGCAGGGGATTTGTTGAAGTAGATCCAAATGGCTTGAAGGTAAATTTATCTTGATTGCCAGATCTTCAATAGCTCAATAATTAAGATGTTAATAATTTCCACATAATTAAGTACCAACATCAACAGCTTAGCATTAAAAAACCAATAAAATTAATGCGTACTAAATCCACTCCTTTTATAGCCCTTGAAACATGCGTCTTATTGATTTTAGGTTATTTTCCGTATTACCTATAAATTTCAAGAACTTGCACTTAATATGTTCAATCAAAATATTGGAACATAATCGTTTTTTGGACATGTAATTAATTTCAGTAGTTTAAGTCATTTCATTGCTAACTTGCTACTACCCCCCACACCATGTGTTTTAATATTAAGTTTGTAACTCATGGCGCGATTGGCATTTTCAATCAACTCTACCTGTCTACAGATAATTGGATTTCAAACTTTATTTGACAAGTATGATGAGAAGATAGGGCATATACATTATTTTTACGATTTTGCGTAAGTTACGATTACCCTGTAGTTTATTACTGTGCCATGCATGCAATTCAATTTATTCTGTTATCTGCAAAAAATTCGATGTTTGGTTAAAGCAACTCGTTAGTTGAGGTTTTTATTTTAAAACGACATGCAGATTTATTGCGCCCCATGGAAGACGGTTCAAAATTACTTGTTTGGATTATGGAGTAACAAGCATTTTCTGAATACAATTAAGCTCGTAGTAAAATCTGTCGTATGAAATATAAATTACAATAAAAATTTTAGTTACAATTGAACAATGGCTTCCTAATATGCCATATAAAATTAATTGGATGAATGGATTCTTGCAGAAAGTAAACAATGGCTTATTACGATTCCTAAGTAGAACAAAGTTAAATTATCGACTCAAGATCTCCCTTTCATTTTCCTGTTCCACACGTGGACTTAAAATCTAACTGAAAAATATGTTCAACTATACAAGAAGAATTTTTCTATTAGACGAGAAACTTTAAAATTTGTTATAAATGTAGACCCAAAAGCTTAGTCATAACTGCAAGAGTATGAACTATGCAAGGACTTGAGAAGATGTTTGGATGAAAACCCAAAATAATGACTAGCAAGAAATTCACAAAAAGGCAAGTCTCGTCTTCAAATTGCGTTACTAATAGACATACAGACATATACATCTATTAACATATTTTATAAATGAGTTAAGGTTAAATCGGTGTAAATAATTGAATACCAGTTTTAATAATTTAGTTGGAACGAGAAAACTTCCTAAATTTGTTCAAAAGAATTGGTAAATTCCCTTAAAAAATTTAATATGAAATAAATTGAAAAGAATTAGTCGATATGAAACCGACAAAAGTAAAATCTACTTTATCAAAGGGGAAAAGAAGTAAGTATATAACTTTCTTTCTGATTTTATCGAACGATCCTAATTGAAGATAATTAATAACAGGGGTCTTAGCTAATCCATAGTAGGATGAAAACGTCAATTACGTTATTACTAATATTTTCTGTGTAGCACTGATAAACTTGATATATATTTTTAATATTATTACGGCTTTAATTAAATACCTAATAGCGTGTTCCACAACTGGCTTGTCATAGTAGCGACTGACGTTTATTTGACATTTTGGTATATTTAAATAAATTTTAAATGCAACTCAAAATGGAATTATTTGTATGGACAGGTGATTTTGGCTTAAAATCGATGAGTGTCGATTGTTTAAAAGCAATGTTATATATAAAATTGGCGAAAGCTCCGGTGGAAATTCTTTATTCATGTAATCCGCATTTTTTATTTCAACACGATTTTCCAGTTTTCCGTCATGGAAGTATAATATTGACCGATTTTAACGACATCGTGAGTTATTTAAAAATACGCAATTATATAGTCGATTACGGTTTAAGTGGTAAACAAGTCAGCGAAGCTTACGCATTATTAAATCTGGTAGTTACAAATCTCCGTCCAATATTTTATTACGTTCTTTGGATTGATACCCGAAATTATCAGGAACTGACAAAAGTATGGTATAAAAGAGTGATGTCTATACCGTTCAGTTATTTTTACTTACACTATAAAAGAAAATTGGCTAGCACTTACATGGAAACTATGTTTCCGTACAAGAACGATGATGAAGTTATAAAAAATGCCGTGAATGGTTCAGCCATCGAATGCTTTTCATGTTTAGCTTCGCGTTTAGGTCAATCCGACTTTTTTTATGGAAACTCTCCCACCACTTTAGATATTGTTGTCTATTCTTATTTAGCACCCCTAGTGAAAATTCCATTTCCATCTGATAATATAATCAAGATAATAAGCAGTTGGCCCGAATTAAAAAAGTACGTGCAACGCATGGATTCCAAATTTTTTCCAGAGGTTGTGTTTCAGCGCAAGTTTGTAACAAAATTTCCTAGCACTCCAAATATAGCTAACCCGAGAAATAATGACGAAGATGATGTTACGATTAGCTTACCCATGAAAATTTTTATAGCAGCTGCTGTATCTTGTGCTATGTTGGGTTACGCTGTTTCGAAGGACCTCGTCGATAGTGATAAGTGGATGCGCCTGATTATTTAATTGTAACTTGTTTAATTTTTACACTTTTATTCAAGAAAAGACAATTAAATAAATCCTGCTTTATATGGCCAATATAAATTTATTTGTATTTTTTGGAAGGGTAAATTATAAAATTGTAATCATCAATCAAGCAATAAGGACGTGGTTATAATTGACTATACCTCTCAGAATTCAATGTATGCAAACATTAACATTTTCTCACTCTCACTGAACGACTACATCAGGAAACTGAATGGTGCTGACGTTTAATTTGTGTAGTTAATTGAATCTCTCCCCTATTTAAATCACGTACGTCTCTTTACAAAAGTATTGCGTTTTTACTTTCTCTTTGGAGTAAATATAAGGAAGGGTGACTGTTTCTCCTGGTTAGATTTTATTAGCAATTATACTTTTATTGCCAAGGACGAAGAAAGCTCCTAATTTTGAAAAATCATTTAGTAATAATTTCTTGTTCCTTAAGTTATTGTTATCGTTAATGTTAGGGTGCAACCCCTTAGCGGAGCAATAACAATTAACAGTAATATCTTAAGACTTCATAAGAGACTAATATTAAAATTAAAAGTTATTAAATTTATTATGTCGTAGGCTGTATCTTATAAAGGCACAATCGAGTGTAATAAAGTAACGAAGCAGTCTTATAAAATTGAAAGACTGGGAGTTGTAAAAGCAAAATTAATTGATAATTTAAAAGTTAAATGGATAAGACCTTTATCGCCAAACAGGTCCGCGTGGGTTGGGTGAGTGGTTATGGTTAAAAATGTGTTACCTACATAAAAACATTAAAAGTAATTAACTCGAAAAGACTCCCAAGCAATCGCTTCTCCACCTTCCCCTTAATTGTAATTTGTGTGGTTAAGAATAATGCACTGAAAAATTTATTATAAATTATAGTACATTAAGTTAAGATATTACTACCCATTATACTTTTCATAGTTTTAATCTGCATTGTCACATAAAACTACTTCGGTGTACTTTCAAGATTGGGGCATATTTTTCTCCTTGGTTATTTGACGTGCCAATAAATCTAGATAATGGTAGTTGAAGTCGCGTGGAATTATATAAACCTGCAACCATATTATATTGTTAATCCTACGGGTTGCAGTATTTCTCAACATTATTACTGATGTGAAGAAAGGGAAAATTAATGTTTACATAAGCGAGTTGAAGTAATTAAATATGAAACTAAATTTGCTAAATGTTTAAATAATTACTTATTAAGAACTCAAAATCCATGATAATGTGTTAGTAGCACGTAACTGGTTATGTACTTAAAACTTAGATTAGCGATTGTATAATTTGGTGACGTAGAAAAGGAAAACCATTTGAAATTAAGTGAAGCGGGAAGTCAATTAAATTTATAAAAACAATTTATACCAGAAAAAACAAAAAGTAATGAATTGCTTGTAGAAGATAATGTCTTTAAATAAAGTCAAAGCTTGAAAAGGGGATAAGAGCGAAAGTGAAAATATACTTAGCTAGATTTGTAAACTTTTACTCCAGAGCAACGCCGTCCTAAGAGTATCTTGAAAATGGAAAACTATGAATCAAATTTGAAGGATTTACGAGATTGCAATTCAAATTAGTCATTATTCTTATTTTGTACTGTTGGCGATATGCAAAATACAAAGATATACAATTCTTAAAAGAGGGTCACTATATTATGAAACTCCATATTTCTGAATGTAGTGTTTTCCTGATAACAATACTGTAGTACTTATCATGATTCTCGCTTCTTCAATTTTCTTTTATAAATTTTTATTAACTCTATTTTTATTTTTGCAGGTAAGACCCATACATTTTGTTCTGTAAATATTTGGGTAAGTCTAGTTTTCAATTTTTAAAATTGGGTTAAAAGTGGAAAACAGTAATTTATTAATAAAACATGATCTTGTTTTTCCTTTTTATAAATTTAAAGGTTGCAATTCTGAAACGTGCAACATTTTCTTTATTTTATTTCTCATTTTTAAATATCCAACTGCGACAGTTTAAAAATTAGAAAATTCGGCGTGTACAATACAAGAGCATGAGTTATGGAAAATCATTAAATGCACGAAAAGAAAGGGTAGTATTAAATAATTACATATATTAAATAGTAATCATAGGCCTCAACGATAAAAACGGCACTAAACATATTTTTCTAATTATTGAATTCTTCCAAACCGATTAACGATAAGCATAATAGCTATGTCGAATATAAGCTAACGGCTAACTTATCGCTTTCATCTTGAGATTATAAAAGCCTGACGTGGACAAATTGGGGTTTAAATAAAAATCGTGCCTTTCTAGAGGCAATCGGTCCTCAATTCTCCACCACCGTCCTTAAAGGCGGCCAATTTTGTTCTCCAGCTTCAACAGCAGAGCCGTAACGAAGGTAGAAACTAGGAAGCGCATGTGGCAAGGGGTTTAATTTGCGCTACCCCCTCCCTTGCCCCCTTCGAACCAAAGGTTTTTAAAATTTTAAATGTTTATTTACACAATAAGAAACATCGTTAAACCAAATGAAATTTTACACATTTTATTCAACAAATAATTATTAATGAAAAAATTTTCTCCTTGCCCACACATGAATGATTTAATTAATAAGGTTGCATACCTCTCAGACCCCTCGGTAATCCGATTGTTTAATTTTAAAATTACCCTCTAGGTCAGGGGAAAATCAACACCCCTAAATGTTGAAGAAATGGGAAACCGGGGGGTATGGAATACCTTCCACTTTCAGGAAGTAATGAGATGAGTTTTCAAAATTGATAAATCCACAAATTCTTAAGAAGACATACTTTTGGTTACTTACGGCTGGGGGGTTTCCATACCCCCCAGACCCCCCGGCTTTCCGATGGTTTACTTTTAGAGGTACTCTCTAGATCAGGAATTGCTTTTTTTAAGAGATAAACTACAATATACTTAATTTTATCTCATTTTTTAAGTGCTTTTTCTATTTTCTACGGTAGCTAAATCCCCTAGCTTCTTGATGCAGCTCTGGTCAACAGTAGAAATTTTGAGCACTTTTCTGCATTTAAATAATTCAACGTCATAACTTGGACATTTAGAATTACTAAGTAAAATTCTGAAAATACATATCGCTACCTCAGAGCCAAAGTGTTCTATGTCCATAATTGATAATTTTTCACTAGAGGGAAAATAAGTTTTTTTTTGCTCGGAAATTAACAGTTGTTATATATGGACATAGAACAAAAAAGACTCTTAACATTAACAGAGTGAAGCAAACGACAAAATATATAAAGTGATGCACGACCTGAAGGACATACAACAAATTGGCTTGATATCTCAATTTTAAAATTTATGGACATAGTACACTTTGACTCTGAGGTAGCGATATGTTAAGATGACTTCACAACATTTTAAAAGTGCAAAAGTTATCACACTGATGTTCCTGTATAACTGAAGAACTTTCAATCTTCTTAAGTTTTTTGGACTCTGGCTGGCAGGTGGGTCACGTGACCACGCTACTGAGATTCACAATTTGTAACTACGGTTACGGTTTTTGAGATATCCAAGTATGTCCATTTTTCGAGTTTTTGGCATTAGAAATAGCAAAAATTTGGCAATATTTTAAATTTTATTGAATTATGGCCTCTAGCATTTGTATTTAAATAATAAATTACGAGTTGCTAATATTTAAAGTAGTCAATTCTATAGGAACAAACTAACATTTTGAATGTTACTTTTTGAACAAAATTAAAATAATTTGATATGAACAATAGGTGAGTTTTCCATTTACTAGGTGCAACTACCTTCTATAATGATTGCATGTATTATTAAAAGAATAATTTATTTAAAAAAAAATTAATTATCTTTGTTTATAAAATCTGATATATTTGAAAACAGCAACCTTATTAAAAAATATTACACGGTTATACCAAATAATAAAGTAATTAAGTGGTGATTAAGTAAAATCGCACTCTTAAAAGTAATTAAAATGATTGCTTTTTGTTAATACGTTATTAATTGAAAATGTAATTAAACTTTATTATTTGGCTTTGAATCAAAACAAGTCAAATTCAAATCAAAACTTGCGTGTCGATGCCGCCATCTGTATAAATAAATTATAATTATTATTTTTGAAATAATTTATAAATAATTAAAACACACACAAAATAAATCTAATTTCAAAATTTGATATCACTCATAATAAATACCTGTTAACTAGCATAAAGACACCAAAGTGAATTTGGAGTTACCAACAAATTATGGTTTATTTTTCCTTTCAGTTTTTTAGAATTAAAGCGGTGGCTATCAAAATGTGGTATCAGAGCTATTTTCAAATTTAGAAAGCTTTTTTCAATAACTAAAATTTTACTTATGTCCCCCTTAGGGTTACAAAAAGTAACATGACAATATAATAATTTTGGACTCCACTTAAACAGCAACAATACTGTCATTTTTAGAAGGCTGAAGTATAACTTCTAATCTGACGGAATTGAAAATGTTTTTAAATCTTCAGTAAACCATAACAAGTTGTATACTTCCCTTCCCCCCAGCACCAGAACGGCAATTGTCCCAGCAACTAAGGCTGCTCTTAAAGTGGAGGCCGGTTTACCGGCGCCGACCTACCTGCTTATCTCCCTCCAATGTTAATTAATGTAACGGAGGACAAAAGAATCTGGTAACAGGACAGATATTTCAATGCAATTATCGAAGCGGGTAAGCCGGTTCGGAAACCAGCGTTCACTTTGTTCTCAGGCTTACTAAGGAAAAACAACCTGAGCGCCAATTTTTCAAAATAAAACTAAAGAGGTTCGATTAAGTAGTTGACGCAATCCGTCAAACAAAGGAAGTATGACAGTATTCCGAAATCAGGTATATGATACGCACAACCACAACATTAAACAAAAATGCAAATAGAATTTATAATGCCCTCAGGGGACATCCTAAAACAATGCAAATTAAAAATAAATTATAAACTCCATTGTGCAGACGAACTCACATAAAATTGAACTTACGTATTCGGGTTAATATCCAACATGAACATAAAACGTTGTTACAATTAATAAAAAATACGAATTTGCAAGAGTTATGACCAAATTAAAATACCTAGATAGAGCAATTTACAATTTAACCTCCATTATGGCAAATAAATGAGATCAAACTATTCTCATAAATACGGGATTACAAAAATGGGTCTGACCTCTCCGATTCCACAGGTTGGCTCACCTATCAGAAATGGAATGCTGATGCGAATTCAAGCCCAGCTACAATAAAATAATATTTTTCCAAAAAAACGAATTCCATTCCATTCCAAAAGAGGAATAGATTAAGCTACGTGGTGAGTGATGAATTTTAAAAACTCAAAGGCTTATTCGTGGTGGACACATAGAATTTTCACTTATGGAACTAAAGTGCACCGTGATTGGTGATGAAATGTAACATGCGAATGAAAGAAGTCCATGGAGATAAGAATTATTTAACGGTGTCCTCTTTCCTTTAATAATTCCAAAAAATAGTAACAAAAACCATAGTAAAATTACGTTCAAAATATCTTCACAGTTAGAAAACAACTTAGTTCTTAACCACCAGCGAAGCCATCGGAGTGTAAATTCAACTTAATCACTCTAAACATAGTTTGTGGTTTTAATAAACATTAAACGAGTAGCGACGTACAAAAGTGACGCATTGTTGTCATTGTAGAAATGAAAAGTGAACATTGAACAATCTAAACTTCCAGAATAGTTTCAAATTAACTTAGTGTCTCGTAAAACTTTATAGATTGAACTACTAAATTTGTTGTAGTTAACTTTTACTGTAATATATTGAAGTTATTGTTAATTACAATTATTAGCAACAGACGCCAATCTGAAAACTGTCACTTGTAATGTCACAATCGGTAATAATTTGACTACGTAAGACATGATTTTGTTCTCTTGGTTTTCATATCCCTAAAAGTTTATGCTAACTTTCGTATTTCTGTTATAAGTTATAACCTTATAACAAATTCTTTCTGCATAAATTTTGTTGTAACTTTTATAATAATACCAACATATTTGTATTTAAATTTTAATACTACTTGCAATATAAAAGTGGTTGCGACTCCATTTAGTCTGTCATCCTCTTTTTTAATACCATAAATTTAGAGAAGATCGTGGATGTCTACTCCGCCAAGAGAACCCCAAGTCATCACCGACCCTCCTCCATGTCTTACTAAAGTTCTAAAATTTGAATGTGAACGGAATGAGGTTTAAAACCAAATATTTTATTTAATCTATGTGTTAAACAATCGCAAAGGGGGTTTCCATAATTATTCGTTTAAACCCCTTTTTACCATGGAAGTGCTAATTTGACTTTCTTTGGTTAAATTTGTGTAAGCTGTTATTATACTTAACTATCATCAAAAATTTACATAAGTGGCTTCGTGTAAAAACAGTCGCGGTGGTCATTTGATCGATAACATTCTAAAGCCCTTATTGGATAACCCCATACTTAATAAATCGTAAGCTGCATTTATTTTTAACTTTGCGAGGTTTCATTCTTTTGTTGATTTTGTGGAAAACTTGGTTTATATTGCATCTTTGATGTTCTTATATTTTACGACCATTGATCTATCAGTTTGCTTCCGTAGTACGGAAGGACTAACCTGGATGGAGCATTAAACAAAAAAACATTTTTGTGTTCGGTTGAATTTAATTGGAACAAAATTTAATTTAATTATAATACCGATACAATTTTCTTTATCATCCTGTTTGATTTTTAAAAATAATGTACACCGTTATAAAGCTACATACGCAATTAAATGTGCCTCATGTTAAGACAAACACAATTTCCTTCGTTATCCTTTGACAAGTCCATTTTACACAGGAATCTAATTTTGTGTTATATACAAATTTGATATCAACATTTTAATTGCTTTTTAATATCTTCCGTTAGTTCCTTATCAATCGTGCTTTACTCTTCTTATCGGGTTAACTAAATTAACATAAATCGTATATCTGTTCTCATTACCATTTTCGTGATGTTTTTGATAGAATCTATACGCAATCTGAAAGTACAATAAGTTATCAAGTGATTAATTTTGCATGCGAGAGAATATATGATTAAAAAGGCGAATCGGGACCCGTTTTACTACAACGAACTTTGTTCCAGCTCTTCGCTTCAAGTAAATTATTTTTAAGTCTTCAATTTTTCAATAATGTCGAACGAGTAAAAGGTAGTTTAACAAATTCTACCTTTCTCCGTATTTTATGTTATTAATTTCGTTGATATCCTAAAAGGATTTACTTCGGTTTAGAGTTTAATCTATCTAAGTGTCTTGGATTTTTAATTGGTTTTAAGAAAGAACGTGTTCGGTTTATAAATTTGACGTTTAAAGTTCATATATCCCTAATTCGAGAATTAAACGCTAAAAGTTTGGTCTGGTTTGAACTCGAGTCATCTCAAACCCCTGGTATGTGACAGACGGGCCGGAAAAATATACTGAAGCTAAAACTTTGTGTCAACAACATCCTGCTGGTGGAGTTTAACATAAATTTCCTATTTCACCCTAAACTAAGCATTTGTTCGGCAAGTTGGCTTCCAACAATCTAAACTAACTATAGTCTTTAGCTATGTTTATACAGGGGAGTTATTACATTGTAATTTTGTTAACACACGCACAAAATGTTGTCGAATCCAACTTATTTTGTCATCCAAAGACGTAACGTTAACCGGCATCGAAGGAATAAACTGGCGGATAAGCGACTGCCTGACAAAGATAATATTATCTATAAATTTTTCATTATTTACATGTGATCAACTCAGCATACCATCACCATCCTTGTATCGGAAACACGCATATTCTTTTTTTATTAGAAAATTATCTATTTTTCCTAGTCACGATATTTTTACCACACATCTTGTTAAGAGTTACAAGTTTATTATTAAGTTAATAAATTCTATTCGAGTGATTTATTCAGTAAAATGAAGCCTGCCGACAGTGTAATCGCCCACGTAATTTTTCATTCTTTCATAATACCCGATTGCAACCTTTGCTTTGCGATGTTCCAATAAATCTTTAACAAATTAAGATAGGTAAAACACAACATTTTTTTGTTTATTTTTAATTTATTGTACCGGTTATATTTTTAATTTCAAACTAATTATCGTGAGGTCATCGATTTTACGGTGTTAATAGCTTATAAGGTAATTGCTTCGTGAATATTTTATTTTTGCTTTATTATAACATCAACTGCCGTTATTTATTTACATTTTTTATTTTAGAGTTTTAAATTGGGATTTGTAATACGGGAGTGGTTCATATAAATACGGATAGAGACGTGTGCGGCTTTATGCAATTTATGATCTTGTTATAATAGAAAGTCGGTCGAAATTAAATCATAAATTGATTATTTAACTTGGCTGGGATGGTTAAAAGTCGACTGTGAAAAGCGGTCTAAATTTATGGAACTTTCGATTATTTGTTAAGATTTTCTACCGGTTCTGATGAAGCTCGAGAAGACCGACACCGTGAAATTCAGATACAATCAACATTCTTAAATTTTAATTATAAGCGATCGAATTTAGGATTAAGCTGTAGCATTAAAAATTTTCTCAGGGATTATCCGATTTCCAATAATTTTAATTAGGATTTTATTTACTACTCCACTTTCATAACAAAAACTTTTGCTGAAAATGGCCAAGTAAAATAAATTTGGCTATAAATTGGGAGAATCTGTTTAGCGCTTTTTAGGAATTTGAACTTCTAAACTCGGTCAGAATTTGTTTTACTAAGCAAGCACTTGAAAATATCAAAATCGATATTTAATATTTAAAAGTGATATAGAATGCTTATTTATGAAGCTTCCTCTGTATTATCAACTTAGACACTGAAAATTGTTCTAAACAATATGAATATGCATTAAAAAATACTTAAGTTTCAATTTGCCTACTTGCAGTTAATATTTTACTTCGAAGAGGAAAAAATACTCTTGCCAAGTTTAATTAACTGGATCTACCAAAGCAAACACAAAAGAGTTTTAGTCGTTTTTAACCATAGTTCTCGTAGGGTAACCTTGTAAATAACCCATAATATCAATGTTGGATTTTTAGATCACAAGCATTTGTGATTTTTCGCAATTTCCGCTTCTTAGCTTACCGGTAAGCTGAACAAACTACCTGTTACCTACATTATTTTTTTCAGTGTACGTACCATGGCAAAACTAAATTAAATTAAAAGATAACATCAAACTAATTTCAAAAACCATCAATCAAATATATTTAATTTTTCAAAACAAATTTGTGATACCAATTTTTGTTATTATTCAAGGCACAAATTATAAGAAATTACAATCATTTTCAAATAAGAAATGGCAAGAAATTTTTTCCAGCACTTTATAAAATTGAAGTTGGTTTGATTGTATTTTAAACACCGAGACAATTTACGTAATAAAAATTTAATAAATTTGTGGTCACAAAAAATACGCCATTACCTCTTCTCTACAATTTAGTTTCGCCATAATCATAACCCTCTAAGCTCTAAGGTGAGAGCTAACAAGAAAATATAATCACTCCAAAAATTCTCATGATACATATTTATGATTATTTTGTATAATCAACCAACATCTGTGTTTCGGAAGGCGATCGTGACTACTATCTCATCTTTTAATGTTTTTTTTTTGTTTTGGGTGTGTAATAATAAAGTCATTAGTTCAGCCAAAGCGTGTTATGTTGAATAATTAGATACCCGGTTAACCGACAATTTTTAACGCTTCGGCTCTTAACGTTTTCACTCATTGTTAAAAGAACATGAACAATATTTGACGAGAGATGATAATCAAGCACAAAAAATTCGGAAAAAAATTTTTTCTTTAATAACTCAGTGTTGCTTATCAATGCAGAATCTCGTTGATGTCGTTACGTAATAAGGAAGATAGACGGAAGATGTTAAGATTATAAACCAGCAGAGGTGACACCGAAGTAAGGCCAAGTTAAACAGAAGTAGGCAAGTTGCTAATGATAGCTGTTGTAGACAGGTGACAAGCTCCAGTGCTGTTCCAACCAACAAAAACAAACATCAAACTATGGAAAACAATGTTCAAAACTACTTCTGTTCAACTACCAACATCTCTGACTCTGACACAATTTATAGAGGAATAAATTAAAGTTTTAATTTACTAAGACAGTGCTAAAAGTTGTTTATACCAAAGATTTCATTGTTGGTAAAGTTGCAATTCCGTAATAAATATTTTTAACCACTTTTGTAATTTAATTTTATTTCAAAACTTTGCAAAGTGAAACGTAAAGAGATTAAAGTCTTTTTTAACATTTTGCCTTATTGTGCTATCCAGCAACATTATACAAATTTGGTATTTATGCTAAATATTTACTTAAAGTTTTACAGTGGATTAAGTACGTATCTAATTAAAATTAACGTTAAAAATAGTTTTTCAAATTATTATTTTTTTTAGTGTTGGTCTTTCATAACGTCTTAATATTTTCACGGTTTTATCTAACAACAAATCGCTAATTTCATGTATATGTGGCCTCACACATCGTGGCCCAGTGAAGTAAGTTTGACGACCTTGGGGAACCCCCACGAAGGATCTTCGGTAGAAGCAACTTTGCCTTACTTGTATTATTGTTTCAAATTCTTTTAAAAAATTAAACAAGAATCTTTTAATATTCAGAACTAACCCAAGAAAGAATTAAGGAAACGGATGTCTAAAAAGAAAAACATGGGTGCTTTCTGGAGCGAGCATTTAAGAAATTAATTTCTTAATAAAGTTAAGTTTTCCTGCTCTTTGTCGGGCTCAATGAACTAAAACTAACAGGCGGATGAATTCATTTCTCGAAAAAGTCTTAATAACATCTCGCGGTTGGATTGTCATCGCAAATTGCCTGTTATACCTGCGATATTCCTCAGATTACGATTTGATTGCATGAGCAAACTCCATTTCTTACTTTTTCTTGGAAAACAGGAATAAATTATAAGTTTTATTGTTTCAAAATTGTGATAAAATTGCGTCATTGTTATGGTAATTTAAAGAACAATGCTCTAAAAACTAAAATTTCTTATGTGGTAGTTTCAAGTTATTGTGCATTTTCTTATAGTCTTCAATTTGCATACAGGAACTGGAAAACTATATAAATTTGCCTTAAAATTTTTTGCCGCATGAAGTATATTACTGAGAGAGCTCGTTCCATTATTACTTTTGTTCTAGAGAAAATTTGCAATTCAGACTCATTTTTTTATGTTGTTATTGAATACTTGCGCGTTTTTGTTTGATTATTATTTATTACATTAAAAATTATAATGATATTACAGGTTTAGTTTGATTTAGATTAAAGAACAAGTCAGGTAGCGAATAATTAATCAATTTGAATAGATCAAGAGCTTAAATTGGTTAGTCAATTCTGAAGTTAATAAGTTGAACTAGAAAATAAGTTGAGTATAATCAGCAGCGTGGTTAGGTTGATTAATGATTAGTTTGAATTTAGTACTCGAGTAACAAGTCGACTCTAATTTAGTATTTTACCATGTTGGTTATTGTGACAGGTAGAATAAGGACTCGAAAAAGCATACCCAGTAACTTTAGTGCTTTCAACTGAAATTGATTTTATAAATTGCACCTCGACGGCAACAATTACTACATGCATTTGTTAATTCATTATGATTCCTACTTTTAATTGCGTCACTGAATAAGCTAAAACGTGAAAGATCCGTATCTTTAACCCACGAGTGGTGGCTCCGCGTTAACCCACAAATCGAAAATGCATGATGAAGGTTGTAAATTTCCCGAATAACGCGTGTTTACCAACTTTCTAAAGTTTTGCTTGGTATTTAATTTTTTTGGATACATTTCCTTTAACCTTTAAGATATGTTAAATCATTGTAAATTGTTGGAAGCTCCCATTAAACTTTACTCCACCAGTAAGTTTAAAAGTAAAACTCGGAAAGCAGACGTTTTTAAGCGGAAGTAACCTTAAAACTTTGGTAGATGGCCAGTAAGCAGCATCCGCGAAACGGAATACAAACATGAACTAAATTTATGCATCTTTGCTTCGGTGACGTTCTCTACTACTAAAATTGCTCCCATAAAGTTTTTCCAAACAATAGTTAAAGTTGGCAATAATTTTTCAACTTTAATGCCTCGCGCTGCAAAAATAAACAACGATTTCACGTTAATTTTTCATAATTATCTCGACTTTTAGTTAGCTTTACTGATTAATACATAAATGTCTGTTTGAGTCAATTTACACTCCAGTTAACTACGGCATTGTTATAATACCAGTGAGTAATATAAACTGTTAGAAATTTTAATCCGACAGGTGGCTTATTAAAATCTATCTCTGAGAATAATTCTGACCGTTGTGTTCGTCGAGGACTACAACTTAGGTTTGTGTTGTTATGATGAAAAAGGACGAGGCTAGATGCACCTCCTGAAATGTCCACTTTACTATATCCAACCGCAAGTTTTGTAGGGGCAGCTTTCAGCCGTACAAGTGCATTATGACAAGTTAATTTATAGCTCAATTTTTCACTTCCACTTTTATGATAGCTTGTTGGAAAATTTTGTGACGTAATTTTCAACAGATTTTAACACCGACCAATAAGCTTTGATTTTAACACTAGCAAAGCGATAAAATTGTTCCATTACACGTAACTCTCGAAATAATGGTGATCTGAATATTTGTAATTTGTACAAATTGGTAATATAATTCAGTGTTACCTTAAATGTTTTCTTGAAATTCAAGGATAGAGGCGAAGGAAGTAATAACATCATATTGTCAGTAATACTGTCACAGCTTAATGCATCCACTTAATGTTCCTCAGACTGTAATTTTCCACGTTGGGGTTTTAATAAAGTCTCCATATTGCAATACACCCTGTAAGCTTAATAAGTTCTTATTCAACATACCCGCACGGTAAGAAGATGGGAAAAGTTATTAATATTTTATTTTTTGTTTCCTTATTTTCCTTCTTCCAGCTTGTTATGTATAAAAGCACAATATTAGTCACCAAAACCGAACCCCGACTACTTAAAAATAATGATGGCTGTCGTAATGGAAGCTTTCCGTGGTCAAAGATATTAAGGAGAAATCAATAATTTAAATATTTTAATTTAACATTATTAGGCTAATTGGATCTAATTAATTGTAACCATTACTTTGTAAACCATTACTTAAATGTTACTCTGCTATGGGGATATTCGGCAAAATTTATAGAAAGTCTTTGAACTTTAGAAAGCTTCGACCAAATATTAATTAGAAAAGGGTTCCAGATATTAAGCGTCATATGCGATGCAAAGGCGAAGTCTTTTTCACTTGGAAAAGCAACCAAAAAATATTCTTCGCTTAAACTTTCAAATTTTCTACCTATTAAAGCGGCAATTTGTACTATAGCAACTATAAACTTTTATTTCATGTTCTAAATTAGAGAAACTAATTTTAGTTTGTTTTATAATTACAACTTAGAAGGATCCAATTATATGGCTACATAAAAACCTAATGTAAAATATTATGGACCTTCACCAAGGTTAACTGTATTAATTAGGTATTTGCGTAAGGAACTGTATCGTTTTCCAATATACTTTTAGCACCTTCATAAAATATTCACTTTATTTTTCAAATTAAAAGTTAAACTCCCGGTGTTTGAATTACTACAGCTTTTAAAACAGCGGTAAAAGATTTTACGGTTTGGTAGACATTTTCAAGTTTTTACTAATTATTATAATAAGATAAGCAATTTTTTTGTTATACATTTTGCAGGTTACTTTAGAAAAAATTGCTTGGATGCGTTTATTATAAAAAAAAATTGAATTATTTTCAATAACAAACAGGATATTAACATATGATCGTAACTTTTCCAATATTCTCGCCTAGGAAATCGCGAGAAAACAGCGACACGCTGCGACACAAAGGGAAATTTAGCTGTCAGTGCTCATCCGATTTGAAATTACTATTGTTATAAAAACGAGCTGTCAGTAAAAGGAAATTATGATATTGGTAGTTACTGTATTGATCATATAACTCGGATAACATTACGAACGAAACGATTTTTGCAGCAAATTGTATTGGGCAAATTGTAATTACCAACATAAAATCCATACTGCATTGTCCCTCATAAAACACGTAAAGTACCTGCACGAATGGTTCATTTTTAAATAACTGATTTTATATCTAATAAATTTTCAAAATATTCTTATAGACAGTCTAATTTCACGTAACGTTAAATAAAATGGTACCAGAAAATATTGCGATATCAATCATCCACGAGTACTAATCTGACGATAGGATTACTTACATAATTTGATTTGGTAGAAATATGGACACCCATAAGAGGGTTCGACGAGACGAGGGCGCCCTCAAGATGCGTTAGTCCCCCCAAAACATATTCAACTTACAAGTTAAAATCAATGTGGATGATAAAGTAGACAAAATATTAAAAGATATCATCACGGTACCACTATAATAGAGCAATGAACGCTATAAAGTGATCCTTGCACAGGATTGATAAAAATATCAAATCAATTTAATTATGCAAACCTTAAGTGGTTTTTCGCATGGAAGTGGTTTAGACTTTCAGTTTTGCAAAGTTTGCGACCACTCTGTGTTTGGTTGTCTAATTTATAAAACATTTCGTCACCTTGCATTTTCAAGTATTTCAGCAACAATTTGTTGTTTCAAAAGTTTCATGTAAATGAATAAAATTAAGCAGTAAAAAATTTAAATTTTCTTTTTATAATGACTGGAAAATTTATTTGAATTTATTTACACTAAGCACGTTTTGCTTGTGTTTTCTCAAGGGGTTGCTTCTGACGAACATTTTAATAGTTTGCTGAGCGAACAGTCTTCAAATCTTCTACGTTACTAAAATACAAGTGTTTAAATTACATTTCGAATATTTCCCAGGCCATAAAACTTGAGGTTTCCTCGGACATTTTCCACCTCCCAAAAAGGAAAGAGAAACTTTTTAGATAACATAGCATACAGTTACATCCTTCTTTCAAATTAGCATTAAAAGAACGTATTTGTAAATAATTGCAGACAATTTTTGAATACGTAATTATAGTTAAATAGCGTCGCAAGTAGTTTTATACTTTTTAACTACGATTTAGTAGATTCGAGTCTCTCGATGTTTTTGTCTTAAATTGTCTTGAATTCTAGAGGCACTTCGCTATTTTGAGACAACGAATGTTTAAATGCAATTTATTGCAAGCGTCGTTAAATTGAACGTCCATTAGAAGTCTTTCACGAAACAAAATAAAAATCATTGCCTCAAAGTTCAAAATTGATCCTTAAGATAACCGAAAATGTAAAAAATTTTATTTCATCTTTTGGCTAAACCACACGTCGACTTTATTTTTAAGAAGGAAAAATATCTCGAAATGTAGCTGCTTAAGTAGATTTATGGGTCAAAACAACAACATTAATTCTTAATGGGGAGATGTTTTGAACAAAATGTTTAAATAATGGTGGGAATTTAAATCAGTATTTTCGTTGGTGAAACGTTCTACCGCAGTTTACATCACCTAAACTCACTCAATTAGCAGATATTTGTTTGTTTTTGTTGGTGATGTGGATGTAGCCAAAACACTGCTAAAATATAGTTTGCTTCCCTCTCATTTTCCAACTAACAGTTAGATGGATCTTTATTATGGTATTTAAGTTGGCTCTAAACTAGCACGTATATTTGAGCTTTGAGACAGTGACCCCCCGTTGAGATACATCGCATTACTAAATCTTGGTTAATGGGGAGATTTATTATCATTTGAGGTTCGCTTAATGCTCACATTCTTGGCAATTATTTAACTCTTAATATTATTTTTTTTTTAAATTTTCTACACCTTTTCATAAAAATTACTAATTAAACTAAAATTAAATATTTTTTGACATCCTAAAGAGATTCAAGTTAGATTTACCCCAAAAATATCTACAACAATTTTTCTATTTTCCTTTTACCTTCGTATAGTAACTCTTTAAATGTCAGCGATATATTTTTTAAATCGAAATGGTTGTCACTTCTATGTATATATTTTCGTGGAGTAAATTACAGAAACTTTTTCCAATCCCATTATAAATAGTTTTTTAATTCAAATGTGATTCTATATAACAATATTTTACATAATCTCATACATATTCTTTTCCAACGGAATTTACACCATCAATTTTAGGATGACAAACGTATATTACCAGTAAAAGGGGGCTTTACTGAATAATGAAGAAGCATTAACTTTAAAAGGTACAAAAGCAGGACCGTAGTCAGATTTTTTCCATTCCGGATACTCTTATCTATCGGTTTTCGTTTAAGCTACCCTCGTATACCGGATAAATTTTGTATATCTAACAAATTTCGCTATAAATTATAAGATTTTGACATTTTCTTGGTTGCCTACCTAACTACCCTTGAAGAACGTGAACCTTAATTTTACATTGTCTGCGTACAATTTAGTAAATTGGTTGTGAAGTAACTCAATACGCAATTGAGAATCTATTACTAATTTATTGTACCTATACACGATTTCGAATTTCTGTAGTGGAAATACACGAATATTAGTGTTATTCATGCTTCCCTTATAAAATATTATTTCACACACAAATTTTACCCTGCTTACTAATTTCGCTAGTGTTACTAAATTTTCGAGTGTGAAATTATTATTATTGAGAGTTCTATCGCTGCTATTTTCTTAATTAACAATATCGATTTTATAAATAGTTGCCTATTTCACAAGATATTGTCTGCATCATCGGACGGTCGCCCATATAAAAATCCTTTTCAAAAGCGTGAATTTTTGCTTTTAATATTATTGGATTATTTTGTAGAGCATTAATTTGTTAATTAATTTTCAGTGACTTGATCTCATGTGTTAAAATATTTCATTAAGGTATTTAATGAAAATTCCAGTAATTCTGAAGATTATTATGCTGTAATAATTTTGATTACGTTCTTTCGTTTTTCAATCGCATGCAAATTTAGGGTTGTCATGGTGTACTAGCTGTGTATTTAATTACTGGGGGATAGGAAATTAGAAAATATTAAATTTTTAAATAAAATGAATATTCATTAGCCACATCTAGGTTTTTATAAATTTGAAGGATTTTAAAAACAAAAAATCCAATATGGTACCCACACACTTACGAATAACATACACAGAATATCGAAAAATGTTTTTAAAAATCCAATAATTTTTCTCTAACCGTTCAGAACATTTTCCATCCGATATTTGCTAAAGAGAAAAATCTGTTTAAAGAAATACGGTCGGAAAGTAAATTAAAGCTGGGTTATAATTTTTTATTATTGAAACTCAGTATTTTATTGCCTTGAGTTTGAAACTTCTCCATCATGTTAGATTACAACTTTTGATGGACAATGTAGCTTCACTTACCTGATACACAGTTTATATCGGAAGAAGAGCTCCCAAAAAACATTGATCGCCTCAAAGCTACCAAATTTCCTTCACCAGACGTTTCACAAGCTAACCAATAGAATAGAAGGCAAATTTTAGCTACGCTTTACCCCTCCCCCTGCCCCCTCAGTTCCAGAGTGGATAGATCTTGATCCATTGTGGGTTCTGAATACAGTATAACTTAGGCGATTGTCTAATTAGGAAAAAGGTCATTCTTGGGCGACAGTCTTTTAAAACTTTGAGAGGTTTGAAGAGTCCGAAGGAACTGGGAAATTAGTTCAATCCCAACTATAACAAAATTAATACTACATTCCTGCCAAGACTCGGAATTTCGAGTCCCTGATGAAGTGATGACATTGTTAAGTAAAATGTGGTATCTAAAACTGATGCCCTATTATAGCATTTTTTAAAATGAGTAGATTATGCAGAATAAAAACTTGCTAGTTTACGCCACAGTTGGTATCTAATTGTGATGTAGGAACGACAAGGTTGTTTCAAGCAAATCTGTTAACTCATGTTAAAATGCGGCAGCAAGGGAAGTTGGACGATGGTTAATTGACATCAACTAAAAAGATTTAAACCATAGCAAATTTATTTACAAACCTGCTAATCTGTATTAAATGCGGAGTAACTTACGACGTTTTACTCAATTCAATTCAAAAGGAGGAGATTAGTCATTGCCTTGCAGCTGACGCAATTGGATGCGAATGCGGGGCACCGGGTTCAAACCTGAAGAGAGTCAAACTTTGTTACGACTAGTCTCCGTGCTTCGGAAGGCAGGTTAAGCCGGTGGTCCCCTCTAGGTTAGTGAATTGTCACCATTAGCATAAACCAGGAAACAGGCACATCTGAAGGCAAGTCTAGCAAGCTACCTAATGGATGTAAAATATTTATATGCTCATGGAACTAAAACTGCCATGGAAATGACGCAAATATTGGAAATAGCAAGCCTTATGGCATAAACTAAGTTGAAGGAAAATTCAAAAGAGTCATTTAATGACTCTTTGCTTTTGAACAAAATTCTTATCGTAACTTACATCTAATTACATCAATTACCTGGACAATTAAATGCAAGCTTTCTCTCCTTAAAGGAGGAAACAAATCGAATATGTTTTGAATATTGGTAAAATCATTTGAATGATTTATTTTAGAACTCATAAGATTTTGCTTGTATCGCATTTTGTTGAGAAAAATATTGGATATAAATTATTGTTTCTTAACTAACTTGAAAGTTTATGAAGTTGTAGTTGTCCTTATGAATAAAACTCCACAAGACAAAGAAGTATTATTTATTTTCAGTTTTAGAAATTAATTTAAAAAGTTTTATAACAAAATACATATTATGACAATTAACTAATGGGAGTTTTTTTTAGGTGTGCAGTTGAATTTCTCGGGAGACAAACTTGACATGGTAAAAAGTGCATTTTCTTGAGAAAAGTAGTGCAGGATTTAGGTATTTGATAAAAATGCACATGAAGTTTACTAAAAGTTATTTATATTCAGTTGTGGTGCGTTCAAGTTTTACGCTTGAGTTCGTTTCAGTAATCCATCATATTTAAATAGACTAAGAGAAGAATTATCCTGACGCCAACTCAGAGTAATATTATGAGCACTGATGTTTTATACATATATGCTCTTGATATAAAAAGCTATAAAGGAAATAATAAATGCACGAAAGGAATAAGTCATAGTCGTTCACGATTTTCTAACAAAGAGTGAAAACATTTTCTTTCTTTGTTATCTGTGCTGATAGGATCTGACAAGGAGTAATCTCTCACCTACACAACTTTTCACTTACCTGGTCCATGTCAGAGAAACCTAACTAGAGTCGCGGTTTTAAAACCACCGTCTAGCCGCACTAACTAAAAGTAGAACTTCATTTCACCATTTTCCTTTTCATATTTATTTTGTAATTTACGCCAACAGGATAAAGTTTTCTTTGTAAGTTATCTTGCCTGTCAGTTTGGACGAATGCCCAACTACAGTTGCGTTTGCCTGCTTTACAATGATATTTTACTAACAAATTTTCTGCTTTATGTACCGTAAATATTTTGCATAATGCAATGCTACTGAAACTGGATATTTTTCCATTCCGACCAATGCAAAATTATACCTCACGGCATACTTACGTACACCTACTTGCACCAGAAATGTATCTCAATAAAATTCAAAAGTATTGTTTAAAGAACCATTTTACGCTTGTGTTTACTTCGAGTAGCTCACGTCGGAGAAAATTCGAAAATATTTTGTTTTAAACTAAATATTTGCTCGTATTATTCAATGATGGTAACATTTTAAAATACAAATACAGAATCTCGTCACAGCTTAGAAATTTTTTCCAAGACATTGCATATTATCTAAACTGACATCTTCCATTCAGAGAGAGTGAAAAGAAAAAATCTGAGGAAACATTTGTATATTTGTTCACCCTTATTCCAGTTTCTTTTACGACTCCCGGAAAGAAAGAAATCACTGTCACTAGCACGACTTAAAAGAGTAAAAACTACCTTAAATATTTCATAAGTTGGTTTTAAGATAAACGACAAGGAAACCTTCCAGGCAAAATTTTTTATGCTAGTAAATATGTTTCATTTGTGGTGTTACTCCGAACATATGTAAATTATCTTTAGACTAAAAATATTTAACATTTAAATTATTACACAGGGTGATCCTTGTGAAGTTAGACCATCCAAAAGTTAACATTACAGAATGGCTATTGAAATATTTTACTTTTCGTCACTAGGGATGAAATGCAAGCGTTGATTATAAAAAGAACGTCAGCGATGGTGTTTGAACCCGTTATGCATATACTACCCTTTACATTAAATTGGGGTATTAATGTAACTATGAATCGAGATATTTTAGAATGAAATCTGCAATCAATTTGAAAATTGTGATGGTTAATTTTTTAATTGAACCTGATTAAACAGTAAATTGATCGTGATCATAAGTCAGGAAATTTTGTTTGAACTCGCTTTTAATAAAAAATTGAAGCATTATCAAACGAAATGGCACCAATAAAGAATGACAATAAAAAAAGTCATAAAGACAAATTTACTTCGGTAGTGAATTATTCGTTTGCAAATTTTCCGCATCACGTAGAAAACACATTTTCTATAATATAACACAGGTCTGAAATTAAATTTGACTTTAATTTTCGATTGTATTGCTTTGTATATTTTAAATTTTATGTCTTTTTTGTGATGATTGTTTCAGGTGAGGCTGCAAAATTTACATTGTATAAAATATTGTAACGTAATTTATACGAAGACGCTTCTTCCTATCTGCAATGCAGGGCTGAGCAGTAAACCTGGTCAGTTTGGATTATTTTGTGTGGTTATTATCGGGATTAGTGCGTCAGTTCCCGGTTTACTTTAACCACAGTTTCGGCTATTCCATGTTTACAGAGAATATTAAATTTTATTGTTTAATTTGTACTCTCTATATCTAAAGGGTCGTATACTACAAACCATAATCCTGATATGTAGCTCCACGTCTTCTAATTGCTACATTTTATTTAATTTTCTACATGAAAATTTAATTTTTTAGTTAACCTTCAGACACGAAAACCAAATTCAAATAAAAATTAAAATGACGAACGAAATAATTTAATTTTCCGCACAGATAAAACCAAATGGCACTCGTAAAATTCATAAGCAACGCTAGATTAAAAATACATTAAGCACGAAAAGGTTTTCCGCTATAAACACCGATGATTAAAAATAAAAAAATGTATGTGCATTAGGTCGGTTGAAAATTTAGTGAATCCAAAAATAATTTTGAATTATCCGGTCCCTAGAAATGTTAGTTCCTTCGGTTTTCCTAAATTACCCATTTCATATTTGACGTGTTGGTGAAATATGCACATTATAAATATTGGAATAAATAATGGTTTTTCCGCCTTATTCCAAAATGGAAAAGTTAAAATTTCTTTATTGAAAAAGTAATATGGCAGATGAATAGCACTCGTTTGACAAGTATAGTGTGAATTTGTACATGCATACTGCATTTTACATGAAACTTCCGGCCGTATTTTCACACTTCACACGTTTTCTCTTTCAGCATTTAATAAACTTTTTTCTTAGCTTTTAAAGCGTTGTTGTTTAAAGTACTAGATGTCGAGCTTTTATCCTACTTTTTTTACTAGCTGCTTTGAATTAACGATTGTCGCTTCGAGCTATACCTGAGATTTTATTGTTTCATGAAGGTTCACTCAAAAAATCTTATAAACCAAGCAAGCAATATTATCATCTTTGTACATCCAATAACTAAACCATTAGTTCTTACCGTTAATAATATCTAAACTCAAACTTCAAAGAATTTCACACTCATTTAATTTTATACAACTTTTGTTTAAAACTCGAAAGGCAAGCATCTGTATCATCAGACGCTTTCCATCTAAATAAAATTAGATGTCGTTTTTTAGTACCTACCTACGCCATCTTTAAATAATAAATTGGAGATCCTGCCATAGCTAAACTTTTATCCACGGGAACTGACTATTATGAAACTTAATTATCTGTGAAATTAGGAAATTATAACTTTATCATTTTTTCTTTCGGATTAAGAAAATCCCACTTGATGAATTTGTAAATCTAAGCTGAAATTACTTAGAACGGTCACCTTTAAAATGTTACATTAAAGGTCAATCTTTTCATTAATCATTCCGAAAATTTAAATTTAAGGTCCACCGAGTTTCTGATTATGTTAAGGTTCAAATGCCAAATTTTATTTGTTCTACAAATGTCACGACCCTAACTTATATTAATTTCTAACATGGGGTTAATAGAACTTAAATTGTTCGAGCAATTAATTTTACCAATAATTTCAAAATCTGCACTTCCAAAGCTCGTGAAACCCAATAACACAGAAACTTAAGCTATAAGTGAAAGATAAAAATTAAACTTGTCTACTTCCAGTTGGAAAGCTTCTTACATTGAATTCGCGAAGAACATCCGAACAGTCGTTGTAAAATGTAATTGGTTTTCTCGTCAGCATAGGTGCAGCATATGTCCAAAATGCAATTTCAATTTCGCATTTGTTCCTTTATTTGCAACTTAAATGCTAAATTTGTTGTAGGAACAAAAATTCTTTGCATACATTACATTTCAGGATTCATGTAACAATTTCTTCCAACGAAACAATTCAAACGCTCGTCATGCTGTGTTCTTCCTGGATTATATTTTATTACAAATTTTCATAGCGGTATGTGTAGGCCCATAACTCGATTAACCACCCTTTTCCATTCCACTCTATTACTAACTATAGTCCTGCGTTTGCAATCCGCAAATTTTCTCACTTCAACTTCTTCTTCTATAAATTTTACTTTTCCATGTGGAATTCCTCTTATATCTTCTATGCTATTTTCGTATTACCCAATTGTTTGTTTTTTCAAATTTGCCTTTTCATCTTTACAAAAATGTGTAGTAGTGAGACAGTAATTTATTCTTGTAATTTTTTTTCTCGTTTTTCTCTGTAGAAGATCTCTATTCATGATATTTTTATTGTGGATAATTGTATAAGATTTTCTATAAATAATTAAGTACTTCATAATTATGGTTCACTTGTCAACTTTGGCATATTGGATTCTACGAGTATAATAATTGTGATTAGAGCTGTTTGGGATTGTCTGGCAATTATTATAAATGGTTCTTGAAGCTAATTTGAAATTGTTCGCGAGCTTCACTATAATGGATATGCAGTTCGCTAATTATATTAACTGTCTATTCCAGCATTCTCAATTGATAATAATTTCTCATTTAAACTCGCATTTACTGTTATCGAAAGTGGATTATTATAATTTAACTAAAGTATTGGAGGACGTAATTGCAAAATTTCCATCAATTTTGAGCTGGATTTTACGAAATGGTTCAAAATTGATAAATTATCAATAAAAACGTTAGGTTGTATCGATTGTAGTAAAACATGTGATAAAACTTGCCGAAATATTTGTAAGGTTCAATAATAAAATCA
Source organism: Rhagonycha lutea (assembly GCA_958510855.1). Taxonomy (NCBI): domain Eukaryota; kingdom Metazoa; phylum Arthropoda; class Insecta; order Coleoptera; family Cantharidae; genus Rhagonycha; species Rhagonycha lutea. Next base: position 11,966,945 of record OY294037.1, read on the forward strand.
CGTCCTAATGCTAAGCCAGGGAAAATTGAAAAATGACGATGAATATTAAGCTTTCATCTCTCGGGAAATATTAACGCCGATACTAAAATAGTTTTACATATTTATTATTAACCCTTAGGGCTTAAGAACAAAGCAGGGTAACAACGTGTCAGTTTCTGCGGCACAAAATACATAATTAGAGGGTGTCAGGTGATGACGAAATGAAGTTGTTGAGTGTAAGCCGAGATTCGCTGCGGGCAAGATGTTGAAGGGCGTCTGCCTTCATTCTCTTCTCTTTGTCAAAAGATAATGTACTGGATTACAATCTACAATTATAATCAGTTCATTTTGATAAGCACTAAAGAGACATAAGGTACCCTAAAAATGCAAACAAAAAGAAATTAACTTTGACATTATTTGCAAAAAAAATGTTAGCAGAGTCGTATTTAGATTGCATCTAAAAAATAACGTCATCGCAAATTGATTTAACTGTAAGTTGAAAAGTATACAAATTTGAATTAAAAACCTAGGAATCGAAATTATGACGTAGTATCCCTACAGTCAAACTCCTTATCTATTACACCAAACTACCTGTACGATGCAAATTTACAGAAAGTAATTCAATGGTAAAGTTCAAAATATAGAAATTGATATCATAATAAAGAAAATTATGAATGAAACGGGGATAATTATTTCGAAATTAATGAAAATTGAAAAACAATCGGAATCCCATCAGGGCTGTTAAATTAAGGGTAATTTTTTAAGTCCTTTTATATATTTATAATCTGTCCATTTAGGTACAATAAGTAAAAATTAATGACTGCTATTTATTTAAATGGGCAGAACAAGAATGATGAAAATTTAACAGGACCTATTATTTAAATATAATAACATTTGAATAAAAATATTCTATAACAATACTGTGAAAATAACAATGATCCACAAGAGAAGTTTATGGATATGTCAATGATCAAATAAAAATATTGTCCGGGACACCTAACTACCCTTGAAGAACGTGAACCTTAATTTTACATTGTCTGCGTACAATTTAGTAAATTGGTTGTGAAGTAACTCAATACAGAATCTATAAACAAATTTGGTTGTAATAAGCAACAAATATATAAACAATAATAGTTATATCCCATTGACCTTCCCACGTCGTTGGTTGCCGCGACTACTACGGATATTATGGTGAGATATTATGCTCAGCTGCAGTAAAATGAAATCATCGGTATCACAGAACTGCTAAAAATGACATGGTAATATAAGGAGGGACGAGACAAATCAAACAAAAGTGCAAATTATGAGAAACTGTCGATGTCGCGTCCGTCGTAGTTTAAAATTGAAAATGAATGACAGCTGTTGAAGTGTGACATGGAAACGAGCAAGTTCAATCTAGATATAAAAATTTTCATCAATCTAGAAAGAAAAATAGACCCCATGGTAAGTGACAAACCAAAAAGCACCATGGTATAAACTTGATCTGGGTTTTCCATAAAACAACCATTGGTTGTTTCTATAGTGTAAATAAAAGGAAATTATTCCATTTGAACAAAATTTGAGGCTGTAACAAACATAAAACAGATCAAGAACTAACAATTATTTGTCGTACTCCACTTTTGAACATAGGCCTCCCCTAATAACTAAGAGAGAAACTATTCCCTCCATACTTCGATGTCCTTAACTTTTTTAAGCCACTTTCTGCCCATCATCTGGGATTTAACATCTGCTTCTCTTTGAGATTTTTGACTTCCAGTTGATTATTTTTAGTATTCATCTGTTATGGGCCTGTTTGACCATAATGTAACAATTTAAAATGTTTTCCGTCTTCTTTAGGGCTTCGTGATGTTCGAGTTAGAATTAATGGTAAAATATAAATTGACTGAAAATCGAATAGTTACTCGAATCTTGTAACTTGTAGTTCTGAATAAATAACTAAATGAAGAAGTTGTATTGGGTGTCCAATCCTAGTACAACTACCCACCCTAACTGCTTTCTTTGAGTTCAGCGAACAGTTCTTCATTTTACCTTTGTAGCGTATAGATAAACTAATCAATTAGCATTAGTAGAATAACCTTATATTTTGCATTCGATATCACTTGATCTTAAATATCCAAAATCGATCTGTGGACTATGGGGAAGGCAAAGGGAAACCACCCCATTAACATTTTCCTAGTAAATTCTTCCTGGCTTAGCCAGGAAGATCGCCTACGTCTAAAGAAGATATGGCACTAAGAAGAAAGAATATCACTGCCAAGCGAATGATCATTCAGGATCATTTGCTCATAATTCAATTTTTAACCTTCATCCGCTCGTGTATGCGGCAAATTGGCCGCAGTAAGACAATTAGGGTAGTTTGTCGCTGTACTGTGCCGGTTGGTGGAGCTTTTTTTATTAGAACACGGGCATGATGGTCTAGTGGAGGAGATAGTAATTAACGAATACAAGCCCTTCCCATCCCTCCCATGACGCTCTGGAAGGAAATGGGAGAAACATTCAAAAAGGCAAATTCCAGGACCCAAATGCGCGAGTGAAAGAAAGTTAAACAACATAAATTTTGTGAGTAAATCAGAAAATGAATAATAATTTGAGTATTTTTCGAATGAGTTCCCATTCTTTAAATTCCATCTGAAAGAATCCTTAATGAACATTAACTTGGCAGTGTGTCGATGGTATTACACAACTCAACCATTTTTTCACCTATAGAATAAATTAAATTATTCGAAATTCCAATTTAAAAAAAGTTAATGATCATTAATTTTTAGTATGACGAAGTGTTATTCTAAATTTTCTTTACATTTTTGAAATGATTTTAATTGTATTGTGGTTAAAATGTTCTCACAGCTAAAATTAATTTCAGTCAAGTTACTTTTGTAAATGTAGAAATTGACTTATTATAAAAGAAAAATTCCTTGTTTGCATACAAAGTCGTTTCCGTAATATTCCACACCGTTTCAGTTCTAACGATTGAATTACTCGAAGTTGTTTTCTAAGCCCTGAAAGTAAGTTGTGAATTATAAAATACTTCCAATGCTTTTCCAATTTTGTGTGTTTAATGGTCTGCATGAAAAACAATTTTATGTAATAAGGTAGCATTAAATATTAAAATTTTTTAAACTAAAAATGGGATAGACGTCAAGTAGGAGAAATAAAGTTCTGAATTTGTGACAAGTCTCAGTTTTTGCAGAAATGAAAACTTTGTAACAGCAACAACTTTCGTGATACTTTGTATATTTCTTTGTTACATTCTACATTATCGTTTTTCCAAATTGAGTTATTTTACAAAGGTGTTCCGGTTACATCTAAAAAGCCATTTTGATGATTTTATTCAATGGTAATGTACGATACCGCGACTTCATTATTTTATCGAATTATGAGGCAGAAGGGTGTAGATAAATATGTAAATTGGTCAAAATTTTCTTTGTACCACATCAAAGAAGGGAGACAAAGTAGATTGAAATAAAACGAGGGACAAGCATTATAGATTTTCAAATATGTAAATATAATTTCTTCCTTGCTTGCGATGAAAATATGAAAATGGTCACAATTTATTTTGAAACCAAATTTTCTATCAAGGGTTCATTTAAATTTTAATTGCGTTGCACAAAAATATTTTAGAATTAATAAAATAACCGATTCGAGTCCGCTGATTCTACGCTGCCAACCTATTGTCGAAACGTCAAAATGTTAACTACGCCAGCACCAGATCAAATTAACAATCTATCGTAACTGCGTGTTTCTGTATCCGGTACAAAGAATATCAATTAAAGTGTTGAAACGAGAACTGTATTTTACAAAAATTGCAATCTTTTATAGTAAATATTATCAAAGCTTATTCTCTAAAGGAGCTTATCGCTAAAATCTCTTTATTCTGGTTGTGCACTTAATTAAGCAATTTGTGTACTGTTGGCAAGGCTGAATCTGACAAAGGCTCATTGGAAGTTTAATCTGCTGCTTGGTCTGGCTAGAGTTTGCTGCGCTTTTGAATATGGTGGTGTGTTCAGACATAAAATTCTTGCTATAATATAATACACAAGATCCAACTCGTCCACTTTTCCATTGTATTGGCCAATTAGGTTGCCGGACAAAAATAAGAATCGTAAAATTGCTTTTACATGTTTTTTCTTATCTTGTACACAGAAGTTTTATTTAAAGCGACAAGTATTTATTATTTATTTTCTACGTATGAATCTAATCTGTAGTGGAAGCGCTTTTAAAACAAATCAAACATCAAGTCACATTGTATAAAGAAAGAACCACCCATGTAGCAATAATTTTTAAATCTTTTATCTGTATAAATAAAGGAGTAGTTCTTGTTATGTTTATTTTAATTAATTGTAGCGTTAACTTAACAACGACATTCAATTTGTAGATAACCACTTTCAGATCGAAGATAAATATAACCAGAATATACTAATTTATCATTTTATGTTATGGCATGTGACTTTTTGTCAAACTTTATGTATGAGCGATAGTTTTATTAGATAATTAGTGTATGGGCAATGTGTCCTATATGTAATATAACATTACTTATTATTAAAGTTAGAATAAAGCACGAGCGAAACTAAACGTTGTGTAACCTAGTTAGGGAAGTTTCTTGGCTTCTAGAGCCACCAACAATTCAATATAAGTCTGCTACAGAACTTCTGTGATATGGTGTTTAGTTTAATCTCAACCTCCTATGTCTAATTTGAGACAGTGCAATACCTCAAATTAGTTTTGTTCAAATGGACAGATCAATGCTCAACTCGGTTCACTTCTAATTTTGGTTCATCCACTATTCAAAACTTTTAAACCCATTTTATTAAATTTAAATTTATTAAAACGAATAAATTACTTCTTGCCACAGTTGAATTCCCTTCAATCAATCAATCAATCTAAGTATTTACAACTCAGAAGTCATCATGAGATCGAAATCCTAGACTCATTGCAAAAGAATAAATCATAACTTGGGTAATCCATACGTTTACCCTATCCAGAAATATTTTCAGATTACTTAAGAGTGTAGTACCTGACAGATTGTGTTTGTAACAACTAAAAATGTTAGCAACTGACATTAAGTTGAAAACTGACATTTTTAACGACACAAGTTTTAATGACAACATCAGACTTTGTTGTTAAGGACCACCACCCGTCATTTGCTGTGGTATTTAATTTACGAAAAACCTTGTATATTGAAATATAATTTTCCACCTAAAATATTAGAATTGTGCAATTTTTTTGAGTAATAAGCAAAATAACAACGAATTACGAAAGTATGTTTTCCAACTCTGAGGATTCCTCCTTAATATTCTTTTCAATTTTCTCTATTTTAGTTTAAATTGAAATACCTATATTAATTTGGTTTTATTCAAAGTGTTTATTCAATTACCAACGCAAATTTCCTCCTCTTTTAATCAACATTTAGGAGTTTTTGCTGTTAAAATTACCATGATCTTTTTCAACTTCAATGTTGAATTTATAACTATTTAATTTTTAATTTCTAAGTTTTCTGTTCTGCTTTACCTGACTTTCTGTATTGAATTTATTGAGTATTTGATTATTCAAATTTCATTCAAACTTTCTTCAATTCTTCCAACAAGTAAGCATTATTATTGTTAAACTGCACTTTTTTCACCAAAATTTTTTATTCAATCAATTTCAATTCAAAATCTGTTAAGTTACTGCTTTCTTCGTATAAATAATCCTAAAGGAAGGAAGTGCAGTTCTTAAACATTTGCAAGAAAGTCGCTTCTCTAAAGTTAGTGTTACACGAACAGTAAAAATCTCGTTAAACCGTTCATACGCGTCATTTTCTGTTATTAATTGTTCGACAATTAATCAAACCTGTTTAACTGATTTTTTAAAAATCTGCTAACCTAGAAATTGATACATGGTTAGATGAGCCATATCACCCACCCTCGTTGTTGCAGCTAACTAAAAAGTTTACTCGTTATTTTACTCTCTTATATGAAAACATTCTGCAGAATCCTTAATTCTAAATATTTGTTGGATTACATATTTTTCACAATCCTTTTGAATCTTTTATTGGGTATTTCCAATTTGAGCAATATAATATTGCAAAACCTTTTACAGTAGAGCAAGCAATTAGAACATTTTAGTATTACAAAATTTTATTAAACTTTAATTCGTGATCGTTTCATAACGACGCCGACGTCGAAATGTAAATATCACAAGCGCCCTGTACTACATCATATAACGACAACGCATTGGATTAATATTAGCATTGTAGGTAACCTAGAGTACAGCTTACACTGTAATCAGCATTAGCTCCGAACAGCTTCTTGAATACACATTTGAAATCTACGTATTACAGTATGACAACATTCCGACATGTAACTGGAGATAATCCCGCAATGACCGAATTACAAGTTCAGTAGTTGATCGATAGTTAAACGTGTAATCCTAACCATAACATAAATAATTTTGGAGCAGGCAGGAATCGAACCAGTGACCTTAAGAACAAGAACCTCAATTCAATATTACAATCTATTCACCTGGAACGACATAAGTAATTACAAATTTAAGCGAAACTGTCTGAGAAGTTTTTTTGCTGCGAACCCATAAAAAGAAATTCATAAAATACCAATAAACACGAATAAGTTACCTTATTCCGCCTACTTTTTCAATCGAAGACTCAATAACCCAAATGTGACCCTTAACGGTCTTCTCCCTACAGCCAAATTCAAATTTTCTGAAAATTTACTCCTTTATCAAAAACACATTTACAAAATCAAACCCATCCAACACACCTTATTGATATTGCTAACATTCTTGTATGTTTAAATTTGCAATAACCGTTTTTGGCCATCTTCCATATCTGTATCGATTATCTCAACATTTACATTTGGTTCAAAACAAGACTCGAATACTTTAACTCTTATAATATAATATTCTGCATACTACAGCCCCATTTATTTTACTAAACTTTTTAATTATTAATCTGGGTAACGAAGTTTGAATTTTGTTTGCAAAAGAGGGGGTGCTTCTAAAAGCTAAGAACTCTTGTTATTTTTAATACCACAATTTGCTCGTTATTTGCGCCATTGCCTCGACCACCCACCGAATAAACAAACATGGTTTGTTAGGTTTGACAATGGGTCAACTAACTCCCCCCCCCCCCCACCCGCAGCACAGCGTTCGCAGTTGGGTTACATGGTGCGACTCAAGTGATTGTCTGGTAACTAACTAAGAAAAAAACCAAGGTGCAAGTTTTTAAAATATAACACGTAAGGTTTAATTGACGTTATTAAACAAAAGTAGAGAAGTTTTAGATTTCGGGACCGAAGAAGTGGTTACAGCTTAGTGGTTAAATAAGTAGACCGCTAATGCTGGAAAAATTTGGTTTGAATCCAGGTGAAATTAGCACTTGATTCTGCTCATCATCATCATTACCGATAAGGCAATGGCAAACGACTACAAAGAGAACCCCTCTAAATGAAGTGGCCACCAAAGTTCCTTAACTTGAAACTACAGATGATGAGGTGAAGGAGGAATCAACAATAATTTGGGTTGTTAACAACAAATAAGTTTGATTATCCAAAATAAACCATTCAATATAAATCAAGTAGAGCTCAGAATAATGTGATCAAAACGGATCGCAGCTATTATATAAATGTGACGTAGGAACGAATGAGGTCAGTCTATAGGTAAGAAACTTGCAGGTGTCTTCGTTCCTTTAATTCTCCCAAAAAAAGTTAGGAAAAATTCAAATTAGTTTGGATGTGCAAATTCCACCGTGATCCGTAAGCATAGAGTTTAGGATCTAATAGTTAGATTGAAAAAGGAAACTTCCTGGTATTCACAAATTTTTATTAAAAATGTAGGTAAAAAATCATGCAAAATTGTCATACTAATTATCAAAATGACATACCAAATAAATTATTTTGGTTAGTTTTCGGTTGGGTTTTAGGCATAATATACTGTCGTGTTAATTTTGGATAAGGAACAACCAAAATTGTAAAGTGGGAAAAATTGTTGGGGAAATTTAAATTTGAATTTTGCGGCGGTTCGATGTCGCTGTGGAGCGCAAGTTCCGGAGCACAAGAAGATAGGAAATAGACTTGCGTACGCCGTCCAAGTCGTGGACGGTCGTTTTATTTTGATTCTGCTAATAAAGGTTTTAAAATTGAGTTATTTTTTTGATTGAAAAGTTGATTAGTTGTGAGAAATACGTTCGAGTGTTTTTCTCATTTTAGTATAATTGGAAAAACTGAGGAAAATTGGACGTCATTGATGATTTTGGGTAAATTTACATTACCAATAAAATTTAGTATTCAAGGCATTGAAGGTTGGCTGATAAAGTCGCAAGGAGATACGGAATTTTGGAAAAAAGATTAATTGCGTTGCACTTTTATCGTTAAACAAATTGACGGTTTAAGTTTACCATTTTTGGAAAAATTTAAATATTTTAAAATTTATTTATTGGAAAACACCACAAGAGCGGTTTTTTCTGGTTTTGCATTATTGAGCTGCACGAAGTTTTGATATAAAATAGAACCGATTGAGCTAGCGGGTAAAGAAGATATTTTCCGCCCAATTCGATTGAGAAGTTGGAATTATTTTACCAAGCTAAAAGAAGAAGTTTTTCTTGGGGATTATTTTGAGCGTGGAAAAAAACACTTCAATACATAAAAGGAAGGGTGGAGGATTAAAAATGATTAAAAGCAGGAAAAAAACACCAAATTAATAGTTTTCAAATTTCACCCACATCCGTAAACATTTACTAAGGGTCCAATAGGTAGAATAAAAAAGGAAATCTCCTTGTAAAATTTTTTATTGAAATTTTAAGTAAACAATCGTGCAAAATTGTCATAATTATCATATTAACAATACCAAATAAGTTATTTTGTATTTTTTAATCCATTTTAACGTTTCCTTGACAACCATGACCATAATTTACATAAATACTAACGGAGGACACATTTAAAAATCTTTGTGTAGTCCAATAAATTTTTAGTGATAAAATCCCAGAGTATACAAAATTACCGAACATTTTTTATTGCACAGCACCTAATTTAACCTTAATAAAGTTTTTCTGCAAGCACTTAAACTTTTTTGAATCGATGGCCATAATTTAAATAAATATCTTGTTCCGATGAAGCAAATAGTTAAAACTTAATCAAGTAAAATAAATAAATTCAAAGTTAACAAAATGTCTCTGAGAATAACTAAAGTAATTAAAAATTATTGTATAACTAACCTAATTAAAAATTATGTCATATTTATAATTTATTGTATGTGTTTTTATATCAAATTTCTCCAGGTAAGAAATCATAATCCAAAGAATATTTGCTCTTTACGAAAATCTTGCGAAATAAACATAAACCTTACAGGCTTAACAATTAAAAGATTAAACTCTAACCGCCTGACCACCCGACACTTCGCGTGGATGATATTTACATATTAAAATAAAGTAACCCTTAACAATTATCATCGGTTGGAATTACACTTGCCCACCCGATTTGAGTGGATTCGTGCGTATTCCCAATCAAGCGCCGCAGGGGATTTTTATTTCGACTATTCCTACAAGTTACTTCCTTATCATTTCAAATTACTATTCACCGTTATCATAGATTTCCTTTATAACTTTCCCCACTCTGCCCCAGGATTTTCGTAGAAAGCTAACTGTAATTTTATAATCCCTACAAATTGATAATATTTATTTACGAATAACAGGTGTCCACCACTACAGCACACAAACCAAGTTCTTAAATAAATGAACTCTTGTTTGTTTAAAATAATTTCCTTCCATTAATGAATTTTCAATACACACGCACCATCTCTTGAAACCTATCCACCTACTTGAAACTGTTTCTAGCACCACTTAAACAACATACTAAATTTTATCGAGCTTTAGAAAATGTGTTTAATTAAATCTTTGTTTATTTTATTCAAATTTTGTGTTAATTAAAATTTTCTTGTGAATTGTTCAGAAATTATGGTGTCCAAAATTTATTGGGATGTTGCTTGTTAGTAAACCACAAGTCATGAGCAGATTTGTGGTTTAAGTGGGTTAATTCCATTATGATAACAGCTGTCATTACCACTCTCGACCTTTAATAATAATTATAAATTGTAATTCAATAATCTAATTGATCCTCTTTGTTGCAGGTACGTAATAATGGAACTTTGAGAGAGGTGTACGTAGTAAGTTAGTAAGGTTAAATTTTATCATATATAAGTAATTGAAATTTTATTTACCATTTCTTTACCAGTCGCTCGGTCACAAATTTTATCATCCGCAAAGACTAAAGGCATGCATGAAAGTAAAACGCTTTTGAGAAATTCAATTTTCATGGTATGACTCGACATCAAAAGGTTGTAAAGATGCCATTACCTCTAGCTTTCAGTTACAAGACATTTCAATTTCTGGTATTACATTTTTAGTTACTTGGCGCTTAATCTACGCTTCGAGAATAATTCACAGTCTGGTTAGGAAATTTTCTAGTTGGTACCTAATTAAAATCGATAATTTACCACTTTTTAATAAGCTGACAACTTTTTATACGGTGTTTACCTTACAACTAATTATCTACAAGTTGGAGCATCGAGAAGAATCTTTGTAAAAAATTTATGTTCACTTTTAATACCAGGAATTTGCATATTTAAGGAATCGACAAGAATTCTAAAAACATTAATTATAAACGTTAGAAACAAGAATTTTGATTTAATCACGAAATAGAGAAATATTTATATTATTTAAATCCGTACATCGCATCGTCACTCTGCCACATAATCAACAATTTTTTATTTTTTCTTCAAGATTTACAAACTAACCAATCAGCATGTAAATTAAAATTGAAAAGCTATAAATAATTCCAATTTAATTGGTATCTTGGCAGGTATATGCACGGCTTTCCAAATGAATCTTTGTCATTATAAAGTGTAGTCTTCATTATTAACGACGAACTTATCTCTTGGGCACCTTTCTGTTATTTCTATAATTTCACTTTTGACAATACATTCAATTGAAATTCCAATTTGGTTCTGGTAAATTTAGTAAATTAATCAAATTCCATACCCAAATCCGACTTTTTGCGATAATACAAATTGTATTAAGATGTTACTTGTCTGATCAAACCGTTTCTTGCATTTGATAGAACCTCGTCGGAATTATGCTAAAGGAAAATTAACAACAGAAATAGGCGGTTTTGCGAACTATTATTACAGCACAATTTAACTTGTGCAAATCGTTCTAATTAAAAATTAATTTATTCACGTCCTATAAATTATAGGATAACTTGTAGCGAACATGTAATTTGGGAACTTTTCGTATAAATTACTACGGCTTCTGCATCTAAAGAGGGAAAATTTTTCTCTCAAGTCTACAAAATTAATCAATGATCGCTACATTCTTTCATATCAAAAGCTTCAGCACACTTCAGTTCCTCAAAATAAAGAAACTTATATATTTCCCACTACCTGATGCATAATTAAACTACACTTTACAACTTTAAATTAAAATAAAAATGGAAGGTTAATATTGAAAATAAAGAAAAAAACGAATAGTCGAGAAAAAATTACTTGGAAAAGTTGAGAAAAGCTTGAAGAAAATTTAAATTGACATCTTCGTTAAATTTGCTAAAAGTTTTATTTTCACCGATAAGTATTAAGTATTTATGGATATTTTTTACTCAAAGGTACTTTCGAAGGTACTTTAATTGAAATTTATATCTGCAGATTCATTTTTGTAAAGCTTTGCGCTGCTTCTAACCAATTTTACATTTTAATGAGTAATTTTATATACTGAAGTTTTGTATGCGTTCGTTTAATTATTTTGTTACTCATTAAATTAATGTGTTTTTCTTTTTTTCGGCATACTATATCTACTATGCATGGTATTTATAATATACTATACAACATAAACTGCATGCTTGATACTAAAATAATTTTTACAATGTTGTTCTATTATTTTAAAATAATTTTTAGATCGTAAAGTTTTATTCCACATTAGGATTTCCACTAAACCTCTCAAAGTCAAATCTTTGAAACATAAATTTTCCAATGTTCCACGAATGTTGAGGTAGACAGGCTAACTGTGTTTTGATAATTCTAGTTTTAGGTCATGTGGTTTATGAGTTCTTTCGACGTTGTAATTCAGGCAATTGTTTGGCAGCTAACAAAGGAAACTATACCTACCTGGATGCCAGTCTTTAATATAAAACTTTAATATAAAATAATATATAAACATTTGATTTCGTTATAAATATAAAAGTGAAGTGCAGATGGGTTTGACATATTTGACTCCAAAATCAAGTATGAACCCACACAAATATTTAACACAAAACAAATTAAAAATTCTACAAGGCAGTGGCGCTTACTCCGGCTCTCGTATACTTATCATGTGCAAAATAAATTTAGCGTCTTGTGTGACCTTGTAAATTGATTTAATTATACTACTATTTTTTATTTATAATACTACATTTAACAAAATCTGAATAGCATAAGGTACTTGGCTTGGCACAGTTGTCCAATCGATTAATTTCATTCGGTCTGAACTGAACTTCATGATACAGAACTAAGAAATGATTACAAGATTATACTGCAATACAGGAACAAAAATTCCGTGATATCCAAAGTAGAGAAAATTTGCAAGAGCAGCAGACTCCCAAGTAGCATTTTCAAACTGATCAATAGCAGATAGACAACTTACTGTGATGGCTTCGTTTAACCATGTTATATTATTAAAGTGAATAATGTAACATAAAGTAGTGGCAGGCATCCATAAGGAATCAAACAAGTCCTTTAAATAATTTGTTCTATTTGGCGTCTAAAATAAAGTCATTACGATACGCAATCGCATATGGAAATGTACTCTGTTCTGAAACGCAATTTTTTGTTTCTATAGGTTGATAACATAAACGTCATTGAACATTAAAACGAATATTGTCATTTCAAATCTAATTAAAACTGTCCTTTGTGTTAGAGATTATAATTAACTGTAAATTAGAGGTAAAGCTAACCCAACGAATCATGGCAGTAGATGACACGTGACACCAAATTCCACCAATTGACACCAACATAAAGTCGAATGGACTAATTTTCGTTTCTGCACATTAGCTCCGCCCAGCCATGATTCCTTGGGTTACCTTTAACAATCAAAAAAAGTATTAACTGCAGAAATAATTTCGTTTATTTAAACTTTTGTGCTATGTCTTAACTTGTACATTTTTGAAACAAACTTTTCAACAAGTTTTGAAAACAAAACTTTCAAATTTGTTTCAAAAGTAAAATATGTTACCAATTAACACAAAAATAAAACGGAATTTGATAGTACCTAGTATAAAAAACTCGTTTCATAATCCGTTTTCTTGGCGGTCATTTTCTAAACAGATTGCGTGCAATAAAAACGTCGATTATGAAACTCGTGATTTCAGCTATCTTAGTGTCAGCACAATTTCCCATGTAATTTTTCGTTTTTCCAACCGAATCACTGTAGATCTGTGCTATTTTACTGAGGATAGTAACAAAAATTCTTATCTAAAAGATACTGCATGGATTTAAATAGACGAATCAAAATTGAAAGGTCATAGAAAAATTATATTAAATCCAAGAAATTGCAAGAGCTAGGAAAACCTGACCTAACTTGAAAGAGAAAGATACAACCCAGCCTTTCACTGGGTGGTAATGTATGGTTATATAATATGTTACGGTTAATGATGACAATTCGGTCATTAACGTCAATGACCATACATTTTGGGCGATGTTGACATTTAAAATTTCATATGTGGCTTTTACATCATTGACCGGGCAATGACGTCATTGCCCAATACATAGTGGCCAATGATGATACTACTATTCTACGATGAGGATTGTTGTATAGCAAAACTGGTATTATTTTATTTTGCGGTATTTTTTTTTCTATTCCATCATAAAGTGACATATTAAAATGTGCTGTGTACTTTAGAATGCGATTTTAATGACTGTTTCAAAACTTCATTTACAGCTCGAAATTAGTTATAGATACAGCATTAATTTTTTTTAACGGAAAGAGGAGAATTTTGTGAAGGTCATGATATAATTTTTAGTCGGTTTTTATAACGGATTAATATTTTGATTATGTTAATTGGCGATTTTATATAAAAAGCGCACAATTAATTAAAATTTAAAATATGTCATGACTACAAGAGACACGGTGGTTAGGCAAAAACAGATCGGACGCCCTAACATAATTCACCAATAGAGAAAGTTTATTACCAAATAATTAAAACGTTTATTAGCGTTAGTAAACTTTCTCTATTGGTGAGTTATTCCTAAGTCTTCTCCTAGTCTTCTGACTAGGCTTCTCATAAATGAAGTTTCGTTGCTATCACAATTTGAATGATTTCAAAAGAAACCAATGAAAATTTACTTTCGAAAGCCGCCATTTATAATGAAACTGCAAATCTAGGCAACTGCGCCACCTGTTGAAAAAGCTCTTATCCTGATGATAGATTGGGGCCCTTAAGAGCAATGTCCAGTGCTACCCCCTACCCCCCTATACAGTGTGAATATTTGTGTTTTCTGTAATTTATTTCCAGGACGTTACAAAAATTTAAATAATTACTAGCATTACAAAATCTTTCAACACTTTTTTATATAAACACGCTAAAGGAAGTTGATTTATTTATTGGAAAACCATGTTATTCGAAAATTAGAACATGGGAATCTAACTCCCCCCCTTCCAACCGTAGTTTTCGAATTACGCGATGTTCAAATAAGTAAATGAATTTCTTTTAGCGTTTTTACATAAAAAAAAGTTGTAAGATTTTGCAATGCTAGCAATTATTTAAATTTTTGTAACGTCCTGGAAATAAATGACATAAAACACAAATATTCACACTGATTTAAGTGGGGACGTACTCGGGAGGAATTCGATAGTTCAAGTTGCCTCATTGCCTGTAACACCAAGTCGTTAGAATATAGGCGCAAAATTGCAGACTTATGTTTTACCTTTCGACTGATTAATGGTAAATTAAACTGCCAACGCCTGCTGAATTATTTTGTACCATATGCATCTTCACATGATACTACTAAGTAGGCACAAGAACGCCTTCGTCACCGATATGCATTCAACAAATTATGGCCTTCATAGTCCTATATCCAGGATAATCAGGTTAGTCAACAGACTTAATGGACGTGAACAGTTTGATCTGCAGCAGCGGTCATTTACTTGCTTCAAGAATAACATCATGTGGAACATGGATGTAATGACCTAATGTCTTATATATTTTTTATGAATAATTTTTTATGTGTGTATTATATTTTGTTTTTGTATTATATATTGTGTATTATAATTGATATTATGTAAATTGGTGTATCCGTTGATATAAATAAATAAATAAATAAATAAATTATTTAATATTTATTATTGTTTTAAATTTTTGTTAAGTTTTATTATTTTTGTTAATAAATGATTTTACCACAATGAATACAACACACCTAAATGTCACTTGCCAATTGGCTGTCAAATTCAATTTACCATTTTGCTGTTCCTTATAGCATTAATTTTTATTCTATGATATCATCATTGTCCAATCCTTTTTGGCCAATAACGTCATTGACCGGCCAAAGACGTAAATATTACCATCAGATGAAAATATTTGCATCATTGCCCACCGATAACGGGCGTTGACGTCAATGACCGGACAATGACGTTAATGGCCAGCATAAATGGGCATTGACGTCATTGCCCGGCCATTGACGTCAACGCCCGATTTATATCATTGACCGTAACATATTATACATTATATTATATAGTCGGTTTAAAACGTCTTGCGACGTTGTCCGATGCCAAATTTCCAACCTGGTCGGTCTTCGCAATCTTCATCTTTTAGGTTTCATACGCTCATCGCCTTTCTTATTCCCTCACTCCATCACTTCCTTGGTCTTCCTCTTTTTCTTCTCGGAAATCAGTCCATAATCCTCTTTGGCAATCGATCGTTGTTCATTCTTTTTATATGCCCATACCAAATAAGTTGTTTTTGCTCTATATCTTGAATTATTGTGCCTTCAATACCCATCCTTCTTTTAACCTCCTCATTCCTTATTCTGTGGATATTCTTGCAGCTCGTCGCAATGCATCCATTTCTGTTGCTTCTATAGTTTTATATTTATTGCTTCGGTCATCCTCCACGTCTCAGATCCATATAGAAGGCCACTTTTTATTACAACCTCATTTATCTGTATTTTTCGCTTTTTTCCCATTTCTTTCGCCTAAACGCCTAAACTACGAAACGACATAACTTTCTATCGTAGCAGTTCTTCTTGGTACTTTGTGGACACAATGCATATCACCGTGTCGTGTCCTCCACGTGAAGTCAAGATGTTTCTAACTGTGTTTCTAACCACTTTGTGCAGAAAAGAATGGTATGTTCTGCATCAACTTCTTCTCCACAATAAAAGGAGGTTAGAGTGTCTGCCCTCTTGAACTTTTGAAAATACTTGCTAAAGTAGCTATGTCCAGTAAAGAACTGAGTCAGTTCAGAGAAGAGCCCACTGTGACTTCAGTGCATTCGTTCATCATCCATTTGTTCCCGTATTCCATCGGGTCTGTTTTTTGTTCAAATTTTCTTCCCGAAGTTAGTCTAGGAAGTCGTGATTGGTGAGGTAAAATTCTTATTCGTCATGAGGTTTTGTATTACTGCCCTCACCACGACTGCTATAAGATGTGGCCCGAAAGCTAAGTTCTTGCTCACATTCACCCTTAGGATCGCTGTCGTTTTTTGTTTGCCGGTTGGATAGTTTTCCCGTTCATGTAGAAGAAGACTGGTGTTATTTTTTTTACGAGTATTACGCCTCTCGTCTCCATCCAAGTACAGATCACTTTTCTGTAGCATTTACCTTTTCTATAAATTCGTCTATAAATCTGATAATTTTTTGGACCTGACTTGACCTAAACTAATCAAACCTAAAATAATAATAAATAAATTTCTGTCAATTGAAGCCATACATCTCCAAACCATAACACTACCGTCACGATGTGTAACAATGGTGACGACATTATTCCAAATTGCTCTGTTAGTTCAATTTTTGATAGTCTTACCCTGCAACATTTTGTTAAAATGTTGGGAAAACAATTAGGAATCGCCAACCATAACAAGAATGAGTAATTTGTCAGCTGTGGAATATTTATTCAAATTAGAAAAATAAATTTTCATATATTAATAGGCGTGACGATCAGAACGCTTATTATGTACACATTTGAACTGATAAATTGTGTGTTAACCTGGCGACATTCTATAGAAATTGCGGTTTATAAGTAACGCATTTTTATTAATTTATTCGTGTCAGTGAAATATGTTCTTGAGCTTATACATCGTTAAAGTTAAGTCTTATTAAAATTTTTGTAAGTGTGTTCATACGTGCAGACAAAGGTGGAGGTGTAAAAGAACTTCCAATCGTGGATTACCCATGTATAGCTGACAGATTTATTACCAAGTTCTATTCTTTGCGTTCTTTTCTCGTGTGCATTTCTTTGACTTTGCGGAGATAAAGAGGAGTAGGATACAATTATCGTATACCATAGTATAAAGTGATGTAATTTATAGTGATTTAGTAGATGAACACAAAATTAATGTTCAAGTTTTTCCTACATCATGGAAGCATTAATTTAATCGCTTTATAAACGCCGAAGTGATTATTACATTTTAGAGACCGCGCGGTATACGCATTTACTACCTTCCTGCACCTAAATACCTACAATTCAATTATTGTATTATTGCGCATTTATGTCATCTACCAATTTGGGCACATACTCTGTTGCAGTAATATTAACGTAAATTATGACTATTAACGAGAAATTTAATAATAATCTGCAACTACTGCAACATTTCGGACAATTCCTACTATCGCTGAACTATTCAGAAAGTTTATTAGTATCTCCGAATCTGAACCATAATAGTCGAACTTCGATTCAATTAAAATATTAATTTCTACATCGATGTTCCATTTCCGTTAATAAAAGAAAACTAATGCATCAAAAGAAAAAAACATAAACGAAACTTTTCTTATTTGAATATCGCAAGTTTCTGACACAACATTGATTATGAAAAAAGTAAATTTTTTCATATTTCATTTCAACTTGTTACTTCAAATTTCAATCAGCCCTTCCAACTTTTTCTATTTGTCCAGTTTCCTTTCAATTCACTAAACGAAATAATGATTTATGAATCCAACAAGAGGAAAATGCTAGGAACCACAAGTCGTAAAATTATACATTCTAAACACGTTTTCCAATTCTTATTGGTTCGATCAGGGGTTGCAACTTTCTTCGGTTTTGATTTCTGCATCTTTCGCTTTCATAACTTTTGTTGCACTTTATTACCTCAAAGAAATTTAAATTTTGAATTGCTTTTTCACATTTGAATTTGTTGTAAATTGCATGTGGAAATCTCAACCTTTTTATTTGAGAAAGTCTGTCTTACGTTAACCGCGCCAGTGGCTGCTATAAGGTTTACCGAAAGGCAGTCGTGCGAACACCATCCAGATTTAGTTTTTCTTAGTCTGGTAATTCTATACTTTAGGGGTAGTTTAGGTCATTTGTCGTTGACAAGGATTTATGTGCATAGGTACTAATTATTTTAGCGACAACCGATACAAAAACTTTCTGGCTATTGAAAACAGACACTAACTAATCTTTTTGATGCAAAAGTTTTTTAATGGATCGTCGTTTTCTCCACTTATCGATTTGCCAAGAATTTCCACTTATTAGACAAATTGAACGTTTATATATTTTCTCCTAATGTGATTAATTTGAAAGGTAATGATTACCAAAGTATGATCGTGACTAGAAAGTATGCGTGTAGACGTATAGGCAGACATTGCGCTGCAATTATTATATACAGTTCGCTTCATGTACTTGTGTAAATAACAGATTACATTGTTCCGACCTGGGTCACGAAGGTATTAAAAATAACAAATAATTGCGCAGTTAGGACTCGCGAAGCCATCCACGAGCAAAATTTTCCCAACGCTCTGAATGACCATAGACAAAAATTAATCAGCTTGTAGTAAGGGTTGATTTCAATGAACCGAAAGGGCAAATAGCGCGTCAGTCAACAAGAACGCCTCACAGTCGTCGTCAGATGGTAGCCGGAAGGACCCTACTTTTCCTTCCTGTTTCAAACGAAATCAGCTCAACCCTTGGAGAAGTTTTCAGGACGTGCAACTTTATTTCTTATAAATAAATTAAACTTGCGGGGATTGTTTTGATAATAGAGTTATCTAAGTTCAAATTTTGCAAAATATTTTTTTGCAAGATCCTTGAAAATAAGCTTTAGGTTCTTACGAATGGAAAAGGATAACGGACGAGAAAGCAACGTGTTACACGTTAAATAATGTAAGCAAGTGCATGTATAAGTAAAAAATCTAATTTTTATTCCAAAAAGACAACTTGGACGTGCAAAAACTAATACGTGAGTTGAAAAGTAATTTATTTCCAATGGCATATGAGAATTGGGATTTTTAAACAAGTGTAAGCGAGTTGTATCCTTTTTTAATTAAATCGAATAAATCGGCGTGTCGCTTTTGGAGGTCGTAAATCTGCATGTTAGCTAAGTTGATCCAACGTGATAATAAAAAAGGTACAAACGAATTCTTCCGGTAAGAAAAAGACGTATTGTTGGATTTAATTTTAGAAGTGAAAGTGCATAGAACAGAAACGTGGCGTTTAGAAAAGCGGAATAATTTTAATCCGTACTCGCGGTCCTGAGAGTAAATTTCCTGCTGGATGCTAAATTACGATCCGATCAAAGCGACTTTACCCTATCTTGATCAACCCCTTTTGATGCCTCGAATGGTTAAAACTCTACCTATGAACTTCGATTAGACTTCGTTTCTTTTACTGCTTTTATCTCTTTTTTTTCGTTTTCAGTTTTATTGCGAAAATTTTCTTAATCAAATCTAACATCGTACATCAGTCGGAAAGTCTCCAGTGGGACATAAAACCGTATGATCCTATAAAAGTTGTCTGACACAAAATGCTTCGTAAAAACATATTTGATTGGAATATTTGCAAAACGTTTTATTTACCTACTTCGCTTATTGATAAAAGAAACAAACTCATTTGTCGATTTTATTCCTTCGACTGAAAACCTCCATTATCGAACCCTTGCTCTCTTTTACTCATAGAATGTTTGTTTCTTTACTTTACGTATTGATTGATTTTTTGTTTACCTAATATTAAACACCCTTTTCCATAAATCATATAGGTTCTATTTCTTTTATACTTTTTAAATCTTCCTGCCAAAAAAGCTACCGTGTTAGGACAATTTTAAACAGCCTTCGATGGCGACACTCCGTTCGCAGTTTAAAAACAATTTGTGTGAAAACAAATTTTAACTACATCAGGCGACTTTTCCAAAGAATATTTAAAAAGCTAAAGAGTGCCACGGGCGATTTTTTGAAAACATTAAAGTAAATTCGAGATATAGCTAGTAGATCTAAAAAACAAAATTCGGTGGTGACCTCTCTAGGATTATCCTTATTCACTTATTCTCCAGGAGTGGGTAGTGCCCCCTGCTAGAAGACTTTATTGTTTGACGACGTGTTTGCTATTTTATCACCGGCAATAAGAAAGAACGACTCCAAAATGAATGCTTAATATTCAAAGAGTAATTAAATTTAACTCGTTCGAAATTTTACTTCTTACTTTTTTTGTTTCCGGAATTTTCCTCGATATTTTAGACGTGGTTTGGTTAATATTAAATTGCAAACTAATTAAAATGCGAGACGCTCACAGCGTCATAAATTTTGAGAAAAAAATGTGATGAATATTTAAATGAATACTGAAATATTTATTTCGTGTCGCTAAATAATACAAGAATACCTGCAGAAAGTTCAATGGCGTAGATCAGTAATAATGTGGGTAGTTGGTAGCAGTGGGGTAGGTTAAATTGTCCTATGTTCTAGCTAAACTCAGATGTCGTAAGGTAATTAATAATTAATTTAGCCTTCGGGACAGAGCTATTGGTTTCAAAGATTTCCCAAGTGCAAAAATTGTACCTTTTGTTTCACTTGGAGCAGGAAAATTATATGTTTTGAAATCAAGGTTAGCTTTAACATCATAATCAGGTTTTGTTTCGCAAAAGAAGCCGCAAATCAAAACGAATGCAATAAAAACTCACAAACATTTTGAGTTTGTTAATGAAGACATTAAGACGGACTCATGTCGGTGGTAATTATTTTCTGAGGTTGGTTTAAATCAATCGATAATTTACTACAAGAGAACTACCTGAGCACGCCTTTTCTTTGACCATGTATCAGCTGCTTGGCCTTGGTAATCAAGTCGACAGGTGGTGGTTATAACTTAACCATTTTAGAAAATCTTCTAGAAATCATAAATTAACGCGTGGTAAAATACCAACATCCTGTTTTACCTGAAGGAACACATGAAATAACATTTTAATCCTATAATCCAATAATCGCGGTATCCATATCTGGAATACGAGAAACATCGTTTAGCTGAATCAATAAAATATTTCGTCCATGCAATTTAAAAGAAATTTTAAGTGAATTTTTAATAAATGTAAAGTTTAGTTATCATTAATCAAACGGAATTTTAATATTCTTTTTGAACGTTTGGTTACAATTTAGAAATTTACATGCATGTGCTTCGTTTAGGTTTGAGTCAATTATCTTCAGTATATTTTTTATAAAGTCGAATTGGTTGAAGTAATCAGAAACTAGGTGAGGTAAATTTGAAAACTCGCAAAATACATTCGCATTTTAAGTGTCGTTCCAAGTTAAATACGATTTTATTATTCTTATTTAAGTACTTCTATAAACATAATTTTATTTGCTTCACCTTCCAGAAGAAGAAGAAGTTATAACAACAAAAATAAAAAAAATTAAATTGCATTAACGTGAAGTATTATAGTCGTAAAAATCATAAATGTATAGTAGAGTAGCGTTGCAGATTACATTTTCTCTTGATAATGTAACATAACCAGTATATCTCGATTAAGCATTCTAATCTTCAATTAAATGTACTAAAAGCGGAGAATAAACTCCATGTAAAACTGAAAGAATGAATGTGTGTTTTTATTACGAGACACGCAGTTGAATTATTGGTATGATTGTGATTTACGATCCAATCAATCAATTTAATAATTTTAAACTGAACTCGCGAGGTGTTTGTTTGTTCGAAGCGAGAATTTATTGATAAATTGAGATGATGCATTTTATAATGCAACAGTTTATGCCCCCATCAGGGGGGACTAATGGGTAAATCTCGACGTGCGCTAAAGAATGAATAACACCGCCCCTCTTTGATTCATCTTTTTGCTTTTAAACTTTGAGCTGTCAAATCTTGCATCTGTTTTAGGCAAGAACACGAACATGAAATGTTATTTATACATTTTCTTAATTTTATAGCAAAGTTGTAAACCTTCCATAACCATACGTTAAAGAAACATAAATTTAATTTACCGTCTAAATAGACACATGAAGTGTTTTTCTGTGCGTCTCCAGACAGTAAAAAAAAATAAAAAAATTTTGACTTAAAATTCCGAGATTAGAATCTTTCAGTCTTTCTTTAATTAAATATTGTCGACTGAATTTTAACAAACATTAACCGTAATTGAAATCCTTAAATTTTAATTGAATAACTCAGCTGGCACTTCTTGGAGAATTTAAACTTAATTTAACACAGACCAAATGTTACAGCAATTAAAAAAAATTTAAACAATTTCCATATACGAGTCCATATTATAATATTAAATTACGAAATTGACCAAATATAAAGCATCAAAGAGTAGACAATAAAGGATTGATACAAGAAGACTTTGAGAAGTTAGATAAATGTTATCTAAATTCGGGACTTTTCTAAACTTGATCAGGAGATCCAGAGATGAGAAGACCTGTGTGGTTATATGGAACAGGATGCCACTACACAATTCATTAGTGAAATTTTATTGGCTTCGCTCTTTGGATGATAACTAGCCCTGGAAAAGACAAGGGACCACTTGTCTGGCCAAATATTGTTTTAAGATTTAAATTTTTTATAGGTGAACCATAATTTACTACAAATGTTCAAAAAGCTGCCAAACCACAGTAATATAAAGGTTTGCTGGAATTGTTCCAAGTTGCAATTAAATCAGTAAGCCGTTATAGAGCAAATCCTAAAACACACAAATAAATAGTGCAGGAAAATTAAATCCAAACTTATGAACATGATTGAGAGATTTTGTACGTTGTATGTACTATATCCTCATACTTGATGGTATACAGTATACACAACAGGTCGTAGTGAAGGTTTTTTGCAAATAGCAAAAGCGCCGAAGAACAATTTTCTTTTGAGTTTTTGAAATGAAGCACAAATATCGGTTTGTCACATAATTATGGAATAGAATGAGCGTCTGGGATGAGCTTTAGGCTTTTTAATAAACCGTTTCAATTTTTCTCGTTTTTAATTAATAAGCACCTAACTTTGAAAGTCCTTTAATTGAATTTCAAGGATCGCCTAAAGGCTCACGCTGCAAATTGCCTATGATCGCTCAGTAAATGCAACTTTCAAAGCTTGATACGTATAATATAGTAAAAATGATCAAGTCAAGCCCTTAGTTATTCTGCAATTAGAATTTTGTTAGTTGATTAAATATCTGCCAAATCGTAGCAACTTTTTCGCCATTAGCTTACTGTGGCTTAACTGCAAAAAGCACCGAATTGTATTATCACAATTTTCATCAGTGTTTTCTAAAGTTACTCAAATTATGAAACGATTAATTATTTATCATTGTACAGTCGAGATAAAACAATCACAACTAAATTACAGTTAACCCTCCTATAACACGGTTAATTCGTTCCGTGTTGTATCGAAACCGTGTTAACCCAAACCAGAAACTAATACACATCCAGGAAATGCATTCCGTGTTATATCGATACAATGTTAAACTATGCAAATTAGGGCGATAGGTTCCGCGATATATCAAATTCGTATCCTCGTGTTAAAGTTTTTTTATGTGAGTTTTAAAATTCTGATGTGTGATTTACCGCATAAAAATAAAATAAATTAAATATAAATATGTCTTGTTTTTAATATTGAATGACACGATAGATTTTTTATTGTAAAATGAAGTGTTGGCATTGCCATTCAAATCTATAAAGTCCTACAATATAAAAATTTGAAATTTTGTTTATCATTTTTCGTAATCGTGAAAATAGGAATCCTGTGGAAAAAACAAAATGGTAGTCATGGTCTCATGGTCTCATGGTTATCTATACGAATGCGCTCTTGATGCTGCTCTCGGGGCACCAGAAGGAAATTAAATCAATTTTTTAAATATTGGATCCAAGCCCAACAACATTTGAGTACAAATTCCTCGACCTGCCAGAAGACACGCACGGGTGGAGGGACGTAATTACTTCCTAGAGGTTTTTATGTACCTTCAACTTTGTTTGAACTTGAAAATTTCATATTTTCGCCTAACAGCGCAATTTTTCAAACAAACTTTCAATTACTCTGTTTCCAAAATCCAAGTACCATTAGAAAACATTATGAAAATTTCCTCAGTTTAGACATGTTTATGGTTTAGACTGCTTGTTAAATATTTGCATCCGTCCTCTGCTGTGAAATTGAACTTTCAGCAACGATTGGAATAAAAATCAAATCTTAAATTATTGAGCTTAAATTATTATGGAAAATATTAAATGAAAATCACAATTAGGTCTTTAACAAGTTCCTGTACATCCTTCCGTTTTCTCTTAGAGGTTAGGTTCCATTAGAAAAAGAAAAATCCTGTGGCGCATTGGGGTAAATTGCGTTAGCTAAGCATAAAGAGACGGCCATTGCCTTCCAGCTAACGCAGTTGGATGCGAATGCGAGGTAGAGGGTTCAAACCTGGAGAGAGTCAAACTTTCTTATGAGTTATGACCAAGTCTCCGTGCCTAGGAGGGCACGTTAAGCCGGCGGTTCCCCTGAGTTGACGAATTGCCACCGTTAACAAAAAATAGGGCTATAGGCACATCTGAAGGTTAGCCCAGCAACCTGCTACTGGATGTAAAACAACTATAATCCAAAACTCGACTTGCGGACTACTCACCAACCTGTCTGGCCAGCATGGTAAGTTATGGCCAAAACCTCCATTACTGGAGATGCCTGTAGTCCAGGAGTGGACTAGGATAGGCTGAAGAGGAAGCATAAGTTACAATTTGGGTGGCTGTGCTAAAAACGTAGCAAACCCTAACCTATAATCTAAGAATTTTGAGTTATTAAATTATACAACAAATTAGTAACGAAAGGCATCGGTATTGAAAACCATGTTTAAGCACCCCCACCCACATATTGGACCTAATTGCACCTGTGCAACTAATTATAATAAGAGATCTAGGCGTCGAGTACTTCAATGAAACTCAGAAATTACTGCAACTTGTCGAAGACCCAATTAAGACAGATTACAAAATATCCGCACTCTGCACCTAAAAATAAATTAAAATGAGTAAAATGTCAAGTTATGAAAATTTTGTATTCGCCATACTGACGCGCACGAATTTATTAACGAAATTCCTGCTATCAACTGCTCACGCGCTGACCAAAAATGTAATCTAAAAAAAACTAAATCAATAAATAATGCAAGGACTTACGCTTTCTAACCTAAAGTGAGAGGTCGGTAGCGATAATCTCGTTAATCCATTCATGCCCGTCAACGACTAAGTTTTCAAGTATTTTATAAATTTCCTACTGAATTGAGATAAAATGAAGTTAATACGGAGACATTTTTGGAAAATGCAATTTTTTGAGGCATTGTGGCACTATATAATTTATAACCGTACTTTGACTCAAGGATAGCAATGTCTTTCGTTTCACATCTTTATAAGCAGCTATCGGAAGCAACTTTTAAGACCCCTCTCCTAACAACTTTGCAAAAATTCGCAAGATTATTCAGATCCTCTCCCCTCAGAATCTTTAACGTAATTAATGTACACTAGACACTACCAAAAAATAAATTGCTTTTAGAGCAGCGGTCGGCAACCGGTGGTCCGCGGACCACTGGTGGTCCGCGGCATAATTTTAGTGGTCCGCGAAAAATTATTTAAATTAGATGAGCTCATTTAAAAAAATGTTTAATTAAAAAATAAATTGTGTTTAACCTGCTTGGCTATATTTAAAGGTTTGCTGATGTTCAGGTTGTATTAATTACGAAAATTGAAAGTCATTGGTACAAAAATTGTCAAGATTCATGAGGTAAAAGAGTTAAAAATCAAATGTCCACGAGACATTTCTAGTTATAAATAGCAAAATTTGGTGAAAATTTGATGGACCTAATTTTATGTTTAATGTGCAATATTCCTACATAAAATAGACAGTATTTTAAAAAAAAAGTCGCCTGCGACGCTAATGAACGGGGCAAATCATTGTTATAAGGTTGTAGAGGTAGTGAAAATATTCAGAAGGCAGCCTCAAAAGTTCTAAAACAGCCATTGGCTATACGTAAAAATATGTTCCTCGCATGTTGCTCGGAGCAAATGTAAGCGCAGGATTCAATAAGTTTAATTAATAATGACATAGGATTAAAAAAAGGTTATTCAAAAAAATTTAGCGATCAAAGTGAACAATTAAAAAGTTAGTGGTCCGCGAAATTTAAATTGCCAATTTAGTGGTCCGCAATACCCAAAAGGTTGCCGACCGCTGTTTTAGAGGATCCTATACTTTCTTGCTCAAAATATAAACTTGTTACTTTACGAATAAAAAATAAAGCGCAAGGAGGTGAAGGAATTTCGTATGTAAAATTTATTTAAGTAGGGAAAATATTCCACAAAAATAAGAAGTACTTCGAATAATTGAAAAAATACGATCAAATATAAAAAAACTTGGAATGGTCATTCTTCAAAGGTTTGTGAATCCAATTTAATAAAATTTTCTATACGAGATACTGCAATAAGGTATAATAACGGAATATTTTTGAAAAACTTTAGATGAATCGGCAAGAAGCTAAAATAATTCGGCAAGCAAAGTGTATTATAAAATACAGTAGAACCTGTCAAGTCTGACAACTCTCAGAATTTCACAGTGAAATTAACATGTTTTGTTTCCAGTTTTACTTCTTCAAATAATTTTAGGACTTTAGTTTGTAACAATCCAAAACATTTTATATTACTTTGTTAAACAACACGGATGGAGGAAGTATTTGTGATTAACAAAAACAATAATACACAATGTTATTATAATCGAGAATAACATGAGTACAATAAAACTTGCAGACTTTGAACAAATAATTACATATTTGATATTTATTACAATTTCGGTTTCCCTGTCAATTCCGACACTTTGTATAGTCCGACAGAAATGGGTCCCGTCTGTGTCGGCTTTGACAGGTTTTACTGTACCTGCAAAGTTTCAGTTTGTGTTCATACAACGACAAATTAACTAAACCTCTCATTTTCAGCTTAATTGTCACACAAATTAAAGTTAAAACCTGACTTTGAAAATAAATCTTTTGGGGAAAAGTGAAAAGTCAAATTATAAACATTTACGTTCTTATACCATTCTTATTTAGACTAGATCCTGGCCTTCTTACGTTTATCTGAAAATTTCAAAACCAATCATCGATAGTTTATTATTATTACCGAAAAACTATCGATAATAATTAGTTACACACTTGCAGATATTCCGTCAGTTGCACCGGAGATGAAAAGTCTCAAAACAAAACAAGTGAAAATAAATTTTGAATTATTTCGGTGGTTACTAAGCCAACTATACCACGAAATTATTTAGTAGTTGTAAACAATTTTGAGGGATTGCAAATTTACTATATCAAATGGAAGTGTTAGAATGGCCCTTTATTTTTGCTCGTTAGTGTACGCCAGCCAAATTTACTGCTTCCAAACTTCGGTTTTAAACAGTCCCTCAACATTGTGTTCCAATGAAAGCTTTCTGTTTTCCTGATGGATATAATACACGCTTCACAATTTTTTTGTCTATGGGGGAAAATAGTAGTTAGCTGTAATTCTTGTCAGTTACAAACTTGCAGCACTCCAGCACGAATATTGATTTTAATATAGTTGTTACATTCTTTTAATTATTCGTAATATTTCTTCTGTCAGATTTACAAACTTTTTTACCTGCATTTTCGTGTAATGTTTCATGCAATATTTGCGTAACGTACAGTGCAACCTGATTAATCCGAACTTACCTAACAAATATTATCCTAACGCATCCGTTGATGTTTATAGTAAATAATTAGTTCGGATTATCGAGGTTGCATTATATTTTGCAACTGAAATTTAGTGAATTGGAAAAGTTAAAACAAATACAATAAAAAAAATTGTAATAAATTTAAAGAAAAAGTTGCAATAGCAATGTTTTCATTTCGATTCCCACTTTTTTACAGAATGACTCTTATTGCAATGATGATATCGAAAATTACTACTTTTTTATTACCAACTTCTGTTCATGCTTCGATTCATTTTACGAGTATCTTTGCTTTCTTGACTTTCTTTTTCATTTAGGCGCCCCTTATGTTTCTACACTTCCTAGTAGTTTATTTCCGTTTTTCTTTGTACTGATTCTCCAGCGGGACATATTTTTCCGATGTCAGCCTCATCTTGTGCTATTTTGCTTTTCTTCATACTTTCAACTTTATTGAAACTGAAAAAACGAATCCATTTTACTAAATATAATGTTAAATTTACTCGTTCAAGGATTTTTGGTCCATTATAGTATACTAGGGTTGATAGGATAATAATAATTCTCACATATATTTCGTCTTCGTATTATTTTCTACCTGAAATAATTTTGGAAGTTCATCGTGACCACAGCAATGACTTGGTCATACCCGGGGCAGAAATTCCAGCTTCAAATCTCGCACTTGACGGAATTTCTAGTTCGGGCTGGGGTTCACAAATTCTGGAATACTTAGATCAGAGATCACCAATAAATAAAAAAAAATAAAATCGAAAATAATATGTTAACTTTTTTTTTTAATTTATTACCTACACTCAGATTATTTGGAAGAGTATTATAATTTATTAAATTGTCAGTGAGATGAAACAGATATTATTATGAATTACTGTCAGTTTCCAGTGTCGCTGCTCCTTTTTCGAGATAAAATTGTGATAGTTTGACAATTTTGATAGGGAAATTGAATAATATAGTTATTTCCACTAAATTAATACAAAATTATTTGGAAATCCCAATTTGAGTTTGCATAAAAATGTAGTAACAAATTTTTGAAATGGAACATCTACATTTGCCTTAAAAATTTATGATAGAGCTAAAATTTATTTTAGCTATATTACGTGCTATGACTGAAATTTTTAACCCATGACTGAAACTTAGCGTAATTACAATGCTAATTTCCATTGGTTAGGTTAATATTCCACCTTGCCAGGAGCTTTTTAGCAGGTTGGTGTTTTAGATGTGGAGTTTTATAGGAATAGTAGACGCTTACTAGACGCCTAGGCGATGGCGCAGGCGATGTTTCCCGATTGTCAAGCCGAGTGGAGAATTACAAACACCATGAGTAAAATTCTTGATGATCGCTTATTCGTATCAGTTCGACCTTAACTCGAAAGAAGAGAGTATGTGTGTTTCAATGTCTCTCTTCGCGATGCAAAAGTGTTTATTTACGTAGTATAATTTATCGGTTACAAACAATAAACAACAATTGTTATTTAAATTTATGTTTTCATAAAATAATGTGGAACTTCCGCTACCTTTTTCTGAAAATTTGATTTAATTTTTGTTGTGATTCCACGTATAAATAGTTTACCTTCCAGTCATTGAACTAAGCAATGCTAAAACTCGCCAAGTAACTATTTATGCGTAATTATATGTAGTTAAAAAAAAGGGAAATTAAAAATAAATTTGTGTTAAACCGAAAGCAATAACAAAATGTACGAAAACAGTTTCTTCAAAATTTTTACCGCAGTATTTGTGTTCTTATTAGTGATTCTATTGCAAATATACTCAGTAAGTGCAGAATTTGAAAATAGTTGGATACAATATTTGGAACAACCATGCTGTGGAGGATCTGGAAATCATCATGTTAGACATCACAGAGGTAAGTTTTCAGACACCCTCTTCATCAACACTTATTAATTTTAAACACGTGATCCATCTTGGGTTCTTGGGGGGCGCATTAATGATACTCCTAATTTGATGATCTTGAGTTATTTTGACTTCCTGCAAGTGTTTACATTAAGAACTTTCAGCTGTTCGGCCATATAACTTTAAATTTCAAGAGTGAGTTAAACTTGAACTGTCACCCCAATTCGGTCGTGCAAAAACATTTCCCACCACGTAAAAACAACGATCAAACATAATACAAAAAGTGTAGGTAAACTATGGATAAAAATAGTTCTACTATTTCCATTCATATTCTATTATTAGATGAAACAAATAAATATTAGTTTAATTGAATAATAGGAAAAAACTGCGATTTGTTTGAAGTTGACATTTTCATTTTATTAATGAGCTTTTCACTCAACTCAAATCGCTTCCAATAATTCAAAAAATTAATTTGTTACGAAAATAGACTGCGCTACTATTTTTTTTATAATAAGTTTTGCTCGTAAGTGAAAATTAAGGGAAATTAGTAGGTGTAAACTGTTGGTTACCAAGGGGTGCATTATGCACCCCAACATTGCTGTTTATGGCGTCACTATGGCAAAAACATGTTTAGTCTCCCGCGGCTACCAAAAGAAATATTCCCATCCACGTTGCCCGCCGAAACACTTCAAAACTTTAATTTAGTCTAATTTTTTGTTGGTCATCATTAGAAGGGTGGTTCAGACTGCAGGTTGAAAAAAGTAAAAAATGTTGTTACCCTTGCAACGTGAATCATTTCCGATAACGAGTTGAATCGTTTTATTTTATTGTAAGGGTGGAATTCAATAAAGGGATTAAATTATAACCTACAGTTTAGGCTCCAGATGAAGCTGATGGAATCAATTAAACGGATATTTTGGGCCGTTTTTCCGGAATTGTTGAAAAATAATCATTAGATCCGATTTGTTTTCAAAATGCCTACCGGGTAATATTGACCCCTGACCCAGTAATTATATTGCAATATAAACAAGAAAATTTACATTTTATTTGAATAACGTCGATATTAAAATTTTTCAACGTAATTAAAAATATAACATTAAATAAGTCTACGTTTTAATAAATATTAATTTTAATAACGATTTTGTATTAGGAATATACATTTTAATCTGAGTGAACCCTACAATAATTTTCAAATTAAAAATAATCTTTAAAATTGAACGGAATAATTTCCTAATTTCTAATGCCTGACTTATTAATTTTGTCGTCGATTTTACATGTACAGATGATGGTTTGGCGTGGAATTGTGGATTGAAGACCAAATCTCAAATTTATTTGTGTCATGGTTCGGATTCCACGTTAAACTATACGGCCTTTTACAGCGTTGTTCATGGATGCGGGTACTATAATGTACTTCGTATTAAAATTTTACTATAATAAAAGCACACGACTGCACACCATCCATTTTTTGGACTTATTTATACCCTAAATCTCGTACCATACAATTAAATCAAAGTATTATAAAAATTATATTACAATTTTTGAAACCTTCAAAGAAAATAGATTACTTTGCCACAAGTTTACTTGAGCAATGATGATCTTCGAGATATTTTAAAGTACCGACAAACGATTATGAAATAATTGTAAAAACAAATAACAAAAATTAGTCATGATATTTAAAACCAGTAATTGCAGAACTTTTGGTTATGTATGATCCTTCAATGCAGTCTTAATTTAAATTTTTGTTTTGTAAACATTCAAAATTAACATTTAGGTACGAATACGATGACTTGGCACCGAAGACATTATAGTTATTTAAAAAAAACTTGACGGAATCTGATACATAACTTTAAAATTAAGCTAATGTTAAATATCTATTAGTTTAGGCAATAATCTATCGTAAAGTTTTGATATTTTACATCTGATTGGCCCCGGTTACTGCTTTCTGTTGATGGTACGTGCGCTCGGCGTAAACACTTCCAGCAAGGCTTGGTAAGGGGCGCAGCTACCCCTATCGACGTTTACTACGTTTAGTTGTATTTTTAATTCGATATTGTTAATTTAGAGATCCCGGTATATAAATAATCCGTTGTAGGTTGTTAGCTGATATTGGCATATGCCGATGACATAATAATATTGTCAAGATCACACAAGGCCATGATCGAAGCTTTTAAAAGAATTGAACGAGAGTCAAATATAGCGAGATTAAGGGTGAATGAGAGCAAGACGAAATTTATGAGGTGCAACAGTCACAGTGATGGAGAGTTGAAAGAGTTACAAATCCTAAATTACACCTTTGAGGAAGTCGAAAAGTTTAGATATCTGGGAATGCAGATTAATAGCACAATAATTATAGGGGAGGAAATTATGAAAGATAGGGTAATGGCGGGAAATAGGGAATTATACAGTAATCAAAACCTTCTAATGAACAAAAACCTAAAGAAAAGTACGGAAATTAGAATCTACAAGACGTTGATCAGACCTGTAGTGACGTATGGATTGGAGGTGCTCAGCCTGACAAAAGCGGAGGAACAGAGGCTTGGAGTTTTCGAAAGAAAGGTGATGAGGAGAATTCTTGGACTCGTAAAAATAAATGAGGAACAATATCGAATTAGAAGCAACAAGGAGATAGACAAAGAGCTGGGGGAGGCTACTATAGTGAGATATGTGAAGGCGATGAGATTGGGGTGGTTGGGTCACGTTATGAGAGCGCCGGAGGGTAGAGTCATAGCGGATGTGATGAGGTGGAAGCCTGATGGCGGTAGGCCGAGGGGGAGACCGAGGAGGAGATGGAGAGATGACGCCGTTGATGATCTGAGGGCGATGGGGGTGCAGGACTGGCGAGTTAAGGTGCTAGATAGAAGGCTATAGAAAAGAATAGTGGAGGATACAAAGACCGATAGAATAGTCTGAGTGAGAGGTGAAGCAACGACAAATGGGAAGAAAGTAATGAGAAGAATACAAAATAGTAGATTTGAAGAAATGGATTTGAAAACATCAAAAGATGTGGCGATATTCCGTAAGGAATGGAGAGCCAAAAGAAGAAGAAGAAGGTTAGCTGCATGGAAAATTTTAGCAAGAGAACGGGCTCGAGTTTCCGATTTACCAGTTCCATTGGCTGATGCGAGGATAAAGATTCCGACTGAGCTAGACCAGCTATGTAAGCGGACAACCTGGCCGAGTGATTGATAACTTTGGAAGAAGTTTATTTGATCTTTTTAAAAAAATTTAAAGGGTCGGTTAGTTCCACTATATTGTAGTGTCATTGTCATGTGTATCTTTATCATTCGTAGTATTTCATAGCAATGGTTCTATTTCCGCCTTCCCTCGACCACACCTGAAAGCCCCCCAAATTCTTTCATGCCCACTATCGCCCCCCTAGAACTAGAAATCGCCCACTTGGAGAACCACTGCTCTACAATAAAATTGAAACCTTCATATTACACTTGTGTATATTGTCCTCTACTACTAACTGCTATAACGAAAAAACTAAAAATTAATGAGGAAAATTCTTTACCCGGTAGCAGAGTCACAACTTGTTTTTGCTACGGCTAGCTCAGAAATACTCGAAATAATTAAACTTTTCCTATAAATAAAATAAACAGCACCATGGATGTGAATCGCTAACAAAAAAAAAGAAAACTTGCAGCTGAATGAAAAGTTTTAATTAACTCGACGAATAATTTTTCGTGTATAAACAATTGAAAAAAATTATGGTATTTGAACTGATAAAATGCACTTTATAGCCAACAATCCTTTTTATGTACCTCTATTATAATTAATAAAAGAAAACGTTGGGTACCTTTTCAAATCTTCTTCCACTATCCAATCTTTCTTCTTCTTTAGGTGCCTATCCGATTTCGGATGAACGGCGATCCCCCCGACTTAGCCAAGAAGGCTGTACCAGGGAAATGTTAATGGGGTGGTAGTTTGCCTTCCCCTTAGTCCACAGATCAATTTTTAAACATATTTAGAGCATTAACATTTTAAGGATTCTTCTTGGCATATTACTTTCGGTGGTTTGTCATTGCCTTCCGAGGGCAATCCACTATCCAATAGAATAGACCATTTCACGCAAACTACAGCGCTAGCGTGGGAAAAGCTGAATTTTGATATTCGAACCACGGTCCACTTTTACGTTAAAGCTCGTGCTTAGATATTGTGTTATAATTTTTACAGAGTAGTTCGATTTTGATGATTCTTTTGTTTTTATTGGATAGGGAACAGCTCGACGTTGGTCCCATTTATATTTGAAAAATAAAATTCCACCCCTAACGGTAGAAAATAGAGTTAAAATTGTACGACCGAACATGAAATTATTAGCACTAGAGCACAAAATCAAGCCTTGGTTCGAAAATCGTCAGCAGATTTGACGCATGCACCACTGAGTTTTTCTTAAATGAAATGGTCTATAAGGGTAGTAAATTTCCGATTATAATTTTTCCTAACCTCTAAACTTTCCAACATATTGATTCGGAATTATCCAACTTATTCTCTGAATATTCACAACCAAATGGACTTTGGTTTTTTTGGACTTCAGCAAAGCCTTTGATGTCATTGACCCTGACCTACTTATTGCTAAGCTCAAATATTACGGCCTTAGCGAAATGGCTTTAAATCTGCTATATTTTTACCTTACAAACCGTACCCAGAAGGTCAAGCTGAATGGTAAGGTATCCGATGAAAGGAAAAACAGACGTGGAGTTCCTCAAGGTAGCCTCCTTGGGCCATTATTATTTATAATCTTCACTGCGGATCTTCCGAAAATTTTACCTGATTTCTGCTTCTTCCATATGTATGCCGATGATATACAGATTTACATATCTGGCTCACCATTCGACATAAATCGTATTATCAACGAAATGAACTTTGTCTTGTCTTTGATACAACGTTGGTGTATAAAAAATGGGCTACTGCTAAACCCGTCCAAAACTTTTACAATGTGTATGGGCAGTCCTCATCACTGCCAGACAGCTGAGGAAGCTAAACATACCGACGTACATGTTAACGGGTGCGTAGTGAAGTGGTGCACCGAAGTAAAAAACCTTGGAGTGATATGGGATAGATATTTGTCTTTTTCTGCTCATGTCAAGAAGATCGTCAGGACATGTTATTTCAAGCTTAAGACAATTTATAGATACAAGAACTTCCTGTCGTCCGTGGTAAAATGGAGAATTGTCGAGAGCCTGGTACTATGCCATGTCGATTACTGTATCACTGTATACTATGGAAATCTGACGGACGAAATAAGAAATATGCTCCAAGTACTGCAAAATGCTTGTCTCCGCTTTGCTTATGACGTCGGGTATAGG
Source organism: Rhagonycha lutea (assembly GCA_958510855.1). Classification (NCBI taxonomy): domain Eukaryota; kingdom Metazoa; phylum Arthropoda; class Insecta; order Coleoptera; family Cantharidae; genus Rhagonycha; species Rhagonycha lutea. The sequence goes on from OY294037.1 coordinate 12,002,201, forward strand.
GACCATGTTACCCCTCATTATTCTGCCCAAGGAATAATGAAACTTGATACTCGCTTCAAATTCCGATTCGCAGTGCTGATTTTCAAAATATTAAAGTTTGGTCAACCAGGATATCTTAAGGATCTCCTCATCAGAAGGTCGGAAGTACATAACCGAGATCTTCGCTCCAATTTGCTTCTGTCGGTTCCACAACACTATGGTTCCAAATTCGAAGGTTCATTCCAATACTTAGCGTCACATATATTTAACAAATATGCTGACATATACTCGGTGTCTCGGAATGTTGAGTCGTTCAAAGCGAGGTTGATGGTCAAACTATATTGAGGGTTTAGGTGAAAAACAGCTTTGCTGACCCTTCACCCTTTTAGGTAATATGTACTAAAATGTATTTTATGTATTTTAATATTGCCTAATAAAATAAAATTAATTAATTAATTAAAAATGGGCTAGCAATAATTAAGAGTGACGCTATGGATTCCATCCACCATCGAATTTTTAACATCAACGTTCTTCTCGAAGGCAAACCACTCTCCTAGGTCTGCAGGAACCAAAACACACTTCTATTACTCGAAAATATTCACAAATATTATACAAATAAATAAATAATAATTGGAAAAACTAAACACAGCAGTGGAGTGATGTGATCGCTGGTTGAGTTACAGAGCGAAAATTCTGGGTTCAAATCGCGGACTTCACAGAATTTCTTAGCTCGGCCTTCCAGTGGACATCCACACGCTGTGGTGAAAAGTTGTAGCAAAAGAGGAGTAATCCACCTCGTGAAATGGATTGTGAGGACTCTAAGAAATGGTAATATTCCGACAGGAATGGAAAAGCCCTTGATTGATTGATTAATTGGGAAAACATGTCACTATTTATCTAGACCATAGCCCGCGTTACCGATATCCGGAAGAAGGTCATTAGAATAAAATTATATTATTTATATGGGTAATAAATAATAATACCCAAAAGTTCGTCAAGGTACGTTGATTGAAATGAGTTTTTTATAGTCGATTAAACAGACAACTGCTTATAATTTAAGCCAATAATATGTCGATGGTGGTAAGTCGGTAACGCCCTTTTTCCACCCAATGCATCACTTTCGAGCGTATGCATGCGTACCTAAGCATCTGAAGAGAAAGTTATATTATTGTAACCTGTTTAACCTTCATCAGCACGCGTATGCGGCAAATTGGCCGCAGTAGACACTTAGGGTAGTTTGTTGCTGTACTGAGCCGGCTGGTGAGGCTTTTATTATCAGAACACGGGCATGGGCTAGTGGAGGAGATAGTAATTAGAGAATACAAGCCTTTCCCACCCTTCCCACATGACGTCCTGGAAGGAAATTGGAGAGAAAATTCAAAACGGCAAATTCCAAGACCCAAATAGGCGAGCGGATGAAGGTTAAGAGGTTATCATTATAACTTCACAGGCGAGGGCAACTGATTTAAATTTAGCTTCTCTAAAACTACCCTACTGCACAGATTTCAACCAATTAACCAACCACTACATTTTGTGATTTGTAAAATTGCTTATACCAGGTTTTATAAAGATTAATTAAGGAATGTGACCGATGCACCTGAAAAAAAGGATTTATCTCAAACATTTTTATAGTGGTTGTTTACACAAGGTGGTTGATTTTTGTACCTGTTGACGTCAATTATTATTTAAAAAAAAGTTTACCTTTTCAAAATGTTTTTTTTACGTTAGATTTTGACCTCAAACCAACATTAAATTAATACATTGTTGGAATTTAAATGAGAAAATAATTATGAAAAATGTAATAATTCGTTTAATTTCTCATCAGCAGGTACATAGTTCAGCGAGGTCAATTCTTAGACATTGTGGTTTGAATTTTACGTAATCTGTAAGTCTCGTCTTTTCGTATAAATAAAGCTGCCACGTAATCATAATCATATTTTTTTTTTTGACAAAAATGATTTTATAGAGCTAAAGAAAATTTAATTGTTGAGTTTCTACACACAGATAACAATAAATAGCAGAGTCTGTATCCAAAATTAGTAGGTATAAATTCTAAAATTAGCAAGAGAGTAATATATAAATTTAAAAATCGGTAGGTAATAAATAAATTACAATGCTGTTTCAACCTTATTCACAACAAAAATCTAAAATCCACCCCTGTTTAAATTTTATTCAAATAAATTCTGAATTATAGTTTTTTGGACATCAGGAAAAGTTAGAGTTAGAAATTGCTAATTTGTAGTTTTAATAATACAAGATGATGTATCTTTTTTTGAAATTTCTGCAACTTTCCAGTTCGACGCGCGATGGTTATTTTACCTCCTGAGTGGAAAAGATTAAAGCTACTTATGTACTTTACAGCGGTTGCCTGTCAACATTTGTGAGTACTAAATTTATTACCTATAAGGTATTATTAACTTTTGTTAATTTTATGGTAAAAATTTGTTAGGTGCACTTACCTGCACGTCTTTGCTATATTACCGTCCCACTAACTACCATTTAACTTTTTGCTGTCCAAAAAAGTTTTCCTTCTGTGATATTTTATTAACACCAAACTTCAGAACAAATGAAATTATGAATTTAGGTAGCTGGTAGCCAGCTAAACTAATTTAAAATTAAAAAGCCCCATAGTTTTCAATTTAAGTTAAAATTAACTAAACTAAGCTCAGTGTGAGCTTTTCAGAGTCGCTATAGTGAAACTTAGTTCAGCTATCATTTATTTCAACTAAAATTTTATATGTATTATTATTTAAATTTGTTGGCTACCTTTTTGGGTTACTTTGTCGTTCTAATTACAATTTTTTTAACTTCAAATATTATTTAAACTTGGTAGTTCTGTGCGGAGCATATAATATTTATGACTGACGAAACTTTCCTTTTAAAATTGCTACGTTTCAGACTCGTTACAAAATTAATACCTCTATTTAGCTGTCGGACAACAAAATTGAGTAAATAATTTAGGTGATAGATTTAATTGTTAAATTGTTCCAACCAAAGTTAAATTATAAAAACAAATTTTCAGTCAATGACTCTTGATTGATTAAGTATAGAATTGTAGAAATTATTACTGGCGTAGTTGAAAATTTTATGTCAGGTTGATATTTGTAAATTGATAAGTACAAGGTGAAATGTAAACATGCATAATCAAGTGTAATTATGTTGTTAATTACTACATGCCATAACTACACGTATCAGGAAGTTGTTCTAATGTTGATATTGATTAATGAGTTGTGATTAATTATGAAATTAGTGGAAAATTTAAGTGAGTTTCTTGATATACTTCCAAAATATGGAAATCAAAACGTAATTCGAACTGCACCTCTGTAGATTTCCCTTGTCGACTAAAGAAGGAATGAAGAAAGAAGCAATTGCTAATTAGGCTAACCGAACAATTGTAAAAGTTTTTTAACATTTAATCTTTCTATTGAATTTCGGAATGTTTAGTCAAGATAAGAAATTTAAGTAAATTGCTGGCAGAAGATAATGACTTAGCGTTTATGTACAAGCCCATGAATCTAGCAATTACAAAATATCGCCATCAAAGCTAAAGATCATTAATCACTTAGCTAATTCTGGTACCGCTACAATTATCTTCCTCAACTTTGGCACATTTTAATAAGGGGGAATGACTAGCACATCTTTTAAAATAAGTGCCCATCGTTTCATTAATCAAAACTAATTGTAAACCAATATTGTCAACGATAGAAATTAGACACCAAAATGTAAATACTAAATTTTTAACCGTTTTTCTCTCATTTTTATTATACTGTAAAAATGTTCAGAAAAACCGTAACAAGGAACGAAACCCTGGCCATATCATAAATATTAAGCTTTAATGTTACTAATGTACATTTTTATACTTAACACAAACTTATCTCTTTCATAATCGCGCTTGTATTTGATTACCAAAAATACCTATAAAATTATATTTAAATTTTGACCATCACTACTATTTTTTACTTCATAAACTTACAAAAAATTTATTTGAATTTTAATGATTGTTTTACAAAAGTCTTAACTGTTTGCGTAAGTTGACAGGTTTTTTAAACTTTATGTTGCGGAAAATTACAATTATTTACTTGGTTTTTCTTTTTTCCTACTTTCTGTTTCAAAATTAGCCGATTTAGTATCTAAAAGCAGGAGCGGACTAACCATTTTTATTTAAAAATAAACTTGCATCGTAGGGTTAAAAATCGTTTCCGTATATTTTAATCGCGTAGAAGGTAGCACTTTTCATTCCGGTTTGCAGGCCTAGGGCGTAAAAGTAAACTTGTTCTTAATGAACTAAAAAAAAACTAAATATTAATTAGTAATTTTAAAATTTTATGACTTCTGTACTATTTAGATGGATGTTACCTACGTGAAGGCCATAAATGTGCGACGATTACTTAGTCTTACTCGGTTATTTACGATTAAATTATAACGGTCTTAGGGTATCAGCTTCGTAGAGCAGTTGTATAATGTGAAATTTTGATATTGCAAGATGATCTATATAACTTCCAATTCTTATTTCCAATATAGCAGTGAATTTGAGAACTACAAGTACAAGAACTGCGGGTTATGCAAAACTAAAGAAACACGAAAATCAGCCCATGAGAAACCGAATTCTCTTGTTTGCCAGTCCGCCCACTGCCCACGACTTCAACTCGCACTGACACATATCCTCAGGCTGAACTTCCAAAAAGATCAATTTTCTCTAAATAGTTGAACCTAAAATCCTTTTTTATCGATCAATAAATTTCTTAGCCCCTCAGGAGAGGTTCATGAATGCTGGGACTGGGATGCATGTCGTTTAAATGTAACATTCATGTAACCTCTTGTTGGAAATGTAGGTACCAATTAGACATGAGCTGCAGAACTTGAAATGCTGAATCATGATTCTAATCTAAACTAATAGAAAAGCTTGAGTAGGTTGGTAGTCGCAAAGTTGTCAAGTGTTATAGTGCATTAAATAAGAAACTATGAAGCAATTCTTGCGTATAGGTGGACATTTACGACCGGCTGTGGTTTCTGCTGTAAGCTATGGCTACTGAACTACATTTTTTCGAGAGGGGTGTCAATAAACTATCGTTACCTTTAAAAACTGATATTACCGAACATGAAATTGCATATTTTATAATGTAACCCAAAATTGGAGGTAGTATTCCGTGTGGCTGAGAAATAACAAAAAATCGACTTCTCTTCTTTGTGACCTGCTTTCACTACCTACCTGGCTTCTGGTTTTAGTCCAGAAAATTGTAGTGTGTTTGACAGGGTTTCCAGGTAGTAGTTGCTTTAACAACTATTTTATTTTTAGATTCCAACATTTTTTAAATTGTACGGTGTTCACGCTGCTTCCTTTTCGTAGAGCAGCTTTCAGAGAACTTCAAGTTTCGAACCGTAATATTTGTAACTTTGGTGCCAAAACATATTAAAACTACCCTCTAAAATAATATGGCTTGGTAATTTATGTTTGACAGGAGCATTTCGTAAAATATTTTAACCAATTATCGCTAATTAGAACGGATGACGTGAGTCACGCATGGTGCTATACTGCAGCTGCGTGTAGCGCCATTTTAGATTAAAGCTTCTGTATTCATCTACCTATCTATTCAAACAGACTTTTAGTGTTGTCTATTTACATATTTTTAGAAAAGTTTACACACGGAAGTGCATCGAGTCCCGATGTGAGGCTAGCTACCCAAACCCAAACATTGAGCTTTTTAAGAGTATAAAAAGCCAAAGCTTGTGATCGTTCTAAAATTGAAGCTACACATGGATGAAGAATGTAGGTAGAGATAAATGAATCCCTTTATGTGCTTACCTCCGTTTAGCTCACTTTTTAGCTCTCGCTTTACAAAATTTTGCCATCACGATACTCGTGCAAAAGAACACAAAATTGTTTCCTTTTAAGTTACATACTCATCAAACGAAGGTTTTAATGAAAGCGTGTGGGAATCAATAGCACTTAAAAACTCTTTTTTGTTGTGCAGTTTTCCTACTTATCTCCAACTACCAATATGTTTTGAACTCTAAACCGCAGCTTCAATTAAGAACCTAAAAATGGTTAATAATTGTTTCTGCCATGACAATAAAATGACATAATAATTTATATCTGACCACGAAGCAATAAATTTAGTAAGTTAAAGAACTGGAGACGTCTACATTTATTAAGCCATAACGGAAAATGGACGGTTGTTTCTAAATTTTCATTTATGACAACTGCTGTAATAACAATTTTATTTATAACTTTAATTTGTCTATTTTTTTTTAATTAAAACACATTCGGACGGCTCGAGTTTTAAATTAATAGACAATAAATTAAGACTATCATAAAATATTGCTTAATTATTGTACAACCGAAGTATCCTGGAAATTGGAATTAAAACGATATTTCAAGATTCTTATTGAAAATTATTTCTTGCATAATAATATTGTTTAATTGCAAAATTTGTATTTAAGAGAAGTAATCCAAATTTACGAGTTGATTATTCAAAATTCCTATCCTAATTTATTAAACTGCGCGGTAACGGTTGATTTATTAAATTGAAAATTAAAAAATGTAGGGGAAACGATTACAAACACACAATTATTTTTATTCGGTTCGTTAAGGTGCGCTGTCATTTTGTTCCAAAAATAAATAATGAGGGAGGTGTTGCAGAAAATACCGAAACCATGGAATTAAGTTATCCGGCGGTATGTTTAAGAAGGGGAAACAGATGATATTGCGTCGATACTGGAATTATCAAACAACAAATTTACAAGTTTCAAACAACGGAATACTAATGGGGCCGGTAGCGCAGTTGGTTTAACTTTTTCGACCAAGGCAAAATTAATGATTTTTCAAGGAACTTCCTGGCGGATTAAAAATCACTGATTAAAAAGATTAACAATTATGTTACATTAAACAAATTAAGTTGATTTTAAATCCTTCAGACGAGACGATAAAAAAATTTTAATATCGTAACAACGAAAGTAAAATTTTTATTAAATTTTATTTTGTAGCTTCAAATTTGTATTCTCTTGTTTTAATAGATGTAGATACCTACCTACCTCTCTGCCTTATATTGAAAATTCCATAATATGTTTGACACAATCTTACAGGCAAGATATTTCAAATTTCCATTGTCGTTTTCTATATGTAGACGAAGACGGCAAAAAACTATTTTCGTCGTGACGATCTGGTTTTTGTTGGGGTGTTCCGATTTATTCCAAAGTGGCGCCGACATCATAAAGCCTCTAGTCTGGGCTAAATGCATTGTGGTATTAAGATATCTTACGATATCTCAAACCAACACACATGGCTATTCTATGTAGTTTATTTAATTTTGTTCCATTCTCAAACATTACACATGTGTTTTATATGTTTCCATTTGTTCTTTTTCTCTTTGTTTCACATTTAATGGAATTGACCGATAACTAATTAATTTTCTTTGTTTCAGGTACGTAATAGTTGATCATTTTGGAGTAGTCCTCTTCCTAACAGTAAGTTTTTCACAAACTTCGTCCTAAATAAGCTATTCCATTATTAATTTCTCAGAAAATCTTTATTTAGGTTTTGATGTTATTACTGTAACGAAAAAGTATTAATTAGCATGTCGATAACTTAATTTAGATAATAAAGCACTCTAATGATATCAACATTACAAACATCACCAACTTTTTTTATGATTTCTCAGTATTTCCTAATCTATCCACCATTAATTTCTCATTACATTTTAATAATTTACCGAATCCTTTTCAACTAGAGGTGATATATTTTTAGAATCTCGATTCTATGGTTCCTGAAAAATTAGTTTTTCCATTTGGCAGCCCGTCGGTGTGCATGCTGAGACCTCATGTAACTTATGTTAACTCTCGACATCGATGTCAGGATGTTTTTCTTACATTTCCATTAAGACCATTTAAAATGTAATAAATTTAAACTACACGCAGTTAAAAAATTAAACTAAAATTCTTTGGTTCCTTTTTTTTATTTTTGTCATTTGTTTGTATCTATTAATTTTACATTTTTTGTACCAGCACAGTTAAACTTATGGGCCAGAACCGTATTCACGAATTTTTACTTGAACAAAAAGTTCTGATTAGCTTCCAAACCCGGTGTTCCAGTACTTGCGTGATAGTTTCACTACAAAGCACACTCAGGGGGTCATTCAAAATATATTATTCCACCTGATCCTACAAAACTTCGGCTCTGTAATTTTGTTGTCAATTTATAACTTTGTGAAATATATTTCGAAACAAAATTGTTGTGGATAATCTGCAGATTTTAATTTTTAATTTGAACTGAATAATCCAATAATTGTGCCATCAATTATTATGAATAGTTTGGAAGCTTAAAGCCGGACCATAATAAACTCGTTTGTAGGTTTAATGTCTGGAACAAATTGATAGAGGAACAGGCCCTTTGGTACTTTTAGGTAGGATTAATTAATAAATCCGTCTCTAATATATAGTTTAGACAAACACCTGCAATATGTGTTGCTTACACGGCTGTGTGCCATGCGTATATATTTAGTAAGTATTAGAGAAACAGGAAATGTAATCCTTTCTAATACCTTTGCACTTCCTACGAAATGAAGCTTAGGGTAACCACCGCGAGCCATATAAACTGCACTAGGTGTAGGGGGTGTAGGTACACACCATACGCTATCCAAACTTTATAAATCGTACATCTTTCTATTTCAGAACTTTAATCTCTTCGATGAAGCAAATAAAAATGTGTAATCTCTTACCAACTTTATATCGACGACATTAACTTCGAATTGCTGCCGATAATTAAGTTATTTTCTTATTAGTTGCCTGTATCGAGCTTCCTATATATTTCAATTAAATTCGTTAACTTAAATTATAGTAATAGGGGCGTAACGTTGTTAAAAGAGATGCTACCGAAATAAAAATCCCTTCTTATCGCACAAAGTTATTAATTAATTTAGCATTCAATATTTAATTGAATTTCTCGTTCTTTGTATCGCTAATATTGCTAAAATGTATTGTATCGGTGGAAAGAGAGGGGGGGGGGAATAAGATATGTTGTTTTGGCGTTATCGGAAATCTTTTACACTTACTCATTCTATTTATATTTCAATGTCATAATTTTGATAACAAAATGTGTTTACTGTTTCCTTGAATCACGACATTTGTAACGACCAAAAATTGACTTTATTTTTAAACCCCAACGGAAAATGGCGTACGTTACATGAGTGAAGAGTGGCTTGAAATGTTTATTTGTTAAAAAGTTTTTTAGAAACTCGTCTCAATCTTCGAGAACGATTAGTTTTTATGCCCAGTGTCGAGAGCTAGGTTGATCAATTCCCTCGACGCATTTGCAATGCTGGAATTTTCAAGTGATATTAGAAGTTAGAAATACAAAATTTTGTTACAATGCTTATTTAATGCTAGCGCGAACAAATGTGCTTTTGGAGCGCTACAACATGACATCCTGTTTTATTGAAAAATATTTAATTCAGGAAATACCTAATCGAAACGTAATTTTATTTACGAACCTGAAAAACTTGACCGGTATTACGAAGTACATAATTAAATTATCCATCATGAGAATATTTTGTAGAAGACTGACCATATGGTAATTTTAAAAGCACCGAGCCTACGATAAAATTGTCGGTTTAATTTAAAAATATAATTTATTTAAAATTATTAAAAAGCGATTTACAAAATTTTTTGTAGAAATTTAAGCACCTGTTACATTGAAAAAAGTAAATTTTCCCTGCAGGGCTGGACACTTTTTAGTTTTAAATTATTTATAATTCGAGTGATGCATCCCAACGCCTTGTAATTTTTGTTATTCATTGTTAAATTGGAGGGTTGCATTTACCCTAATTCCAAAGTAAAATAAGAGTGATTCATATGGAGTTGATCCAAGGCGGTCCGTTTTCTGCAAACATAAAGTTAAATTAATTTAATTAAGCGATTTTATTCGATTTTCGATTGTGTAAGCATATGGTAAGGGGATGAAATTAACGACTGAGTCAAGATTACATGTATGAAGCGTTAAAGTTGCTTGTGTACTTGCACCCTAAGCACTTCTCTATCAAATAAACATATGGTTTAAACGCGCCCTTTACTCCGACTTAATTATGACCACGGATTTACCCTCGTGGTCTTACCAGGCAAATTCGTATGTGCTCGTTATGCAAATTATGCTCACATATTATTTACATTCATTTAGAGTTTATAAAACTAATGAAGACTACCACTAGCTAAACTGGAATAGCAAACTTGAAATTGTTTGAACGAATAATTAAAAGCTCAAACCAGGTAATAATTTTGAAGCGTTTGAATTATTCAGCTTTAATTTTATATTCTGAAATGTTTATTTGTGATTTTTGAAATTCATGAGATATATATGTTGCGAAGTCTACACTCTATACAGAAAGGCATGACAGTGATTGCATTATCTCGCTGATTCCATAATACACAAAATGGGGAAGTTATTAATTTTTTGTAATTAAAATTGAAGTGATAACGTCTTCCATTGTATGTCATATAGACAGTTGAATGGGTAAACAAAGCCATTGCTGTTAAATTGTCATTCGAAATTTTTGCTGTATTTAGAAAACCGGAAAAGCTTGAAAAGCGTGGCTAAATTACTGCAATGTGGTTTGATTTCTTTTGTGCGGTATTTACAGATACACCATTTTATTAAGAGATAAGCCCTCACTAACGAATGACCGGCTAATAGGACCAGGACCTACAGTTTAACGTGGAATCCGAGTACCACACATTTTTTTACCATTCCAATTGAAGCGTAGCTGGCACGATATGACACATTATTTATTTAAATTTTGAAAGTTGCGCGTTTCTATTCAAAATCGTAAAAAGATGCATAATAAATGTGTTACAAAGTGACGACGACGACGACGTTTTGAATCGTAACTGTAAAATTGATTTTGAATTAAAATATCACTTTTCTGAGTTCAAGCAAATATTCCACATTCCTGGATAACATTTTTCGATTTCGAAGTGAACATTAATGTTTATTTAGTTATTTAAATTAATTTTTTAATGTGATTGATATGTAGTGGTATTTTTATTTCGCAAAATAATTAATTTCCAATGGTCAGCTGCAAACATGAGCGAACAAAACTTGACGTGGAAAGAATGAAATTGATTGATATGTGTGAAATCCAAGTACTTTGAATAATAATTTGATTAACGTGCAATATTCATTACTTGCTGAAGTCTTCAAAATTGTATAAATGAAACCATCGAAGTGGTGTGAATTGGAGAGTTATACAAAATATTTATCTACCCCAAGCAAGGAAACCTAAGGGTGATTTGAACGAATTCGTCTCCAGGTGGGGTAGCTTCAGTATAATAGCGTACAGGCAGGTGGTGAGACAGCAAATTTTTGAGGTATCTATAAAAAGAACAAATCTTGTCAATTTTTGTTAACAGATGATATCATGAAAAAGTTTTCTATAAGCTCTTTTTTGATGACAGTAGGTTAGTATGGTGACTACACTTTGATAATGTTATCGAAAAGACAAGAAATGATTGGTTAGGTAGGGAAGAATAGATTTCGTTAAACGACTTTTTTTATCAATATTGACGCTTGTCAGTTTACTGAAAAAACAAACAATTAACGTAATTCATGATGAGCCAAACTAATAGACAGCCATTGTATTCTTTCGTTTCAAATTTACTGTTGGAGGTCAGCTCCGTTTTTTGTCTCCTAGCTGGTCACTAAAATACCACTAACATCGGCCTCAAATTTTTAAATGCCTCAGATAAGAATATCGATTCGGTTTCTTCAAGGCACAGATGTAACCCTAAACCGACAACTACGTCCATTAAAGTTAAGATTTACCAAGTTAAATATTTACATATCAATCAACCTCGTTTTACAGTTTCCTATTTTTATTTTGGCCTACTTAATTTTTCATTCGGTGTCAATTTCAATTTAGTCCGTGATTATTAATTTACTCGAACAAAATTACAAAATTTGGTGTGAGATTTTCAGCCTTACATTTTTTGGCCGATATCAAAATTTTAACACGTTAAGTGGCCGCTGCCCTATTAATTAAAATTCCGTCATTGTAATATGGAAAGGTGGTTTATGTTACAATATTTTCTCAGTCGAGCTGGATGTACACTTAATTAATATTTGGCATACTTTTTCATTTTTTTGGTCTTTAGGGCATTAAAAGTATAATTCTGTCACTTTTAATTTCAGTAAATGCCGATGGACAAAATTGAGTTACATTGTCGTCTTGTATTATTAAAACAACTCGGAATATGTACAGGGTGTGCAATTCAGATTTTATTTTGTGGCCCAGCTTCTTGAAAATAGATTTTGCTGCAAATCTTTTCGGTGACTTGTTTTTCACGGTCCAAGTAACATTTGCAATAGATTGCTGGACATCTTCCACCTTTCAGGATGTAATAGTAAATGGGGTTGTTTGCATCAATGACCTCCATAATTGCATGACGTTAATTTTTCGATTTACTTTTTGTAATTTGACGTCCACCCTGTACATCGCAACGAATCTTCTGGTGAAATAATTACTGAAAACTTGAATCATATAAAGCTAAAAGTGGACTAACGGCGTGAAGACACACAAGAAACGAAAAACCGTTTGTTATTTTGAGTAACTTATCGATCTTAACATTGCCGATCAGATAATTTTTTTCTTTTCTACTATAAGGCGTATACGGAAAGAATTAACAATTTTTACATGACAGATTAGCAATAGGAATAGGAAAGCTTTGTTAGAGCCTTATTTCCATTTTAACGGTCAATGACCAACTGTTATCTCTTGAAATTCAAATACATGTATTTACTGCCTTGCATCTAATCTTAATGCCACATGACACGGTTCTACAAAGAAGTGATTATTGTGATATTTACATTCAATATTTAGATTTCTCTTTTTCAAGCTCTTGATTCAAGATGAAATTGATGGTTAATTTATGGAGTGGTCGAGCTTTTAACAATACAGCTTAACATAATGCGCGGGCGTTATTGCCAAAGTTCTAATTAGCTCTCTTGCACTCTTCTATAGACATACATGGAATGCAAACCACTGAATTATTCAATCAATTCTTATGTAACGATAATTTGTTGAAGGTACTTTGCATTCTTATTTGTAAACGTGATGTTATGCGGCACCTCGTGGTACTGACCGTTACAGTGTTTATCTAAGAACTGCTTCCGTCAATGGTGGGTGGATTAACAATATTCATAGCACAACTTGTCTTTGCATTTCCTTAATGGATAGACCATGCAGGAATAATAATTTTGTATTACGGCTTTGCAAATTACAGATTGTTGAGTGGTGATAGAATTATGGATTATCATTATTCCTACACAAAACAGAAATCTAAAATGAAATCAACTTTTCATTAAAGCTGATTTTAATTATAGCGTTGTCTGTGTCGGATCCCTCTTAGTAGGGTGTTTAACAGACTGTAAAATCGACAATATCTTGGAATTTTGCAAATGTCGAGGAACTTGCCGTGACTATTAGAAAATTTAATAAAATAGTAATTATTCTACTAGTGGGAATTCCATCCATCACGGACGTTGTTCATCAAAGCTTTTCTTCTACCACTTCCAACTGTATCTTTCTCTTTCAATTGTACCTAGACTTTGTCACGAAACAGTGATTCAATACTTGGCAACTTAAAATTTGAGAAAAGAATGAAATGACGGTTCATCTCCAAATTTATTATCTACCATGATTTAGGTATAGAATCCTCTTATCTATGATAAATAGAAACTAGACTATAATGTCTTTTATGCCTTCCTGGGGGGGTGGGTAACCAAAATTGTGCAACTTTTTTCTTTTTACAGTGTACACTAACGCACACAACGAATAATAGAATACAGTGAAAAGTGCATTATCGGAAATAGGTTAATAAAGTTAAGAAAAATGTGAAGTTTAAAAATCTACAAACAAACGAAAATATTACTTCGTGCTATTAGGATATTGCATGATTGAGGTGGTAGTGGTATAACATCCAACACAATTAATTTGGTATATTACGAAGCATCGTTAAATTCAATTAGGTGCGGCATCGATGTACTTCTCACTTTTAAAACTTTTTCATTAAGTATTTTCTAGTATTTTTGCTTTATTTTACAATACTTATTCAAATATTGTAGGATCTATTGTAAATGTTTATTTTCGTCTTGAAAGGGTGAAATTTTACTTCTAATCAAACCCAACCACCAGAGGATTCGCAATTTTGCATTACTCCAGTCCACAGTTGCGAAATTTTGGTGTTTTTTGTTCTTTTTCTTCTTCAAGTGCCTATCTGATTTCGGATGTTGGCGATCCTCCTGGCAAAGCCAAGAAGACTTATTAGGGAAATGTTAATGGGGTAGTCTCCCTTTCTTTGCCTTCCCCATAGTCCACAGATCGATTTTGGACTTTTTAGATCACATCACAGATCCGACGCAATCAGGATTAGAAATTAGAATCGCAGTTTCCTACTCGTTAGTCAATCCGTGCTTGATTTACGCCAGACTGCTGGTATTTTTGATAAAAGACAAAAAACTTGCATTACTTTAATTAAATATTTTTCATTTAATTTAATTACATAGAATTCAAATTTGGCAGTTGTGAGGTTATGCTTCTTGCGGATTTTGCGGAAAGTATTGAACTTGTTACTATTTTCGTGCCACCTCAATTAAAGATTTACGTATTCACAGTCCTTCCTCTGGCATGCTGAACCTTCAAAATTATATAAGTAAATGGAAAAAATTACGAAAATAACGGAGACATTCAAAGATTATGACAAAGCTAAATTAAAAAAAAGCTTTTGAACGGTTATTAAAAATTGAATAAAGAAAAGCGAAAATAACGCTAAGAAGTGACATTTAATCAAAAATCATGAATTATAAATAGCAGTACCAAAGTTTATTATTAATTACTTATTATTTTGCCTCAAGTTGAAAAAATAAGTCCGCATGTTTGTGGTTTTATGTTTTATGTCAGATACGGAAATTATAATTATGTGTACTTTGTTATATCTTATCAGTTTTAGTACAAAAATTGCACTTTATTTTATAAAAACTGTTTATTTTTCTCGGTTTTTGCATCCCAAAATAAAATCAATATTTTACATAAATATCATACGAGTACCTCGAATTTTAATTATTAATAATTCTTGAATAATTACCTACATACAATGAGCTTCATATTATTAAATTTTAATGGTGGAACTCGATTGATGTGCTACCAATCAGAGGCGCGCAAACTTTTTTAGATGGGTAAATAATGAAGAAAACAATCAGAATCTCGTAAATTATTTCCATGTTCTAAATAGCATTACGAACAGAGAGACAAACAGAATCTTCATACATTATTATGTTGATAGATTTATCTTGGCATTAGGACTGGAAGGTATGGGAAGCCTCAGGGCCAGAAGGTTAAAAATTATACAAATTTTAAATATACCAAGTAAACTGTGCCCATTACATCTTGATACAGATTATTATCAAACTAAATAGAATGAAAATTCTTTCACATATGAAGGCCACAGTAGTTCGGCCCACGGTTTCACTCGAGGGAATTGTGACAAATCCGATGCGTCACTTGTTTTAGGTTAGTAATTGTAGTAGTAATAGAGGAGGAGGAGTTTTCTAGCAAACTGCAATATTGGGTTATAAATATAAAGCTGCATTACTTTCAAGTGACTTGAAAAATAGCTTCTAATCGTAAGCGGTAAATTCTAAAACTTGTCCAACTAAAAAGTTATCTGTAACAAACTCGATCGTTACGAACAGATTTGAAATTCAAATGACTGTCGTTGTCAACTAATTTCTATCAGTTATGACAGCTTTTGAGTTGTTTTAAACCACTGTGTTAGCCTAACTAGGAGTTAACTTTTAATTTAAATAATTAAAAATATTATTCCTGGAAGTTGAAAGTTCACTTTTGATATTGAAAATATAATTATTAATTTTACTTTATCCTATGTTTGGTAATGTTAATTGGCTGTGTTTGACAATTAAGTGTTTATTTAAATTAGTTTATATTATATATTGTGTATTATTATAATGAATTCCTTTAGGCACTTCAAACTTGGGAACTTATCCAAATGTTGTAAACAAACTCGATCGTACCTAAATAACCCAATTTCACCAAGTTTTTGTAGCTATTTCAAATAATCAACAAATGGTTACAATTTCACACTCCTTTTAATTGTTTGTAAAATTATTAGGTCTAATTATTAATACATACTAATTTATTGAGAGATAACCCAATAAACATTCTAAATGATAATGGTTTATATGCACAGTTTGGTTAATTAAGGCTTTTTATAACAATAATTGTTGACATAACGAAGATTAATATTACACTAATTACAAATTTATGATTTTCATATCATTTTAATTAGTTTATTTAAATTAATTATTTATGCTGATCCATTTACTCAAATACGTTATAACCTTTTCTTTTGTTTACTTGGCGACTCTTGGGAAAAATTCAACTTTTGAACTATACTAATTTTTTGTTAGGTATAGTAATTTATTATTAAAATTAACGTAGTGCGTACATAATATTAAAAACTGAAAGGCAACGGCACTTGTTCTCTGGAGGTTCACCCATCCAAGTGATCCTCAGTATTGTCATCACAACAGCTTAAAATTACTCATCTAATATAAATTGCGCTTATTGTGTAATACTGGGTGTTTGCTATAGAATTTGTAATCGACAATCGTTTATTATATCTGCAGCAGTAAAGTTTAATCGATTACATCTAATAGTCGAAATTTAATTAGTACCTTATCAATTTTTCGTT
Organism: Rhagonycha lutea; assembly: GCA_958510855.1. Taxonomy (NCBI): domain Eukaryota; kingdom Metazoa; phylum Arthropoda; class Insecta; order Coleoptera; family Cantharidae; genus Rhagonycha; species Rhagonycha lutea. Next base: position 12,018,932 of record OY294037.1, read on the forward strand.
CATTAAATAAAAGTCATCAAAGACGGTTTCATTAAAATACATTTGAACTACCTAATTGAAAAGCATTTTTACATGAGTCACGAAGTTAGTATTTTATTGATTTATGATTATTTCGATAGCTACTATCTGTTTGTATACGGAATTGTTTAATATTGATACTTCACAAGTGAGAACATACTGTAAATATGAAAGTAATCGGTTTTTTTATGACTTGTTTGTTTTGAAACGTAGATAAGAAGTATCTAGTTATTATGTGAATGCATAATTAAATGTTGTTATATTTTCCGTCTGTATATACCCTTAACACTTTTTATCGCATGCGGCCACACAAGAATTGTGTTTGTCTTAACCTTTATACGGTGCAAAACTAGTTTTATCGGTAACACATCACCTTCCTACGTTAATTTTAACGCGAACGCACACGCCCTTAAATTATAATATTTAAAATAGCAGATACATACTAAGTGGATGGAAAAAATTTTAGAATTATTTTTGTGCGTCTTACAGAAAACTTGGAGAATACAATTTAATAATTTATATTGTTGATGAGTCTTCGTATTGTTTTCTTATCTCCCCCGAGTCAGAAGTTTCATACTCGAAATGCTTTGTTTTGGGGTTTAAATTGACATGCGATCGTCTATTATTTATTCAAGTTATTTGGTTCATTATCTATGTTTCCCTGCATTCTCATATAACGTGAATATTATTTTGTAGGTGAAAGTACAACGCTGATCCCCCTTTCTTATCAAAATTGCTACTATAAATTGCTTTTTATGATATTTGACTGCATACCAAATATTGTCGAAAATAGTTTTCTGTGTGCCAAGTGGGAGGGAAGGACAAATTTACTATCTAATAACGATATAAAAGGCAATAAACTGTTTATTTAGCGTGACTTAAGCGGGTCAACAAAATTTTCCGAGGTGGAAACCCAACATTATCGCAACCGACCCCCCCAAATCCGCCTCTGCATACATACCAATATTTTGTACTACAATAGCCGATACCGGTAGTTTCAAAAACAGGTCGGAAACCATCTTTGTGCAACCCAATTCTTTCGACCTTGAACCAGGTCTATAGCACTTAAAAATTAAAAGTATAACCTGTCTAACAATGGCGCACATAGGACGCTCCGCCATTCCATTCAAGTTCAATTTGAGTGTTCTCTTGGAACATTATTTTACTTGTAATGAACCCTAAAAATGATTAAATTTTACGCGGTAATTATGGTAAAAATTATAACCTACCATCGCGAACTATCTTTGTGATCTGATGCGCGCTTTGTTCGCACACCCGGTTTTCTATGTAATTAACTTTTATTAGTCACAAACAAATGGCATATTTGTAAATTGGGTAATGTGGTAGCATCAACAAGTGAAATCTAAACTTGATTTTGACGTAGCAACAGTTTACACAAGGGGAAATAAGAATCCTTATAAATTTTTCAACAATCAAGTTTAAACTAGCCACAAGTTGAGCTAATTCTTGTGGAAGTCATCCGACTGGAACGATGTAATTTGTGGTGACGTTGGATTTTAAGCTTGCAAGATAAAAAATTTATATGCGATTTATTGCATGTAAAAGTGAAAAAATCATCAAGTTGTATATCCTTTGCGGTCACGAAAGACTAAATAATGAACAGTTCCTCGAACCTAATTACATTGATCTCACGGCGTGTCAGGGAGTGGCCACCAAGATATCTTCATTGCTTCATTGTGTAGTCGCTGCCGGCTACTCACGGGAGGTCCAGATTCGCAACTGATGGATGTTGGTCACACTACTTTTCCACCAAAATACTTTTTTGTGTTTGTTTTGATAAAATCGGGTCGAATCTTATGTAAATTGAAAGAAAATTCCGTTTACATTATTATTTAGTCTCGCAAATCCTATATTTTTCTATACAAGTATCATCATAGGGGCTAAACATGGAGTTTCTATCGAAATCTCGAACGGTCAAGTATATCACGTTTAACCAATATTTTCTAAGCTTTTCATAAAGTTTTTTTTCGATTTTGAGTATTGAGATTTTATCTGAAGTTAACTTTGATTCGTGACTTATTATAACGCAGTGCAGTAGTCGTAAAAAGAAGTCAGCAAAATTTTTATAGGTCTCATTTCTCTACTAAATAAAACCGCCCGCCACTTATTTAAATAAGTCGAAGTTACACTTTTTAAATTATAGTGTAGGTAGTATTTTGTTACTACGAAGCTTTCGTGCTGCAATTGCTTGAAACACAGCTTCAATTTTGTAGATATAGGGTACTGAAAGAAGGTGGTAGCATCGGATTCGCAATCTTTATGAGAGGCAACATTATCGATGGAACTACTAAATTGAAAGGCATAATAAATTGCTTTAGATCCAATAAAAACCAAGAAAATTACACAATGATAAAGCAATTTAGTAAAGCTTCCAATGTAGTACAGCCATCTGCTGATAACATTATGAACTACCACCAAGTGCTTCCAAAATTTCCGTAAAGTTTGCGTATCTGATGGAAATCCATATAATTCGTAGAAATTAATTTCAAAATTTGTGTTAAAATTAGGAATCACAAAAACAGCACTTCCAACTGTTAGACTAAAACTACGACTTTGAACAAATACACAAATAAACATAGCAATTGCTTACAAGAAAACAAATCACTAGCATTGAAAATACCGTAGTTGGTTGCCTGAAATTTTGTGTGAATGAAAGAATAAAATTTTTCAAAATCGGTTCACTTTTTCAGTAGTAATCTCGTTAGTCTATTCATGCGCGTCACAATAGTGGAAGATTATTCAACGTTGTTACTCGTACACAAAAAGCTATCGGTAAGTCTTGTCGAAATGTTAAATCAATAAATTATTATTGTAATATCACAAGATCTCAATTTTTAATTGGCAATTTAAAATTCTAAACAAAAATATTATATTGTTACTTGGCACATGAAAGCTAGGTCAAGTAATTATTCTTAGAAGCAATAATATGCATACATTTTTTTAACACTGCCATAATTTTGTATCTTTGTTATGGAAAAAGAAGTAGCACCCTGAGGGGATGTGGAAATAATATTTCAAAATTCAAAAACATAATCAAAGATCAATAATATTGTTTCTCACCAAAAAGATTAACCTCGATCTGGATTGCTATTTCAAGGTTAATCTCAAAACAAATTTAAGCGTATGATCTTACGGGAGGGGGGGAGCTAAGCCCCCCCAAAATTCAAGTTAGCCCCCTCAAAATATCCCAATTTTTCGTTATTTTTACCCCCTCCCTTAAAAAAATTGTTTGAAAACATTTTTTTAGCCCCCCCAAACTTTTGACCCTAAGTTGCGCCTATGATCATACATAGCTAGCCTTGAATCCTTATAAGGGAGGGAGGTGTCAAGTACTCTTTCCCGGGCAAAGGAAAAATCTTGTGAGGAAAATAATCTTCATAAAATTAATTTTATCGCATTTTTTTAAATGTTTTAACTTTTTTCCCATTGTCTTCGGGGATCTGATAATATTCTAAGATGCTAAGCTTCTTGGAACTACTTCCCCCCTCTGGGTAAATATTTATACGGTAAAATAACAAACTTCGGCTATAACACAATCAGTAACCCTGCTTTTTTTGGTTAATGGTAGAAATTCATCAAACGTACCCTCCAAACTCCAAAGCTTGGAGATCATCATAGGAAAGTTTGACTCCCTCGGATTTCAACCCAGTGCCCTACATTAGCAGTTTGTGGCGCTAACTATAAGGCAAATGACGTCAAGAATATGATATCTGATATTTAGTTTGAATTGTTAACATTTCTCGCTATTTTGTTATAATTATTATGAAATTACTGCGCCCTATGACCTATAACCAATGAACATTTGTTTTTTAACCCCGTTGATGCGAAGATATTGAAATTTAAATATTAATGTTTGTTACATGAAACCAAGTATGATGGTTTTATAACCTATTTGTCCACTTTGCAAAAAAAATGTTTACTTAGCCAACAATGATTGACTTTCCATACCCCCATCCCCGACTCCCCGCTTTCCGATTGTTTACTTTTAAAAGTACCCCTCCAAGCCAAGGAAAATTTTTTTCAAGAGCACAAACTTCACAATACTTAGCTTTATCTCATTTTTAAGTATTTTTTCTATTTCCTAGTGTAGACCCCCTAAAATGTGAAGAAACCAGGGCGGTCTGGGGGATATGGAATACCCTCCAGTATAAGAAAGTAACGACATGAATTTCAAAATTGATTCAGACGCAAATTTAATTTTTGAGAAACATCTTTTTGCTTTTTACGGCGGGGGGTATTCCCCCCACCCGATTTCCGTAGTTTACTTTTAAAAGTATCCTCCAAATTAACCCTCCAGTAGGCGCGTGATTTACGCTTGTAGACAAGCCCTGTTTCAGATCTAATAAAACCAATAATTTACCACTTTAAAAGTTCAAAAACTACTGGATCCGAAAGATTGACTAATTTTTGTCAGCTACTCAAAAATGCAATCGATATAATTCGAACTGTTACGAGCTATGGCGGTTTAAAGAAGGCTTAAAAAAGCATGGTCTACGGTGGTAGACCACAGGATCTTGTCAGGAACGCATTAAACTACATAATGTTTAATTTTATCTCATTTTTTAAGTGTTTTACCCGCATCAAGCTAGCGCCGCCACTTTCGAAAAACCCAAAAAAAATATATGGAGAATTTGTGGCTAATTTGTGGCTAATTAGTTGCCGCAATCGCGAATTTGTTGCTCTTACCATTCGAGAGTTACAGCCATTTGAGTGGTGGCGGCGCTAGATTTATATCAAGCCAGCGTCGCCACCACTCAAAAACTTACTAAAAATAAAAAATAAGGATATCGGAATTTGTGGCTAATTTGTTGCTAATTAGTTGCCGCAATCGCGAATTTGTTGCTCTTACCATTCGAGAGTTACAGCCATTTGAGTGGTGGCGGCGCTAGATTTATATCAAGCCAGCGTCGCCACCACTCAAAAACTTACTAAAAATAAAAAATAAGGATATCGGAATTTGTGGCTAATTAGTTGCCGCAATCGCGAATTTGTTAAACTAATGAATAACCATCAAATAAGTAAAAAAAAAAACTTATTCTATGCACCCATTACAGCCTGGAATTATATGTTTTATACAAATAACCATGCCACAGGAGTGACATGAGAATTTTGTCTTCCTGCGCTTCTGCTAGGGACAAAATGGCCAAATTTGACTGTGCTTGAGAAGTACTTGGCGTAACATCTTCAATTTTATATGAAATATGAAATTTATAAAACATAAAAATACAATATTCATTTATGAATAACAGTTATAACCTAAGAGCGGTGGTACACTTCCAAGCTCCATCAAATTTAACCGAAAACCAAAAGAAAACATTCATAGATCATTATTATGCCATATCTTATTGAAATGACAATTCTTGCATAAAGTTGGATGATTGTAAATCCAATTCAGAAAAAATTGACATAAAAACTAAAATTAATCCATCCATTATATTATAATCTTCATAATACCTACCATTGTTTTACATCATGTTCTAATTGTTATTAATTATTATAATATCGAATAATATCAATAATTATAAACAATTTATTTAATAAAATTTAATTTGAGTTTATTAAAATTTTGTTTTGAGTATCAGCTCTGACATGAAATCAATCTAGCGCCGCCACCACTCAAATGGCTGTAACTCTCGAAGGGTAAGAGCAACAAATTCGCGATTGCGGCAACTAATTGGCAACAAATTAGCCACAAATTCCGATATCCTTATTTTTTATTTTTAGTAAGTTTTTGAGTGGTGGCGACGCTGACTTGATATAAATCTAGCGCCGCCACCACTCAAATGGCTGTAATTCTCGAAAGGTAAGAGCAACAAATTCGCGATTGCGGCAACTAATTAGCCACAAATTAGCCACAAATTCTGATATACTTATTTTTTATTTTTAGTAAGTTTTTGGGTGGTGGCGACGCTGGCTTGATATAAAGTTAGCGCCGCCACCACTCAAATGGCTGTAACTCTCGAACGGTAAGAGCAACAAATTCGCGATTGAGGCAACTAATTAGCCACAAATTCTCCATATATATTTTTTTGGTTTTTCGAAAGTGGCGGCGCTAGCTTGATGCGGGTGTGTTTTTCCTATTTTCTAGCGTAGCTATCCACCCTAGCTTATTTTACGCCTCAGATCTGTGCGCCACCTTCGCCACCCCCTAGTTACGGTTCTGTTTGTTTTTAGTACCTTCTTCTAACATCCTATGTAATACAATCTGTTTTGTAAAGTAACTCGAAAATTTTAATTAAACTGTTTGCAAACAAATAACAAAGTTTTTTAGTTTATTGTGACTATGTTGCACTAACTGTAATGCCTTGTTTCTAATTGTGATTTCTTTGTTGCAGGTAAGAATTCGTGTGAAACCTAGGCAGGATCGATTTCTACAAGTACAATAAACATTTTTCTTAAGATATTGTAAATATAAGGTAGGGTATCCGTGTCCTTGTTCGGGTCAGAGCGCGTAGTTATATTTTCGAGTAAAAATAGTTTTAAATATTTTCCCATTAATCATATTCTTTACGGTTATCGTTGCTTACTTTAGCCGGTAATTTCACACCAAGCGAATCAAAAATTCATATAATTATTTCATATTCAATATTGTTTACAGTCGACATGTAAAAAATTTTAATGATCGTTCATAGGTACACGTTCGTCAAGTACATAAATAACACACATTAAAGCGGAACTTCGTTACCTCTGCCGGTTTGACCAATGTCGTACGCTAACTAAATTGCTAATATTAAAATCAAATGCCCAGAAGGCCTTCATAAAGTGAAGTTGTTTGACCAAAACGAGAGATTATGCGTAAGGCGATAGCTTCTTAATGATGTACGTTTTGTAACTAAAAACTTTAATGGTCGCGTTTATGTGCTAAATTTTGTAAATGCTTGAAATCACGAAACACATTTCGTTGAAGGAAAAATTAGGTATATCAATTTTAATAATGGAAACAGAGTTAGCACTTCAATCAAAGCAATTATCCTACTGTATTGTTCTTCGCGCCATCGCCAACGGTGAACGTGGGTTATAAAATTGAACAAAGAACTCGTTTAAGAAATATCAGAATATTGTCGAGAAGGCACAAACGACTTTTATTGCTAATAACTGCAACAATTTCAACTTTTTAAAGGTATAATAAAGATCTTTTTAAGCACGTAAAATTTAGGAGTATTTTGACAATTATACGCATTTCCTGACAATTTCACCACCCAGTAACAATGCGAAAGCATACAATTTTATTCCTCAAATTAATTTTTAGTCTTGGGAGTTACAGAAATGAGAAAGACTCTCGCAATTTTCAAAATTTAATTAGAATCGTTTCAATTGCAGATTTAATATTTCTGTGCTACTTAAAATGTTAACGATTGACATCACATTTTGTCTTTTATTAGTCCCTTTTTTCAAATTCTTGAAAATTAAAAATTTATTGAGTAGCTTCTTGTTTTCACCCTCGAAGTACCCAAAAAATGTGTAACAGAAAGTAATTTAATTCAGGGTTAACGTGAAAAGTAGGCTGTCGTTCTAATTTACACGAGCGATCCGTTTTTATTAAGTTTTCCAAAAATATATTTTCTCAAGATTTCCTTCCCTTAGAATTGCATGTTGAGACAATGTTCCAAATATTCATTTCATGGTGGATAAGTCTCCCTTTGCATTTTACAAACGAAATCCAAGCACGACTGCGTGATCATTTATCAGGTCAGTAGATTATCGGGCGTGATTTTGAATCTTCACGAGTTGAAGCTGACATTTTATGATTTTTTCGGTAGGGTGAGATTGAATTTTTCTATTCTAAGTGTAGGGATACCAACGAAGGGGATCACTAGTGTTTACGAATGTGAATGTGAGATAGTACAAATTTTGTTCATAATCGATTTAAACTACTAATGGAACTTTTTTCTTGTATCCGCAAAAAATGGAAGGAATAGTTTATAACTTTGATCCGTCTTCCATTGTGTTGTGTTAACTGAATTTGAGCTGCCCGAAAGACACCCTTCTTTAATCACAGCCTTATAATATAGGATGAGAATTTATATTATTTCAGGCTTTCCCTGCTTGATTTCAGGTTTCGATAATTCGAACGCGGAAAACAAAACCATCAAAACAGTTGCGTAAATCTCCGCATTCTAAATTATATTTTCAGACGTTTATATTATATTCGAATTTATTTTTATATATTTTGTCTCTGCAACTACTACTATATTATCATATAGTAGCTTTTATGATAAAATGTAATACCCTTGGCTTGAAACTATGCCATATTCCATCTATCAAGTATATTTTTATTATATGGATGTTATTCGGACATTTTTTAGTCCAGACATTTAATATAACAAGATTCTGTAAATAAAGAAAATTGGTTATGAACAAATAGTATAATTTGGAAGTTAATGGGAATTGCAAACATTATATAAGCCATATAATTTTCAAATGCGTTTTAATGTTCCGTATTAACCCTCATGAACACGAAAATAAGGTTATTCAAATGTATGCATCAAGAGAGTACATATAGAAATTGAAATTTCAGTTACATGCTAAAATGTTACCCAATAAATTTTATATTATATTCTGCGAATATGAAAAAATATAATCTCGATAAGGAATACTCCGTATGAAAAACATAAAAAATCTTTTTATTATGTAATTTAAGGCTATGATGTATCATGAAAATATTTTACAAGATTTTAAAATATATGCCACATAATTTTAAATAAGTAATGCATCCCATTTTGAAATGCTATATAAATTTAAAATGTTATGTAAAAGTGTAAGTTTATTACTTTCTTTTTATTTTGCACATAAAAACCTTATTATATTTATATGTATGAGTAGATTTTCTTTTTCTTTCATCATTAACGGATACTTTACCTTATACATAATTCGAGATGGTTTTAAGGCCATCGACACAAGCAGCTTGATAAAAGCTTTCTGTAAATAGTTTATTATTACTATTATCATTCCGAAGTATGCAGACCAACTGTGATACCTGATCAGTCTGTTCGAAAATGTTTCTATTTATTCCGGTTGTCAAAATAACCAAAAGCGTGTTGATTTTCAATCTTCGATATATAAATTCAGTTCTACTTTCGATTTGCAAATTTGAATATACCAAGGCTACAACTTCTATTATTATACAGGCCGTTCCGAAATATGTAAAATACTAAGCATGTCGTAGCAGTAAAAGAAAATTGTATTATAAAAATGTTGAACACGTTTACAACCATTAATAATATATCAACAGAGAAAATGTCATTTTTATTTTTATGTCTAACAAACATCCTCATAGTTGGTTTAGACTTGAAAACTTATTTATCACCAAGTTTCCTAAATTGAATTTTCGGTGTTTGTGCGTGTGTACGAAATTTGTTCCCGATTGGCAGTTGGTTACAAAGAAGTCGCAGAGAACTTCAGCGTATTCCAAATATTGTTTTGAAGTGACGATATTATTGATAAATATATAATTCTGCATTCTGCTGTGCCTACCGAGCGCACTATAATGGGATAAAATTCATTTTCTAGATTTGCATGGACTGCGTGTTCAAAATTTACATATCAAACGTACTGAATGCCATAGTTGTACAAATAAACGGTACATTTTAAATATTATTGTAATAAAGGAAATATTTATCTGGATGTTTATACACGGACGTAGAACGAGGCATTTTTAATTGTGTAAAAAACGAGATTTCTTTTATCATAATTCGCATGTAAACTGGAAAGTAAGGGATGTATTACATAGTAAACATTTAATTTGCACGATCTTGAATTTAATTACTCAAATTCATGATATTACATAAAATAATTAAAACTTTCTTCCTTGCTTTTTTATAACAACCAACTTTTAATTATGACTAAAATAATTTGATTTCCCTAACTAGCACATAATCATATTGCCATTAGAATTAGTTATACTACGTAATGGTGCACATTGTATCAATATAATTAAATTATTAATAACACAATTTCGATTGTCGTTTCGAATATTTAATTAATACGTATTAATTAATTTAAAAAAAAGTTTGACGGTCACTGCGTGGGTGATTTATAGTATCAAACTCAATTTTGCTATGTTTAGGTTTTCAAGTGTTAAACAATCAAACGAATTACCATACCGTAACTGAAATGATATTTCTGGTGTGCCTTTTGTGCCAGATACTCAGTAAACACGTAATCACACAGCAAACAAAACGGCGTCAACAACCCACACTTTATTTCGGTTACCATTAGAAAAAATTTCGTGTAGCGTTAAATTATAGAGAAGGGACAGGATAATTTGCCAAAAATTTAGTGCTGTAATTTCCAACTAATTTGTCAATTTGAATAAAATATCGACGGCCTACATACAGAAATATTGTATAGTTTGTTGGTCCAAAATGATAGTTTGAATGATTTATGCGTCAGAGAATATTAATTTTCGATAACTTTATTAACGCAATAATCTTCAAATTGTATTGAACGTAACGCGGTGCTGGCTGTATGCATATTTATTAGATTATTTTTGAATTAATTATACATATTTCCCCATCGCAACTTATGCGTATTTCGTGTATTATTTGGGCTTGACTACTTCGTTTTTATGATTTAGTGCGTGGTGATAGGCAATGATGATGGCTCGAATGGTTCGTTTGCATGTTTTTAGCATGTGTACACCAAATATTAAACAAAACAGTGGCATTTCCTTCCAATTCTTTACGAATTTATAACTGCCTTCAGGCACGATTTTGTTTTTTCTTTTCAATGTTGGCAATTAAAATTGTAATGGCTTTTGTTGATAATTTATAATTTTATTTATTCTACTGTCGCTATTCAATTATAACTACAATTTATTGCTCTCACATAGAGGGTATTTCGAAAGTAACTCCAACAAAATGGAATATACACGCAAGGGAAAAGGCGGACGTCGAGAATGCGAATAAATTTTATTAACTGGAAAAGTGTTGAAACTTCCAACTACATTAATTTTTCCCCTGCAGCTACCTGCTAACAAAAGTTGCTAACTAGTTTTACTGGCATAAACGTGACGCGCCGTTAATAAAACATCATGATTAGTTACATGATTTATCTCATCTTGCGGGTTTTCAATCTCTCCTTATCATTTTTTCTCGTCTGAATTCAACGTTAAAAATAGATGAACCTCCTGGAAACCTGGCGCTATGACATGTACTTGTCTGACAGCTAACTAATAGAACATTAATTATAAATGAACAATCTACTAAATAAAAGTAAAGCATACAAGAGGGTGATATCCAAAATCAGGTAGAAGACAAACATACAACCAAGAATTCAAATGAAATTGACGAATGCCACTCCGAAACAATAGAAATCAAAACAAAAAAGTAGTTCATTGTAAGAATGGGGGGGGGGCTGAACTTGCGAAAAATTTTAGCGTGGGAACTATTTTTTCTTTGATATCGAGGGTTGTTTGAAATTTCCTTTTGGTGCCAGTTCACCTCTGCATGCATGTGGTTGCATTAAGAAAATTCTTGAGTACGTACGGAAAAATTCCTCCTTTGTGCTTGATCAGATGATGCAGAATTTCCTTCTATTCATAAGGGGAATTTTCTGTCAAGTAGTGCGTAAGATTAGAATTCTGCAAATAGCAACAAAGATTGATTTAATTTATCTTATGTTGTTCGTCGGGTGACTTGGAAACTTCTTCCACTTTGAAAATGTAAATATTTTTAAGGACTTTCTTTTTAATTCGTCTTGTTGACGTAAGTAAATTAAGAAAGTTAAGGCGAAAATTGAAATTTCCTAATAAAACGTTTTCGAGTAACGTAAGGAAGAGTATTTAGATTATACGGGAAACGGGAAAGCAATTTTTCACAACATAATTAAAATTTGATTTAAAATTTATTTAGCGCTTGTTTTGTGCACCATTTTGCACTAATTATTATGTTTTGTTCGCTATTAAATATTTAAGTATGAGGGCTAATAATTCACGTGATATCTTGAATTTTCTGCTATCCTTAACGAAATTAAGGTTTTGTTCAGGTCATATTTATTATGTTAATTTAGAAATTCGCAGGTTAATTAACAAACTCGGGGACTGTGAGCGGGCGTTATGTAGATCCGAGTCGTTTTAGCTTTGCTGCACAAATTATGTTATTTAGTGGTCGCAATGTAATTTAATACTAAAAGTTGTACAACTCCACCACATTACGGCGGCATTTATTAAAATTCAGGAACATGAAATGTAAAACTAACTGAAGCCCAGCTTAACTTCCTGGTACAAATATAACATTTTATTATTTAAATACATAGAGCAAATAGGTTTTACTCGAAAATCTCAAAATTGCTTTACGACTTTCGGTTCAAACACGACGTGTTAATTAAATTTGAAATTTCTATTTTCCTCAAATTAGTTGATATACAATTCAACCTTTCAAAATGGCCAACTAAATTTAAAAATCCATGTTTCTCAACAACCTCATCAGTTTTAATTAAACGCGAATGGATGTGCTTTTATTTTTAAATTGCCAAAAACATGATAAACAAAAATCATCGAGGCCAACATAAAAGTTTGCTAATTATTTTAAAAAATTATTTACAACAGCAGTAATCAGTATTAATTTGGCCACATATTGGATCTCTAAACGGTTTTTTACGTGCTGTATTTTGAAAGTCGTAATCAGTATGAATGGCAACGGCAACTTTCCTCCAAATTAAAACGCTTTAATAAAAGTGTCGCTTTTAAAGGTTTTCTTTTTTTCACAATTAGTAAAGAAGACGTTCCCATTCTTTTTTGTTTTATCCATCTGCTTCTGTTTACTATCAAAAGCTAATTAGCCGCATATACGAGGCAGCAGTCCGAACAGCTTTCATGTAATTATGGAGTAATCAGACTTGCATCCGGTACGGATTTGCTGTGTGGTGACTCACCCTAACCTAATGCATTTTGTGATAGTTACACAACAATTATCTCAAAAAAATATTAGTTCCGGATCAAGAATTTCTTTCAATTTTAAGAATCACCGACCGTCTTTGTTTTAAATTTTTTTTTGTATTATTCTAATTTTTTCAAGGTGCGGCTTTTCTACTTTTATTAAAAGGGTTTATTTAAACTGTTTTTTTACTCGAGAGACCTTGTTAATGATGCTCATTCAATTTGTTTTTTTTTTTTTTTGTAAACAGCAAATTACTCGAAATGTAATTTTACCTTAAGTTCCTTTGTGAGCAGCGGCTGTGGCAGGTTTTAGTTTCACCATTTTTTATTAATGTGGTCGACATTTTTAGTAGTTATTGCAAGAGGGGTTGTATATTATGTGACCGAACTACGAATGCTGTGTTATTTTCTCTTAAATTTTAAAGGTGGCAAAATTTAAGTCATTTACTCGCAGAAAATACTCAACTACAATAACAAAAATAGATTTTATAAAAGACATCCCTCCAGTCCAGTCCAGAGTACTCCTGGAAAACCAATTAAATTAAATTTGATACGAAAAATGATATTCATAACTTCATAGCAACCATCGCCTAAGGCGATTTAGAAGTTTTTTGTTCAAGGAAACTCCGCAGGCGAATTTTTTAAAAGGAGTTATTTATTCAGGAATTAAAGTTAATAAATATTAGGAGAGATCTAGATTTGAGCCACCCTGCATATATTAAACTAATCAAAGAGTATCAGGATTAACTAAAAATATGAAATGGTATTTTTGATTTCCAAACGAGCAGATACTACATCTGATTAAAAATTTCATGAGCAAGCCTTTTGATTTCACATTTAGGTCAGTAAAAATTACACGAACGTTTGAGAACCTGGTTCTAAAATTGGCTTACATATTTACATTCTTTTTTAAGTGCGTAACTAATGAAAGAATACTCAATTGAAGCATATAGCTTTGAGCATGTATCGGCGGTGCGAGTAATTAAAAATTCAATTTTCGAAATGCACACACGCACACACATACACAAGAGTCGTTTCGTTAAGCCACGTTACGTAATTCGCAAATGGGTACCAGGTGAACGGATAATCAAAGGACTGAATTGTTTCATGTCCAAAAGCAAATAAAGACGGATCAAGTGGGTTGTAGGTGACGTTACGCAATTAATTTTAAAGCTTCCGAAATTGAATAAAGCTTGACGCTCGAGAAGCCAAATTCAAAAATATTACATGGTTGTGTTTTTAAATTAAATCAAGGTACAAGAGGGAATTTAAACAGCACATTAAAAGTCAGTTATAACGGATGGTTGGAAAACTATTTTCTAAATTAGTTACCATTTGTTGGCGCACTGCAGTTTAATTTGGTTATTCTTGGACATTTATATGGATCGTTATTATGTTTCAGTTCAAATTTTGTAATTAAAAATGCATTTCGTGTTTCTGCAACGAAACCGCAATTTTCCTTCAAAAATGAATACATCTTTGCGGGTGAAAATAAATCCGATTTAATTCTATCACCAAAGTTTTTATAAAATTGCTGTTGTTTTCTTTGAGCTGCTTTTTAAGCTACAAAAGCTGTTCGTGTTGTTCTTGATAATGTTAATGGTATTGTTTTAATAATTTCTAGATTGTTTTTACAAGCCTCTTCTATTTTATATGAGCACACAATTTTACTAAATATATAAATATTTGATGTTAGCCGTTTTATATGGTAGCTTGAAACGATCTCGTGTCAAACGAGCTCGAATTTTGTTTACTTTATAATTCCAACAATGAGGCTTAATTTTGTTTTTAAATTGTTTAAACGATATGTTTGCTTTTATTACTCATCACACGAAATTGCTTTTTGTTTATGTTAATTATCGATCCGGCGTTTCTGTAGATACTGCCGAGAACTTTTCGTGTGGGTGAGGGTTTTAAAGGTTTTGTACTTTTCTACCTTTAGAGGTAAGTTTTTGTCGATTGTCCTAAAGCTCTACAAAATGAAAAGTGGAAAACATATGTCTGGCATTCAAAGAACTGAATACTGTAAGAAGGATAACAGTGGAACAAAGAAGAGATTTCTTGTAATGCGAATGGATATACAAGAACTGTAACACTTTGCTGAACCTTTTCATTCTGATAAATACATTTTAACCATTGAGATCAAACACTACATAATATTTACGTAGATATACTATTAGAATATTTTATTGAAAAAATGTGAATAGAAATTTTGTCATTTTCCACTGCAGAATTTTCATTTTAATCCAAATCTGTTGATATTACGTTGCTCCGTTTTTTGAAATGGGCTATTCTTGCAGTCAAGTGCATTTTATACTACTGCATTCATATAACAAAATAATGGAACAATATAGAACAAGATCTCTTTTGGAAAATAATAATCGTAAAAGCTATTATGTTAAAGAAGATTTTAGCTGAACTTGGAAAAAATCGCCCATTGTCTGTTGAATTCATACGACGAGAGCATTGGCACTTGAAAAGCTTCCGGTGGCTGCGACACCATCGACTGGCAACTTAAAAGTTTAAGGCAAGCGCAAGAATATAAATTCAAAGATAACCATTGGATTTAGGGTGGCGAGCTTTAGACTAAAATCACTTAATCTGTCTTTACAAAACTCCTTTTTACTTATGAAAAAAGTCACCCGTTATTAGCAGTGTAATCAGAGGAAGTGGGCCGTACCAAAAGTTAGGTTAGGAATATTTAAAATGAATAAAATAACCTAAATTTGAGATTACCTACGTTTTTCTTCTTTAAGGGCTCGAAACTTTGAAATATTTGTCTTAATGTGTTTTTAACGATTTCCGTGTATCAACTCCGGAAAACTGATTCAGATTTATTTATTCTTTTTGTTTCTATTTCTCATAGTACATTAAACTTGTCGACTATTAAATTTAAACTTTTCTAATGGTGACAAATGTCGCGTTTATTCATAGTGTAAGATTTTCAAGTTATTAAACTTTAAGAAAACTAAGTTTTCCATCAAGAAATTGAATTTAATTTTTGATCCGTATCGTCCTTCCAGCAAAACAAGCAGCAAGAAAACTGGGTTATTAACCATAATTTTCTTATCTCGAAGCATATGTGGAAAATTACCTACCTACCCACTGTGCTTTCTCGGGAAACTTTATTTTTTCTTTACCTACCAAAATCTTTTTAAAAGCTCGAGTAGGGTAATTATTAATAAATATTTTATGCTAGGCCTTTTTTAAGAAAATGGAAATTGCACGTTTAAAGAACTTGTTCTTGTAATTTTATTACGGAAGATTTAATTAACGTTAATGTGATATGCTTTAAGTTACTTTGGAAAAACTCGTTTCGTCAAGTTGCTTTTAGATTTTAATCGAATTTGTTAAACTACCAAAATTTTAAGACTAAAATATGGAAATTTTTCGTGAAAATTTCGACCTGATGTACCTGATTTGTTTGAACAGCGTTTGGATATCGGTATATAAAATTTTTATGGCGTATTTAATGATTTGTGTTATGCTATTATGTCAGACATGGGAATAACATTGCATTATGTTAACTGGAACATTAATTAGGTGGCACTCTAAACGAAAGTTTTATCACTATTGAGTAGAATGTTAATTATTCGATGCCATCAGGTAGTGACGGCTATTTTAACTGTTAAATCTATGGCGCCGGACATTTACGTATTTGAACGTTTGTTCTGTAGTAGTAGAATAATGTATTTCTGTCGCGTTAGGGATACACAGGGTGAACGAGCTGCGTTAGCCATCTGTCACAGCGTGCGGTTGCTCTTGATGCATGCGAGTGTCCCCTGATTACTGCTGCATCCCGCAACAGTACCAGAGACCATAATTCCTTCAACGTGAAATACCATCAATATGGAAGTGGCATAATGTTTCAAATACGCCAAGGGAGTCCGATATAGTCTACAGAAGGGTTGGCTGCACAACCCTGAAATGACTTCTGCCAGTTGGCTTCGTAACAAAAGATAAATTATCGACGTGTGAAGTCAGCGGTTCAACATTACAATTGGATCCTATTGTCTTTTGAATGTGAATGTGCATATAGCAGAGGCCTCTTTATTATATTCTCTCGTGTACCAAATCAGATTCGTTGCAGTCAGATTTTAATCTTTAATGATGTGGGGCTAAGACTTAGGGTAACTATTCGATCTAAGCAATAGCAGTACCTCCAACTCGCCGTAAACTTCCTTACATTTAATCTGAAATGACTTGTAGGAACCACGACCGGACGCTTGTGGCAAACTTCAACTGACCCCTCAACAAACCCTTACTACTAATTATTCGCAAAGTACTTTGAACTTGCCAACTCTTGTGTTTGCTAACAATAATTATTGTTTCAATTGAATTGCAAATTTCATACTGTCCACTTACTGTTGGGGAATTTAATTTAAGTTGCTCCATTTCCATAAAAAGAATTATTACCGCCACCTCGCTTCCAAAATATAATGCGAATTGATATTTTAGGAATGTCATTTTTGTTGCATACATTTACGTCTAAATACAGACAAGGGAATTATTTGTTACGGTTACTGAGGATATGCATACAATGCGTATTCATGTCACTTTGATTGACATGCCAGACTGACGGTCGGATTCTAAATCAGGTTTTCCCATCATCTGGATACATATAACACGAAGGAACTTTGCAACTTTAAGCTGTCTGCGTTAGATTTACTTAGGAAAAAGTCGATGGAAATTTCTGTAAGAAATCACCAGTTAAGAATCACTTTTAAGAGTTAACGAATTTTGAATTTAAATTGTGTTTTAAAATGTACTCCATCTACTCACTCACCCTCCTCCATCCAGTGTCATGTAGTCAATTTCGCAACAAAGCGGGGCGTAACGTGACAAAAAATATAATAAACTAGACGAGATATAAAATTTGAATAACTTCATCAGCCGAATGGTTCTTTCGAGGCGTCCAGATTGGAAAAATGACATCTAAATTGAGTTTCCTACGGCAGGTCGACATCTTCCAAAAGTTTTGCATACTTTTGGATTATGGTTTTATTAAATTATACAAATTTCTTATTCCATTATCTCAAATACGATTTTTGCTTTATTCCAGCAATTTTTCTTCCAAATTATGCAATATGTCGTTATAAGTTAATAAGTACAAATTTATTACATTCCAACTTTTAAATTCGATAAGAAAATTGCGCTATAAAATTTCTTCAAATGTTGTTTGTAGTAATAATAACAAAATAATGATCTTTTAAAAAATATTTTATAACGCATTTCCTATCTCAATAATCTGCTTCACGTCGCTTTACTTAATGCCACCGAAGTATTTTATTAGAATTGCCTTTTAAAAATTTTATTGTATTACTGGATATCTTTTAGAGAATCAAATTTAATGTTACACAAGTAGATATTTTGCGATAATAAAGCTTGCAATTTCTTCTACGACAGTATCGACGTTGTTATTCTGCTTCCTTTTAAGATTTATGTACCTAAATAAAACGCGTATAAATTTCTAAGCGCACTTGTCGATTTGTTATTCTACAATTTCAGATTAGAATATATTAAAACGAATATTATATATTTATGCCACCCTATTTTACAATGGATTTAAAATATGTCACATCTGTCCACGTGGTTCTATTCCCCTAGACAACGCCAGATGTGATGCCATCCTGCATCAAAATATTTTATTAAGTTGTCATTTTAAACATCCATTAGAGAATACAAACTAATGATGAATTGTTCAATAATCATCTGATATGTTTTCCTAATGAACTAACATTTTTCTTTTACTTTCAGGTATGTATCGCATCTCTATTTTAAGTTTTCCTTCCATTTTGGTTTTGGTTCGACCACCCGTAAGTATAACTCCATCAATTCAACTTCGAAATAAATCTCGGTTTGGTGTGGTCCGGATACCAATGAATGCACGATTAATTTTGTTATCCTCAAGAAAAGAAACAAAAAAAGTAAGATTTCCAAATACTGTAAACGTGAGAAAATCGTTTATATGAGATAAAGGGTGATGATGGCCATAGTTTTAGGAGCTAAATTGCACAGCTTAATTCTATTCTATCGTAAGGGTTTTGTTCTATCCATAATACCTCTTGTGATGATGATAAGTTGCTTTTGTGCCATCGTACCAATTCTTTCGCCTGATATTGCAGATATCACTAATATTTTCAAAATGTTCCATTTTTTGTGCCCATACCTCAATGGGTCCCTCGATTGTAGTAGGCAGCTAGCGGTTTTAACCAGCCCCCATCCCCAACAAGAACCAAGTCACTTTTAAGAGGTGCTTTTATTTATCAAATAAAGTAAAGACCAAATGGGGGTTAACATATTTGATTCCAAAATCAGGTCTGAATTATACTACCAGGTGTGACGTAATTTGCTTAGCAGTTCATGATATCTTATAATTTAAATTATACTAAGCGGAAAACTGACATTTGGAATTTTACTTACTTGATCGAATCAAAAAGTTGGCCACCCCTAAGGTAGAGAAACATTTTGACCTGTGATGCATCTTGACGAAAAGAGGATTAATTCGTTTCTTTATTATCAACCTAGTAAGAGTTACATTCAGTACTGTTAATAATTAATTGTACACTAATTTATCAAACACGAAACAGCCCCACGTTGGGCGCAAGCTTTGTAACATTGTGCAAGTGGCAGTTAGTTTTTCTATCATGACGATCAAAATAGTAATAATGAGATTATAAAAAAGGTGCAAATCCTTTTCTGGGTGTAAAATACAGATATATTAGATACACCAATACAGAAGAGGTATCTGCTGTCGTGTACATCCATATCCCCCAGTATAAATTCTGCAATTACAAATTGCTTACATATTAATTAATTGTATCATCAAAAACCCTTTAACAAAATGTTGGAGGAAACTAAGGTCACTAAAATGCGTGTTAATAGTTTCAAAATTTTACGATTCAAGTTGTAAAATAGATGTCATTAAATTGACTGGGTGATTAAAACTTGCTAAACGGATGAACATGGTCATTCGAACGATGGACAATCTTATGGAAAACAGTCTCACAGACACAGAATATCAGTAATATAACAGTTACCGGTTTAATTTTTACTATCCATTGAAATGCAATCAACATATTCAAATTTTGTAATAACGAAAAAGATATTACGAAACGTCTGGAATTGGAACATAAAAGATTCAGTTGCACAAACACAAAGAAAAACTATCAAATTCAGACAAATAAATTTGTCATTTGCAGCTTAATAAAACACAAAATGATTTATCGAAAACTGGTCGGACAACGGAACTGACCAAAAATACCATGCGAACAAAGATTCATTTTAATATACAGGACACTGTAAAAAGGTAACGGAATTTGGCACGATAGATTAAGGTAACGAAACAGATACAGGAGCTTGTGGATTGGATTTTTGGAAAAATTGACGTGTTTGAAGACTCCTTAAAAGTTTTAACAGGCTGTTCAACTAGAACACACATCTTAATCAAGCTTCCAAGTAGCTCCAAAGAAAGCTATTGGATAATTTGGTAACAAATTATTTTGAGTATAAATCTTTCTTTTATTGGGGAAAGAGGGTGGGCTAAGTATAGAATAATCTTATAGACTCCCCTTCTACCGCAATCGTGCCTATGGGTAGTTCGATTAAGTTAATTGTTAAATCGTACGTGGACAGTAGCAAAAAAAAACCGAAAATGGTCAAAATAATTCATCCAGAAGCAGTTTTCGTTATTTCTGCATGAAGTTGCGTTTTTAAAACCGTAAAATTGGAACAGATCAAAGATATTAAAAATAGCCGAAGCTTTTGTCCATTTTCTCTAAGAAGGAAGAATTATATGTGTAAATAGCTTCAATATTTATTTTGACTAACCAAAAAAAGATAAAACGTGTTTTTCGACAAATCTTTGGGTTTAGGTATTGTGCTATTTGGGACACACATACACGTTGTTAGGACAGTTGCGAGGGTTGTCTTTCTATATTGTCTGGAGTTCTGTTAATGCTATTGTCGATTCTTTCGTTATAATAAATCCCCACATTCTTCTTCCGAATTCGAACTTTCTTTGATGCGGATTTTCTTCCGAAGCCCGGTTGATTAATTGATTTTTGCAAAGTGGTTAAATGTGTGTAAAACAATCGTTAATGCAGTTGCTTATCGCAGGAAATTGTCATATAACGCGATAAATCGAAAATGGAATACAAATCAGATTTGAAACCCCCCGAGTTGCCTCTGCATTTGACGTCCATTCACATATAATTGACTTATCTCTACATGTGATGCCTCTTGTCGTTCCCGATTTCCTATCTCACAATCGGCTATCGATAATCGTTACAAGTGTTTGGAAAACAATGCTAATAGACTTCATATTGACACAAATTTAAAAATTAAATTTATTCACATGTAGTTAAAATATTTTATTTAAATTTACATTTAGTTTTATTCCAATTGCTACAATTATTCATACGATTTCCGGTTATCATTTATAAACCATTGTACAGTTTGTCAGATCGAAATTAACTACACTTGACAATTTTATATTTCCTATTGTGTTTGGTTGTTTTGTTTTGTTTTGTTTTGGATACACTCACACATTTTATAGGAACTCTTTGTAAATCTCGAGGTAGTTTTATATCCATCTATAATTTTATGAAGTTGTTGAATCGAAGGATTTGTTTTTACACATAAAAAAAATTTATACGTTTGATCGTATATATTCATTTTGTATTTACGTTTCTCCGATTCTTTGGTCGTTCTCAAAGCTTTTCCTATATCCTAAAGAAGATAATCTTTACGGTCAAAGTGATGTCGCATCTTTGTGTAGAATGCACCATAACACTATGCGACTGGATTTATCGGCTTTACTTGACCGAGGGTTCAAGTACGGAGAAAAGCAAATTGATTCCACTATCTTCACATACTAGACCCGTATCGCACCCTTTGGTGTTATCCAAGTTATTGCTTGTGCTTTTACAAACATTCTGCAGCTTTGATCAGCTAACTTAGAGGAATACAATTAACATTTAAATTCTCAGATTTTTAGCTCTTCGTAGGGATGTGGGGGAATATCGTGGTGTGACGTGTTGGTCGTCAATGAAAATTACGTATTAATGCGAGATATTTTATTCCGAATGAATTACATCATCTGAATAATGAAACAGTTCAAAATTGGAATCGGTAACTAAGAGAAACCCTAATTTTGGTGTAGTATTGAAGGACTAGTGCACGCAAAGGGAATCCATTCCATGCAATAATAATGAGCGGCGAGGTACGTTCTGGATGGCTAACTTACCAAACTGCCGGAAAATCAAGTCGAATATAATTCTTTCTCCCAGGTAGCATGCTATGACTTTACGAGCGATACTAACATCTCCTGTAATGGTTCCTTTCGTACCGACATTACAATGAATTGAATATAAAAAGGGGAACGTAACTCGTAACTTACTGTCGTAAGAGTAGGCACAAAGGGTAGTTACAGATTACAAGGTTTGATCGGGGTGTTTTTATTATACCGACTCGATTTACTTGAACTAAAGCAATTGCTAAGACGCAGATGGTAGACGCTTACCGGTAAAATTGTTCAGTGATTGAATGCTCCGAGTATCTTCGGCAACCTTTGTGTTTATATGCACAAAAATACTACGAAATCCGATCATTGGCTAGATTTTCTTTTGCTTTTACGTTTCTTTATTTCTCGCTGTAAAGTTCTGTTTAAAAGGAAGCCATAAGCCAAGCCATCCGGATAATCAGACAGTTTTTCGGTCCACTGAACAACCAGACTTCTAATATGAGAATATAGAATTCAACCTCTCCATATTCCATACAGCATACACATTCACCCTCGCAGAAGGCAGGGCATACCAGCACTCAACAGTTGCTTGCTTTAATTTGGAAGATATGAAAAAAAATAATTCTCGGGCTTTTCCCAATGTTACGATTCAAATTAAGCGTGGAAATCCAACAATTTTTAAATTTCAATCTACTAAAATTCTGTTCACTAGAGAATAATTTTCTAAAGCGAAAAGAAGTTCAAGATCTTTTATTGACGAACTCGGGGTACGAATCGACCCAAACGGGCTTCAATAATATGGTAATCGTTTCTGTTCAATTTGAAGTTGGCACAAATTGTCGAAATTTAATATGTTTTTTTATTTTTGTAATTGGAAATTTTATTATTACATTATAATATAAGCGCACTTTCTAATGATATTTATCCACGTGTTATTTTTTAAGCGATAAAATTTAAATTGCGTTAGGAGGAAAATCATTTTCATCGTCGTTATTATTTGTGCAACGAAATTGAACGAATTTGAATTACAGAAACAGTTTATCCTTTAAAAATAGAAAATTCTCGAATTTAAAATTACACTTGATTTTGTATTTACTTGTAAAATTTTCGGAATTAGAGTTCACAAGTGTTTATTTAAATAAATGTTACGTAATGTCATGTACAGAAAATGTACAATGGAAAGGAAAATAAATAAACATTTATCATATTTAAGCTTCACGCCAAAATCATATCAAGAAAACTGGCTGACCCATGTCCCGTTTGTAAATTGAATTTTGAACTTCTGTCGGTTCCGTGCGCTTTTGATTTCGTTACACCGGACGAACGGCTGGGGAAATCGAACTGGGACTGCGAAAATTCACGTCAGGTGGGTTCTCGCTATGTCGGCACGATTTATAGAGATATATTCAATTTTGTAAACGCATTCGTAAATGTAAATTCTGTTTAGGAAGTCTGCCAGGAAATCCTTTATTTAAGAAACTTAAACCTTTTGCAACATAAATTAGGATTTAAACTTTTTTTATAGTGTACAATTTACTCGTTAGAGCGTTAAAAATGATTATATTACATAAAGTGGCGATTAATAACCTCACTTTATTAGCAAAATTAGTGTAGATTAAAGCGATTATAACCGTAGAACACGTATAAGCTTTTGCATTAAAGCTCGTTATCAGAATTAACTGTTTTCGTTTTCATCTTGGTCACAAAGTCAACAATGTGTACTCATAAGCGTCTTGTCGTTGCCCGCAACCAACCCTTGAGGTATGAATATAACAACTATAACTGCGGGAATCCCTGCTCTAAAACAATGATGATCCAAGCCTTTAATTAAACTCAGTCTTGTCATGTTTACTCAGGTCTGTGCGGTCGCAAGACGACACTAGTGGTTTATATAACTTGTCGTTACCATGCTTACTGAGATTTCTGAATCGGCTTCGGGCTCCGGAATTAATTTACGGACTGGGACGTGCTTGAATAGTGTTCCACCCAAGACGCGTATCCGTTTGAATTAGTTCTCGGCAGATTATTCAATACTAGCTTAACCTTGTTTTTGGGGTTACCATAATACTTATCGATTTTCTTCCCGCATCACAACGTGAAATCGGACTCTTTAATAGTTTACTTTTTAATTGGGTATTATAAATACGATCTCTAGGGAAAAAGCATCGGTTTGCTTGCTGTCATACAAGTCGCCTCCATTTAGAGTCCATTAGGAGGATTCGCAATGATGGAGAAGATATTAAGGGTGAATTTTAAGGGAGGAAAATGGAATCCTGATAGAATACTTATGCGGGGGTCGCGACTCGTGACATTCGATGAGAAGCACGGATTGCCGAGACGAACACTGCATACGACTCGATTTAAGATTATATTCCGCCCTAACCTAAGAAGTAACAGACAACTCCTCGTATCACGCTTACACATTTCTTATTCAATACTCGACTAATACGTGGTACAACTCAAAGAGGATTCGAGTTATTTACGTTATAGAAGGGGACAGTCAAAATCAACATCATTATCAAATAGTTCCTTAAATATACACATAAATATTGAAATGCAAGTTATTGCTTGCTAAGTGATTCATAAAATGTAAAATAAACAGGGTGTGCACTTAATTATCGAATTTCTTATTAGGGGAAGACGGATCCAATATATTTTAAAGGTATCGACGTTTTGCACTGTGAAATGGCTTAATCAAGTCCAAGTATTACGCTATTTTCTTATCTTTGGAAACAGCATGTGTGTCGAGCTTTTTGGCTCTTGCAGTTCTTTTAGTTAGAAATCCAAACTTCTCTCAAATCGATTCTCAAGTTTAACACTCTCGAGTATTGAGCTATTCTTCACGTGCAATCAAACGTAAAGTTTCTCCCTGAATGAATGCGTAAATTCACTGAAGCTTAACTTGATATAAAGTCGTGACGTTTACGATTTCACTGTATCAAAGTGAAATCATGGGATTGTACCACCATACGTAATATAATATGAATCATTTTAATTTTTTTTTTATATACTTACTTAAACACCCCGATTTTTAACATATACTAGTGACGAACGGTCTCTTTAGATGTGTCAAGTGTTTTAAAGAGAGGGTTGTTTCCGTAGTCTGTCACGTGTCAAGTCCGGGTCGTGATAGCATCCGGAACTCCGAAGTAACCCTCACAGCACTTAACAGACGTCAGGCCTCATAATAATTTAAAATACCATTACCTATTCCTCGCCTTCCTTGGCTCGATTCTAATCACAGAGATGAGTTGCTTTAGAATAGATAGCGTCCTTTTATAAGTTTGTTTAAACACTTTCTATTTCTCCGACACAGAGCTTTTTTGCGAATCGTTTTTTTTTAAATCTTGAAAGGAAAAGTTTGGATACTTGCGAGTTCTTAAGAAAAAGTAAGACTGATAAATTCTACTTTTGATAACTCGCAAATCCTTCTTAACTTGAAAAGCCAGTTATACTAATTAAGTTAACTTTAGGTAGTATGTTTTTCGATTTTGAAAGAAAGAATTAAAGTAAACTTTCTGCATTGGATGACG
Organism: Rhagonycha lutea; assembly: GCA_958510855.1. Classification (NCBI taxonomy): domain Eukaryota; kingdom Metazoa; phylum Arthropoda; class Insecta; order Coleoptera; family Cantharidae; genus Rhagonycha; species Rhagonycha lutea. Next base: position 12,044,625 of record OY294037.1, read on the forward strand.
TTTTCTAATTTATCTGCGGTTGATGGAGTTTCAATTAGAACTTCCAATCATTTCGTCCAGGAAGGGGTTTATCCGCCGAAAGTCCAAAGAACATTCTGTTTAAGCAAGCTTAATTACGAGAACTTCTGTGAATGATCTTTATTAGTATCTTGATTAATTTTTGCTCTCATCAGCTCTTCAACAAAGGTAAACTTTTTAAAAGACCAAAAAGTGAATGTTTTTATTTTCAATTATACGTAGGGTGAAATTTCAAAGCGCTGACTTTTCGGTATGCTTTAGAAATTTTATGCGTAATTAATATTAGATAGAACTCCTTTGAGTAGGTAAGCGTCAGTTACAAAATGCTCTTCTCTTAATTAAGACGTTATTACTGAAAACGGAGTAATTTTCACATTTTTTCTTCCAATCATTGTTGCAGCACATCGGCACCGTCGTGCTTGTTTGGCTTAATTTATCGCACTTTCAAATTAATTAAACTTGCATAATATATTATAATTTCCATTTTTCTCCAACTTTGAAACTACACTTTGCTCCAACACGGAACAAAGTTTTGTGTATGGAAGGCGGTGATGCAAGTTTGGGCGAAAAGCGGTAGATCTATATGCACACAACGAATGTCGCATAAATCTAGAAAAGCAGCAGTTAATTTAATGGAAATAGAAGCAATGAAAGCAACCAAGCAAATTCGCTTCCATGACGTCTACACCGAGCTTTATTGTGTGCTGGGCGCTTTCCGATAAGAATATGTTATGGGCAACTTTACGAGGTGTCGGACAGTAATATGCGCGTTGCTACTTTATGGTTCATTGCATCTCGATTTCTGCCAGTATTGTAGTGTATTATAATTTTTATGACAAAACCAATTGGTACACTTTATGCTGCAAAATTTAACACTTCCCTGCTCCATTATGCAATTCTTCTTGGAAGGCGTAATGAAAATTTCTTTAATTTACATAAGTGAAAACAAAGCGACATAGCTTTGTTAGGGATGAGAAGGGTTTCGCGAGCTTTGACCACTATTTTGGTCATTAAGTCGAAATTTACATTTTGAATTAGAGAAAGTATATTGCATTCCAGCCTCGGCACTAACTTCTCCTAACTTTTAAATTAATAAATGACGAAATATATTTAATGAAAGCTGATTTAGAAGGAAATGGAAGTCTCCTGTAATCTGTTTCAAAATTTCAGTTCCAACTGCAAACTTACGTTGTTTTTCTTTTTTATGCATTTTCCGCCTTAATCTTAACAAATGATGAGGGTGAGGTTTATTGTCTTCTTTTAAGCTCCTCTATATTTTCTCCTTTCCTCTTACATATTTTAGTGGTTGTAAATTTACCATACCAAGTAGCGTTTTCAAAACCAGGATGTTTTCCTTCTTAATTTCCATTTACTTATTTAAATTTTAATAAAAACAATTTGGTTTTTATACGTTTGCTGTAGATATTAGATTAGTTGGGTTATTATTTTATTTTATGATGTTATCTACATTTTTTAAGTAGAATGGGTCTTTATCGAACCAAAAACATAATGCGAAAGCTTCCATTATAGGATGTAATCACGCAATTCTCGACATATCCATGTAATACGTATTGTTAATCAAAATATACATTAGGCCGAATACAACCCTGTTTATGATACGAAGATTATTCGTAAGTTGCTTGCAACACGTTGTATTTTTTATCTGCATGATATGAGCTAATTCAACATTACTTGTGTATTATAATTATGAGGTTATAATATTATTGTTTGCGTGCAGTTGCTCACTAATATTTAAATTATTGCTAATCTGTATAAAAGTTTTAATTGGATTTACTGGTTTAATTAAAACACTTTCGTTTTCACAAGCCATTTTAGTTTCCAACATATATCCACTCTCTGTACTTTTTGAGTGGAAGTATTAAGCTAATTGTTTTTTCCTGGATTAACAAAAAATCAATTACAGATTTCTGCGTTCCCTCGCTCACCGATCTCTGCGGCGAGGTTGCAGCTTCCCGTTCGTTCCCAAAAAAATAGAAAGTATCAATTTTCGATCGGAGTTAATGAGCGTCTCTTGCAAGGTGTGTGAGGGTAAAAAATGATTATGGTAGTTTATCGCTCGACTTAACTCGTGCCAAAAAATAATAAATGCAAAATATTTCCTTTTTTAAATAGTTAATGGCTTGTTGATGTCATAAATAATCCATTTCAAATTGTGCAACCATGTACAAAACATGTTGTTAACGGTTCTGGGTATCGTGTACAAATAACACGCACCTTTGTTGACCTAAAACACGAAAAATATCGAGTTTAATGAGTGAAATGGAAATATCGAAGAACAATAATTTTGCAGTAATTGTTACGAGGAGTATAAAGGCGAGCGAATGGCTGGTCCAGTGCCACTTCTTTATCTCACAGCTCAATTTGGCATTTTTGGATAAGTTACGTCTTCTAATGATCCAAAGTCTTTCGCGACTGACACGAAGTCGTTTCTAGTATTATAATTCATTCTTATCTAAGAATGTCTAATTAATTTATAGTAATGTGTCTTTTTTGAAAGTTTTAAAACTTAATTTAACTTTTTCTTTTAACTTTTTAATTAGATTTTTTAGTTGTTTACACGCCATAGGGCGGAGGCCCGATATAATGACCGCTTAAGAAATTCGAGCTCCCTATTTGCATGACAGCTGATAAGGCAACGTGTGTTGTTTGAATTAATTTCGACGATAAATGAATTCACCTTCGAATTATCAACTTCAATTTTGGTATATCTTCGTATTAATTATGATAACAACATACAAGGAGTATCCTCGTTTAATTTAAATTAGATGTTCCTAATATAAAATTTATGATAAGTTTATTTACCACGAGAGATAACCAAACCCAAAAAGCAGTAGTTGTTTCTGTTGGATTGTCATGTTTAATACACTGATAAAATTTATGCTAATTGAATATATTAAATTTTATGATTATACGTTCATAATTTGCAATACTCTCACGTACAACTTAAATTTTCATTAATATCACTGCAAGATAAATTCATTTCCTAGCTTTATCGTTTCTCTGTTTTAATTCAAATTAATTATTCAAAACTCTTCACTTGACTTTTTTTACACGACATTATTTCTTGTTTAGTTCCTGAACAAGCCTCGTATTTCAAGAGGCACTCTTTCAATAATGACTTGCTCGAATATCACAATGCTTGTCTAATTTGGAAATTCTTCATAAGGGACTTAACTCAAAAATCTCGATACTTTGTGTACAAAGATTCTCACGTTCAAATGTGGGTGGTCGCCACGAGGCTCTTCAATGGCCACCTATCCAAACCATTTTTATTTATTGGAAACTTAAATTGGATAGATCTCTCTTTATGAATTATGCCCATTTAAAGTAATTTTGACTCAACATCGGTTAACGATTTATATAAATCAAAGAACGAATTTAATAAAAAAAAACATAAAATTAACCGATAACTTCGTAAGATTGCATTTTGAATGAACAAACAAGTAAAATCACTTTGATGATATCTGATATCGACGCCCCCAACGAAAACTATAGTAACTCAAAAAATTGATTTTTTGAGTTACTATAGTAAAAAAATCTATTATATCGGTAAGCATTTGCCTAGAAAAATATCGTAACTTTGTAGCAACTCGAGACGACCAATAGTAGACACTGATCCTTAGAAATTATGCAATTCTGCAATTTATAGTGACTATATTTAAATATTGAATTGCGTTTTTATTAAAACTAATTACTGAGTTACTATAGTCTTCGTTGGGGGCGTCGATATGATGTATAAATGGGCAATTTCTATGAAAATTTGGTGCCTTGGAGTCTTCACTCTGATGCTTTCTAGTCAGATGATAAAATATTTTATTTGTTTCAAAATGTGGATATAAAAAATTTAATGAATATATTTTTGGGTTAAATAAGGGAGGGTTTATTGTGCATGCGTGCAAATTCCGATAAGTTGCCAAAAATTGCAACCACTTTTTCTGTTACACAAGATTTTCATTACTAAAAAATGTTAATAGTTTTTCTGTTAAGCGACATTTTGATTCTAGTGCGTTAATATCCGTTTTCTTCGTTCTGGTGTTCCAATACTCGACAACAAACGTTTCATCAAAAATTGTGTTTGTAATCTTAGTAATTATATCTACGGAAATTAAATGTCGTCCGCGAGTACAAAACGGGTTTATTCCGTAGTAACTAAATTAGCACCTAACATTATAATTGGAGAAAAACCAAATTTTGTATTTTTATACAAATTTTAAATGAATTTAAATATTTTTGTTCGTTTTGTTTCGCATTTGAACGAAATGTTTTTGTTAGTTTAACTGTCCAAGTTTGATAAGTTTTGACGTAAATAGCAAAATGTGAAAAAGCAATATGCATATAAACATCTTTTACAGACCTACGTAGTCGAACGTACCGTCATAATTGCTTGCTAGGACGTCTAATCTTATATATCAAACTCCATATTGTATGTTTTGTTCTTATCTACTGCAGGTTTATAAAATGTTTTAACTATTAAGCTTATGGGGATGGTGTTACTGAAAAAAAGGACAAGAATCAAATTAATCATCAAAAGGTTTCATTCCAATTACCTCAATGGAGTTGAAAATTCAAATTAACAAAAGTCGAATTGTCTAGTCGTTCCTACGTCGTCGGCTGATTGGACTACAGAGATTAACGGTGAGACGAGTTTAAACTCAGCTGCGATAAAGGGAATCCATCGATGGTTGAAGACTAAGGTTCCACTTTTAAATAGAAAATGCATGGACTGTCGTTAACGGAGGATGAGGGCAAGGAAAGGAATAAATTAAGCTGCATGCGGGTGACGAATCCAGCTGAAGTGAAAATGACCTCAAAATAACCGCACATAGAATTAAAAGAACGTAGGGACTTAAAAATATGCATCAAAAATAATAATTAACCACAACTGGTCAAGTTAAAGTTGCTAAATGCTGCCTAGTCATAGATCCTCTCTAACTGATGAGTATTCCTTTAAAAACAAACAGCTTCAACAGTTTTTGAATTGTTACCAATTCGAATACAAATAATAGTTGATTTTTGTCTTGTTTTCGACTTCTCTTGAGTTACCAAATATTTAATGTAAAATGTACGTGTTCCACTTCTCCTTCATTCTTGCATTATTTGTTATATGTCTGTTTCTTGAGTCCCTAAACGTTGGGAATATCTTTTTCCTTTTTGTGAATCCAAATAGATAGGTCTTCTATTTCTCTGCACATATTCAGTATTCACCTTTGCTTTGCACTTTTTAGTTTTAATCTAATTTTGGCATTGCAGACACGTCTGCTTTCTTCCACGAGTTTCAGAATTTCGTTAATCGTCCATTTCTTCTTCCTCTTCCGCAAAGCTCTCATTTCGCTCGGTCTAGAACCTTTGAAGTTGTTCCTCTGAGACTTAAAATCAGTCTGTATTTTTCGAAGTAATAATTTTTCTTTCTATCTTTGGTAAGGACTTCCGTAGTTCGGTAGTATACTTTTTGTTTCTAGGTGTGCCTTTTTGAATCTAAAGTCTTTTTTGAAGGGGTCGGTTAGATTCTATATCCGTGCCCTGGGTATACTGCCACTTTTTATAAGAAATTCATATTATGTTTTGCTAATAATCTTATTTGGTTAATGGGATCGAGATTATCAGTTATGTTTTCTAGTGAAAACTTTCAAAAAAGCTCTTTATACTTATAGGGGATATTTTGGCAACTTCAATGAAGTATTTGTGAGGTTTCTTAATAAAAGCAGTCGAGTAATAATAAATAATTATCCTTGAAAGTGAATACAGGGGGGCAAGGACGTAGTTTTAGTTAGTAAAAAAGACCAAAATTGCTACAAATGTATCTTTCGAATTTAACGTGAAAGATTTAATTACCCCTACCCGTGAATTTTATTTGGGTCCTCCCTTGTATTGAGCTTAAATTCATTTGGTTCGGTAGTGTAGGTCTCTAAATGATGTTTGTATGCCGGAGGTATTTTCGCCTTTTTTAAATTTTTGTATAGTCTAAAAATTGTATTAAAATTTTGTTATGACTTTAAAGTTAGTTCATATTTAAAAGATTATTCAACTCGGATTTAATTTGTTCATTTTAAAGCAAAGTTAAATATTTATAATTTAAAAGAGCTTTTTTGAACTTTTTCATTTAGTAACTGAACGATCACATTAGAACCTTTCTAAAAAGAAAACGTGGAACTATTACATTATGTACCTACAAGTCATAATTATTATTATACCTGATGTATAGTTTTATTTAGCTGAAGTTTTTGAATACTAATGAAAAACATGATTAATACCGACACTTAATGCTCTAGAACTCACCATAATAATTATAATAGCCTGAATAATTATACAAACTCAACGAAAATACTTTATTGACAATTCAACAACAAAAACACGCATGGCGAAATGAATTATCTACGAAATGAATGCTAAAAATTCCTCTTGGTTGACAAGTTTAATTTACGTTTTAACACTAATGCAGTAATAAACTAACTTGATTTAGGCACCACCAAATTGGAATAAATTTTTGTTCTAGTAAATAATTTTATTTTTAAGGGATTTCCGTAGTAAATATTGAGAAAATTCAAAAAAGTAGTAAGGAATTTTTCTGTGAAAAGGCTGGAGAGCGCCTAGCAACGATGGTGAAGGGCGCAAACACTTGTCCGGCTTTATTCAGATGTCCACCCCTTGTTATCGCTCGCCGCTGGTTTAGGAAATGAAAGAGGGTTGAAAATCCTCCAGAATCTCGATTCTGACCCGTTGACAGACAACAACACCCTCACGATCCTGTTCTACAACACATCACGAAATCACTGAACGTGTGTTTTCCCTAGGCGTTTCGTGTAAATAGCCATCAGATCAAACTAAAATGTAATGGCAACCCTCTGCCTCAACTGTTTGAAAAGACATTGTAAACGCATCTAATGCATAAATTTATTTTTGTATTGGTCGAACAACTTATTCTGATTCAATTTGTAAGGTTTTGCTTTCCGTCCCCTTTTCATATTTTTACATAACGGCTAATACTAAAAATCTTTCCTTTGACGATTTTTAATTTTGTAAATTAATTTATTTCCGTTGTTATAAGTGCCCGAGTAAGAACATCAAGTCAATTCCAATAATCTCGCAGTATTTGGAAATGAAGAGACAATAAGTTGATATAAAATGTAGAAAGAAAAGTTAGAGTAGCTCGGCAACATAAAAACGTTCTCTGAAATTTTAGATCAAAGTATCAAATCCAAATCTCCACGTTATCTTACATTGCCGTGCATCGTGTTTTTATCGTTTTGGGGATTTCTTTTGGAACCAAGTAATAGATGGTGCTTTTATTAACTAATAATTTATTAATGAATCAATTTTAAGGAGGCTGCTGCAATCGCAATAAAAAATAATTATTTTGTAAAACCGAATTTTTCACACCCTCTTTTTATCGAAGCAGAACGCACTTCCGATTAGATCAAATAGGTTATGAACCCAGAAGGGAAAATTTTGATTTAATCTCGGTGAGAACACCACCGCCACTTATCGCTTTGGATATACTACCTTTTTAAAATATTTTTAATTACCTTCTATATTATTTATCGTCGCGTGAATAAATTGTTAACTTTTTATCGTGCTAATAAAAAATTGACGTCGACATGTTTGGAATATTACACTCCTATTATTTTCTTTTGTATAGTGTATTTTCTTAATATTGCTTTGTAAATAAAATTTGGTAGATATAATAAAAGATAACTAACTCGTTCTTCAAAGAGAATAATTCGAGTGGAATATTCGAATGTTTTAATAAGAAGAAACCATCATCAAGTATTTATATTTAGTCGAAACCAAGAAAGATTGTTTTCATTTGCCATATTAAATTGTTGCATAAACTACTTCATTGTATAATCATCCCAACTACGACTCCTGAGCGTAAAGAGTTACCTACAAGGGAAATTTAATAAAGTGCGTCCTTAATTGCATCGTTAGTTTTTTAATAGCAATCCTGACTATTTTAATATTAAAACTTCATTTAAATGTGCGGCAGGGAAATGTGGTCGTGTAATTAATATCAGAGCGAATCATTTTCCCGATTTTTTTAATTGTTGTTTTAACGTGTAAACTACGAGCGTAGTTTTCGTAGTTTAATAAACACGAGATTAAAATTTGTGAGATATATGGGGAGGGTGGTCAAACTGACACTGCATATACATGATTGAAAAATATGTCCTCCAGTTTGAAAATTAAAACGAATGAGTTTTCTCTCCCGTATATTATTTAAAATGACATTAAACCGATTTTGTAACAAAATAAAATTTTCTATCTCTACCTATGTTTCAAGTACCACTCACGTATTTCTATTTTCATAGAAATTTATCTCTCGAGTTTCTAATTATTTTAATGTTGCAGAGATTTTCAATCGTTTCAATTAAGTTTAGAAATTTAAGTTGTCGCTAACTGAAACCCTCGGGGTTTTACTTTGAATTTCAGTTTTGATGAATTTCGTTATCAAGTTTTTGTAATTATATTAAGTATATATTTTTCATATATTATGTATTCATGAATTTTAGTGCCGAATTTTAATTCAATTTTCCTTGATTCCATTTACATCCATTATTTTTGAGCCTGCATATGTAACAAGCTTCATGATGCAATTTCCTAATACCAACAAAATTCTTTTGTACTATTCTCAGGGATTATTTTTCTGATTCGAATTTTATTGGATAACTGACACTTTTAAGTGATCCTTAGAAAAAGGTACCAAGACAAGTGAAATTGCCGCCCCTTTGCAAGTTTTCTCTGGGGCTTGGACATCTGTCAATATAATTCTTTTATTTCGGTTGTATTTACGACCAAACTCTATAATATATATCACTTTTTTTCACAATCTCCCTCGTGAATTTATAGTGCTAGCTATATTTTTATTTTATTAAAATAAATTAATCCGTGCGCGCTTTTTTTACCCTGTGGAACACCGAAATTGTATTAAAACAATTTTTTATAATACATAAAACGTCTTGGTTGGTTGATTCGTATTCTTTGATAACTTTGACCCAGATTGAGTGTGTTTTTACATATCTTTTGTATGTTGTCATTTAAACCCATATATGCCTGTCAGTATTCTTTAGGTTTCTCTTACATTCTTTGAATAATAATATGTCATCATTCATGCGGTTTACAAAAATGTCCAAGCTATCGGAGTTGATTTTTATTATATAAAAAAATGTATTCACAATAAATTCAAAAATTGTTTCAGTTTAATGAATAACTTCATTAATTACAAACATAGAAGCTTTTGTGATAAGTTTTTGCGTTGCTGATAAGTTTTTACAAAGCAAGTTCTGTGTTTCTAAATGCCGAAGTGAAAAATCATTAAACTGCTTGCTCCAAAAACCTAAAAAAAAAAACAATTTTCAATAAGTTTTGTTATAGTTTTTCGGGTTTTCGTGATTAGTTGATACAACTAATGGAAAAATAATTCTCTATGTATTCAACAACTTTTCAATTTGCTGATATTGTTTGCTTTGAACGATTGTTTAAAAATGTTCGATGAAAGCTGTCAAGTTTTTTGCTGCATTGTTCATATTCAAATATGAGAAAAACAGGACGGTAGGAGCGTCAACTGTGCCCGTTATATATTCAGGAACTTATCTCATCAAAAATTGTGATCCTCGGATTTAGAATCCATCGAACTTCAAAATAGCAAGTAAGCCCAACGTTCATTTTACACTAGCGTTAACGTATTAGCGAGGCTTCAAATCTAAATCCTTAAAATAATTTCCCATGAGTCCTATGATTATATGATTTCTGTTTCCCTGGCGGTAATTTTCTGTATAAGCTGTGCCTTTGAGATATGACCGGTCTTCTTTGTGCACGCACTTGCAAATCTTCTAAATACCATTTAATAATTTTTTATCTCATTTTTCGAATCAAAATTTGATTTAAACTTTTCGCCGCAGATCAACTAGAATATTGGAAGGATACACCCGTAATCCTTGTTATATTTTAATTAATAAAAAACAACCTGTTTCTTAGTTTCACATTTCACCCTAAGATGATTAATCATTTACAAACAAGTAAATATTTTATAGACGGTAAATCGTAAGTAGAAATATTGGAGTGCCACAGACGAATTTCTCAAGGGATATAGAGAAGCGACGCTCTTGCAGTGGCATTTTGACGGCTGTAGGCCGTCGGGAACTACGAATTAAATTTTCATGCTTCTCCTACTGACGTGCACGTAGTTTACACGTAGTTATTACTCACAAGTTGATTGTAATTCGTTTTTTATCTACAACAAACGCTGAAAGAATTCAAATAACACGAAGAGTTTGCACCAAGATCCAATTTTGTTTTATGTGATGAACGTAATAATTTAAATTTTATTTTTACTAATTCTCTGTTACATCAAAATGTAATCTCCCCTCAAAAATCCAAGAACAAGTTTCATTTCCCTTTATATGCACCGATATTATACTAATCGTTTCTAATAACGTCAAAACACGAAAGTGCATCACGATATATTGCATGAACATGAACCTAGAGTCAATTTCACCCCCCTTATCTTCTTCAAACTTGAATGCTACGTCAACTTCCCTTGTCTTAACACTCATCAATACATAATCACCCCAGACCAGGTTTGAACTCACGGAAACCTCCACCTAACCTCGAGTAATAATCCCTAATCATGTATTCATACTCTTGTCAGAATTACGCTTCGCCTTTAATGCGGTTTAGATGAGGTTTAAAAATTTACAAACTTGTCATACACGAAATGTTTATTATAATATATTTTATATGGAGCACTAAAACTTCCAATCCAAAAAAATTTCACGTCTAAATTATCATAACAAATGCGGAACCTTTATTAAGGTTGGTTGGTTTTTAAAATGTGACACGATTTTTTCATATTTTTATTGAAGCTCGTCGATTAATAATCAATATATTAAACTTTGATATGTGATAGTATTTTGATTGATGATGATTTTTTAACAACAAAATTCCATCAGGCTCATATTCCTGCTTGGAGCTCGTAATGAATTTATTTACATTTTATGCCGACATAAAAACTATTTTTTATTATTAAATCTATAATATGCAATTTTACTTACCCAATTTTTTTTTCCAGGTGAGTAAACAAACTGTGAAACCGCTGGGTTGTAAGTTATAAATTCTAGGGTGGTAAGTTGATTTTCCAATTTCAATTAACAACTTTGTTTATGTATGTGTGTGTTTGAGCAGACTGAAGTTTAAATAAAATTAAGTAAGTTACATCGAAATGTTGTAATAAGTAAACAGAAATCAGTAAAATTTGTTTTAATTACTTTGGCTACTTTTATAATAAGGCTACTTTCCTTCAAATGAAAATCCTACAGAATACTTAGCAGGTAAACATTTGGTGGGCGAAAAATTATTTACTCAAGAAGCTACCATACTGACTTTTCAATAATACAATGTGAAACAATTGCAGTACAGTTTCCATTGAGAAAGATAGGACATAATCATATCTAAAAGCAGATTGTTTTCAAGCACAAATGTCTATGGGTGGGGGTATGTTTTCATTTTACTTGGTCCCTATAAAGGCTGTAACTGAATATACACATTTGATAAGGAAAACCCTCAAATTCATTTAAAATAAAGCAACAAACAGTACATTTCCTACAACTTTATAAAAATCGTAAGAATTTCTGTAAAACAACTGCATGTTTGAAATGTCACGTTGACATTTTGATAGTATGTAACCTAAATTGGAACCCAAAAGGGAAATCGTGCTTTGTATTTCTTATGGTATTTCACATAACCAGATAATGCAAGATTTGTAGAAATTAATTTTTTTCACATAATTTAATAAGTTACTAAATACTTGAAGAAAATCTTTCATCAAATACTTTGTTATTGACGTTTGAAAATACGCAATAATTTTAATTTTATATTTTTATTGAAACTTGAATGTCAAATTCAAATCAAACTCAATATGTAGATATATATGTCAAAAACACCCTTGTTTGTATACACACGTTTTGCAATTTTTATATCCACGTGGATTTTCTTCTAGCAGAATACATAAATAATTTTTTTTCTAAAGATATGTAAGGAAATTTTGAAGTGTTATGACTTGAAAATTTTTCTACCTCCCCTGCCCTGATCCATTAAGGCCCCTGTTAGAACAATTATTTAATTTAAAAAATCCAAGTTACCAAGAAATTAATATTAAAATTTCTAATTTCTTATTCTCCTGCAATTTTTCAAACGAATGAGGACAAAATTGCTACGTTAATGAAGATCTCGGAAGATGAAACAAGAGTTGTAACAATTTTAAGGGGATTTTACTACTTCATTTTTTAGTTTGAATTAATTTTTAATCTTGGCTAGGGAATGTGACTTTTGTTTCATCTCACGTGTTAATCGTGACTGGAATAAAAATTGCTAAACTTAAGCACCAAATTTAACAAGTTGTAACACTCATTTCGGAAGATGCAAAACAGGAATGCGGTTGTAATTTTTCAATTTTATTTAATTAGTGCGAAGTTTTTGGATGACCCGGAAAACTTTTTTGTTATAGGAAGGATAATTTTTATTCCATTAACGGGTTTAGTGTATCCGTTATTTTTTTCTATAAATAAAATAATCTTTCAATTTATTTAATAACCGAATTAAATATTTTGCACATCATGAAGAATAATGTGAAAACCAATAATTTTATAAGCTTTCAATATTTTGTAATTGCACAAGCTGATTAGCTGCTGACCTCCGTGAAAGTCACTTTTCTTGAAAAAGAATTCAGAAGCTTTAAAACCATAATTATAGTTATTTTAATTGTTGCACTTAATTTTACAGCAGGGTTTTACTGTACTTACTAAAATTAATACAGCTGCTTCATCTCCCTTCGAAATGGAGAATATAACCAAGTGGGTTATGGGGTCACGACACCCTTCATCTGAGAGATCTATGTCTTCCTCACAATAAATAGCTAAACTTAAACAAGTAGGTACTTCAGAATAGTTTACAACAGTTTCAGTTTCTTTCAAGTCTTCATTTCATTTGCATATTATCTCAAAGGTAAACCTCTTTTTGTCAAGGTATGCAGTGTAAAAGTGACAATCATCTCTATTCCTACCAGTCTTTTATAATAATTTAACTCATAATTGTATCAAGCTTTGAAAGTGATATTTACTAAAGAGTAGGCAGTTTGTAACCCTCGCCCTAAAAAATATTTTAAACAACACTTTTATGTTCGGATGTTGCTCGGAGTAACCTGCATAATAAATTAAATAGATTTTGAGATAAAATAATGACCACAATATTGTTGAAATTTATTTCGTTCAAATGTTCTCTTTGGAACCTATCGACATCTGCAATATTTTATTTTTAGGTATAAAATTTTGCAATGCTCCTCCCAACAACTTTCCTATAATTTTCACTTTATTTCTTCCAAAACACGAAATTTAACTTTTTGGATTGTATGGGGACGTCTCTCGTGCAACTTTTCTTTTAGATATTCCCACATGAAAAAATCTGGTGCCCACAAATTGGTGAAATTGGACGGCCATGTTATATGACGCATAATATTAAGTTTTTTTACATCAAAAATATATTTCAAGGAGCCAAGATAAAAATTTAAGAATTGATTGAATGACAGGCATCAAAATAATACAACAAAATCTGACTTCCATGTGCAACTTGTAATTCGGTCTGGCGGGGTTTATCCCAAATGTAGAAAATGATTTTTCCGTAAATTATAGAAATGAAATGAAAAATGAAATATGTCTATATTTACTCAATTTTTGCAGATTTTTATATTTTCATGCTATTATGTATATTTATTTGCATTGTGTACCTAGTACCCTTAGAAAATAATTACTAACTCTGTTTGGCAGCGCTTTTTACTATCTTTTTGTTTTAATTTCCTTGTATATACAATCTGCTTGTATATTTTTAAATAGTTAATTACAAAACAGTCCACCGAAATAGGTCAAAATGTTTACCATAGAATTTTAATATGAAAAGCAGTATTTACAAAGAACTATGCAGTTTATTGTACTCTTTATTTAGTTAAAGTGCTACTTTTACGTAAGGTGGCGAAAATCTCTCTCTGGGAGAGGCAATAACATATTAATAGAGTCCGAGTCTTCAGAAAATTTAAATTTCGGCGACGGTTTTAGTGGTTCGAGTTTGTCGTGCTTTTTTCTGGAAGCTCAAAATTAAGCTTAATATTTATAATCTCTCCAGGATCATGAGTGATTTAATCATTTTAGTAAATTTCAAAACTGATCCAATTTGTGGAAATTACATATGACTATCTTGAAACGCATAAGAGAATTTCGGGTCAAATATTATTTTACTTAAAGTGCTTTGGTATTTGATTCGAGTATTTCGTTCTATTACATTGCTGACCATCGACAAAGGACTGGACCACCGGTTTAGTTTATACTGTAAATTAAACGTAGCAAAATATATTCAGATAGTTTGGCTTGGATTTACCATATTTAATGCGAAGCAGGAAATAAACCCTTTCCTCTTCTTTTGTTAGTAAACTGTTGAAAAACTTCACCCAAAATTTTTGATACCAAACCAAAATATTAAAATAAAATTTGCGATTTTAAATTATTGTAACGAATTTTGATGGTTTGTGTGAATAAAGAAAGTGAATTGACGTGATATTCGAGAAGAAGCTCTTTGATAATAAAATATTTGGCTTAGTTAAATATGAAAAAGAAAATTGAAAAAGCAAATGATGGTATAAAGCAATAAAAGTATCACATAGTAAAATCTGTCATAAAAAGAAAATGTAATATTTTTATTCTTTTATGTATGAAGTTAAGAATTTTTTACAAATCACATTTGTGCACAAATATGAAGCAAAAGTGAATTGGCTTTTTTTATTTGATTCATAACAATAAATCGGTATATAGCACCGCAAGCGAAACACATTTTTCGGTGTTCGATATTTCAGTTTGTAATCTCAACAATGACGAATGTTCGACAATCTAACAAAATGGTCAATTTCTGTCACACTACTCCGGATATTGAAGAATAGTCTTTTCGTTAATAGATATTGGTACCATTGATAGGAAACTTCTAAGGAATACAAATTAAGTTTTTCTATACCTACCACTTGGAAAGATCATAATTCTTTTCTCACTGCTTTTAAGGGCATAATAATAATAACCGATTGCTTTCAAATATTATTAATCCTAACCGACACATTATAAATTTCCTGTCTATTTTCACATTTATGGGGGCGTAGTAATCATTATTTAAAGCCATAATGGGATGGGCATTATAATTCATTCGTTTTGGTAATCACATAAAATGCTCATGGTCACTAATTTTTACCAACACATTACGAAAATTGCTAGTTTATTTATTGACTTTCAAAAACTAATACAACTTTTTTCCTTTCGTCGACTAGCAATTTGCATATCTTTAAGTCGCTGCTAACAATGAACCGACTTTGTAGAAGATATTTTTGGACTTGAACCGAAACTTATCAATTCCTCGTCTCAACTTTTATAATCTCATAAAATGTTGTAAAAGAAATAACTGCACCTAACATAATCAAACTTTATTTCATTTAAAGTGATAAGAAAATTCAATTTTTGCTAGCAGAAAAACTTTTGCAATATTAATAATTCCTTAAAAGCGAATCATTGTATCGCACTTTACGATCATAAAGTACTACAAAATAAAGTTGGAAGTTGACCCGTAACTTAATTAATGCAAATTTAATTTAAAGTTATCCTAGAAAATTTTATGAGAAGTGAACATATTTAAACTTGGGAGAATCCTTAATGGATTTTCTCAAGTTTCTAGTTATCTGGAACTTGAACTAAGGTTTGTAATTTGACCTGGATTCTTCCGCACCATAAAACTGAAATGCCATTTCAGTCGATACAGTACATTTCACAAATTGCGAAAACTGCGTCAATTCATTCTTACTCCTCCGCATCATTGTATATAAGCGGTATTTTGCTTTGTCTATTGCTGCTTTCTATTAAATAATGCATCAGGCTAAGCTATTTTATATTTTTCGCACGGGGAATTATACCCACATTTTGCAACAAAAACAAACCGACGCGACGGCGACGACCCACGGAAAGTAGACATAGAAAAACTAATAAAACTTTTTTAAAGCAAACTTTTAATGCATTCATTCAAACTCGACTTGAGCTAAATATATCTTAACGAATTTTAAAAGTAATTTAACAATTTTCCAAACTCCTTTTCGTTTTTTTTTTACTGTAGAAGTAACTTTTTCGTCTCGCCAAAAAGCAAACGAACATCTTAAGCCTCCCCTATTATCGGAATTCTGTTATTGAAACGTATTAGATGAAAAAGAAATCTGTAGATAAATCATCCCTAAATAGATGGGTGGACACGAGTTGTGACAAAGATAACGACCTCCGATGCATAATATGTCTTTGGTAGGTGGATTTTTGTGAAGGTAGACGATCGAACTCTTGTGGTATCTAAGCCATCATTTACTGTTTCATTTTTTTATTATTTTTTCCCTTGCTTTTTAGGATTGGGTTTATCTTAATAAGTACGTGTTGCACTACCATGTGGGTGGAAAAATAATGTATACAAACTTAATTATTGTCCCATAATATTAATGCCGATATCGACCATTATTTAATGAATATATTTGTAATTTCAGTGCTAAAAAAAGATATCGAATTAATGACGACTTTATTTAAGCTAGCGATTGGTTTTTATCTTTATAATTAGCATACTCACTAAAAATATTCATTTCGTTTTTATTGCTTCGAGATATTAAACATAAATTTCAAATTAAGATTTTAAATTCGGTTCTAATTATAAATTTATTGGGAATGATTTCATTCAAAAATATTCTTTTTTTGTGTACGATTCGCCTAAACATAAAAGTACAGGGTAGGATAAAATAAATTGTGTTATATTTTGAATCCTCCAGTAAGCGGATGCGTTATGATTATTTATAACAATATTTACAATAATTTACCAACGTTAAAAAGCAAGCCATTCTATCTGCTCTAAATAAATAATAAAAAACACGAATAACAATTAAAAATCGGGTTTATTACTTTTTGATTTCCATTATGTGGTTTAATTCAGACAAAAGAAATATTTGCGCAGCAGATCAATTTGTGAATTGAAATTAATTAAAACGAAATATTAAAATTCTATTATTGTTATTATTGAACCATTTACAATTCAAAATGGTAAATACTTTTGTTTGACAGATATGGAAATCAGCTAAATGTGAATGATTTTTACTGTTAATTATTTATTATTTAAAAGTGTATTTGCATTATTTAAACAGCGATTAAATGTATTTTCGTGGCTTTGCTATTCTCTAAATATAACAATGAGGTAAAATATTATCACTAACAGAAACGTGGTTTTATTGAAAAACGAGTAAGTAGAACAATGTAAATATTTTTATTTTATACGAAGCAATTTTAATGCTGATATAATCGAGATTTTATGTATTTAACCACTTCATGCACACACAACTTTAAATAACGATGCGACGCGCGTTGGAGTGAACATGTCAGACACGACGATGTGTTTAAGAGGTTCAATACTTTAGTAGAACTTTTAGTGTCAGTATAAACCTAAACATGTTTTAAAATGATTAGACCCCCCCTTCAGTTGTCAATACCCATTTTTGAAAATATAACGGTCATTCTTGCAGCTTATATAGGCAATCCAAAATGTCATTTTATAGATCTCCCACTTCCTTGTTACGTCTTGATTACGACCTTGATACGTCACCCACATGGTTGATCGATTTTGTGTCTGTGACGTCGTAGACTTCAGTGTCGGTAGGACTTCAAAAGAGTTTGCACGTACTGCCTTACATTGTGAAAAATTTTGTTAGTGAACTTGGTTTGGTTATCAAATAGAACCGTCCAACAGGTAACAAATTTTTGTATTTTTTGTGTTAAATTTATTACGAGCACCAATTAATCATTTTTTTAATCCCAATTTTGGTTTTGTTATCGTTTTCACCTATAACCTCACGTGGACTAATGTTCTAAAATAAATAAAAAATTTCTGCTAATTGAATTTCGTTATCAAAATTACTTAGGCTTTCAGCCCCCCCCCCCCCTCTAGGTGTTGGCGCTCTTAATTAACTTTTTAAGCGGCATTTTTGTCCTCTCGTGTATTGTCCCGACTCGACTCTTGGATAGACATTTTAAACGTTTTTTAATCGTTAAGAGATAGTCGTGAAACGTTGCCTATATGTAATGCCAGTCGTTTAAGTGTTAATTGCAATATCTACCAATCTGCAATTTTCTAACCCAATTTCTCCATAATGAAGTCCTTTTTTAAACAGAATAAGTGAAGAGAAATATAGAAGCATTAGTTATTTTCACATAATGCAATCATAATAAGAATCGTGCAGATCTGTCATCGGTAATTCTAGGTGTGTGACGCAATCAGGAGTCGTTCGTTCATTATTACCAACTTAAAATAGTTTTAGGGCGGCCTAGGCCGCACAACTTATGCAATCTAGTGCAACAATAGGTAATCAAAAATGATGTTCTTTTTTCTATTAAAGGCATAGTAATTCAATACAAAAAGATGAATTTCCTTAAATTAAAAATTAATTGTTGTTTTTAAATAAGAAAGAATCTTCTTAAATTAGCTTTTCAACAAAAACAGTACATTTAGTTAAGAAAACGTTGGCGAAAACAAATTTTAAATTACTTTTGAAATAAAGACGTTATTTGCAACATAAGTCTACTGGTTGGTAGATATTGCTCTTAAGTAAATTTAAAATATTTTAAATATAATAACTGTAAGTTAAATTTATATTCGAAGAAATTTTAATCAAGAGACACTTTAAAGACGTTCCTTAAAAATTATAAAACAAGGGGGATAAAAAATAAAAAAAAAGAATAAAAGGGAATAAACTAAAATTGGGATACGATACGACGTTGTTTCATTTTAATTGAAATTCATCAGTTACATAAAATTAGAAGTACTAATATTTTGCTTTGCCACCCACAGTTTTCTCGACGACGAACAGTCGAGTTTTGATTATTATAAAATAACTTCATGATTAAAGTGATTAAATAAAGGTTATATTTTAGTTAAAGGATGTTGCCACCGTGCTCTAGCTCTTTACATAGGTTGGCCCAACTTCGGGCCATAATTTTGAGGTTGCAAATCTAGTATAATTGCTTAATTTGCTGTGTTTGTCTGATTGTTCAAATTATCGTAGTGCAAACTTTGTTTTCGTTGAAGTTAATGACTTGTGCAGTTCTCGACCCCGTAAACTTTATTGTCAACCGGTTGAATAAACGTAAATGTTTCTGCTTTTTTTGGAAGAATCCCCTGATTAGACTAATATTGAACAAAGTCACATAATTTTATTATCGTTTCCGTATCCGATCGATTGGAAACAGGAAGGATAAAGGAAGATGTTTTTGATGTAAGATGCAATACGTCATGTGGAAACCACAAATTAATTGTTTTAGACTAATCGATTACTGAAAGTTTATTCAAACAAATAAAGTTCCACACACATGAACAAATTGGGAATGGTAAACAATTTGAAAGTGTAGAATTTAGGTATCTGGGGGAAAATAGCGATTTTAATTCTTAGAGATACGATGCAAGAAGAGTGCAAAATCGAAAAATCAGGAAGTTGTACTCAGAACTCTTTATTTTCTTTTCAAGAAAGTTTAACAGACAAATTGTTAAAGTTTTCATTGTGGTATTGTTCTTTAAAAGACGTTCTTTACTATAGGAGAGTGGATATATAAAATTACCCTTTTTGTTTAGTATAATTTTAAAAAGTTTTTTGAAAAGAACAAACGAATAAGGTTTAAAATTAATGATAATATCCTGACAGCGTGGAAATGAAATCTGTTACGAATTTGGATAAAGGTGTTGTTGGTGAATGTGTTTTAGTATCGAGAAAATTGCGAGTCGCGAAAATAACCTTAATTAAAATGAGTATTGTCTGAGTATCATAGCAACTTTATTATGATTCGTTTTAATTTAATAAGTCTTCTTCAAGAACATCTCAAAATTATGTGCTTTTCACTGCTCGATTAAATTAATTCCAAATTTAATTCTAAAAGCGTAGCTCGCAGTTTTCCTTTATAGTTAATAATCAGATTTCTTGCTACGCTTCCAAAAAAAAGTAATAAGGACGTTTCACTAGTACTTACGATTTTTTCAAAATTAAAACAACTTGCTCAAATAAATTTTATTCGCACAAGTAGTGCAAATTTATTTTTCACTTTTATTTAAATTTTTGTTTTTGCACAAAAACCGAGTGAAATGCTAAGTAGACAATCGGAATTAACTTTATCCTTGATGACCTGCGTTACACGAAATGTTTTTAAAAGAAATGTATTCAAAACGAAGTAAATTGGCCTGGTGGGATCAAAAGTATATCCCGTAACAGAATTACTTTGTTTTCTTTCATCATAAATGCAAAGAATTTTTGAGAGAAGTTAATAATGAAGCTGTTTTTTGTATAACTAAGCGATATTTTATTTCTTATCTGACAACGTGTAATTGCAAATATAGAAAAACTTTCTTCTAATTGGAAAAATTATGAAAATCCTCGCTCAATTAATTTAATGAGGCTGGTAATTTTAAAAAGTTGCATTCATAAATTTTGCTCAAGTACTCGTAATAATGTACGGTAGAGGACACGTGGTGTTTTTTGCATAATTTTCCGATTCGTTTTCAGGAGCTCTCCTCTACACTTGTGACGTGTAATCAACTTTGTCTGTGCAACGTAAGAACAAATGGCGTTATAAATTTTCTTATTGCAAGCAAGTTGTATTGTTATTTATAAAAACAGAAGGTGCATGCATTGCTTGTTTTTATTAAAACATATTTTGAGAAGGGGACCGAGGAAATTTAAATAAAAATTCCTAGTAGCAAAACGTACCTAACCATTTAACCAGGGAAAGTAATTGATTTTTCCTTCACGAGAAATGGGGGAGTCTTTTGTATTTATGGCCGAGTTAAGACAACAGAAAAATATGAAGACACAGCTGGGAAAGTTTAAACGTTGTAAAAATATACGCATGTGTGCAGAATGCACGGCTACATGCAGAATGACTTCATTTATAACGTACGATCGTGCAGGTCCAATTTTATGCATTTTCAAGTTTGAAAACTTAAAGCTCGTGCTTTATCTCTTCCAATTTTCCAACTACAACATAATTAAATGGTTAATTTGCTAGCTCCGAGAGCATTTGATAACTTTATGCTTTCAACTTGCAGCCAACTACCCTTGAAACGAGCTTGATTAAAATTTAGAATTTTTTTTCCCATAAAATTATTTTGATGGTTTGGAAGAAAACCTTTTGCAAGTGGAAGAGGTGAATCATCTGATTGAAGCCAATTTTAAATCTAACTACATTGTTATGTGCCCTGCAATTCAGCAAAATGGTTTTGCAATTGGAATAATGAGAAGTAGTTTATTCGCTAGATCCTCTGTGTTATAAACGAAATGATGCCTGTGAATCGAATGCAGTCTGCTGGATAATAATACAAACAACAATATAACCTGGATAACCACCTGAGTCTTATAACGCACAAAGCTGCCTGAAATCTTCATCCATTTTATTATTTTGAGAATGCCAACCAATAAAGAAAGTATTTTTATATGAAATTCTTAGGTGAACTCAAAATTTAGAATCCCCAGTGACGAACGTCGCAGGTTCGATGTCCACATCTGCTTAGATAGTTTATAATGGTTTTTAATAAAGAAAACATATGTACATTTTTTGCACAATAAACTATACGGTTTGCTCTTAAAAATTCGAGCCGTTGTTTTCGAGTGCATAAATCATTCTTTATTAAAATCGTTTTTTGCCATAATTTTATGTAAGCCCGCTGCTACACTCTTTTATACCTTTTATAACTGTACTATTAAATTATTCTGGGATTTGCGAATCGGTATTTTCCATATTTTTAACTTAACTCGGCTTTGTGCTATTTTATATCCTCAGTTTCTGTCCACAATTATTTGTGCCACGATTCCTTTTTTGCGTTTCTAAAAAGTAAAATTTATTTAGTTTTTAATTTTATTAAACTTTCGAACGAGGAGCCAAACAAATGCTTAACTGTTATGTGTAATAATGCGAAGTGCTTTCTACAAGTCTTGGGGATGTTCTCGTCGAGTACTTTTACTTTATTAAGAAGTCCATAATTTTGCTTTATGGAAGCAGCAAAATGAATTGCGTCCATTCATGTACACATAATCCGAAAAGTTAAGAGTCAGTTCTTGGCTTCATCTTTGAAAAAAACAATAGTGACTTTTAGCCAAGACGAAGAATGAAACTATTCGACCCATTGGTTTTTATTTCTATTCATGAATTGAATCCAAACTTTATTGTCTCTGAGATTAGCTTCTGCTTGGCTCCAACTTATTCCGTATTGTCTCCGCTTATTTGTTTTATCTTTCTGCCTACTTCGAGAGATGAGTGTTTATACTTTCGGATAACTTTTTGATTCTCGACCTGTAAGACAACAATTTATTATTGAAACTTTTAAAATGGGGAACGTAATGGCTATTTACAAACTCGATCCCCTAGTTTGTTTTAAGTTAGTGATATTTTGAAAAATTCGATCGTTTAAAATATTAATGGATGCTTTGTATTCCATGTTCATAGTTAGGAAGCAATAAATCTAACTGCAGTATGTGAATTCAAGTTGTGCCACTTAGATAACTTAATTTCCTTTGCATTGGACAAGTCTGCAGTATATCCGTTGCGGTAATTTGAATATTTATGCACGAATATTAATTATTCTTGAAAATGCTCTGCGGTTTTGTATTATTTCCTTGCTTATTAAGATATTACGTACATACATCAGGAAAAAAGAAATACTGTTGCATTTACCTACACCATTGCATGACAAAGTGCATTTGCTGTATACGCGTGTAAAACTATATCAATCAGTAACATTTTGATCCATTCGACATGATAGTTTTTAGTATGGAGACGTACGGTCTGGTTGACTTTATCGCGCCACTTGCGTGTTTCTTACATTTTACATTGTTCAATTTGATACCTATAAATGTAACATTCTAATTGAACTCTGCAAAAAACGATGATATATTGAACCAGACGATCATTAAATACGAAGTACAGCAAAACCAAATCCCACACACACACTCGTATTGTACAACACAATCGAAGGGTGGTTTACCACCAAACGATAATTTGGGGGCAAAAGCTGTGCTCGCGTGTCACTGTGGGAACCGAAGCCAATTTTCAAAGGATTTTCTGCCACATAACACAAAATCAGAAAATTAGAGAATGTTTTGCACGTTATTGGTAAACGCTCGGTTTGCAATTATTGATGTGGGATGGATGTGATTAAATCTCCGAGGAATCAGCCAGGCGGTCATATAAACCTCCTCATCCCAATAGGTCTAATTATTGCTCAAGTTCCAAGTAGTTTCAGATACTAAGATATTTCCTTAATTATTATCCTTCTGGAAGTATTAATAATATTAATTTTACGGTTAGACTTCTGAATAATCGTTTATAATAGAGCATCAAGAGCAAGTGGCACGGAAGATTAATGTAATTTTGGGTGAATATTTTTATGCCAAGGGTTTTATAAACGCTCACTTACTTATAACATCGTTATTGTAAACGAACGTGCACAAACATCCACATTCGAATTTTCGGGCAGGGGATCCAATAGTATCTAATAAAAAAGTTTCTTTTTTTATAATATCTTAATAATAATATCAATTGGATTTTTATTTCAAATTCCTGTCGAATAAGGGATGTTTTATTTATGTAAACTTGTTTTTAACTTTCTCCGACATAGTTTGCTAGTATTGGTTTTTAGTGAACCAAAAGTGCCAAAACTTTTTGCAAGAAGCTTTTTCGTGGAAGTCCATAAATAAATGCTGTATAATCGCTGGTGATCGATTACAAAATTTTTTAAGTAAAAAGAAAACGGAAAGTTATGCACTTCACTTCGAAGCTCTTATTCCGTTTCATCGAAGAGTTGTTATAATTAAACTACGTGAATATTTTAAAAGCGTATCGAAAAGTTGGTGAAAACTTAGTTGATAGTTGCCGATGGTTTAGTAACGCTTTCTGCACTAGAAAATCACTTGAAGGCAGAATGAAGTAAGTCGACGATACATTATGAAGTAATGAAATCGTTCCAGAAAATATTTATGGAAAACTTTTAAACCTGAATTTAATTTTTCACACGATTTGACGACGCTTTTAAGTTGGAAAGTCTTGCGGCGTCGAAATTTATAATCCATTAGGAAATGAAGATGGTTTTTGATGTTTAATTAACAGGATGGTAAGTACAAATAATCCAGGTTGTTTTAATTCGAATAAAGCGTTCGTGCTTATACTAAAATTCGTCATAACATGCGATAATCCAAAGGTCAGAATGTGCGATTGGGACCAGAAATCTAGTAATAAAGGTCTTATCGTAATCTTCCAGTTCGCTAACTTTGTCCAACTTGAATGTCTGTCAAAATGACACTCAGAGATTAGGGTGAATTGTAGTGTACGTGTACAAGGAAGGAAAACTGAAAAGTGTGAGAAGCTGACTATTATGATAGTGGGCTCCAGTAAATCTGCTTCATGCTATATGAATACATATTGAAGTGCATTATAATAGTTTGAAACATGCCATGTGATGTGAAACCTATCGTTTGCAATTGCAAGTTAAATCCCTTCTTTTCTTATCATTGGACTTGAATATCGGTCTCAAAACTCACGCTATCCTTCGATCCATTTCAACGCTGCACACCGTATCTGCCATCTGAGTAAACTCGACAAGCTAAATCAAAGCTTTACCTAGGTAATTTTAAGAACATTAAGATTGTTTTTACAATTCAAATTTGAATGCACAACTTAAAACTATAATTATTAAGGAGTTATCTGAAGGTATATTGTCGTTTTACACGTAAACCAATTTCAAATCTCGTGTAATATTAATGTAAGAGGTTCATTAGTTATTTTAACTGCGATTTTAATCACAATCGAGTTTAAAATCTCCTTTAAAAAACGTTTACAATATTCTATTACGTTTTTCGTAACAATGATTAATTACAACTTAATTACTGCTGTACAATAACCATATCACAAAAAATTATTTTTATCACTACGACATAATATTTGTTTGGACTTATTAATTATGCTAAACGATTTCTTTTATTTAATTCACGCGATAAATAAATTTTCGTGCCTACCCGAAATAATACACATCACCCTTAATATTTATTTACTTTTTGAGCAACTAACTGCTCACAAATGAACAAAATTAATGTAAATTCCACTTTTATTATTCCGTTCATAATTGAATTATACTAATTAATTACCTAGTGTGACGTTACTCATTATTTCATGTATTTATCATTTTCCACGTGTTTTTGTATTCGCCCTTTCCTCAGGAACAAACTTTTTGAAACGAAGGATCTCCATTCCTCCTGACTATCTATGGAAATTGTATTCCCATAACTGGATAGTATTCAATAATGCAAGACAGTGAGTGGTACTTACGATGTTTTGCTAAGATTTTATTTCAATAAGAGATATTTGTGTCGAGTCTTATGCACACTCATGCAGACTTTTATCGACATGCATTCAACAGCGTTGATTGAGAGCATTCAATTGTTTTGTATACTCATGCTTATTACCTGAAAACTTGTTGATGTTCTATGATATGTCAATATAAATTGGGGAATATTGTAACTGATTGTAACATTTTTCTTCACCCATGATTTGGTCCATCCACCTACCTAGGTAATTTGTCACGTATTCATCTTTAAAAAAAAATCATTATTGTCGACGATAAGAAATTCGCCAATACACACTGCAATACATTCATTGCAATAAAGGCTTAAAAGAATAACTTACAATCCAATCGCTGAAATTAATCCCAGCAATGTTTATACTCGAATGTACTATTTTTCACATTCTTTTTTATTTTCTTTTTGGCTAGTAGTAAAAATAAAGTAGGTAATGCAAACGTAATAAAATAATATATTGTACTATGAGTTTGGAATGGGCATTCCACTCGAGTTGTACAATGTACAGCCTAGTTTTTCTACGAATAAGCTGTAAAGTCAAAAGATAAGTTATTTATTGAAAACTTACATTTTAAGATTATAGGGTTTTTAGGTTTAACACATTTTTGTCAAAATTGTTAACAAAATCGATCGAGTTATTACAAAATAGATTTTATAATAATTTTCCCAGATACCTTTTGAAATTTATCGAGAACAAATTGAACTGACTTAATTTTTTGCGGTACAGTGAGAAAAACACATTTAAAGTTAACTAATTATAATTATTAATTAATGTAGAGAAGTTTACTATCTGTAATTTTCATCAAATCGCTTTGAGATAAATGCTCAATAGTATAAAGGTTAGGAAAACATAAAAAAAAATCGGTTCCAAAAAACCTCTGCTTCAGGGTATCTGCTTAATTAAATTAATTTAGTTCAAATTAGATTTTGTCTAGATTAACTTTGTTAAAGTAAGTTGAAATTCATATTTACTAATTTTAGTCAATACACAATTATTATTGTAGACATTCTAAAAATATAAAACTTGACAATGAAACAAAAAGGTATAATATAAATTATTAAACAAAAACTTAACTAGACGTTAAAATAATAGATTTTAACTGTAAGTAAAGAACAACATACAAGAAAATTTTACTTAAAAACACTAAAAGAACAATTCTAACCTTCTTGTGACAAGGTACAAACAGAATATTTGAAAAAATGAGAAAACTGAATGTAGCTCGATGTAGCAAATTTACTTCGCTATATCTTCATTTATTTTACTATATTTTTCAACTTTTATAAAAAACACCACGTTGTTTTTAACCCCCCCCCCGTAGTTTCAGTTTTCTCATTTTTTCAAATATTCTGTTTGTACCTTGTCACAAAAAGGTTAGAATTGTTCTTTTAGTGTTTTTAAGTAAAATTTTCTTGTACGTTGTTCTTTACTTACAGTTAAAATCTATTATTTTAACGTCTAGTTAAGTTTTTGTTTAATAATTTATATTTCACATAACACATACTAATATCACACTCTATTCTTTAAAAAATTTCTTTTTTAAGATCATATTTCTGTAAAAAGGTATAAACAAATGGGGGGGGGGAGTTCTTCAATTATATTTTAATAAAAAAATTAAAAATGTTCATCTGTAGTTCTTTCCAGTGAACTTTGATACTACGTCATCGTACTTTTGATGGTATCTAAATACCACTATTGGTTATGAAACCCAAAAAAAAGGCTTGGGTAGGTTAGGATGATTGACAACGGATTTCACCTAGGGCTTAGGAACGACTGACTCGTGTGCAACGGCTGTTCACACGAAACCCTTTTCCACATCAGTCCTCCAGGGCCTCGCTGGAGTATTTGCTACTTCCACCGCCCCGGTTTGAAGCGGTCGGTAACAGTTTAACGTTGGCTGTTAACTCGGAATGCCCCGTTCGATTCCGGATAAATAAGAACTTTATTCTGGCTGTCTCTATACAGAAGGGAGAGGGACTCCTACTTCATACGTACTTCGTCCCAAAAGAGCAGCATTTGCAAATGATAAACATTGTTCATCATAAATGCTGCAACGATGTCCGCATTTGGGCGTACCGACCAAGAAGAAGACGAACGTTAAGATGACGTAGCACCGTAGTTTCCTGGCAAGGACTGTATCTGAAAATTTGTTTACATTTAAACAACTCCTTTCTCATTATTTGAGATCTAGTCTTGTAGTTATCCTTTCCCCTAATTGTGTAATGTATAGGTAAAGTCTTATCATTTTCACACACATACAGGACCTACAATTGAACGGATTTTGAATGCCAATGCCAGTCAGTAACATGGTACATTGTTTTTGAATTGTACCCACCAAGAATAACTCTGAACAATGAAACACAGTACCTACAGCTGATGCAGTCATCCAGATACATAGTAAGAGACCAATGAATATTTAACCATTGAGATACATCGCTTTGGAAAAGATTTCACCAAGGAATTTCCTCCAATGCCAAAATTGTTAAATGGATTTTCAAAACACCAGCAAAGACGCCATTTAAAGACGTATGAAACTTATGCATTGTATTCGGCACCAGCAACTTGTGCAAAAATTACCTTGGACATCTGGAAAGGGTTTACCATCAGGTTGCATAATCAACACAAATTCGCAGTTGCTAATCTGCAGTTTGTAAATGTATATTTTAGTCTACTCTTGGTGGATATACTATAAAATGGGAACAAGAAAATTTTTTAAAATTGAAACCAATATTTCGAATAAAAAAATAATGAGATTATCCCATGGCATTTGACGTTTGCAGATGAAGGTAGGGGTTGAAATAAACCATGAGCTTTTAAAATTAAAATCAGAAATTTGGGATGAAGGGTGGTCACCGATTAAATAATGTATATTATGAAATAATATTAAAAGTTATGGTTTCCAGGAGCAATACTGCGTACTTCGACACAGTTAAAGTTGTGTTCACACAAAAGCACGTTGATGAAAATGCTAATTACGGACTTGTTCACCAACCATGACATTTGAACGAAAGAATCACAAAAAATTGAATGCTTTTACAGCTCTTCGTGTTAAAATAATCGTCTCGCTTCTAGCGATAGTTTTACAATTTTAATTTTTTTTATATCAAAACAATTAACTTGGAAACGAGATTCTCCTTAAAAACCAATTTTCTGTTTAATGTGCTTGTCACCATCTGATTTAAATTATATCACGAATGTAAAGTGTTTTTCCGTATTTTCTAAATTAACTGTTTAATACTTCCGATTATGATGGCAAGAATAAAGAATTTGTAAGTAAATTTTTCGCAGACTGTTTGCTCTTAAACAAAGGAGGTTTAACAGTTAAAGGCATTGTGCCAATATTTGATTTTCTCATTGGAGTTTTTCTTAAACTTGAATGACGGTAATCTTAAAATCACAAACCAAAGTGGACAAAAGTTAGAAACAATGTAATTGTTGTTTGTATTGCGGTAATGCTTGAGAAGCTGTACAAACTTTGCAGTTCCTTAATTTGAAATGATGACAAGGCGGTTTCATTTTGTGATTAAATACGTAATAATTTTGACTATTTACTCCAATATTTATCCAAATTGCTTGTAGTTTGCAAATTTGAATTTCGGCTTTAAATTATTGTGGATAATAAATTTTAATTAAATATTCAGCTTTGTTACAATTTAAAACGAATCGTTTTTAATTAAACTTTGTTTGAAAACTAATTTGTGTGTTAATTTCAAAATGCAGCTGTCAATAATTATAATTTTAAATAATTTCTAATTTGAAGACTTGTTAATTTATATTATTACTATTTTGTTTCAGATCATGTCCGGGAATTTTCCTGTGGAAAACTCTACTATCGTACATTTTATTTGGATAGCCAAAGAGATTCGCTATACGTGGGAGCCATGTAAGTACCTAGTTAATTTTGTAAATTAATTCTAAATCGTACGAAATTATATTCGTAAAGCTTTTCAAGTAAATTAATTTTTTGGTTAAGTTGTGGAAACGAAATTCTTATTGTAACTTTTCTCAAATTGTTTGCTAATAAATTTGAGTCCTCGAGTGAATCCTCGGCGCTGTGTCGAAAATTTCATTAAGCGTATAAAATATTATGACAAATTTTTTGATTAATACGTTAGTGGCACGACTATAGAAAGACAGGATAAAGCTTTGTTCGCTTAATAATGTTAATTTTTTGAGCGTTTCTCACAGTTACCATGCACATATTTCAAATTCGCCACGCGTTAGCTATGATTAAGCTCATTAAACGAATTGGTCACGATTTTTAGATACTTCACGTTTTTATGTCGACTCGGTAAACGGTTCTTCGATTAAAATTATACTTGCCTATTATAATTTCTTTTTAAAGAAAATTGTTGAGAAAAATAATTACGCTACCCTTGCTATTTTTGTATCGGACGATAAATAAGGTTTTATTTGCGTTCCCAAGGGTGGTCCAACTGTAATCGATAATCTTTTTTACGACGCAATTTGATTATTTATCCAGAAGTTTTTGAGTTTATTATAGTTTTGAGTTTCTATTATTGCTGACTGAGGAGAAAAGTTTTAAGAAATAAAATCTAAAAACAAACAATTTTAGTAAGTCAAAGAAGTAATGCGGTGGTCTATTCCCCTGCAACTTTAACTTCGTCATCAAGCTACAAGAAAGTTTAGAACTTGAATTTGTGGGGCAGTTTAAGTTTCGCTTCACCTCATTCATTTTATATTACATCAACACGTAACGTGGTAAAACGTACTGAATTTTACATCAGTCAAACAGTTCTAATCTGTACTTCCTATTAAGTTTCGACCTTCGTTAATTATTTGTCAATAAATGTTTTTTGGTTCGCTTCAATAATTCTTTAATGTAAACTAGGATGTTAACACAAATAATATTTCGCAAGCGGATAGTTGTTTTTGTGACGTATATCAACGTTTTTTGTTCTCCCCACATTGTATAATTTCTAAAACCGCACACAAAACAAAATGGGGACGTAGCTCCTCATATAAAACATGTTGGTTTAAAACGCAAGTAATAGGGGGTACGCAGACAATGCCATTTTCAAAACAATGGAATCAAAACGTACACCAGCCTGATTTTCACACCTCGGTATTTAACAAAAGCGCATTAACAATGACGCGAAATGGGCAATGCTTTTATTAACAATCATTTCTATACATATGCAGTTGTTATCTTCAACTTCATTAAAGTGAATATTTATCTGAACCTACAAGAAACTAAATGTGAGATAACAGTTTACAGGAAAAAGTAAAACTTTGATACTAAATTGCATCGTTACCGCTACATTTCAGATTTCTGTACAACGAATATTAAAGGAAGAAGGGAAGAAGAAAAATTGAGAATATAATTTTCATTTTGAAAAATTACATTTTTAATTTAAAATTTTACGGCACTTTTTCCCAGACATATTAGCATATTATACACAATAAGGCGATAAATAGTGCCGTGTTATGAATGCTTGTATGTGAAATTGACGTCTGAAAAAGAATTCATTTTCTGTTTAACTACGGCGGTGGAAATGACGGCGTATAAGTATAACTAATAAAAATGATATGTAAGCACGTTATACGAATATTAATGTACCTACCCACCAAAACATTAATTTTGTGGACTTTTTGAAAATCGTTAATTGAAATTTAATAAAATCGTACAGTTAACCGATTTGAACTAATTAATTCAAAACTATTAATAGTAACAACTTTAGGCCATCGTGTTCCGCAAGGATAAACTTTTGATGAAAATCGCATGGGATTTGATACCCTCTGCTCTGTTTTATTTATAATTATGTTAAGTGAACTGTATTACAAGTTTAATTCGTTTGTATATTTTGACTTCTCTGACACTAATTTCTTACTTTGTCATTTTGCATGTTCTGTTTTATAAATATATCAAAACTTTATGTTATGTTTTATATCGTACGAGATCTTATAATGTTTCCATTTGGAGAAAATTATAAATCGGATAATTCAATTAAAATAGAAAGTTACTACTGTTTATTCTCTTTTGATTGGATTTTAAAATCGACTTTTCTTCTTTTTGTGTTCTTATTCATTATAGTGATTGTGCAGATTTATTTACTACTCCAGGCCATAGTTAGGAATTCGATACCTCCAAATTATAAGACGCAGTGCGTTTTATACGAAAATGCATTTTATAATTTGAAGTTATTGAAGTCCTAACTATGGCCGACACGTACAGTGAAATCAAATCAAATATCGCTAACGTGGACTTGTTGGCCTCTCCTTGTTAGTTGTACCACAAACATAACATCGTACTTGCCAACGGTCAAGCTGGCATCCAGATTCTGAAAGGGGAGGCAGAATCGCGATCGATCTTATTAGCAATAAAGCTAAGACTTCCAGAAGAATTTTTAATCAGGAAATAACAAGAGAACCAACCGCAAACCTTTCCACAAGTAAACAAACACAAAGTTTAAATGTCTAAAATGCAATTATCTAATTTAGTCGAGTAAAGCCAACGTTAAACTTTAAGTTCTCCAAATTTCACCTTCACACTGAGGATAATTCCGGCGTGCGCGTGCAAAGGGGTATAAGTCGATTTTTTGGGCAAATTGAGATAAATGCATAGGAATATTGGTTATAAGATAAGCATAATTATTATGGGGCAGAAACATAAACAGCAGATATTCCTCCTGGAACCACACGCCATTTGATGATCTCCAGTTAACTGTATGACTTCGAAATGTCTGGCTCTGAACCAATAAGGAATTGCTCCAATCCTCTGGTTACAGAACTAATTTTCTCAACTCAATTTCTCAAAGGTGTAGAAAGAAAGGAAAAAGTCTGCTCAATGTTAGTCGACCATACAACGTCAACTTTGTGGTGAGTTTAATAGATGAGATCACATAACTGATATTTAATTATTTGTACATCACAGTATAGGAAGCGTCCAAATGTACACATTTGATCACGCCGATCTATGACGCGACGTTAGGGTAGACAGGCGAGCTAAGGAATTACAACCCCTATCCAGTACCAAAGATTGAGTCGCGCATACGCGGTTTTTGAATTCTTCACGTTGTCACTCGGGTGATCTTTAGGCAACCAACTAATGAAAGCAAGAAATCTGGCGCCAGTCTTCTAAATAAAACATGGAAGTAAAAGAAGAGTTGGTTTCTTTCAAATAACAAAATTCAGAAAAAGGTGGAGTTGACAATGTTTGATTCCAAAAGTCAAGTATAGGAGTCACACAGAACACACAACAAACAGTGGCGTAGCTAGGTGGACAAGGGCCCCGGTGCATAAAAAAACATTGGCCCCCCCTCCCCCTTTTTCCACATGTTTGCATTAGAAATTTAAAAAAAAACACAGCTCAGGGGGCCCCCTGGGCTTCGGGGCCCCGGTGCGCTGCACCGCTTTGCCCTATGGTAGCTACGCCAATGACAACAAACCAAGTAAAATCCAGGATACCCTAAGGAGGATGAGGATACCTCGGCACAATTCAAATGAAAATAAAATAAAAATACTAATTCGCGCATCCAAGGGACTGCTTAATACAGACACCAAACATTGGTGAAGATTGACTATACAAAAATACACATTAGCAAGAGATACCATCAAGTAAAAATAGGCCTTTCAACTTATCCTTCTACCACAAACCATTCGATTCAACATCTCAATTCTTTTGAAACATCTGCATTATTAATGATTCATCGTTCAAACTGAGTTTTAGGACGTATAATACAAAAAATACCAAAAACTGTGCATAATTAAACAAGAATCAATATTCACCTGCGAACGGTAGCATCTCAATCTCGATGTAAATAATTGATACCAGCTATAATCTCCTAAATGCGCTACTACAAAAATATGTAATGGTCTTTTGCTGTCCTGTGACAATACAATCCCTCGATGTTGGAATGGGGAGCTGGACCTCTAAAGACAGGTACGAAAATAAAGTTCCAAAATTTTACGACTTCAAATTCGACAAGGTCCACAGCTGATAAGCTGTTAACATCGGAATAAACGAGGTCAGCTTAAGTGAGAGTTGATCAAAAAGGGATCAGATGTGGAACATCCATTAGAACAAACCATGGCAAAAAATAGACGGTCATTGCATTGCAGCTAACGCAGTTGGATGCGAACGCGGGGTACCAGGTTCAAACCTGGGGAGAGGCAAACTTTCTTATGACCAAGTCTCCGTGCTTCGGAGGGCACGTTAATCCGGCGGTCCCCCTGAGTTGACGAATTGCCACCGTTAACTAAAAGCAGGGCTACAGGCACATCTGAATGCTAGCCTAGCAAGCTGCTACCGGATGTAAAACAACTATAGTCCAAAATCGATCTGCGGACTACTCACCAACCCGTCTGGCCAGCGTGGTCAGTTATGGCCAGATCCTCCATAATATGGAGAGGCTTATGTCCAGCAGTGGGCGCAAAAAGGGCTGGAAGAAGAAGAAGATGGCAAAAAAGGTAAATGCACCCTCACGGCAATTGGTTCCATCGCGCTGATAAATACAGAAAACCATAATTACAAGTTCAAAACCAAAAATGAACGAAGACAGAAATTGACATGGTAGTCTGGTAGTGTAAAAAACTAAACAGTATCAAAGACAAACCTCTAAAACAGGGGTGTCCAACATAATTTTGTGGAGGGCCAGGTTTAGTATTTTTGTAACCGTAGCGGGCCAAAAGGAATGCCCAATACCAAAAGGGACTCTCCTAGTTATTAAAATATAATAAAAATAAAATACAATGATATTTTCCATTATGGATGATTTATTAAAAAAAAAAGCCTCAGTTTTACTAATTAACTCACTTAGCTTAGTTAAAACCTAATGAGATGACTGACATCTTTTTTGCTTACACAGTGTATCTATGTTCGCTGATATTTTAGAAGTGGCTATGCGCAGAATGCCCGTAAGATGGCTGTCTGTCTGTCGTCGCGGGCCGGATGAAGAACTTATGCGGGCCACATTGTGGCCCGGGGGCCGTATGTTGGACGGGCCTGCTCTAAAACATTACACACGAGAGAAAAATGAAACTTCCATCTTTGATAGGAACAAATGGAAGAATAAACCTTGATAACCTTGAAATTAGATCGCTCGGGCTCGGCTATGCACAGGACGATGCGTTGATTTCAGCCAATTAAAATTTTACTCCGCGTAAAATGAAAATTAAATTGCCAAAGGTTGTTAATAAATTTAAAAATTTGTTAAGGGAAAACGCCAAGAAAAACAATAGCATTTGAAATGCTACAATGTGTCTGCATTGTTTGATCCTTGATGAAATCACAATTTGTTCGTTCATTTGCTACCTAAAACTAAGTTCCAGTGCTAGTGACAGGAAAATCCACCCATTAAGGATTTACAAGACTTTAGGTCTTCCTGAGATG
Source organism: Rhagonycha lutea (assembly GCA_958510855.1). NCBI lineage: Eukaryota > Metazoa > Arthropoda > Insecta > Coleoptera > Cantharidae > Rhagonycha > Rhagonycha lutea. Next base: position 12,079,488 of record OY294037.1, read on the forward strand.
TAAATATCACATCCTATCTCACTTACTGATTTGATTCACGCCTAAAGTGGTAATTCTTGAAATAAAAGTTTGTTCCACATTTGAGCTTTTATCTTGCTTTGGCTTAGTTTTCTGGATAACATTAATCAGATAAATTTAATAAAATGAATCTCTTCGAAGGTTTATTTTATTGAAAGTGAAAGCAGAAGTTTTCCAATTGGTTAATTCTTAGCAGGAAAGTTATACTGAAACTTGAATTCGGGGAAGCAAAAACTTGTCTTCAAAAATACCGTCATTTTCTCGTTTCATAATGATAATATTATGTGAGTTACACGTGAGTGGATAGTAAAATAATCAATTCCATGGATCTGCTTGTTAGAACTTTACCATAACTTTGATTTGAAAACGAATTAACGGCAATCTTTTGACTGAAATATCTGACGTTATCTTATTAGAGTATTAGTAATCAATTTGACCAAAGCCAAGATGAGTAACGAGAAAAATATAATATCTAATACGGTGGTTTCCTCCATTTTTCTCCACAACAGAGTGTTAGGAATAACAACAAGTTTTAATATCCTTTAGATATTTTATGAAACCAGAAAAATTTTGATAACAGTGTAGAGTTTTATCAAAGTGTCTTCATTTGGCGTTGATATAACGTCTGTAGGTATAATATTTTACACTTGTTTTGGCTAGACCACTACAAATTCTTATCTATAAAATACTAAAAATCTTAAAATTAATCCTGGAGGATAATTCTAGGACGATAAGTGGTAATGAACGATGCTTCAAAACCGTAAAGTGCCCTACACACGGTAACGTCATCTTTTTAGTCATTTACTAATTTGGACTCTATTGGATTGCAACGCTTCAACCCTCCTCTTATCCATCCACTATGGAATGGGTCTCTTTCATAAAGAGAGAGGATTTTTATAATGTCCGTTGATAGGAGCGCAACGAGACGCAGAATGGTTTGATGAGAACGAGGCAAGAAGTTAAGATTAAATTCTTCGAACTTAGAATTACATGCCTCGGTGGTTTGTCGTCGTTTCCAGAAAAATAGCAAATATACCAATCGTTTGATCCATCATTTCGGGCTTGACAAGCAGACCTCACACATAATCAGTTTAAAATAAATACTCAGACTGACAAGTCCATGTATGGTATGTGTATGATCCTCTGGTAATGCAAAATTGGTACCGAACGACGTCGTCCAAGCTTTTCCAGATTGTGCCATTGCTCGGCATGCACATCTTTCGTTTCTGTGTAGTCTTACAATAAAGATATATCAAGTAACACTTTAAGCTGTTAAATCGCTAGCCAGTACCTGGCTTAATTATGTTATTAATTGGTCTCGAAAATTACGTTTAATGATTCATTTTCCCATTTTCTTGTTTGTATCCTACAAAGCTGCAGCTTAGAAGTACGAAAGATTATGAATTTTAGTTTTACAAAGTTACGAATTATAAACTTTTGATGCAGAGATGCATTTCAACTGTCATTAATAGTGGTGGAAATGGAAACCTTCTGATCTGGTGGGGAAAATTTGTTAAAATTAAAACACTTTTATATTTTCATTTTTTCTCCTAACCCAATTTTCAACTCGTTTTTTCTTGCACTTAATTCGTTTATAAGGCAGAATGGCGAGAGAACGTACACTTTTCTTATCAACCTCTTCAGAAATGTTTGATGATATTCAATTTTGTGTTAAACGTCTGTTACCCTTACTTGACAGACTATTAGTAGAGTAAACTTGCCGGCCTGTCTATTTAGACGTTAGTTCAAACAACGTCAACTACTATATCATCGTTTCAGCGTTCGCAGGCAAAAGTGGAAAAGGTTGAATTTTTGTTAATCTCATCCAATTTCACATGAAAAATTAAAAAAGTTAATTGCGTAAATAATAAATTACGACAGGAAGAGTTAAAAATTCAGACGTGTAAAATTTTAATTTGTACGCAATAATCACATTAAATTACAAAACTGTTGACTTATTTAAAGCCCGATAAATTAAATTCCCTTGGAGGGAGTTGACTTTTTCAAGTCGCATGTTTTTGTAAATTAAACTGCACTGTGTTTGTGAGCAATAATCTTCACAAGATTATTTGTAAAGTTGTGGAAATGATCGCCATTATCTTGATTAGTCGACCATTTATTATCATTTGCGTGCAGATCCCTAAACTGGCGAAGTACTTTTTAACGCACAACTATCCTTTGTTTATATGATTGCACGTGAACCAACTAATCTTTCAAAAACATGTTCAGTGGACCCTAGAGAATGCCTGTCCGACCTTTCCTATGAAGTATACGACTTTATCTAATTAGATAGAAAGGTTCCGTAAAGGGACTCGATTGGGTTTTATGATTTTTTGTATCTAAATTGATTTTAAAATTTTCCCAGTTAATTAATTATTTAAATAATTAATTATTTTAATTAGCTCGCTTTTGTAATGTAAACTAAAAAATTTACGATGGAACAACACGCATACCCAATTTTTTTTAGGGCAAATGGAAAAAGAAGTACCTACTAATTTTATCAAGTTTCAATATTCACCAAATTTAGATAGAAAATTAATTTGAGCGGGGATTTTGCATCATTTTTCTTCTTGAAACTTTTATAGGTTTCAATTGAGATTGCTTTTTAATTCAGTTTTCTCTTCCGTCTCATATTTTATCGCTATCAGATACGGGACACAACATAGTTTATTAGACTTTTAGTTATTTAAGATTTTGGATAAGAGGGTTCGTGCTAACTCGGGGGTAGCATGTTTTGACAGTGCGTCACTCTAATCGCAATCACGAAAGTTTTTTTATTGTTATGGGGATGTATGCTAAAACAGCACGCCCTTTTTAACTGCCCATGTCAAAAACATTACCACTATTTGATCCATTTTCTGTAGCTAATTTGAGATACCTTTGTTGTAATTTTGAATGATGCTTTTTTTGATAAATGTTTATATTTGTATGCTAAATATTTAAATTTGTATTGCAATGTGCAAACAGCTGTAAATGTGCGATTCACTTTCCATCTGATAAAATTTTGCTTGATATTCATACTGTGTATTGATTTAACGCTTTATATCAAGATTTACGTCAATCTTGACTCGAGGGTGAACAATGAAAATATAACGAGTAGAAGTTATACGTAGCTGTCAAAGCAGTCGTGAATATTTTGGCAGATTATACCTAACTAACCATTGTATTAATTTTTAAGTCCATTACGCCAGAGTAAATTTTGTATCATCACTAAAATTATTCCATTTTACAAATCCGTCTTGGGGGTACCAATGCAAAGTAAACTCGAACTTTGAAGGTTTTTTAGCCCTCACTTCCTCCTCGCGATTCGTCGATCGTGCAAACGTCCTACCACTCGTCAAGTTTGCTTGCAGAAACTACCTATTCGTATAAAATTAATTTTCTTTAAGGTTAAAAGTAAACAAATCGTTGACGATAAAAAATTACGATAAGCAAGTGGGAAAAAGTGTAATATAGGCTACTTAAATTGAACCACATCGTAAATCTAAACATAATATTTCGTGTATTTCTTGTTCAAATTCTTTACTGGTTTTAACACGAATGCCGTTTTTTTATCGAAACATAATTTCTTAAAATATAATATTATCCTAAAATTTCGTGAGCTTCATGTTTACAAGCTTCATTTACTTCACGAATATTCAAATTGTTTTTAAATTCCGGTCAAAAAATTGTTTTCTCTTTCAACTTTCGTATAAACGTTTTATTAAATTAAAGGGAAATGGTAGCGATTGATTATTAGCGCCATCGGGAAATTCAATTTACGTTTTTTTATTTGAATTCCTAACTATTAATCTAAAGTTTTGTCCTTTTTGCTAAATAAATTAGAAAAGTAATTAGAGCGTACCTTTTTCATTATCTGCAAATCTTTAACGGAAATTCGGAAAACATTTTTCGCATTTATGTGCTATCGTGTTTGTATTATTGGCTATTAAAAGGCACAGTGGAAAATTAATCATTTTTCTCTTACCGTCCGTCGCAAAAAGATGAGGTGTAGTACGTAACTTAATCATAATTAAAACCATACCTCCACTATATCCAATGACGACTTTTCTTTTATATTTTCTTTATTTAAAAAATGCTAAGGGCAAGTTTTACTTTGTGTTGTTGCTGTAACCTATTTGTCGTGTTGATTAAAGGGGCTAATCCAGTTTCATCGCTTTCATCCCTTAAATTAAGTTTGTTGGTCTTATCTTTTGCAGGACATTCGTTTGCTGATTAACCTGAACTACTACAAAAAAGCAACTTTTAAAAGAGTCCATATTCTATGGTCTCACGAAAATGCTTGTTTGGATTTTTTATACATCGGGCCGATTCAGCCCAATTCGGCTTTATTTCCAGAAATTACATTAATTTCCAACAATGAACTTATACTTGCGGCTTAATTTAAGGAGATAATTATATGGAACAGTTTAACAAAAGTTTATTTCAAGTATTTTGTACATGAAGTGAAAAAAAAGTTTCAAGAAAATTACAGGCACTTTCCACTGTTACGTGATCATCATTTTCATAATTTATCCTATTTTTTCTTCTACTTTTAAAGTTATTGTACGCTTTCTATCTTTCGGATTAGTCGATTATATCAACAATAAAGTTACTCAGACGATTAATGTTTCCTTATCGTTTGTAAGGTGGTGATTAAATGTATCCTTTGTCAAGTGATGCAAGGATTAGCGATTTCTGACGTCGCAGTTTTCAATCCCTTTGATAGATTATGAAATCATTTGGGAGTTGCTTGTATCATGAATAATGCAATTTCCTCGTATCTACACTTAAATGATTTTATTTTTTAACAACCCTTGCATACTTCATCTGTACTTTTCTATTTTTTATGAGTCCTTATCGACATCGCACTCCATCAATAAATCCAACTCTGATTTAACTCTTTGCCAAAGATTAAAGAAAATTTATAATATCATACTCGAATTCCGCGTAGGGACGGTTAACTTGCTCAGAACGGAGCGAAAGTGTGGGTAAATAACATTGCAGTAGTAGGAATCTTCTTTCATATGATTCCAGATACGAATATGTAATTCATCTGTAGGTCACCCAGCAGAACTAAGCAGGGGACGAAAAAGAGCAGTTCATCGTCTGTCATCAAAAGTGAAAATTGGTCGATAAATAAAATTGCTAAGGTAGTTGAAAGATTTTCTTGAAGCGAATCCAATAAGTTTTTTTATCCTTATAATATCAATGTTCCGTATGCTATTTTCGAGCTATTATGTAGCACGGCTGCATCCAGCCAGCGAAGCTGAATGGCATTATAAACGACATTTAGATGTTACACGTTAAATTGAACCATTGAGTTGAAATTCCCTTGATGCAGTCCTGTTTTTACCTACATAGTATTAATTGATACAAAATTAGTCTTAATCAGATAATAACTGGATTAAGTTTGTCTCACTCAACTCCATGTTCTTGAGTTTACGTGACTTACAATACCATCTGGTTAATTATTCGATCCAACTTATAGACATTATTAAGTTGTTAATCATTCCATACGAGTCGAAGTGCAGAGTAGGTACTTGTAGTAGTATTTCTTTGTGAACAACTCAACGTAACAGCACTTGACGTTTTACATCGATTTAAACTCGGAACGACTTACTTGCTCATTGATCTTAAAATGAAGTTGAGTAAATTTTTTGTTCAATTTAGTTTCAACTTTTCCGACGTTTGTAATTTTATTACGAGATTATAGCATAGCTTAAAGGCATTAGTAAAGCAATATAATTAGTAGTGTCGTCTTCGGGCCATTGTTGCTTACCGTAGAAGCTCGTGACCGGACTTATCAATACAACAGCGCCTGTTTGTGCATCGACACTGTCATGCAAGCCTTTGACAACGACGTGCTCAGCTTGTAACGTTCCTTTGAAGTTGATGTGCTTAATTTAACGTTGTTAACTGTTTCACAACAGGCAAAGTTCTACTTTTAAGCTTCTCAACACTGAGACCGCTTTCAATTCCGCTTCGACGAATTTTACAAAAAGGACATCGATCCCAAAAACAGTCACTGTTTAAGCTATTAATCTATACGTTTTTCTTTATTTCCTCATTATATGCGGTCTCTCTGTAATATGAGGACAAAAATAAAAGTCTTCACCATTATTTTCGACAATTTAGGTCAGAATCAATTATATCTAAGTTTACTTTGCCATAATGATCCTTTGTTTCATTCCTTGGTTAAATGCATCAGTTTTTTGCTCACGTACATGGAGGGATGCAGGAATACGTAGTATGAAGTTACCAATTACACGTTCCTGTGGCCAAATATAATTAACGTCGTTTTGTCGTGTCAGCTTTTTGCTGGAGATTGGATAACAGATTATTGATCTCGATATAGCCGTCGTTCATATATTACTAATTTCAAAATATTATGAAATACATCGTTAATTTCGTTAAATTTTATATTATCATCAACACCATGATTGGGAACATGTAAAGGAAATTTGTTTTATATTGGGGCTCTTTGAACACCGGAATTATTCTTAATTGGGTTTTGGCACAAATTTAAAATGTTTTTAAATTGAGTTAGCATGACATAAAATAATTCGTTTGATTTAATTTAGTGTGACAAGTTACACTAAATGATTGTCCTCCGAGATTGGAAATTCTCGAAAATTAGGGCAATACGTACATTTGATAATGTTAGTAGTGTAGTTTAGGATGGCTCACGTGTTGGAGAAATTATTCCGTTAATATATAATCACGACGTCAGTAAACAAGGCCACCGAGGAGTAAACCCTACGTTATCCTCGTCATCTCGAGATATTACTTCCCAAAGGACATTCTCACAGCAAACTTTGCAACTATTATGAACAATAACATTGCAACACCTAACGCCTTCGGAACAACGTGCCAACGATAGTTCTAGTGGCAATAGCTTCGAAAATTGAGTGATGGATCTCTTCGGACCTCATCCGAACCATTTTTGATCAAAATTATCCGGGATATGATTTTTCTCAGTTAAATTCATTGGGGGAAGTAATCAACCTTAAAAGCACAATAAATTGTTTAAAAAAACCATTTTTTGTTTGTTTATAATAAATTAAAGTTTAGTTTTGTTCCATATTTTTTTTACTTAATGACTCTATTTAACTTATAAAAATAAATTTTCGAACCCCTTCGGTTGCTTTTTTATTCATGAATTAATTAAAACGATATTTGCGGTTTTCAGCTGAGCATAATTTTTTAGCAATAACTTACTTCATATACATAAATATTTCATATGCTAAAGTTGTGCATTGCTTTTGATTAATTAAACATTTTTAGCTTGAGGCACTTTCAATATTTAATATTTGCTCCCCAACTGCATTGTTTTTTCAGCGATTATAATCGTTTACGACGGGCTTTTGGCTTTAAAACGAAATATTAATTGAACATGTCACCGCGCATTTATAAATGTTTAAAGTGAAAATTACATTTTATCATTTTTTTAGTAAGTCGATTTAGTTAAGTGTAGACATGCTGATTTAGAAAGTCACGCAAGTTGTCTTCTCGAAATTATCGTCTTTTGTATTCCGACTTGTGGCATGCATTTTAGTTCATTGTTTCAAATAAATTTCGTACAAGATTACAAGAAGCACTTTCGTAAATTTAAATTTCACTGCTTGTAAGAAATTTCATAATTAATATTTAAAATGTTTCCCCACCATCTTTGTGTTTTATTAAGAATGATATGGCAATTTCCTATGTTATGTTAATTATTTTTCGGGCACTGCTGAATCATTCGTTGATGCTTTTTCTCATGGAATTAGCTGAACCAATTTATGATTTATCCGTGTAGTAGGATCGAAAAGATTTTGTATGGTACTTAATAGTGGATATTCTTCTCTTCTTGATTAAAACCCAGCAGGAAATCAGGGGGTTATTTTTCGATCTGTAATTTTATTAGGCGCTAACTGTTAGCTTCTATAGTTACTATTAACAGCCCTCCATAAACTTATTACAATTTTCTTTATTGCATTGATTAAGTTAATTTTTATTTTTGTTTTGTAATTCAATTTTTGTGAGTGCTTCGCTTTTAGATGACTAACATATATTTTAAATTGCCAAGTTGTAAACTTTGGGAAAGCTATAAAGTTATATTTGATTTGATGTATCTATGTACGTTTTTAAACTTAAAATATAATTTTAAATTTCTTATTTTCGTTTCTCTATTTTAATCTAATGAGAAAAATAACTTAGAAGTTGATACGTATGAATCCACTACCTTTACAGTTACGGATTCCATTTTAAACTGTAGGTCACCTAACAGTTTCCATTTTTAATTCATCTCGGAAGAAATTTTCTTTCAGCTACTTCATCCAATATGGATTATCCGTTGAAACTCCCTGTGTAAATGTAGTACGTACAGCTTAACATTGCTTTAGGAAAATAAGCAAACATAAATCTACGGATTTGAATTCATTAAATTATTTGCTATATAGGGGTTCACTCTGAAGAGGCCTACTCATGCGTAACAATCAAATAATTGTGATGCACTTTTGCAGTGCATAAACTAACCGATGCTGCAGGTCAAATTCTGAACGGCCAACAGATGTTACGGAATGGAATCTCATCCCATTAAACATTAACGTTTTATAAAAATGAAAGTGGATAACGTAGCCAATCGTGCGGTTAGACAGCAGACTAAGTTATCAATAGAGCAGTCGGTCTAATTTCGGATATCGCATGGGGAATTTTAACAAATCGATAAACGGAAGCAATCAATGTTTTGTTGTTTAATTTAACCCATTAAAGCAAAACTTGAGCGAGCAATTAAATTATTATCAAAAACTTAGGGGTTTATTTAAAATGTTGGTAGGTATATATTATTTTGAGGTAATCGTTTTTCAACATTAATAATGCAATAAAGTTTATGGGTGTATCGTGACTTTGGATTTAGAAAAATTCCTCCTTTAAGTGTATAAGTTTTAGTGCCTGAATTTATTCCTATCGTAATTTTTATATACCTGCATTTAACTCTATTTCCACAAATAAGTAGTGCTATGTCGGTTTTTTCAAATCTTAAAATTGATATGAATTTTTATTGGTTCGTGTGTAAACCGCTCATTTAAATAAATAAATAACTAAATAAATTGCGCCTTTGCCGCAGTGTATTTTTTGTAATTGCCCGATTTCCCATTTCTTGTAACTATTGAATCTCGTGCAGAAGGCCTATAAAAAGTTTATTTTATTACTAACTGAAAATTATGTTCTAACAAACTTTGAATCATCATTTTTGTGTCATGATTTGGAAAGACGATATTTAGAAGAATTATAACCCTACGGAAACAACCACGATGCGTAACCAGTATAACTGCCTCTTTGGAACAAACGATATTATTGCACAAGAAGTTGTCAGAACGAAATGGAAAATGGAGAAATTCATTGGAGCAAATCGAAAAGTGACCAAAACAATATTTACTTGGCGTTAATGGAGCATAGAACATATTTTAATACGTCTCAGCTTCCGAAACAGTATCGACGACGGAAGTGTCTATACATATTGAAATATGGTTTTTCGAACCAAGAAATTGATTTGTATTAATCGGGCTGTGTTATCTGAAGTGAAAAATCTAGATTGAACCTTGCGGTCTGGTAATTAATAATACCTGGTCCAATTATGTCGTGGTCCATGATGTAATTACAACAAAGATATTATCTATGTCGTAATCACATGACACTCGCTCTACAGGATACTAGATAACCATGTAACCTGATATAATTTAGTACGCTTAGCAGTTACGCTAGAACGAAGCGGTCTCCTATGATCTAACGACGTTATTACGGTAGTATTAATAATTGCATCTTCCCACACTTCCATAGACGCAAAATTAATAATTCGGGCTATACGCCAAACTTCATTTAACCCTACATTTAAAATTGTTTTAAGCGAATTATATTAATTGATACTCCACTTTAGCGCAACCTTTCTAGCGCTAATTTTCTATTCTCTGTTTTTAGAGCAATTCACAACTTTCGAGATAGCTTTCAGTATTTTTTATTCATAGCTTTCGCCAAATGAAGTGAGGATAAAACCTTTTTGCTTTTTCCAAGAACGAAAAACTGTTTACGGTCAACACTAAATAGAAAAACTTAATGCTTTTCACGTCCATCTTCTGGAAGTAAAGTATTAATGAATTTTTGTTTGAAAAAAGTGATTACAACCTTCGTTCTTTTTAAAATTCCTAAATCACAACGTCTTTTCCATTTAAATTTTACAGAAGGAGGTCCCACCATTCTTATTTTATATATTTATGGTATTCACAACACACAAAAATATTTACATTTTCACTTCTTTAGTTTGTTTGAGTATAAAATATTACCATTAGCCTATATTCGATAAGGGAGCAAACCACGCTTTCAAAAGACACATTCAAGAGGAAATAATGTTTTGAAAATAGCAACCGCGTATCCGTTTTTCCATGGAGTTGGTCGCTTTTTCAAGCATTCATGTATCTGTTCATATCGGTAATACAAACAACTTTGAAATCGGCTTTGTTGAAATTCCTTTTTTTTTATTCCGCAATAATAATTTAGGTAACTGACTGTTAGATGTAATGTAACGTGGTACATATTTTTGTAATAAATATCCAAAAGCTTTTAAATATTTTGCTCTCGTTGAAAAATTTTACATTACACTACGCCAATTAACCAACAAAAAGGAGTTTCAAAGAGCTTTTGAATTATCTTTTTATTTGACAGGTTTATTTCATTATCAATTAGTACAATTTTTATATTATAATACATTTTTTGGAGATTTGAACCTCCTTTATTACTAGCAGTTATTTTTAAAAAGCAATAACTCGGAAACACTTCATTTTACGAAAAATATACCGAAGACCTTTTTTATAGAGGATTTAATTCTGAACAAAATAGATAATAACTCTTTTTACCGTAAAATCAACTTTCAACGAGATATTCGTAAAAATTTGAATTTCCTAAAACGCCACCGAAATGTTTATTTTGTTCAACTGGGTATAATATCAAAAATGTGATTTTCAATTTGCACACACAAATTTCACTTCGCATTTTTTATCTAAATTAAAACGAGTATGTTTTTGTTGTAATCTGAAATCTAAACGTAAACTTTCGTGTGAAGTTCGCATGAAAAAATTAAAACAACAAACTAAAATAAAAAACGAATTGCCGTTTTACATGTAACATAGTAAATAGAAATTTATTTATTGGATAAGTTTGTTTTGGAGGATTGATTTACTAAATTATTCAAAAGTTTTCTTATTTATGAATCGTTTAAAATTTTAATCTACCGATTAAGTTGGATTATGGCTCATTTAACGTTTAATGGTTGAGTACATAAAAATCTTTTATGATTTTGGTTTTTTAATTTTAGACGAAAGAAGTAATTTAGAGTGCTTTACTTTTATGGTTTTAATAACTTTTTATGATTGTTGCTTTTTAATAACGTATTATAAAAGTATATTGAAGGAAGTGCCTAATACTTGCAGACTGCAGTTTCAATTTACCATGAAATTGTTATTGGGTGCCAAATATATTATTTTCGAGAGAGAATTTTCAATTGAAGCGAAGGTTCTCGAGATAAAAGTCAATTCAAAACAAAGAAGTCTAGCAGTGTTTAGAACTAGCAATTTAGTGAGTCTGTAATAGAACTTTTATCTAGTCGTTAACGTAAATAACTATAATTTAGTGGAAGATTATCTTGCCGTTGTACGAAAAACAGCTGTGCGAGCGTTTTTCTGAAATCTTTATTAAAATACCTTGTCAAGCTGCAACTGAAACTTGAACGAAAGCCAAAAATGTTAATTTATTATTAAGTTTCAAATTTGGTCACTGAAATTCTTTTAATACTCTTGTAATCCATCGAATCATGGTTTAACGTGCGATCTGAACCACGGCTTAAGTAATTTGGGATTGGAACCTGTGACCGACCACCCACATCAACATAGCAAACCAGCGTTTTGACTAATTGCCGCCATTTTGTATCACGTAAAAATACAATTAGGCGGTTAATGGTGTGCGACTAGAACAATTATTTGATTACATAAAAAACGACCCGAAATTTGGTTTAACGATTTAAACGCATAATTTCGGCAAAACGTTTTAGAATAAAAAGGAAATTCTGTTCTTTGTTTAAAAGTTGTTGGAGGTAATATAAAATTTTTGAGTGTGCACGAACTTTGAAGTTTTTATATTGGCCATTAAAACGTAATGGAAAAGGTAAAAAGGAAGTAAAATGTGGGGAACGAGTATCAGGAATCAAATCAGTTGTGTCATTTCAACCATGTTGGAAGATAATCAAGAGTAAAAGAATTGACTCATTTATAATTAAACGTCTAGCGTCGCATATTTGTGTGAGGTGGTGCGAGTGAGTTCGGATAAATGGGACCGTTTTCTGCTGCATTCATAATTTTGCGTGCGAGATCAACGAAGCAGAAAGAATGAGGGCGGTTGGCAGAGCGTGGTGCGTGAATACTACCCGGTAACAAGCGGTTTAGCGTCGGAAAATAACCCAACGCTGCCACCAAAACGAAAGTATTATGTGCGGTTACTGCACAGAAATCCTTTCTTAACAGCAGGTGGACTGCGTGTTGCCTTTGTTATCAAACAACAATAGATTACGACAAATAAATTTATCTAAATGACCTTTACATTAAATATTTTTTATGACATCAATTATTAATGGATTATTTGGGAGAAACTGCTCAAAAATTTCATTAAGCTCTTTTCTACTACCTCATCAAGATTTAAGCTCACATTTGATGGGATCAAATCTAAAATTAAACGTTCAAATTTTTATGTGTCGCTCGATTGTACGAAAAGTTTGAAAAGGGTTGCCTCTATTTTGTTTCACTAAATGTGGATTTATTTAAATGAAGTGCTAATCATAATTAAGCCTCACGATAATTGCATTTTCCGCGTCCCTTTTTATTTGATAAACTAAATTTTTAAATCAACCCTCCAATAATCCCAAAAATATCCCAATGACCTGCTAAATGTTTCATTTTAATAAATTTAAAGTTTTTTCGTTTAATATTTTATTGCAGATAAACCCAAAATTCCGGCGCCAACAGCGATTTCTATCCGCATATAGCATTAAATAATCCATCAAGCACTACTTGGTGGTGTATTCCTCGATCACATTTATCTTCTTGTCATTATTTCCTGTATGAGCGCGTTCTTCCAAACTTTGCTTTTGCGATTTTTCACCGTCCGCGTTCGTTCCGTTTTGGAGACACATTCCATATGTTATTTTATTGTCACAAGAACTCTCGTTCGCTAGGCTACTTTTGTTATCTTGCTTTTTCCTAGAAAATTTTCACTCGACGATTTCTAATTTTCATACTACACAATTTTACGATTCTTTGATTATATATTGTTGCTTCATCTCCATTTGCACAGATTGTCGTTTCCATTTGGCAGTCCGCGGCGCCGGAAAACTTTCGGGACAAGTTAATAGGATTAGATTTTTATGGACAGTGTCATCTGTTCTTTTGTGTTTACAGCTTCAATTTTATACGTGTAAAAGCTCGCATTTCTTCATAGATTCGACTTTTTATTTTTTCCCAATTTTCTATGTAATTTAAGGTAATTGTAGGAGTCGGTTATATTTAACAAAACTTTTGTTGGAATTTTCTGGGTGGCAATCAGGCAAAATTACTGCACCAAAGTTGCTGTTCGACTTTTGTATGTGTGTTCACAGTTGAATAATTTAATATAACATGTCTGCACAGCTTTTCTAACATAAAGAGCTTAGCATGCCGACTATTTCTAACTCACGTTAGTTCCGTTTTCATCGTTAGCGATACATTCAGTCGTTTGTGATTATCGATATTAGCATAATCAGATGACTAGAGGCTGCTATACTCATTAAAGGTCTCACAAATTATTTCCAACTTTGAACTATGCTTGGAAGACAGGATAATTTACCAAATTTACCCTTAAAAAATTAAGATTACAATATAAATTTAACGAAGTTACTTCGTGCGTGCCTGAGCGGTGTGTTTGGTGTATTGAAACTCGCGAGTTACGATAAATCAATTACCGATTCTGTTCTCAGGCTTGTAAACTCCATTATACATGTGTAGCATGGCTCTCTCTAGACTAGATGATTATGATGGATTATATCATGTTGGTATTCATAAGCGGTGGTTTACGCCATCCAACGTTTTGTACTGTTGGAAGGGACATTACGATTTGCATGAGGTTTACAAACAGTCCAATCAATAAATTTACAACTTTCGCAATTCCACAACACTTTTTTACCATATGAAGAAGACTCGGTGGTTAATTTTTTGTTGACTTGCAGAAGGTCGTTAACGGGCTCCGTAAGTTATGTCAGGAACTCTGCTTCTTTTTCTCGAGTGCTTTCAATTTTTTACCGACCCGATAAGAAGTTTTTTTGGCTGAATTTTCACTTGAAGCAACACCTGCACTATCGACTGCAATTTTGTCTTATTTATGGAATTACCGCTTTAAATTCAAAATCTATTGACATTTTTCTGATGTAAAAGCTATTCTCACCTCGATGCTTAGGAAGTGGGTAGATGAGTACCGTGTAAACTATGAACGCTTGATATCTCCCAGGTTTCAAAGTAAAAGCAAGGGTTATATCGGGAATATTTTCCAAAGTTATACACACACTACTAAAAGCATATCGTTTTATCTCTCGTCTCATGGCTTGCATAAGCAGGTGTTCTTAAGAAGACGCAATTTCGAATATAAGATATCGTGTTTCCAGTATGTAAGCACGTTTTGCGGCTTCTGCTTGGGCTGTGGCGCATAAGATATTCACATTTGAAAGTATAAACTTTGCTTTTGCACTTTCATTCGCTTCAAATGCGTATTAGTTTAACGATATTTGTATAAGGGAATTTTGAAAGTGTAAAATTGCAATATCAATTTAAAATTTAATGCTCCAGATTTTAATGGATCATCATGGAAGATTTGCATAATCTTATTTGGTTTGACAACTAATTGGGTACAAATTCTTACCATCATCTCTTCCATTTTACTTTAACCTAACTGAGAGGATTGGTAATCTAACTAATAACCATGAAATTAAATCATATTACATTAGCATTTTTCTTTTATCTAATGATAGTGCTATAGATTTTTCAAAAATTTAAAAATGTATTATTGTAAAGGTCTTCGTATGCTCATTGATACATGACGCACATCGTTGACCAATTTTGAACACGTAAACACTACAGGCTTAAGTTTCTACCAAGTATTAAAAGGATTCACACTTTTCAGTTTTGGTAACGAGGTATTTTTTTTAAATAACTGCTTGAAGCAAACATAAAGTACATACTTGGCCCAGAAAATATCGATTTTCTGATCTACAGAATTCGCCCTTCGGTTCATTCTGTAAATTGCTTACAGTCCTCTAGTAAAAGGACACTTTCCAGGCTCGGTAAATTATTACAGAATTAATATTGTAGATCTTTGTCTTCTTAATGGAGTCCCCTCCCCCTCCTCGGCCAACTTCCATGATTTTCTATCACATGAGGGTGATAAAATACAATGTTCAAAATAGATTCAAAAATTCAATAACTGCAACCTCGCAGGTTCCGCAACCAATTTTTACAATCTCCGGCAAAAAACTGTCACCGTCCTAAATTAATTAATGTTGTTGCGCCACTATTCTGTCACCTAGTTGAATCAATCAGAGGTGGATTATAGACATCAATGTTTCGTGCGTACGTAACTGTGTACATGAGGAGTCTAAACAATTTTTGCTCTCTATCATCTCAATGATATCTTATCAAATTATAGGATTTGGACAGATCGTGCGCTGGTAGAGGGTCAGGTCAAAAGTTTCTTATTGATTTACTAGGGTATTTCTCTACCACTTACTGACGAAATGCATTTAGCAATTTTGCACGAAAGCTAACTGTTTTGTTAAGATGTTGCAACTATCACGAATAATTTTGTACCTTCAAACATTGAATGAAATTGTCATAAAGCGATCGTGCAGTTCTAAAAGTAAACCAATTACAAAGTCAACTACTTATCCACGATATTATTTATTAAATTGATTCAAGGTAACAACTCGCGACATATTGATTTACAGTTAGAAATAATAATAACAGAACATAGTTCTTCGGCACCACCACGGCATTAGATAGGGTATAAATTTTCTTAAATATTTTATGCAAGGAAGCATGTAACCTATAAACTATGTCAGATGATAATGCACACGATCAAACATTTTTATTTACAAAGCTCTGTTGTTTAACTTATTTACAAGTTTATCGAAGAAATTCGTGTATTTTCAGACAAGATTTTAACTTAAAACTGTGTCTATTTTAAAATAGCAGGGAAAGAAATAATTTGTGTTTTACCCTGAAGTTCTAACATTTTGTAATGCATTTTAAGTTTTTATTTTAACCTTAATAGCTTAAGTTAACTCGTTCGTAACTAATTCGTGGAATTGAGAAGTTAACATTATTGCGACGACGATATGTTTTGTAGTTGTTCATTTCTTGTGTAAATAGCTTTTTCGTAATCCATTGAGATTTCCCCAACGCATAAATCTACTTTTATGTCTCTAATATTTTTGGAACTACAATGTTGATTATAGATTTCGTAGTAAATGTAGCCAGTAAGTGTAACAAACCGTATGGTGGAAAATGAGGGAAATTAGGGCTTTCCCGAACAATAAATTTTATTTTTTCGTGCATTGTGATTTTTTGAAAGTTAAACAATTTGAAGGCGCCAAGGCACTTCGGCACTTGGAGCACTAATGTGATTCGCGGTTTCCAATATCGAACCCATTAGCAGTCGCATCAGAAGCTGCAAATGTAACTAGATTAACATCTCTCTGCTTTGTAGCTGTTGCGGTGCTTGAAGCTTCCATTTGGTAGTAGCAGCATCTCTGAATTTTAGTATATGTGACACCCGTTACTTGCTTGCGTGAAATTCCTTCGTTAGGGTGCCAAGATTATTCCATTAATATAATGGTAATAGGCAGAAGAGGTGTCTCTTTTGAGAATATTGAACTTTACAACAACCAAAATTGCGAGATATTTAGAATAAATTGTTCTCAAATGGTTACGGATGTTCTATTATAAAAGTTATGAATGGAAGCGCTATTATTATTTTTTTTATAATTTTCCAGTCACGTCGATAATAAAATAAAATAAGCGAAAAGTTGCAAACTTTTTCGAGATGTCGTTCCAGAGTTGTTTTAAATTTTCGTATTGATTTATTTTTCATTATAAGAATTCATTATATCATGAGGCGACGCCGAATGGAATGAAAGCCTTTTCTTTAATTGTTCGAGAAAAATGCCTGCATCGGAAAAGCATATTGTGCTTATTATTTAGTAGCCCAATTACTTTTTAATTGCTTTCTGGCATTCTTCTTTGTCACTTTAATATTCAAAGTGCTATAGGAGACCTGTTAATTGCTTTACAATTCTTTTGTCTTGTTCTAAATGCGAATTATGTTGTCGAATATTTCCGATTTTCCATCTTCTATCATCTGTTCAGTGATAATAGTTACCCGCAAATATTCAAATTAATAATTTATTTATCTTGGTATAGGTAATTTGGTAAGCACAATTAGACGTGTTTGTGTTTGTTTCAAAACCAGATCAAAGAGCTTTGTTTAACAAGTTAAACAATGACAATATTTTGAATGGAGCTTAAAGCATTATATGTTGTACATGTTGCAACTTGCAACTAATGATCAGCGGGTAATGTAGTGGTGAATGAATTATAAAATAATAATCCAGTATAACAACAAAATTTATATGTACATATTACAACCAGAGTTGGGTGGTAACCACTCTCAAAGTTTCTCTTTAGTTCAATTGCTAACTTCAGATTTGTAACTTAACTTATTATTTACAATGTGTTATATTGTCGTGATTCTTTTTGTGGTCCTGGAGAGGGGGCGTGAATAACAATAACTACGAGGTGATGGTCCTTTTTAAACGTAAAACTTAAATGACATTATATAGGCGTTCTCGAGGAATAATTCGTCAAGAATTGAGAGGGATCGATCAAAACATGCTAGTTGATTCATTTAATTGTACATCGTTAAACAATCGTAGGAATGCCGCATTTATTACATTTATCTATGATATACTTTATTTAGTACGCGCAATGAAATGCAGTTTTTCAATAAAAGAAGTAATGGTGGAAATAATAAGCCTTTTTACCCTATAATGATATATCTAATGATGATGTGATATTGATGAAGATAAGTTACACAAGATTAGAGATGTCACCATCGGATATTCAAGAAGCATGTAATAATTTAATTCAATTTACTTACATCAAATTGCACTAGTATCCAATTTGACTGCAGTTTGAAACTTATATGATTGCATTTTTAGGTTTGCGTGTCGGTAATAAACTTTATTTTTAAGTAATAATTTAGCAATCAATTCTTTCATTTAAAAAAATAAAGTTAGACATAACCAGGATTAGAACCGCGGTTTTCCGTTCTCTAGCCAGCCTATCGCTAAATGGTTTACTCTCCACTTCTGGTCTTTTCAATATCGCCTAATGTTTGTCCAATTTTGAAACCACTCGATAATATTATATTAATAATGTTTTTGTTACAGGGATCGAGTGTACAGGCTAAATCTCAGCAACATAAACCAATCGAATTGCGAGGTGAGTTCAAATTTTATCCTTCAAAATCGCATGCCTTGGTAATGGAAGCTAATATAATGCATAAAATTTTTACAACATCATTTGTTGGTTATTACTTCATATATGGATTTACATAAACTGAAAATCCAAAATTATTACCTAATATACATAATATAGTAGACGGGATATGGAGGTAGTTGAGCGTGACAAGGGATGCAAGTTTTACTACTACTGTTTTACCCTGCAATGAAGTTAAGAAGCTGACAGTAGCTGATTATATCCCTTCAAGATTTTTTTGCCTTCATTAAAGTGTATTTTATGTCATCCAGCTAATTGAATTAAATTATTAATTAATATGATTTTATAAATTGGATTATACATTCTCACAAAGAGAAAATTTCAACATTGTTTTTGTTTTGCCTTATTTGGAATTGCAAGAAATGACTTTGTTCTAAAATATGCAAGTGAAACCTTTCGGCATCCAAGACTTTGGGGATCAGATTTTGATAAAAACCTAAAGGGAAGAAAATGTTACTTAGCATCTATCATATAATAGAATATTCAGTTATAATATTAATATTTAATGGGTACCTAGTTTTTTTAATACTATATTCTTTTAAAAATAGAAACTTTTGTGAGTCATGGTAATAATATATAGGAAAAATGCATGTCGTTGGAGTGATTCAAATAATGGACATGATTCGTGACAGACTATATGATTGCATGAGTGCATAATTTACCTATTTTTTCTTTTTACTTAATTAGGTATTACAATTTATTGACGTAAGTCTCTCAATGTACAAACACGTGATGTTTCCTACCATCAGAGACTTCAAAAATATTAGATTTTTTGACCGAAACCGCATCAAATGTTTTATGAAATTATGCCTATATTTGTGTTTGATTATGCAATATTACCTTTAATGGAGAATTATTTGCAAAATGTGTCTAATGGATTGCTAGAAATCACAAACAAGCATAAAAACTTAAATTTATGGAATAATTTTACTCTCACATACCCGTACATAAAATCTTCTTGTACATTCATAGAGTACTTGCTCGTTTGCGATAAAATATTTACATGAACCATTAATTAAATTAAATGTCGAGTTTCTCCAAACTACCATAATAAATCCGTTCGGATTGAAGTAAAAATCTTTTCTTACATTAAAACACCGTCGTTTTCAAAATATGAAATGTATGATAGAATATATCAATTTATTCTGACCTTCGCGATCCACTTGTTCTTTGGAAGGAGTGTTTTTATGTTTTTCAGTGATAAGTTCTGAGCGTATTTCAATACTCGAGGGATTTTGAACCCCAACCCTAAATTCAAAATTCAATTCGGTTAAGATAGTTTCTGTATCAGCACTTTTGGTGGTCGATTCATTGATCAAATTTTTTAATACAGCTAAAAAAGCGTTATAGTATTTACAGATTCCTTTTTTCGTCGAATTACTCATTTCATTTGGACGTGCCCTAAGGTTTCAAGTTTTTTGTTTCAAACAAATAAATAAGGTGATATTGAATTCTGTCGTGCGCGGGATATCAAAAAGACGTTGCCCTTTAGCTTCTAATCTTCGATATTTTAAAGCGGAATTTTCTGCTTTAACCCTCAAGTGTTAAATAATAAATAAAAAATGGAAAACCCTTCCGAGTCAAATTATTTTGATATTAAACTAATTTACTTAGCAGTCAATTGAAATTAAGTGTATATATTTTATTCACTACCGATATTAATGATAGGTTGCGTTGAAAATGGAAGTTTTTGTATATTTCATTTTGTACATTTCCATTTGTCAAGACTTCTGGGAAATTGATAGTGTAATTATAGGTGGTTGATATAACACGCATACTATAAACAAGATTAATTACTTTATAAATATAGTCGAGATAATTTTATTCATGTTGGGTGTCAATCATGCACATACTGAAAACTTTGATCAATTCAATTTTGACTCCTAAATTAATATAATTTTTGAATTACCGACGGATCGTGAGACACTTCCACACACAGAGCTGACACCGAGTGCGGTGCAACAACCCAATTTTCTTCTGAATTTCTTACGGTTGGATGAAATTAATATGAAATTAGATACCCCAGTCAGGGTGCTACTTTAAATTGATGTGAAATTTGATATCGTTTGGGGTTTTCTTAAATAGGAAGAAGGTTTTTGTACAGCTTGGATGGGCTTAAAAATTACGCTTGATCGAACTTTGAACATCACGGATAACTTTTTTATTAGTAGAAAAGCTTTGATAATTTTTTGAACTACAACGTATCGAACATCAATAAAGCACAATAGTTTGGTATTGAAGCATTATTTCATCGCGGTTACACAATTGGAAAAGAATTCCAATAAACTGGATATATATGTCCATCCGAGTACGAGGAAAATGAATTAATTTTGCTTTGCAATTGTTATTTCAGAACTGAGATTCTCAGGAATTCGTTTGATAACATCGGTTAACATCCACATTTTAGTTTAATAGAAAATGATTGCAATTCGAGCTACAAAGTATAGGAAAATGTTGCATAAAATAGTGGAGCAAGTCTTTCACACTTTTAATCCTATTTAGGTGAATAGATAGAGCCGTTAAATGTAACTACATTTGTCATGTGCAGTTCATTACATTTGGACGATTTGTGTGAATGGGTTCGTGAATTTGATAAGGCCTGAGGCTGCTGCGGGCACGCGAAAGCACCGGACACAATTACACAAGATAAAGCGACAATGAATGTGTGTTCACAGACCGTTGTTATTACTGATATTATTAAACTTTCATCGCCAACTAAAATTTAGTCACATTCTACACTTACGGCGATATCACTATTGTGTGAAGGAAATGATAAGCTCCCCCCACATAAATAGAATATGATTACACGAGCCTGCAAGGGTTCGATTTAAAACTTAAAGGTATGAATTTTGGAAATTTAATAAGACTCCTTCCATCTTTTCCTCCGTGTCTTCTTATATTAGGTATTCTAATGAGGACCAAAAAATTCCACCTTTGCTATGTCGATAAATTATTATAACGACGGTCCTGTGTTTTAGTAATAAAATTGTAAATTAAATATAAAATTTTATTTTGTGGCACCTGCATCTCATATGGAAGCGTCTAGACGCAGTGGGTAATCAAATTTTGAATTGTAATGCTATATTATTCAAATTCACATTTTAAAAACAACATCGTAGTCTATTCATAGGGCGTCAACAAATATAACCATGCTTTGTAAAATTTGTCGCTTTTCATGATATGACTATACGCTTAATTATCCCGGAAAATGTAACTAATCCGTTAATTTGTTGTAATTTTACATAACAATAGTGGATGTGCGCATTATGTATTGTTTCTAAAACTATGAGACTAAATTTTTTACGAAACTTAAAACGTGGGTTTGATGGATCGAATTTGCCTCCCTTAGCTTTAATGATGATTGATTACGCGATGTATGGTTTGAAGATTCATCATATTACAATTGATTAGGATAGTTGAAGTGGTATTACACATGCACGACCATTTTGATTTTTCAAAACCACAATGCAAAATAAACGATTACAAAATTCCTCTGACGCTTATTAAATTTCGAACAAAACTAAAAATTGTTGTCAGCTTTTTATTTTTTGTTGAAAACTGCGATAATAAAAGAAAATTCGATATCGCGGTTGCCTTTTATTTTCACTGGCCATTAATTAAGGGCAGGCAATCATAGGTGGTGCCGACAGCGGCTGCCTGTGATATAAAAGTGACGATTTATAGCCGGTCATTTTAACTGCAAACTTAAATTGTGGTTTCAGAAGCCAAACGGCTCAATCGCCCCCTCACTTTTATAACGACCTTTATTTTTGTAATTTGTTTACTATTTCTAAGATTTAAGATAAAACGTTATTGAAAACGGAGCTAATTTCAATTTAATAGTTTTCCTCTTTCGTGACAATTTAACGATCTCGAGATATACCTACGCTCACGACAGCTAATACAATATTTTTATTTCTTTATCTACAACTTACGATCGCTAGTTTCTTCGTGTTTTAATAGAAATTTCGAATAATAATAACAAATAACAGCTTGAAAACCGGTCAAAAACCTACAAAAGTGGTATTTACCTTATTATTTCGTAAATTGAATTTTTGGTAATTTATTTTAACTTGGGGTTCGATAACGTCAACTTATAATTAACGTTATGTTTTTATGAGGGTTGGGGGTTGAATGCGCATTATAAATTTTCAGCTGCGCCAAAACCTGAGTTTCACAATTTTTTCTCGACATCTTAAATAATACAAAGACGTATCGCCAAGGCAAGAATCATTCACATTCTCATAACGGAGAGGAAACGGACCGGAAAAATGAATTTTCTTTTAATAATTTTCAAAACAGAAAAACCTAAATTTTCGTGTTCTACCCCATTTAAAAATTTCAGCTATCGTCGCAAATAAATTTGATCAATAACTACGATTTATTTTATTAAGAGAAGGGCAAGATATTGTCAAGTTACTTTTAAAAAATTACCCTTATAAGGTAACTTTAACGTATTAAAATAAAGATTTGTAGTAAGATATATGGATAAGTGTTAAGGCTCGTTTACATTGAATATTACGAGGAAATTAACTGAGGGGGAACTATCGATCTTTTTGTAGTGTTTTCACAACATTCGGTTTTGATTTGAACGACCTCAACTGCACTTCATTTTCATGATGGAGATTTTTTCGAAAAATAGTTCAGGGGTCGCATTGTAAATCGTGGAATTGCTGCGAACTTTTTATTGTTTTTTTGTAATTCGGATGGCAATTTAAGAAAATAGGTAGCTAAATATATAGCTGTGACACTATTAGGTTTAATGTCGTATGTCGTGTTTACTACGGTCGTAGTTGAAAATAAAAAAGTTTACTAAAGCAAATAACGATAAATTACAATTCCATAGTTTTCAATGAAGAAATAGAATCGTAAATAACGAGGAACGTGAATAAAGTTAATAAATTTGAAGATTTTGATTCTAAAATTTGCCAAAGTTTTTAGAAACGTAAGATTTTCGACTTGAAATTATTTTTCTACTTCTTATTACTTGGTGGAATATTACACAACAACCCTCGAAACTCCAACAAATCTTGTTGGATTATGAGAAGGGATCGTGGCACGTGCTCGATATAAAATTATATTTACAAGAGACAAGTGGATACACAGTTAAGATATATAACTACTAATGAATGTCTGTGATCTCCCTAAAGAGCTCCAGGCGTACACTTTCCGTGGTTGTCCCTATAACAAATATTACTTCGCTTTCAGGGCGTTTTCATAGCGACTCGTATCAATCACTTCTCAAACGTTATTCCTTCATTCAGCTGATTAATCCGCAAGATATTTATTGCTCAATTACTCCTAATATTCATATTTGCTTATCAGTGAAGGCAAATAAACCTCACGACAAATTTAATTACTCGTCGAGTCGTTTACAATTTTTCAAAACTTATCGCTCGATGTACTTTTGCTCCTGGACAGCCTAATGAAGTTGTTGTGGACGATTATAATATGGTGGAAGATTGCTCCATAAAGTCGCATGCAAGTTCGTGCTGGCTGTTGCGTGCGTGCTAGTTACAGTAGCGAAGTATTCATCGCTACAGAAACGATTGATAACCTGACACGTGTTAACTACCCTGTCGTTATCGCCTTTATTGGCCCATTTTTCAAGAAACTGCATCGACGACAAAATAGTTTGTATAATAAAAATACCTAACCGTTCCTTTTGATGAAAGCGAATTCAAAGCTTGGATTAATGGTGTGATACCATTACCTACATCGGTGCTTGAACGTTTCTCATTATATTTTATACAAAGAGGTAGTTTAAGCTATCGAAAATCGAAGATTAAGTTTTAAAAGTTGGAAACTTTCCGGGTTTAATTTGCTTTTTGAATTATTGAAACAGATCTCTCACATTGATCGCATTTTTGTATACTTGAGGTTTTTCCATTCATTTCTAAGATGAGGGTGCTTTTATCAAGTAATATTGAATTTTTGGAAATAAATTTGTTACTGACCAATTATTATTGAACTGATTTCCATTTGGATTATATTTTTTATTGCGATCTAATAATTCGATTGAACCTTTTGTCTAGAACTCAGACAATGCTATACAATACTCAGTATACATACAATGCAACACTCAGATTTATGTCTGGTTTAATGTTAATTATCGATACTTCCTTTACGCCGGAAATCAGTGTCAATGGAATTTCTACTAAATTGTACAACTCTTGACTAAATTATGGTATGGTGTGATATACTAGAACCTAAATCAACAACTTTGTTAAAATATAGTTGGACACTTCAAGTTTGGTGGCATACCCCATGAGTGAGGGAGGCCGAACACCAAAACACTAAATCAATGAAAATCAATCTGCAAAATCCATTCTATTTGGATAATTTTTATTAAGATTTAATGACAAAGGTTAATCTGATGGCACTGGGGGGTATTCCATACCCCCAGACCCCCCGGTTCTATTACCAGCACATGGTTTTTAATTTATTTGAAACGGTTGCAATTTAATTAAATCCATGACCGGAGGTTTCGGAGTATGGAATACCCTCCAAGCATAGGTATCCTATCTATGGTATCCTGAGCTTCTTATTCATACCAGCGTTTATTTTAAGCGTTCTGCATTCATACATTTCATCAGTTTTTTCTTCCTGGTCAGGATTCTGGCAAATGCAAAGGCCGCAGGCCAAGCTATGTAACACAGGACCGCATTCAATCCAGTGATCCCGAAGGACTTTTTCTTCCTTCCAACTGGATTTTTTCAGTTTCCTATAGTTAAGCTACCGACAGTAATATCGACATACCAGATACGCATAAAATCAATAGTTTTAACTGTATCTGAACCTTACACAGTTGACAGACGTGATCCTAAATAAAGAGGAAGGAGAAGAAATTATATTTTAAGGAGCAGCTTGGAGATCGTATTTATGTTCAATTGCAGTAAAACTCTGATTAGCTGAATCCAGGTCTTAAATTTTACATCATGAAGGACTTTTGTAACCTTTTTTTATATATTTTGAATAGAAACCAGAAGCTCATACATCCGATGTCTCATTTTTGAAATATTGGAGGGTTGTAGTGGGAAGAAATCGTTTTAAAAGTCTTCACCTCCATATGGAGGTACTTTGCTTATCAAAGTAATCTTTCAATGTGGTAACATCAACATTTTTTCTACGACTGTTGTAAAATTAGACTCTTCCAGTTGTCATTTGCGGACAGAAAGTGCTTCATTTGCAGATGAGTGTACGGAAAGTAATTATTTTCTGCACTAGTGTAGAAAAAAATTAAAATATAAATTTTTATCATCGCTATTTTCACCGCTTCTCTAATTTTTTTAATTATTTTGTTCTCTAAATTTTAAAGCTCCCTGAGTAGTGTTCAAGTCTAAATTAATGGACGCTTTGGGATGATGATCATTTGAGATTTCAAAAAGTGGCTAATGTAGTAAAATGCGAGTGGGTACTTTGTAGCCCATCAACATGTCACGTTCTGAAGTGTATAAAGCTTGATCACGAAACGTACTACCTGCTAGTGTAGTTGAAATTTTCACTTTAACTTGACAAAAGTGTTTGTAGCATAATAGGTAAACTAAGTGTATAAGTTGTGATTTGATATCTAAAAAATTAATTATACAGTTTGCTTACGGTAAAGCACACACAAAGGGATTTTGTAATGCTAAATGTATTTTTTTATAAGATGTGGGGAGGTCAAACCGAGTAGAAGAGAAAATCAAAGTCAAGTTTAGGATCACAAGGCACGTCGGAACCTCAAATGATTAGACGAACTAAGGGAATTCAAACGCCAACCAAACTAATTTCGCATTCTGAATGCGATCAACTTGGAAACTGATTTCCAAAATAAACTAATAGCTGTTCTCTCAAATTGAAACTGAACTAATAAACGAAAAGCATTTGTTTTACTTCTGAGTATAACGTCGAAGATTAACATATCGTGAATTGGGTCCTGACACGAGATACGTAATATATAATGCAATCGATGAGCAAATTTACTATTATTTGCACTTATCTCAGGGTAAATAATGAAACATGGACAATTGAAATTGTAACCGAGTTGAACAATAAATTTTGCGTTATATTGGAAGATGAAATTGGATTTAGATGTGTTTTTCCTTTTGTGACCAAATTATTTTCGTGTTATATTTGAATAATAAAAGCGCTTTGTAATAGTTTTCTTTTATTATTATTTATTTGATTAATCTAAGAGAGGGTGTTCAAAAAATAATTTAGAACATTAACTGGTCCTTAAAGGACACACGAACATTTAAATAATGGCGTGTGCGTGGTTTGCAACAATAATAATTTAATCTTGATTTGTCTAAAAATTTTGTTTATTAAAGCTACGTATGTTTAAATAAATAATAGGTTCGCTCGTTTATTTGTTTTAAAATTATATTTTATCGTTACGGGAAACATTAACTGAAATATGGTATGTACATTAAATACTTGGATAAAATATGCATTATTTGCATTTTACGGTTATGGTACAAGTAAAATTTTGTGAGGCATGAATAATATATAAATGGAATAAGTCGTCGTTTTAAACTGAAAGTAATAATGTACCCATTTTATAATCTAATAACAATAGAATTTCCAAACACCCCATAGCATATATTTACGAGAAACCGAGTGCTTCGGGCGGGCGCCAACAAATAAGCAGTCATATTGTAAACTTAATATTGGATGCCGCTTCTTCGCGATACCTAACACGGTCTTAATGAAAGTGGAAACTCCAGGGAATTGGTGAGGATTATTATAACAGCCGGATGAGCTTTTTAAAACTTTAAAACAATACCAGAGCATCTGGGAATGACGTGGGCCCATTCATTACGTGACTGCTTTTACCTTCTGCTCTGCTTTCTTATTCTTCATTATTTGCTATCCCCAAAGAACTTTGCTCATTATATTTAATTATGGTTAATTTAATTTATATTACACTACTACCAATATTGCATTTTTTGAAGCTGTTTAAATTTTAACTACAACTTTTAAAATTTACCGCCCTTCCTGCTGGATTAATTAAACCCCAAGCAGGAGTTGCAAAAACTTCTAGGTATTTTATCTTTCCATTTTTAATTACCTAATCTTGTTCCGCTAATCGGCAGTAACAAAAAATTAAAACAACCTGAATTGAGCACTCAAAAAATTATATGACTGAAACGAAAATCCATGTTAATGTCATTAATTTCAAGTTATTTTATAGCAGCAAATGAAATTATTTTATTTTATCCTAAATTGATGTCATCGTTGCCAGTGCAATTTCAGTTTGATTGCTGCTGCTCTTTGTACCATGTTGTACATAAATATTAAATGAATTATGTGTTGATTATCAAGCGTAGGGTGAAGCAAGCAAATTGCAGATTCGATCATTTTCTCGTTCCAACTGTAAGAAATGAATTAGATATGCAAAAAGATTTGAAGAAAAGAAATATTTTTTTTTTCTTATAGAATTCAGCATTTTTTCACAAACTTTCCAAGTTTGATTAGACGAATTAATGCTCAAATAGTAAATTAAATCGCTAGTTACTTTTGAAACACCTTCATTTTCTTCACTTCGTTTAATTCTTCAATACCTGATCAATTTTGAATAACTTTTGCTGCAAACGTTGATAAATCATGCAGTCCACTAAAATTATTTTATTTAACTCGTGTAATTTTGTAGGAACTCGCTAACACTCGTTCCGCAAACATCACATTTATTAAACAAAGTGATACATTTCCGTACTAGGTTCTTAAATAGCACAGTTCGTGGGACAAATATTTCGAATCAAATTACATTTATTAATTAACTTTCGACTAAAAAATGTTTGTTTTAATTTTCAGCCTAAATTTACTGACAAATAAAGTAGTAGGAAAGTTTTTGACATGTTATGATACACAGAAATGGATTTAAAATCGTGATCCTATCAATTAATGGGTAGAAATTTATGCATTTTCACACTGCTTAAATTTGTTTTTAATTTGCCTAATCCCAATTAATTATATCATTCTGTGTATAATTATTAAAATAACCTTGTATAATATAATATGAATTTTGATTTAATGTGAACGAGATTACTTAAGTAAGCAGTGACCTCAATTTTATAGTATCAGATACGCAAACCTTATGGGAGTTTTGGAAACACCTAAAAATCATCAAAAAAAGTTACCAAATTGAAAAAATTACAGTAACAAACCACTTTATTGCAGTTTCCCACAGCCAAAATATATATAGAGTATACTTTCATTTCACGAAGGAATTAATCATGGCCGCCGTGCCTTATCACCATTTGAACGCAATTTGCCAACAAAACGCTCACTTGTAATAATCAAAATACAATTCGAGAAATTACACTAATACGACAATTAAAATTGAAACGAAAGAGGAGGGGGAGATTTTAAAATTAGCGAAAATTGAAAAACATGTGTTTCATTCTTATTAGATCGCATCAGACAAGGTGATCAAGGAACCTGATAAGGAAATGACAATGTGAACATGGAAATCGAAAAGTTAAAATTAAATTTTTTTTATTTAATATTTGAATTCATTTTTCCTAAATTAAATTTGTTTGATGAGATAGATCTAATAAGCTCGAAGCAATAAATTGCAGTCAATGTTTTCAAATTATTTTTATTAATGTTTTCAAATTATTTTTATTAATGTTTTCCTTTGTTTAAATTTGAATTTTGATCTTTCTGAAATATCTCTAATAATACACTAACTTCTCGTTAAATTGTTCATACATTTCAACATTTAGTTCAAATTATTTTTTGAGTAAGCGAATTTTCTAGAAAATCTGATAAAATTTTAAACTTATTGGCTGCGAATTCAAACACAGTGGCGTATAGCTACCGCTGCATAAGCGAATTATTTACAGCTTATTTATTGGGTGGATCCACCAGCCCACACCAGGTTTATCTTCTTCTTTCAAGTGCTTTATCTTAGCTACCTATGACGTTGATTACCTTTTATCCTATTCTACGTTCTATGTGCAGGGATTAACACTCATAGGGGACTTACAGTTTGACTTGGACTCAAACTAGATTTACTAGACAGATTTACACTTCGATAACTTGCTATTGCCTTCTGAGGGGAACGTTCACAACAGTGTACTTCCTTCGCCCGGAATCAAACCGGATGCTCTCAGGAAAAAGCATTCCAAACTACTGTAATTTTGTACCTGTGACAACCTTTCAATTGACATAAACGTGACGCACTGCCAATAAAAGATTGAGTTAGTTTAGTTTAAACAGCGCAGCGATTTTTACGTACCTTTTGTGGGTTTTCTCGTGCTCTTCGGGACCACGTCGGTGTTGGTATTTTACGGCGTTGTGCATAAACTGCTATTAATCAGTTCACGAATTTATTTAGGCCTTACCCTTATATTGCATATAAACTATACTTTATGGCTGAGGGGTGGGGGTATGACATATTGTTTGTTACGACTTTACCAATGGGGGAGAAGCTAAGTAAGGGGAATCTTCAATTGCTATATATTATGTATGTACATAGAGGCAGCTCTTATTTGTCTCTTTGATTAACAAAGGAAATCGATTGACCTGTAACTGATTTATTCCATTTTAATGTTACCTAAAAGGAAAGATTTTTCTTATTATTTGTAAGCATGAACTCTACAGTTAGAAAATACAGACACCGGGACAGCGAGTTAAATAAAAGCTTTTAAAAAATAAATATTTAGAAATTTGTTGGATGCAGCTCATCGGCCGAAATAAATAAGATGCAGCTCGAAATATTGACAGGAAAATAATTTTTTTAATGTTTTTAAGATGGGGGAAGAACTAATTTCTTTAGTTATATTATCTGATGTTTGGCCGTGTTTGGAATGTCCTATGGACCCAACCGAGCGAGCACGTTAAATTATTTCGTAAGTCTACACCCCTGTCCTTCCAGGGAGTACAATATTGAAATCTGAGAGTTATTATCCGAAATTTTGAATGCTTTCTACGCTTCAACTATTGAAAATAAATTAATAGATATTGTTCAGGACTTTTTTGTAGGAAATTTAATTCCGAACAAATTATCGTTATATAATTATTGATTTTTACAGTAATTAGTTATGATTTATACCAATAATTGTTCGATTTAATAGCAAATTTTGGGATTTCTTAAAAAAAGTTGCGAAACACGAGAACAAAATTTGACTTGCTCCGCTCATTTCGTGTTAATATTCCTATTACCTCAGGGGAAGGGGGAAAACAAATCAAACATATTATAAAAGTATCAAAGAGAAAATAGGGCGCATGAGATCAGTTTCCTGCCCTCTTTATAGCGATTTATTTTTCACCATTCCAAATATTCGCCTTTCTTTCACAGTAATATAATTTTCAAACATTCTTTTTAAATAATATGTTAATCGGTGAATTGAAAATGTTTATTTCTTTTTAATTAATCCTCACCAAAAAAAATATTTAATTTTAGCATTTTAAAATACGTTTGATGTTTGCTATATTTTATTGCTTGTTTTAAATTGTTTAATTTTAATGTTTTTCGGTGCCGCTTGTTTTTGTCGGCAAACTAATTCTATATTTAGTGGATGCATCTAAAGTTAGAACAGCAAATGATTTGTGTAGGTAGTTTAATCGAAGCATTTCGAAATTAATATTAAAACTGACAGTTTTAGAAACACGTTTGGAAAGGTAAAAATAAACTCCAAATTGACATTTTAAATTGTCTGTGTGATACCGCATTTTATAAGCTTTCAAATTAATGGTAAATCACGAACAGTGAACTGAAAGTTCATATCGTTCAACGGCTTATCAAGAAAATCTGTTTTATTTATTTTATGCGCCAGCAAATTACGATTTATTTAGGCTAAAATTATTATCTTAACAGAATGTTGATGAAATTTAGACCAAGTAATTACTTTTAAATTAAATTTTGGTGGTGGAGATGGCCGAGTCAAAATTTGTATTTTTATGAAGGTTTTCACGGAATTTTAGCTCTTCAACAATGGGAGCTTGATTAATCAAGCATCTTTTTCATGCGTCAGATTATTCAATTTTGGTGAAAGCCGCATTAACTAATTTTACCATCACATACCAATTTTGTTGATTTAATCTCATATCACTTAATTGTTTTAGGTTTTGTAATTAATTAATGTTGAAGATCCAGAAGGAATCGATACCTGAAGTTTTTTTTAACGAGTCGTGTTAAATTCTCTACGAAGCATTCGCAATTTCAATTTTAGTTTTGATTGTTGTTGACATAGACGTATTTCGGTATTACATTTTCCTTTGGCTATAGAGAGTTTCTTTGATCTCATCTTCCTGTAATATAGGTATCATATAATGTTTACTTGAGCTGGAGAAAATGAAACACATTTCTACTAATACTAAATTATTATTTGCAAAATGTTAAATTTCACCTGAATCGTTTATATTATGTATATTATCGACTCAATCTTAGCTTTAAAGCACCACCTTATTATTTATCATTAAATATGGTTAAATTTCTCCTCGAGCCATTAGCTAAATGTTGGGAGGAAATGAAAGTATAATAAGTGCAATAACTCGCCAGGAGGGCCTACATTAATTTCGTTCCCAACGCTAGGTGGGCCCTCAAGTTACGGAGGCCGTTTGGCCGTATTTAATTACTAAAAGAAACGCGAGGGTCGAATTGCACTTCGTCGGTCGGCATTATTTTTTTAAGCTAAAAAAACGCTAAGGCGTAAAGGGTAACAAGTAAATCGAATGTCGATGAATTAGGACCTCGACCCCGATTACTATTTGTCAGTAACTAAACTGAACGGAAGCTTAACGCCTAAAAGCTACAACGGAAAGGTGAAAGTGCAGACTACGGGATTAGATTGTTTTTAAGAGCAGTTTAAACTTTAAACTACACAGACAGTAGATGAACGATTTTACTGCTTAAAAAGCTTTTAAAAGCTTTAAGAGTGTTTCAGTTAATAGCTATTATAAATATTTTGCAGGAAGAGAAGATATATTCGGAACACCGTCCGCTTCCTCTTAAATACTGAATGTCAAGACGTATTACCGCGAATTATGTTTTTCATACTTTACGGAAATGCGAATGCCTCAAGCTTTTCCATGTTTAAACAAGAATAACCAAAAATTATTAAATTTTAAACCACCAACTCAGGGTTGTAAATTGTACATCAGATTAGACACGGTGCATCGCTTGCAATAACCCTAAAGCTTCTACTTGGCATACTTAATGTATGTATATGTTGGTAAACATGGCATTCGGGCGTAATTACCTAAGCTTGGGATTGTACCAATTGAATCGTAATTTGAATTGTTGGGAAGCTGTTTTGAGCAAAGTTTTTCTTCTCTAATTTTCAAGGCGAGTCGACGGATACGCGACTCTCCAAAAAAACTTTTTTATTTCGTTTTTGTAGTGAGAAAAAGTTGTTATTCGAAGATGGTAATACCTACGTGAAGTGCTTATTTTCTCGGTGGTAACAATTTGCAAAACATCCAACAAGTGAGCGGTAAAAGCAATATTCGCCAAGTTCCGAAACGTGAGTTACAAAGTCGTTATATAAATTAATGCGGCTGCTTTTGCGTTTTCGCTAACTTCTTCGACTAATAAATTTGCAAAGGTTAAAACGGGCCGTATTGTTATTGGCGCAATTCCGCTCGAGAGAAATCAGCAATTGTAACCCGAATGACAGCAAACCTGTAAATTCAACGTGTCTCAAACTAATTAAAGTAGTTAATTTCACTTCCGGAACAAACGACGTCTCTTATTTGTCTCCTTTTGTACCACGATTTTAGGGGTTTTCGAGACGGTACGGGCTATATACCAGGTTTACTTTAAGTATCCTACTGTACCATCATTCGTCGTCTTTAAATTCCTTATTATTTTAATTTAAAATAATAGCACCGCTTTGTTCTCTTAGCTGTAATTTAATCTCGAGTTTAATTATTTAAATTATCATATATAGATAAACAATCAACATCTTTATGAATGATTTGTTAACCTGTTATTATCACAATTCCTCCTATCCATAATTTGTACATCCAAGTGCTGTTTGAGTAATTACCTTAGGGATAATCGCTATTTCGCTTAATAAATGTACAATAAGATTTGAAGATTACAGTGTGCAGCATGCATTAAGTTGTCGTATAAATCTTTTTGAGAAAGTGTAGTTTAACAGGTAACAATTCGCTTAGGAAATGCACGATAACTCGATAAATTGGGCCCTTTCCGACTAAAAATAAAATTAATAAAGTGTAAAACATTTTAATGTCAATATTATTACAAAAAAAAAACACGTTAAAATAGAAATTATAGGGGAAACATACCTATAATGCCATTGTTCCTATGATCCAGAAATATTGCGACAAGAAATATTATTTTTGATTCGAAATAATCTTCAGCTGCCTAGACAATTTAGAATACGACAATATATTTGGAGTAATGTCAATTTGGTTAACTGGACCCTAAAAGATGAATGTCTGTATCTTCGTTAATTTTAATTTTAAATTGACCTGCAGCCTATATTAATAATGAATTAAATTCATTCAAATAATATTATAAACAATTAACACTTGTTGATTGCTCCATAGTTAACTAATCTCAATTTTTTACGAGTGAATGAGTCATTAATGTCCAGTTTCATAAATCTTTTAACAAAGTGTTAAATTTAACAAACCAATAAAAAACATCATTTAGCTCTAAGAAACCAACAGAAATCATCCGTTCAACGTTTTATGAATTCGGAGGTTAGTCAGTCATTGAATAATATTTGCTTTATATTGTCATCGTATTTCTGTGACATTGATACAGAAGAAGTAGAGGACTAAATTCCGGATAAGCGAAGCGAGCAGCGGTGTTAATTTTCGCAATTGTGAATGTACAAATTTTGTAAACTGATGAAGAAATTAATTAGCCCTTACATGATTAATAATAAAATCCTTATTATTGATATTTGGAAAGTGATTTATCTGAAATTAAGAAAAGTTAGGTGCACAAATAATTCAGAAAGTTTGGTGGTTAAATTTGTATAGGAAATGTAACTGGAAAATCAATCGATTAGATACTGGACGAAATCTTTCTGGATGATTCACATTATCCACTTCAGTTTACTTTACTAATGATTACTATGAAGTCTTCAACGCGACTCGCAATCGGTGTAAAAAGATATATAAAATAGTATAAAAAGATATTACTTATTATTTTTTTATCGGGTCCGTTACTGATGCAGTAAGGTTTGATGAAGGGAAGTGCTTTTGGTGGAATTAATTATTTGAGTTTGGATTTAAAAAGATGCAAAGGTACTAAAAAATGTTCAATAAAGTGGAAAACTTAAGAAAAACAGTTTATAAAAGTTAACTCGTCTAAAACGAGCTTGTTGGCCGCTATGTGATTACGTTGCTTAACATTAAGTACAAAAGTTTTGGCAGTAATTATGAAACTTGGTGGAAATTTGTGTGCAACGACGACCGTTACAGTAATGTTTCGCACTTTTAGGGTGAAAGTTTACGTTAGCTACTAAATAATGCACTGAGTGCGTGATGTATATCAACTGTAATGGAAACGCATTCGTTTCCCTCGCTAAAAATCAGACCTAAACAAATTACAAGTGCCCGTCTTTCCCTTGCAACTATACGATTTTTCGACACGTACTTTAACGCGTAAAAAATGACACAATTTGTTAGAGTAAACGTTTTATTGCTAATCATACAGCTGAGTCAGCACTGTCGGATGCAATTTGCATAGAAACGTTTATTTAGCAAGCATGTGCATCGTGAGTATTTCGTGTTCACTTGTCAACCACTCTAAAGTTGTAGTAAAGAAAAATACGGAAAAAGAGTTTACAATAAGAATTTCAATTTTCCATCAGACACACAATTTTCACAAACTTTCAGATGGAATTTTTATAGAATAAAGTTAGAAAACCTTCACTTGTGGTTTTCTGTACTAGTTAAATAATTAATCCGCGCGTTGTTCAAGATGTCGCTGTGCAAAAATAAAAACAAATTTAAAATTTCAACATAAACACAAAACAGTACGTAGCTGTTTCACGGTTTAACTTAATGAAATCTCCTTAACTTCCACGATTTACAGTTTATGCACATTTGCCTGTTCCCGTATTACAAATTTCCTCATTTATTCCTGGTAGCTTTTTTAATTTGCTAATTTTGCACTTTTTTAGCGAGTAGTTTTTTATTGAAAAAGGGTATAATTTAAAAATGAAAATGTCACATGAGGTGAAACACAACACTTTATGTGTCAGAGCGATTAAAAAATTTATTATTTGTGGGAGATATCAGGGAAAAGTGCTGAAAAGCTTTTATTAATCACGATAAGGTAGGTAAGCTGCAAGTATGTATTGTATAGAATCTCCATAAAACGAAAAATGTTTCGTATTTTGCATAATCCTCCTATGATTTTATATTAATCCTTTAAACTTTTATTTTTATCGCCTCTTCCTTTGCAGTAAAAAGTAAATTTAGAAGAGAACTCTTTTTACTGGTGGCGTTGTATTTTTATTGGTAATAAAGCAAGGGTTGCTTGGAACTTTTAAGTAACTTGCGTACCCCTGGGCAAGCAATTTTTAAAGACAGTCGACTATACAAGGTAATAGAAGAGACATAATTAAAATGGTCCACCCTCCAGAAAAACGTGGGGGATAGTTGTTGCGAGTGGAAAACAAATGAAGGGTGATTTGTAGTACCGACTCTGTAGAACGAACTAATGTTGGTTCAGTTTGTTTGGTTACAGCATGAAATAGTTTGTTTTGTCATTCAGCTAAGAGGGTTTCCCGTTGCTTTTATTTATATGATTTTTAGCTTGTCGTGATTTCGTGATCCGAAATGCATCTGGAAATATACGCTTTTTACACACGAAAGAGGGTTTTTCTAACGTAATTACATATTTAATGTTTTTTGATATATACGACATCAGATTAATTAATTTTTCCATTTACTCAAACTATTAATTCGAG
The DNA here is from genome assembly GCA_958510855.1 of Rhagonycha lutea. Lineage (NCBI taxonomy): Eukaryota > Metazoa > Arthropoda > Insecta > Coleoptera > Cantharidae > Rhagonycha > Rhagonycha lutea. The sequence goes on from OY294037.1 coordinate 12,116,035, forward strand.
TTTCACTGAAGTTTTTATCGCGTTTCCTTCTGACGGCGTCAATTGAATTATTACGTGATATAATTAATTATTTTTTTTATAACAAATTATTTTTGTTAAAGAGAAACTATATAAAATCAATTGCAGGCTTTACTTCTCAAACAAATTAGTTTCTACCTTTAACAACGCTAAGGTTGGGTATGGTTGATTTACAATTTAACGTTGGTTCCAACCGACAAATGTTAGAGAAAGGTTTTTTTTTAAATGGGTTTGATCCATTCCCGAACTTCTTGTTTATCCTTATTATAAAATTAGTCCTTCCGTTTCATAAGACAGCTTTCGATCTTTTAAAAAATGTTTGCAGGCATTTATCGATGTTTTTATTGTTTTTATTGCTCGAAGGAAACATTCAATCAAGCCATAAGCTTGGGGGTGGTATGGCGTGGTTTGTAAATGTACAATGCCAAACATCTTGATTAATTTACTGAATAACGTTGATTGAAATTGTCTTGTCTTGAATCGGAATTATATCTGGCTAACGTGTGAGTCTAAATCTAAATCAATATTATTGTGACTAAATCTTTCCCCTGAAACTAAGAATTTTGTTAGTTCTGATTTACTTTCGATCTTTGATAGGAGAGGCAGTTTTGGTTCATTTTTCTACAATCTTGACGAATTGATATTTGTTTTGAAGTTTGCATTGAGAAAAGTGTCTAATTGATTCAATCTTTTCGGGTGACGGACGAATTCTATCTTTGTTGATTACATGGCCTAGGAAGTTGATTTATGACTTGAAAAACTCCCAATTTGACCGCGCGCTTTCAAAATTATTGGAAAACAGTGCGAAAGTTTTTTTTTAAGCTATCATCACATCATATACTTGAAAACAAAATCTAATCCTTTCAGTGCTTGATCGATGAATCGTTGAAACGTAGGGCTAGCATTACATAAGCCGAATGTTATTATCATAAATTCAAAGTATTTAAAGGCAGTAATAAGATATTGACAAATATGGTTTAGTTTCAGTGAAAAAAGAGTAGAACAATCGTAATAAATAGGGTCCGGATTTGTAGGCACTAAAAAACTTGAAAATATGCAGGCAAATATGCTCTAAAAACTTCAAAATAAGCACTCAAATATGCCCTGAAAAACAGGCACAAACGAAGTAATAATCGATTGAGACTTTTTTGAATCCGAAATTCGAATATCAAAAAAGCATGTCTCCAGCCCCCCCCCAACTTAAAATTGAATTATCTCGAAAACTATTTGGGTACAAACGAAAATAATGTTTGCACAAACAGGCACAAACGATTGAGACTATTTTGGAGTCAAAATTCGAAATGGTGGGCTAGCATGTCTGCAGCCCTCCCCCCAGATTAATTTTTAAATATCTCGAAAACTATTTGGGTACAAACGAAAATAATGGTTACACAAACAGACACAAACGATGCACAAACGATTGAGACGATTTTGGAGTCAAAATTCGAAATGGGGGAAATTGAAATTTTTAAAAAAATAAAAAATTAATAAAATATACAGTTATTGCACTGAATCACCTACAGTGGACAAAGTAGATATTAATTAAAATTGTTTTAAATAATACAAAAAGCGGCAATATCAGAAAGAGAATAATTAAAATTATTTAAAATTTTATTACTTGATTTGCTAAATATGCAAAATATATACCAATATAAGCAAATAAGCATTTATAGGCAACAAACCGCCAAATATGCACTTAAACTCAAAATATGCATTATAGGCAAAATAAAAACTATATAAAACGATTCAGGAAGGCGTAAAACATGCTCCCCTTTTAAAATTTTTCACGTGCCTGTACGCAAAAAAAACATGCAAATGCCTACAAATCCGGACCCTAGTAATAAACAATAATTATGTTATAGTGTTAATATATCAAATCATACTGTTAAAAATGGTGACATGTATCATACATTAATACTAACAATAATAATATATAATAATATAAGATATAATATTGTATGACTGTACTTATCGTTAATACGAGTACATCAGGCTTGTGCTAGAACTAATACCCACCGATTATTTTAACTAGAGATCTCACTCGTACACTATCCATTAATCATGGCTTATACGTCCATTGTTCTTAATTTTTTTGTTTAATAAATTCTTGGACCCCCCGCCCCACACCTAGTTAAGAAATTTTATGTCATTCGTTGCAGTATTAGTTTTTAATTTTACCAAAGAGAAGGAATGAGTATCGAGTGAGGTACTATTACTTTTACCACAATTGTGTTACTTTTCAGTCGTATTATTTAACGAACATTTTATATAAACAGGGGGACTTACTGTTTAACAACCATTGCCTGGCGACGAAAACCTATTAATATGACTGAGAAGAAAGATATTGAAAACATTCATGACTGTCAGTTTCGTCTGATTGGTTCATTCAAAAAATTGTCTATGTGAGGGGTCCAAAATGTATGTTTTACTTAAACTTAAAAATCTGATTTATTGTTTGGGGACTGCTGAGACAAATGTACGTAATTAGCCAGTTGTCGTGCTTTTGTTAAAAAGTGAATTTGTAATAATTGCTAAAGCGTGCTTTTAATTTTTGTATCGAAAGGAAATATTAATTGAAAGAATAAAAAGTTAATAAGTTAGTAAGTAACTGAAAGTGATTAATACAAAAAGTTTGGGTACCTGTTAAGAAAGTTAAAGTAGTTTGATTGAAGTGGGAGTGGACGCAAATGTTAAGAAAGAGAGCTTAGGAAGTAAAAGCAAAATATGGTTGAAATGAGTGTTGTTATTGCAGCACTTACATGGCGCCCAACGTGGGGCAGATGTTAATTGTTTGTAAAAAATCACTTATTAATAAATAATTATACCATTAAAATGGTAACATTAATTAGGAACTAATTTTTAGGTAATTCAGCTAACTTTGCTGACGTTTTGAAAACGAGGAACCTTCATTGAAATTTACTGTTGGAGTTCAACTAAGGCTTATAGATGATATTAAAAGTGTTTTATTTGATTTTCATTTTTATAAGCTCTTTTTGAAAGATTGGAAGCTTTTTAAAAACTAGAGATTTGAAAATGAAATATGTTGAATTTTCTTTTCAATATGCAGATTAAGGAAAACTAGACGAGGAATAAAAATTGTAAATCGTTTAAATTCATAAAATTTAGTGCTAAATCACGAAAAAATGAAACAAGCAGATTTAACATTTTTTTTTCGTCTGCTGATATCTGTTATTTTGTTCGTTTGTAAGTTATTTTTTCGGTGGTTGAATTGGAAAAACGAAATTAAATAATCAACCAGTTAATTAAGCACTTTAGTTTTCAAATTTCAAACACAACTGTTTTTGACAATATGGGTTACAATTTACCTTTTGAGGTTGAAATTTTAACGAGATTTCTGCTCTTTATTAACATTCTCGTTGATTTATTTTCAGTTATCGTAATTTAATTTATATTTGTGTAGCAATTGATGTACCATAATTCAGTAGGTAATTTATTTATGCACGATAGATACCTTTGGGTAGCAAGGTGTATTTCATAAAATAATTAATGTGACCAAAACTATATAGGTACCATGTTTTCATTAAACGTAGGTATTAATTTATAACGTTAAAATTTATAACAGATCATTAGGAAAATTTACAGTTGGATTGAAATTATGGTTCAATCCAGTTTATATTAATGCCGTTTCTATGTTGGTAGCATGTGAGTGATTATTGCTACTGAAAGCACAATGTGTCATTAGGCACTTTTGTCTCTGCATTTTTATTAATCACATTAAACAATAAAATATATTATTTAAATATTTGGACAGTCATATTGGATAATAAATAACAAATTTTCCATAAATTTGGCCAAATCAATGGCGCTAAACAATACAAAACTGAAATGCCCGGGAGTCACGTATTTTCATGTGATGTTGTACGCTCGTACATACAATAGTTCGTCTTTTACACCTGAGGCACGATTGGCTCATTAATTTATCGCATGTACTGCTTATGAATATTAATGTTTTTCATTTGTTTAAAATCCGAATCGATTATTGCATTTTTTCCAGCTTTTGGATTTTTCAACGTTAATTTTAACTTTCAATTAACCGAATCAAAAGCTGCTTAATCTTGCTTTTTTTGTATTAGCCTTGCTACATTTCACTCTAAATAATTCTTTACTTTTGTTTCAGAGAGACGGTTTAATCTTGGAACCAAGCCATGTGGTTAATTGTGTATCCAAAGGAAAGTCTGAGGTACGTACCAGTTTCATTATTTGCACTTAATTTGCTACTTATAGAAGAAAATCTCAGTTTTACGTTCTAAGACTGCCTTACCTAATAAGTTGAAGTTTTCTATTCTATACTTTTAAATTATATAGGTACCTACAATATGGAATATACACAACTTAGGTGCTACACGAAGAGCCATTTTTATAGCTGCAAATTTTATACTTTTACATGTCACGTTCCTTGTAGGATATTGCATTTTAAATTATTACTACATTTGTAAGATATTCTAGCATATTTCCTACACGAACAAACTACCTAGAAACAAGCAACACTTTTCAAAAATGTTTCAGTTTGTTTATTATGGCACTTTTATATTTTTATCTCCAACACGTTAATAATTAATTTTTATTCCTCCACTTGGCAACATCTCCGTCTGAATAGCCTTGTTTAAATCATTTCCTTTTTATTTTACTTCTGTATTACATAAGTGGACACATCCATTACAATACTTCAAGTTTACAAGGTCAAAAAATCTCCGAGACCATCACAAAAATAATGATTATCACAGTCAAAATGACACCTCTTAAGTACAGGTTAAATATCACCTTAAACATCCAAAAAGCTTATAATTATTATATAAATTTGTTTGGGTTATTTTCAAAGCTTTTTAAACCTCTTTACGCATTTTAGCCTACATAACGCATCCACCTCGAGAGCCACTTACTCTTTCATTTACTCCCCAGCTTTGCAATTAACAATAAGCTTTTTATTTAAACCGAGAGTCATTTGCTACCGCTGTTTGCTTTCGAAATGAGTGTTTCATTATTTCATCGCCGACCCTTCTTGTTTTTATTTTGTCAATTGCTGCCTTCTTTGTAAATATTTAGTAAACAATTTAATGGATTGCCTGTTTCGCTTTGTGCTTTTCTAAGTACCGTCACGGAACCTGCTATTTTGGTTAAGATATACTTAAACATTTATTAATTTTTTAGAAATTTCTTTGAACATTTTAAATCAAAAATGTATAATTCAAGTTGTGGCTTTTTCCATTTCTTCAAGTTGCCTTGAAGTTTCATCCTCGTTTACTTATTTAATTGTTGGCTAAAAATAATAAATTGAAACTTCGAGAAGCACGAGCCATTTTTATTAGCAACCTGAATTTTTCATTCCAATTCATTCTTCAAAAAGAGCTTCTCAATCAAAATGATTTCATTTGAATGGGTGATCGTTTTATAAACACTGCCCATCATACTGACCAAGAGTGGTAGATGTATGGCTAAGTACCCATTAACAATTAATCTGCACACGTTTGTACGCTGAGGAATTTTACCTAAAACACGTAATTTTTTCTTGGGATAATGGCAAGCTTACTTCTGAAAGCGAAAAATAAATATATGATGACCGTACAAACAGAAATCATTAAGTCCATTTTTCTTTCAAAATTCCATTATAAAGTATGCCAGGGCGCTTAACTTTATATTGAAATGCGGAATTTAGGAGACCACTTGAATTTTAAATGCTAATATAATTTAAAAAACTATGAATTTGGACTTGATGAACTGCACTCTACGAAATACTATTTTATGGTTATTGGGGGAAGTAATGGAAAATAATTGGGACTGCTGGAATTGGCATCGAGAAGTATCATCATAATAGCTCGTGGGCTGCAATTTAGATTTTTACATAATTTTAAAATTGCAACTCATCCTGGGGGGTATTTTAGACCCCCCGGTTTATAACGTGAGCACCGTGATACATTTTCTGAACAAGAATATACATAATAAATCAAAGTGACGGCAAAGTTTATAAAAATTGTTTAAATGAGATCCTTCTCCATCTGTCCCTCTACATAATTCAAAACTAACCAAAACGCTTATACATAACTAGGTCGACCAGGGTCGGCTGAAGGCCGCACTATAACAATTTTTAGGTTGGTAATAAATTAAATCAATTTCGAGTGCATTGTGGACCCGAGCGTGAATCAAAAGCATCAATTATAATTAAGACTACAGGCAGTTTTATGGTTTTCTAATTAGTTCTGCGACACCGCTCGGCCTTCGACTTTGTAAGACTAGTCGGAAGGGTGGCCGTGAGGCCGCAAGTACAGACTAGCCTTAATTAAAATTGACGTTTTCCGATTCAAAATTGGAAAAGGGCTGTATAACGCAATCATGTTAAAGGGGGGAATGAGGAATCGTGTAGACAATGTCCCTTCAAAAAAGTAGCAAAGTCAGCTGAGTGGCTAACGAATCAAGTCTAAGGAGACTTCTCGTCTTCACTTTTCCATATGGAAACTGTGGCCTGTAATCAAATAATATAATATAATGGTTTTAACAGACGTGGACTAGTAGAGTTTAACTAAATAAAATTATTCCATCAAAACTTATTTGTGGAATTAATGAACGCATAAACGTATTAAAGGATGCACAAATGTGACTCCTATAACAAAGATTTCAAACCAGATTCAAATGTACTTAACGTCTTATAGTACCTTGCAGATTGAATTACTAAATAAAATTATTAACAACAACAACAAAATTCAAGATTTAAACGACCGACCTAAAAAAAGTTTTCAATATCACACTTCCTTTGTTTTGGAGTCCACGTTATATTCATAAAAGAGACAGGACCAAAAAAGGACGAAAAAAGAAAAACATGTTTTTTAACCATACGAATTGTAGGAATCTGATACTAATTGGCTTCTATTCATTTCTTCGGACACTTTTCAGACAATCAGCATACCTTTTCACGAAAAATCTCAAAACTGGTTCTATAGTTAGCTTACCAACAACTGCGCTTTTATGATGGCAAATTTTTGTTAACTCTTCGGCCGGATCATAAATTACCTTTCAGTGTGCACATCACAGCGGTAATGCACCAGCCGATGGCTTTTATATCGCTAACGAAGACCTTTTAACAAGATTAAATATTTAAATGCTCAAAAATTACAGTCGACTTCCCAGCAAGTTAACCTCGTTTTTCATTTGAAAAATTCGTGTGTGATGTTTTGATGGAGTTTTTTATGGTCCTTATATTTAATAAGTGAATTTTTTTATTTTGTGCTAAAGACTATAAAAGAACAATTTAATACGCCTAAGAAGGAAGCGTGATGTGATAATGAAACCATCAACAAAGGGAAGTGAAGCAGCTGCCATAATAATATATTTGCACTAAAGAAAAAACAGATGTGCATGCCCTAATAAATTCTATCGTACTTATAACATTAATTGGGTACATCTATTCCGTTACTAAATATTGTTATTTGCTAATTGAAATCTCAATCAGTCGACCGAAATGACGCTAGCAACACGAAGTAGAAATTAATTTTGCCGCGCTCGTCTGACCTAATTTGTAATTCAAATGTTCCCTCTCCCGAGATCACCAATTGAAACAAAGCGCCCGGCGCAGAATATTGGTGTATTATAGAATAAAATTAACTTTGCGATTCATCCCTTGAGATGTTTCTTTCTAAAAGTGAAGAATCTGTTGTTTGCTGATGAACTATTGTGTAGATTTAACGACATGCAAGCTAAAGAAAAAAAAGTATTGCTTTTTTATTATTTAATCGTTTTTTGTATTATTAAAACTCTTTTGCGGTAATCCATCATTCGGTTGCGGTTCATCAGAAGTGCGTGAGATGTATTATGTCAGAAACTCCTTTTGATTGACGAATGACACTGTTGTCAACATTGGACATGATCCAAGGAGCTATGAATAATAAAAACGCGAAATGTTATTTAATTTAATAGAAGTTGTCACGGTAATATTGATAAATGCGATTTTGAATGGCTAGTTCGATGCTTTATATGTGATTATTACCTTGCATTTTTCTTGAGGTTAAATGAGGGAAACACATTTGTGACATTAATGTTTGATGATACTACTTTACCACAACTTTTTATTGCTATAGATGTAATCCCTTATCGCTTTTTATTAATATCTTCTTTATGTTTCATGTCTTTTTTACTCAAATGTTTTGCACCACTCTCTACAAAAACCTAATTGAATTCAAAATTCATTTCAATGAAGAAGCTTTAAATGCTATATAATTACCCTCTTCCTTATTCCATTAATAATATTCGGGATGTACATAATATTCATCTTTCAAAAATGGAGTACAATGTAAGTTAGTTCAACCCTTCATTCATAGTGGGGTAATTTTAAAATGGATTACTGTCTTATATAGTTATATAATATGTATATCACTTGCACAAGTGGTAACTAACCTTCCAATTTTTTTTCGTCATCATCATCATCTCAAATAAAGTCCCTTAACGAGAGGGCGGCTAGCCTTTACATCCAGTCTTCGTACTTCGAATCAGGTGGTTGCCTAGCAAACATACTGTTATTGCTGGGCGTCAAGTAAAATGAATAAAGCTATCAAGAAGAACAGAAACTTGTTTTATTGCTTCACCGAAGTAAACAGATAAAATATCGAGGTGACATATTTTACATTCAAAAGAAGGTCTTTTTCTGTGCTGAAGGTTTCCTCAACCTGTTGCAAAGTAAAGTATGGCTCCAGAGCAAAATTGATTACCCACCACAACATAAAATTTTCCAGGATATTCAAGTTTAGACGACACCTTTTTCATCATCAAATAAAATTTTATGATGGACGTACACATTACAAATTTATTCTAGGCTGAAAATAAGACCATATGGTACCTGACGTTACAACATGCATCCAACTCTTATGTCGAAAAGAGGCCGACACTATTAAAATGTTATTAAAAAATAATAAATAAACAAACAATGCAGTACGTAAATATAAACAAAACTTTAATTTCCTGGACGATATTTCTCTGGAAAAGTAAACTATGAACGTTAAACCGTCAAGCATACCAACGTTGGTTTTAAATTCAAACGTACCAAGTGGTGCAAAATAAAAGTACAACTGAAAATGAATAATATGCAAATGTTTGAAAGATTTTAAAAGTTATAAACGTTGAATAAACTAGAAACATTTTATATAGAGCATAATCGTGGCAGAATCTAGACTTTGTGGATTGTACCGGTAAATCTAATGATTCATAATCTTCGATACAGATATAGTATATATTTTTAATATTAATGGCAAACAGAAAATTAAATTACTGGGATTGGAAACAGTAGCACGGTTAATCGAAATTGCATTTTATTTAGTTGAATGAAATAGCTATTTAAGTAACCAGTTATGAAATGTCACGTTTTACTCAACTAGTATGAATTTTTGGACCCGAGTGAGACGAAAGACGAAAAAAAACCTGTGGCAAAATCGCAAATATTTCTTTAGTACCTGACCATAATGGGAACGTAGTTGCTGCAACCTCGAGAGAAGAAGCGAATTAATGTTATGGTTTTTAAGCGCATTAGATGATGAGACTAAATTGAGAAACTCTGAAACCAGGTTTTAAAATGAAAAACATTTTTGGAAGCAAAAAACTCAAAGTTGTATTTTATTATAATACAATATAAAGTTTTAAGATGTATTTAAATAGCAAGTCCAAACATTTGGATTGATCGTTTTCCTTTGATGTACAATAATAATTATGAAAGCTAAATTTGAACTACATAGAACCAATGATAGAACTAATAAAAGTCGAAAAAGTGGCAGTTTGATTCTCTCATTTTATTTTTTGATTAACTAATATATCGGTCAAGAAACAAATTAACTTACAAATGACTTTTAACGAAATGATTTTTTAATTAAAAAAGTGGTCGCTAACTTTCCGAACATAATGTAATTACCTGTTTTGATTTGTAGCATCAGAAAGGGGATAAAGTTTGCAAGCGAGAAGTCAACTTTAGCAAAACATTTTACCTTTAAATATTTAATAAAATGTTAAGCGAAAATTAATATTTTAGGGCAATACAGAGAGGCTCTCAATTTGTAAAAGTATTTAGGCTTTACGATAAATAATAATTAGTTAGTAGAGCGCCGTCGTTAATTCAAAACCACGATCTGTTACAAGCTGATTTAAGGGGACGTTTTTCAAATTATGTTCAATTTAGTGTACGGTACTTTAGCTAATTGTAAAAGGGAACATGTTTTGGTTGGATATGACTTTTTAATTACAGATGAAAAATGACGTTACGATTTTGGTGTAGTAGTCGTAGATTTCATTTGTAGAGGAAGTTACGTGGTGGGACTGTCGACCAACTTCGATTTGACATCCAAGCTCTCCAGGACTTCTAAATTATTCTGAAGTTTTGACTGTTGGTGACGTTAGGCGAGTTCGCTTATTCATGTAAATTATTCATGGAATTTAACGCTTTAATATATTTCACTTGGGGAAATGTAGTTTTTAATTAGTAGAGCCACAAAAATAACTTCTCAACCAAACAGTTTATTGAAAAGTTTTAAACTTTTCACCAGCGGATATGTGACTTTCAACATTAAAATGACTTTTATGTAGTAGTTTTAAGTGAACCACTAAAATTTTTGTTTTTGCTGCCAGCAGTATGGTGGTTTTTCATGTTCCTACAGAAATTGCTTTTCGAATCCACTTTCGCTTTTAGTTTCTCAAGAAAACTATGATCCAAGTTCTTCTAGATGTAATTAATTATTTTTAATTTTTATGTGCCCAACTGAAATTAAAAGTTTGTGCATGGAAAAAAAATATAAACGGCATAAAAATTTACAAGTCTGAATTTCTTAGGACATAATAAACGAGAAATGGCAAGTAAAAGTACGATTTGTGATGGGAATAATATGTTATGGGCCTAACACATCCATTTATCGAGTCCCTAGTGGTCAGAAGCGAATAACACGCCAATTTCCAAAGCAATCGGCCGATCAGAGCTTTTTGCAGTGTGAGGAACTCAACTTTTTCCAACTATATAAGAAGTTGTTCCCGTGGGGAATCGATAGCCAAGATGTTATTTCCGCGGTCGGAGGTTAAGAGTCATTGCGATTTGGCAACGACAAACGTTATAGCCATTTTCCTGTTCCACAACACGTAGTGGTAGGATTCAGACTTTTTCGCCTTAAGAGCCATTTTGCAGACGATCACTTTGTCATTCGATCGCATATACGTACGTTCTTACCACTGTTTCATTTTTCTTCTTTTATACTTAAGATTAACCTATGCTAGTTGGAGCGAGGAAGACGTATAGCTTTTGTGTAACACGTTTACGTTTATCCAATGTCGAATTCTCATTCGAGCACTTTTCAAAAGAAACGATAAAAACACATAAAATCAAAGGGTTTCCAAATTTATTGTTTATCGATTAATCGACCTCAAATATTTTTTTAGTAAATACATTAACAAAATAAAAAACCGTTTAAACATTTAATAATAAAACTCAAATTTTCACTTCAAAACCTGTCCTTTTTTTCAAATACATTTCCGATTTAGTAATTTAACTTTTCGGTTTAATGACAATGTTTATTAAATTTTTACATATTTTGTTGATACCTCCAGGCCCCATTATTTTTATTATCTAAATTATCCTTTGTATATTGCCTGTTAAATTTTTTTCTCTGAAATAGTCGAATAACCGCAGGTTGAATGCGTGCGTTTGTGTTTTAATATTCAATTTTTTATATTACATATCATTAAAATCCAATATTGCGTACGTTAATACCAATTTTTGTAGGTATATAATTTTTTTCCTCCAATGTAAACGCAAAATTTGATAATATTTTTCTTATAACTGAATTCTTTATATTCTTACATTTTCTCATTTGTCTTATCAGATTATTTTAGTGCTCCCTCCAATTTTGTCTCGACTGAGCACCCTCGACACAATTTTACGTAGGGATTTCTTAAATAACCTGGTTTTCTTTTAAAAGCAGGTGTGTGTGTGTAACTGTATAAAAAACACTTTCGTTTCTTATTTAACTGATAGAAAGTCATCACATTATCAACGACAATGTGAGATGAGATCCAGACATCGATAAGTGAACACTTTTCCAAGTCAGCTATGTATTCTGGAAAGCGAGTCGGTCGATCCGTTTTCTTCCTTTTCCGGTAGTCGTAAGGTTTATCAAGCACCTCTTTCTGTATTCACGTCACTTTTAGTGTCAGTTCATGACAACGCTGGAAGTACATTCATAAACAAAATGAAACGCCTCGACTTATTTCTGATAACGACTTGTCGGTTCTTGTAATTGTGTTTTTATCATTTGCTTACTGAATTAATTCCATAGAATACTTTCCTTTGTTCTCAAAATGCAACAACTTCATTTGGAAGATTATTTATTAACTTCCAACTTTTAATTAACTTAATATTGTTGTAGTCAACGACTGTTCCAAACTTGAAATGCTAATAAGAAGAATTTCCATTAAATTAGCTTGACATTAACTTAAAAAAGTTAATTAAAAGTAAATATTGTAAAGAAAATCAACCATGTAGAATTCCTTTGACGAAATTTTATACACAGTAGATTCAACTTATTCAACTACAAGAATTTTAAACCTTTCCAGAATCAGAACTCTTAGGATTTGTAATATTACTGATGCAAAACTCCGTCTCTGGGAATCTCCAACAAACAATGTTTTTTGTTATGGTAGCTGAATCATAAAAATTCAACCTGCGAACGGTTTCATTCCACTGAAATCGTCGAAATTCAATGGTCGAGGCAAGTTAATCTCCCAAACAAAAGTATTTGATGGTACTTCTGTTCTCACGTCGATAAAGGCTGTCGTGATCACTAGGGATGGAATAGTAAAGCGAGCTCAAAAAAACTACCCTCTGAAACGCAACCCCTAATGAGAGAGTTAACCCAAAGAGAGACCAGAGTCCGTTACAATCCGGAAATGACCTCTCCAGTTTATTAATAGACCAACTCGTTATTCATGCGAAGGCGTAGCTCATGGATTCTGGAAAAAATATCAGTAGTTTTGGAGAACAAAAACGCAAATAGTAATCAAATGCTTTAATTGACACACAAATCTTGAGAGATGATATCACAGTTCCAATAATTGCAATCAATCAAAAAGTGCACCCAGTTTAATTCAAACAAGTACCTATCAAAATATAAACACAGTAACCTCTAATGGTTACTCAATATGAAATATACAAAAGCCAAAATACCATGTCAATTCATACGAATTGGAAAAATTGAAATCGCTTATCTTGAGCTCGTATATAAGCTTACAATATAATGGTGACAGGTGTTCATCTCCAATCGCTGTTGGATGATGAAATCTAGAGCACTTGATCTGCGTTCGCGACACTAAATCTGCTTGCAGATCTGATGTTTGCTGGACCAGTGAGAGAGCTAATGCTGGAGATGTTAGCAAGATTGGACCATCCAAGTTACGAGGGAATTCCCCAGTCGTCATCTAAAACGACAACAAGAGACGTTACCAACCGTTGGAATTCAAGATGGTTGCCCCACTGCGCACCAGAAACTACGTAATAGATCTCCACACAAAAGAGCCTCTCCTATTTCCACGAGCCAAAAACACTGCACGACAACTATCCTGCTGTTTCAACCGATAATAAGGCACAAAAACTAGCGGCGCTAGACAAAAAAAATACTTGTCCACGCATTACAGGCATTTAACAAAATCGTAGTTAAAACAACGTACGTTTGGAGGTGGGAGCTTCTTCTTCTTTAGGTGCCTATCCGATTTCGGATGTACGGCGATCCCCCCGACTTAGCCAAGAAGGCTGCACCAGGGAAATGTTAATGTTAATGGAGTGGTGGTTTGCCTTCCTCTTAGTCCACAGATCAATTTTGGACTTATTTAGTTCATTAACATTTTAAGGATTCTTCTTGGCATATTACTCTCAGTGGTTTGCCATTGCCTTCCGAGGGGAGACGGCCAGAATAAAGTTCTTACTTCACTCGGATTCGAACCGGGTATTTAGCGTTCATGGTCAACTCGCGTTAGCACTATGCTGCGACCGCCGAGGTGGGAGCATCTGGTATAATTTAATCCATTTGTGCAGAATTTCGACTGCTTTTTAGAGAGATGGATTTTAATACCCCAAAGGCTATGTATTAGGGGCCTAGCCTTATAGCGGTCCCAGGGTAGGAGGCCTGCAGAAGTCTCCAGACCAAAAACCATCGAATTGAAAGCAAAAAATGTTACGATCAAGACGAAAACCAGGAGTGAGAGCTAAAAAATTGTGTAATCTTAAAATTTACCCTTTGTGAAATTATCTGTTTATGCTTACTCACAGATTCAAAAATATAAGTAAAACAAACAAACAAGGTGCATGGCTCTTAAAATTAACAAATACTTAAAGGAATGCAAGCGTTTTACCTCGCAATTGTTATCATCGAAACGCCAACCTCCGATATTTCTGGTGGTCTACTGACTGGAAGATGAATTCAAATGAAATCGACGTCTTGTTGGAAATAATTATTAACGAAGGCGCCGAGGTGAAAACCAACATGGTAATGTTACAAATGGTAGGCAAATTATTAGGTCGAAGATATGTTCCTGGCTCAAGAACGTCAGAGAATCGGCTCATATTTGTTACTCAAAACAGCACAGAACCGAGAAGAATTTGCCAAATGCCTGCTTTTCTTCTCTTTGGAGTAGTTTTCGTTTATAGAATTTCGTTGTTTTGTGAGTTTCGCACTGGTGGCTCCTCCTTCTTCTTCAGCTTGTTTTAGGTCTGAGACCTGTTTAAATCTGGTTTTTCTTGGGATGCTGATGACCAGCTGTCTCTCCATCTTTTCGGGGGCCTTCCTGGTGGTCTGGTTCTATGGGGTTTTCCATCTCTGACGATTTTTGGGAGTCGGTTCTGGCTCACGCGTGATATGTGCTCGTTCCACGCTCTTCTTCTTGTTCTGATCCATCTAATTATATCAGGCATGCTGCACTCTTCTCTTATGCTGTCATTCCTAACTCTGACGACAAGTGATTTTCCTGTTATAGCCCTTAGGACTTTCATTTCATTGGTTCTCAACATTCTTTTAGTTTTGGTATGGGTCTCACACATGCCTTATATATTCGTGATTTACTGGTGGCTCATCTTTGCTTAATTGTGTTGGTCCTCTACTAAAAATTTGGACACGGTGAGTCGATATGTTTTAATTGGAAACTGATGCAGTCACCGCCCCGTGAACTGTACGCTTTGACCCATTACTTCGGTTTTAGTAAACAGTAAAAGAATAAATGAGAATCGACGATTTCGAATAAAATAAATAATTACGATAATATTAATTCCTTAAGATCCATATTTGAATTTGTCTGTCATTAATCATAAGCTAATTAATTACGATTCAGTGCGGCCTTCAGGCCGCACAACCTGGGTCCTCTAGTTTTATTTACTTAATTGGTTAGTGTTAATTGCACAAGCTGTGCGGCTGGAAGACCGCACTAGAATTAATTCTAGATTTCCAATGAACGAATTAACTGAACCTGATTGAAAAGTAAAATTCAATCAAAAGTTTCTTTTGGAGTAAAGAAAAGTATATAAAATCGGATCATGCTTTTAAAGCCGGTCCACACTATCTGATTTCTCATCTGACTTAGTCATATGAGAAGTCATGGCTAAAATCATACCATCTTAAAAGCCAATCATAAAGGCCAGGACTGCTATAATATCAAAAATCATATAGTCTGAACGTAAAAATATTTCTCATATGAGAAGTCATTTGACAAGTCAGATGAGAAATCAGATAGTGTGAACCGGGTTTTAAAGAAATCCCCTGTTCATCATATTTCTACAACCAGGAGATGCTCAGAGATGGTTGGAATTTTGTAATTGGTATTGTCTAAACTCTAAAACTCCAAGAAGATCAAAAATTTCTTTAAGCCTGTAATTTGAACAGATGGAACCTACATCACCAGTGCTGGAATTTTGTACAGGCACAACGAACAATATTGGTTTGATGTGAATCCTCACCTTACCAACAAACATCCAAATGCAAGGGCAGTTTGTTTTTACTGTGTGGTGTGCCCTGTGCCATATTTTTTGGCAATCGTGTTTTAGTATAAATTATTACATGTATGGAGAAAATCTAAATGGCCTACGATATTGTGAACTATTATTAAAAAGTATTTGGATAATCTACCCTTTCTTGAAAGAAGATACCTATTTTTCCAACAAGATAGCGCACCACCTCATAATTCCAGAATTTAATTTTGGAAACTATTCGAACAAAGACCGAACTTTTCGATCGAAAGAAGATAGCAAATTCGGGCTTTCGCCATTAAGTTTCTTTCAAAAAGAGAGATCGAAGTTACATCCATTTTCCATAATATCTCACAATTATCGAGTTCCCCATAAGAAAAATCAAAATTGAGACACCCAGTACAACACTTTAATTATAACGTATGATCAGAATTTCGACTCGGAAAATTAATATTATTTTCTTCATCTAAAAATCTAAATAATTGCATTAAATATTTTTGTTTGGAATGCGTCTTTCTCAATTTTGCTGATATTAAGGTTGGATTATTTTCAACCCCTCCTGGAAATTTGGGCTACCAATCTCATTCTTAACCCTTGCCTTGTGTTTTCAATCCATTTCAAGCTATGCTGTTGAGTGTTGGATAGTCCTGTAGATAGGCGTCCCAAATTACGAACATATCAAAAATTATGAACCTGTTCTACGAGAAAATCTTCATAAAAACATTCTGAAAACACTAAAACTTAAGTTGTTTGTTTTTCTTTCGTTATTACCTACTAATTACCTACTTTCTTATGTACATAAGTATGTTCACTTATTCATTATTAATTGTACGCTAACCTGAGGTTCTATTGATTTTGATTTCATTCATACATCAATTAAATGACTCCTAATAGCATTTTTACGTGTAAGCTTTGAATTTACATGCCCGTTATGATTTTTCAAAGTTGCAGTGGAAGAACAACTACAAAATAGTAGATTATTTAGCCGTTCAACCGTGGTGAGCAGAGAAATTTATAGTAAAAATATTTTTATGATGAGGGTGATTTTGGGCTTGGCTGATAGTTCATTTAATGGTTAATAAATATGGCAGTACCCTTAAAATTATAGACCTAAATCATTACACGGATAATTTACCAAACTAAGCCACGTCAGACGCCTAGTTTGACAGAATTGGCCAAGAAACTTTGTTAATGGTCGCATGGCGTGACTCCTGCCTACATAGCTCCCGATTCGGCTTTTCTTGTTTGTGTTATCAAAATACTGTTACAAATAGGCTTAACAAGAAATTTAACATGATAAACGAATTTAGATTTTATATTGAAAAGTTACTTCGTTAAGGTGGCGCTTTCGCTCCGTGCGAACCAATTGTGTCGATTATTGTTCTTATTTAATTAACGAATCCAAATTAAATTAAAGTTAGCTTAAGAAATTAATTTAGTTTTAACAGATTTTCATCAAGAAATCGATTTATAAATGTTAAATTCCGATTGCGACGATAACTAAGTAATTAAAATTCAAGTGAGTTTCATCGTGTACTTCGAGGTGCAAGTATTTCTTCTAAACTTGCACTGTAGTTTCTTGTACATTTTCTACAAATCTTATAAAGCAATTACACGCACAATTGATTGGAACATATGAAGGCAATCAGAGACTACAAGCATCTCGAGTTGAAATTAAACGGCACGTAACGCTTTAAGTTTAATTTTAGACACATAAATTTAGTTTATTTTGCTCTTGGGACTAACACTAGGTGCAGATGTGTAGCGTTCAATCTCCTCTACCTTAAACCCTTTAGTTTCGTGTTTTGATTAAATCGTAAATTTTTTATTACCCTTATCTAATAAATATTAAAACTAATTTTAATGGAACTTGTTTTTAACTTGCATTGTGCGAGAGTTGGTGTTTTACGAACCAGTAAACGTACTTGGGTCATAAGAACTCCATGACCCATGAAGTAGTTACGAGATTGAGATGTCGATGTGCAATTTGCTACGGTGCAGTTACCAAAATGCGATGCATTCAGTCATTCCGTGAAAAATCTTCGACGTTCTGACACGTTAAAATTTAAAACTCAAATGTTTCCATATTTCACTTTCACGAAATTTTCTGGTACGATAAATTTCCACCCGTAAAAGATTTTTATAATTGAAACATGTAGCTTGCATGACGCATAGGGGAGACCAGGACCGATTCGATAAAAGTTTTTATTTGGTTAACGAATGCCTTTTTAGCAGAGTGGAATATTGGAGACGTGGACCACTCTCAGAGCAATTAAAGATGACTCAATAGATCGTAGATATTATCTAATATCGATACATAATATAAATCAAATAACTGCTGGAATTTAGAAAAAATTTATCGGTGTATATGTACCTCGAACATGCTGTTACAAATCCCTTGTATAAATATGTAAATCCCTAAACATTCAGCGCTAACACTATTTTCAATCAGTATGCAGTAACCGCGCTATTTACAGACTTTCAAAATTGATTAAAAAGCATTTACGAGTATTAAATTCAATTCACTTGTGTAATATTATGTCTAAAATTTACCTCTCCATCATTTATAGAAACTTACACAGGGAGAAAGATGTCTTATTTATTTTCACAATTGCACAAATTGGTTATAAATAAGTGACAGAACAATTTGTGTCAAATATGAATACATACAATGTTGGAGAAGTACTTTATTTCAATAGGTAGAAGAAGTTGTTACGCGATACCAACTTATTTTCTTACAATAATATATTTTATGGAAGTGTTATTGGATTGTCGGGCAATCACTGAGGCTGTTTTAGTTGAGTAACCAATGGGTATGCGGTGACGTAACACCTAAGTTCAAAGATTTATACTATATAAAAAAAGTTGGTTAAAATGTTTGAGATAATTCCATATTTTTTCTGGAAGTTAGAAATTATAAGTGTGCCAAGTAGCCCCGGTCTGCCCTACTTTTCGTTACTCCAGTACCTAAGAAAAGCAGGAAAGCTTTATTTTGGAAATAATATTAATGCATTAGTAAAAAATAAAGACTTAATACGACAGTTACCTTAAAACAAGGGTTGACGTTTAATTGAGAGAATAAAATAAGTTTTCGTTATATAACAAAGAACAATCTCTGAGTTAAGAAGATTTTAGGTAGTCGCTACTCTTGACTACACAGCAATCGGATTTTCTTAAGAACTACACATCTAATCCCGTCTTTTATAAACAAATCATAATACCAACAAAAATCAAACAGTAAAAGATTAATCTTGAACGAGTTACCTTTAATAAATTTCTTTTTGCTTCTTACATTTTAAGAAGACTCAAGTTGGGTCATAAATCTTTAGTTTGTTTGCTAGCTGGTCATTTTGTAATTTATATATTTACCCTCTATAAGATTTATGAGTGTGTTCTCTATTGGTTCAAGTAAGGAAAAACAAGTCATTAGAGGAAATATGGAAAATTAAAGTGAGTGATAAACGAAGCATGATTGTGTATTTTCTCACCCATTTTGTTTTACCCTCGTTCCCGTTGCGATATTTAAAAAGTCAGAAAATGGTTTGTCATTTCTGCGAAAGTTTTGACGCTTAGTCCATTTAGCGCCACATTTTCCCAAAACACGCCTGACACGTTATGTGTTATATGATAATTTTTAATGAAGTAAAATGTGACTGTCTGTAACAATTTTAGTTAAAAGCAGTTAAATTTTGGACGTTGAAGTTTAATGTAGTTTACAAATACATGAACTGCGAACCATTTTCATCTAAATCGGAAAGTGGTAACTATTAATAATGTAATTTAACTCGGTATAAATTTTGCTGGCACACAAAGTTATATATGTATAGAAATCCAAAATATTAAAATTTTATACTACTCTGTAACGAAACGGCGACGTATTATGTAAAATACTTAAATTTGTCGACATCATCCCTACCACACTTTCCACTTCGAATTATAAATATTTTATGCATTTACGCAGTTTTTTTCCAAATGATCGATGCACAAGGTGATTCGAAATTTCCAACCAACAATTTATGAAGTTTCTGGATACTAAAAGGAACTTGAGCGTAATAACCCCGTTAACATTTTGAAATGCTTGACCCGTAACAACAAGATATTTTAAAAATTCTTACACAACCGAAAACTCCAGTTTTCACAATTTATTAACTTTAATTCTTCAGGAAACAAAATTAAATAGTACAGCAAACTGGAAACTTAGGCAAAGAATTAGAAACGTAATAAAAGTTTTAATTAAGTCGTCCTTTGGATTATTTACATTATTTGAAGTATTTAAAAGTTTTAATTGTAATTTACCAAAATAAAAAGCTGGCTCCACAAAGTTACGCATTATCGTCCTGTTTTGTAAAATCTCGACGAAAAGATTTCCCCGTAACTTGCAAAATTAATTTGGGTACCTATATAATATATACACGTTATTAAAATCGACAGTGTGATAAGCTCCTGAAAGTTATTTAAAACTTGAGAAGCGTTAACTTGGTATAGCACTTTCATTCAATGAAAACTCCAGGAATTTGGTTTCCAAATAAATTTACTTTTCGGATTTGAAATAAATCTTATTAATAATTTTTCGGATTTTAATAAATCCGCATATTTTTTATTATTTCTTACTAACAGAATTTTTTTGTTACAGCATTTTGATTGTCGTAATCACATAAGAGTTATCCAACCAGTCGGAGATGGAAGTCGATTGTATTTATGCGGAACAAATGCTCACAATCCGAAAGATTGGGTCGTTCACGTAAGTTTTTTACATTTTTCTTTAATGGACTTAATTTATACCGGGACTTGATTATTCAAGATTGGCAAATCACTAATAAATTTTCCGATAATTTCTCTATCGAGGTAAGGGTTGAAACTGTTAATCGATGAACCCTTTAGCACTCGCCAATTATGAATCGACTAATCAAATTATTCGCTATTTTGATCACTTCCTTTCAAATAAATATGACAAACTTACATTTCTGTCATCAAACGGTAACCTTTTATTTTGGGTGTTTTTTGCTTCCTTGTACGACGGGGATGACTTACTTTTTTGTTGTAATCCTCGTTTGTATTATGATAGAAGACTTTTGTAAGCAATATTTAATAAAATGTAAAAAAACTTGACTATTATTAAAACACACTTGGATGTCGTGTAATGAAACCTAATAAGAAGTTACAAGGGAAACGAGGGCTGCAACCTCAATTATGTACCCACCTAAGTTTATGCATTAAGATTTCATAAGTTTCATATCAAGCGTTCTTCATTAAAGGTTTATATATTAAATGAGTGTGTTGCTTAGCAGCTTCAAGTAGAAACTTTCACAAAAACCTCAATGTCTCTACTATTAGAGATGTTTTCGAAACTCTATTTATTAAAAGTTACTAAATAATTCAATAATTATTATTATCTCATTTATTCTTGAGGAATCTATTTAAATAATACATCGCTATTGATTTTTATATTATTGAATTATCAGAGAAAAAAACAATAAATATTTAATTGATAGGACACTAAGAACTAACCCACGTTACTTAATAATTCACTTACATAATATTATTAATATGCAACCTCAATAGCACACTCGCATTTAGTTGCATTGATTGTTGTAAGGGTAAACACACTTTTGTTCCAATATGACGTGGGATTAACCCCACTGAGATTTTGTGTATATCAGCGACTCCTGCAGAGTTAGTTATAGTTAACCTACTGTTGTAAGAAATGCTTTAGTTCTAAAATAAACTTGGATAAATTCTTAGATTAGTTCATAAGCTATTCAGGGATTTACTTATCAAAAACTAAATTAAAACAAGTAAGTTTAGATAAACTATTTCCCGAAATTAAGTTAATTGCAAAAACCAATGAAAAATAACAGATTTATTGTGAATTCAGTTTAGGCTACGTGTGAAAATGCATTTCAATTTACTATTTATTGCCCTTATTATGTCCAGCTAAAACTAAATCCGATAACTGTCACTTTAAGAATTCAAAGATCATCAGAGTTCAACTTTTCAACTATGATCCCTACCTCAGCAGAGATATTTCTGTACCATTCGGTATTTTCTAAATCGTCAAATAAAAAACCTTTATTTGGCCTTTATTATGGCCGTCTCCTCTCGGCAGGCAATGGCAAACCACCGGGGTGTAATCTGCCACGAGAAGCCTTTGTCTTAGGATACAAAAACTTTAGGGTGAAAAGACCGAGTAGGAGGAGGATTTGATTGATAACTTCATCAGTTTTTGCAGTAGTGAAGCCGCTGCCCAATTAACAAACACTTGATCGCACAACGATTTACTAGAACGTAAAAGTAATAAACAGTTAAAATAATTTACTGTAAAGGAATTATTATCTTTTTGCTGAACTGTCAGGAACTAATACTATACTTTAAATTAATTTATTGCCAAATTGCTAAGTAAAATTGCATTGCAAACCGTTTGTAAACACAACTGAACTATCAAACTAAATCAAAAGTTTCACTAGCGACACTTGTCAGATTTGAGGCGAATTCCGGCCAAAGTAATTAAATTGAAACATTTTAACTTATTATTTTTGAATCCCCGAAGAAGTAATATTATAAATAACTTTACGGAAGTCAAGTTAGCACCCACAAAGTAAAACCTACTATAACCCCCCCCATAAAATATAAACAAAGGAATAATAGTAATAATAAACATCCTTGCCATGACGCGAATGCCAGGATAAGCTATTCATTTAAGTTTCAATTTTTAATTGTTTACTTTTAACAGTACCAACAAGTTTTAAGTGGTTTTTCCATTTTGTAGGGTGGCTAAGATCGCTATACTCCTCTAAAATGTGAAGAAACCAGCGTGAAACCGGGGGGTCTGGGGGGTATGGAATACCCCCCAGTACAAGGAAGTAAGAAGATAACTTTTCAAAATTTAAAAAGACGCGAATTTAATTCTTGAGAAATCATATTTTTGCTTACTTATGGCTGGGGCTGGGGGGATCCATACTCCCAGACCCCCCCTCCCCGGTTAATTATTGATTGTTTACTTTTAAATAATACTTAATTTTATCTCAATTTTTCTATTTTCTGGGGCAGCTTAGCCTCCTAACTTATTTTGCGCATCAAATCTGTGCGGTACCTTAGCTACGCCCTAGTTACAGCTCTGGGATTTAGTAGTAATTTTCTCATTCTTTCTAAGTAGGTCCATAATTAATAATGTAGGTACTGATCTTCAATCGCAAAATTATATTATATAAATAATTGAAATACTAATTTACATACATTAGTAATAGATATTGAGGCGGTCGGAGCTTAGCGGTCACGCGAGTTGACAATGAACGCTAAATATACGGTTCGAATCCGAGTAAAGTAAGAACTTTGTTCTGACCGTCTCCTCTCGGAAGGCAATGGCAAACCACCGAGATGTAATCTGCCATGAAAGCCTTTGCACGACTAAGATAATTAAAGTTATAAGTGAAAAGTCAAAGCTAAGTTCTCAAGTTTAATATCCGTTTTAGAAAAATTAATAAATTGAAGATAATTTTACAATATTTTAGCAGAATTTAAAATATTTAAACATTGTATTACTGATATTTTTATTAAAATGAAATTTTTTTGCTAGTTTGATGAATAAATTGACTATAATTTTTTTACATCCAACTAAAAAATTCTAACCCTTGACTTTAGAGCGAATAAAATTAAACTAATAAAATTTGCGTTAAATGTAATAATAAAATTTTATATTTTTAACTTATGCCTTTTTAAAATTGTTTAAAACAATTTACATAAATGTGTTATTTTGTTATTTTTACAACATATTACAAAAATCTGTAACTTTATGTCTACAACTGTGCTGTTTGTTTATAAAAATTGCATCAAATTTATGTAACAGAAAAATACTCTTTTTTTTAGATTTTTGCAAATGTGCTAAAATGGATTTTTATAAATTTTCTTTTTTTTAACAATATTTGTTCTGAATTTGTTCAATTTAAACACTTTTTCGTCATCAGTAATAATAAATTGATTGGAAATCGTTTCCACAATATGATTAATTTATTTCATTCATAAAAAAAAAATGATTATAGAGTATTTTAAATTGTAAAGAGATGCAAGTCATTGTTCCACATTTTACATCGAGTAACAAATAAAAATTCCAATACGGGAACAGCCATACTTTTCTACTAAAAAAATACTTCAGAAGAACTGTTCCAAAAATTTGGGTAGGTACCCAAAAAAATTTCTTGTTAAAATCCTACATTTTGTGTTAAAAAAATTACAAAGTTGTTACTTATGATCAGTTTTGCTTAAATTATGCATCTTCAATTACGTATGCAATTCATTTATATTATGTTAGTGTTAGATAAATACATAAATCGATAAATAAATGAATACTTAAAATTTATTTTTGAGACTGACCACTGGATGCGGCTGTTTTATTGGCGCACCCATCTCATGGAAGAAAATAAACTGTAGAGAGCACAAATGTGAAATTTTTATACTACGTGTTTAAAATGTTGATCTGCCTATTTTGAGTGTATAAAATTTCATTATCATCTTTTGGAAGTCAAAAAATTCAAACTCGGAGTCAGAACATTTTAGTTTGATAGTAGTATAAAATTAGTTAGGGCAAGTTGGGTTGCATAACCCAAAACCTTACAAAAATATTAAGGTGCGAAGACACCAACTGCTAAAGCAAGTAACTGGCTGGTGGTATTTAATTTTATTTGCATTATTCGAAGAGATAAGTTATCAAATTATATGGTGGGTATTAAAATGATAGGACGTTGAAGACGTAAAGCAGGAGAGATGATAAGTGGCTAGATAAATACGTCCTAATGAATTAGGTTAGTATACGGGTAGATTTGAGCTCAACAGCCTCGTGGTTCTCTAGTCGATTTGTCTTAATATAACCAAATATCGCGCATTACGCATGGATGAACATTTATTTGCTTATAGCTTGACAATTATTATGCGTAGGGTGCACAATTGAAAGCAAGATACGTGCCGCTTCCTGCAGAGCTCGAGGAAACACGATAAGAAAGGGAATGTTGCGGAATGAACAGCAAATACTAATATGCCGTTTCACAAATTAAATTTTAAAGAATTATTGTTCGAGGAAATTCATTGGTGCTTTGAAGTCGTTATTAAAATTTGTTATTGCAATTGAACCAAGTTCTTGAAATGAAATTAGACGACTCAAGTAAGCAAAACATTAATAAAATCAAACACTAAGATCTTTGAAATGTTCTTGCAAAATGCGATAAGACGTTTCCACCCTACCTACTTCGTTTCTATATACCGCAAGTTGCAGTGGCAATGAGCATTAAAAATTCAGGGCCACATTAAGAACCCTCTCATGGTTTTAGGTATAAGTATTCTCTTATTGATTTCGCGTTTGCATTTATGTGTGCAACCTCTGAATAATGTAAAATGTAAATAGAAGACTCTTTATTGTCTCTTGTGGTTTTTGATGCTAAAAAAAATTCTCAAATAAACCAAAAATATTTGAATTTATGAATTTTTTGCACTACCCACTTTTCTTTTAAGCGATTGGATAAGAGTCGTCGCGATAATTGAATTTTTTGATAATACTTTTTTTTATTTCTAGGCAAACTTAACTCATTTGGGTCGAAATACTTTTGTACCTGGAATTGGAATGGGCATTGCTAAGTGTCCATACGATCCTGCGGACAACTCGACCGCTGTTTGGGTAGAGAAAGGAAATCCTGGCGATTTACCAGGGTTGTATTCTGGAACAAATGCGGAGTTTACCAAAGCCGATACGGTCATCTTCAGGACAGATTTACACAACCTCACGACCGGAAGGCGAGAGTACAGTTTCAAAAGGACGTTGAAGTACGACTCAAAATGGCTGGACAGTAAGTAAAAAATTTTATGTTTTAAAATCGTGGATTGCGACGCTTATCTCGCTGGATTTGAGTTTGCACCAATAGGAATTTTATGATTGTGCACTCTCGGCGTAATTTCGTTGACTGCAAATAGACTTGAAGAAAAGCCGGGAATTTTATAGCATCAGAACTCGAATAGTAACGCCATTTCCATGTAAGTAACGAGCCGAACTTGAAAGGTTTACGTTTCGATCGCTAGAAGTTGCTTGCACAAACTCATCGTGTAACTTTCCTCCACCGTCTACCTTAACCCTTCACTGCATGACTTTTTTTTTTGCCTTAAAAAAAATATTTTTGTGTTTATTGTGGTTTCCTGATATATAGAAAAATATTTAAAAAAATATTTCTTGCAGTGAATTTTTATTATCGAATAAAATTATGTTCATTTTTTATGATGTTTTTAAACAACACCATGCAGTCCGGTAAGCTACCTATGAGTGTGTTGAATACGTCACACGTAGAAATACGTCACTACATAAGTATTTATCTATACTTACGGTTAGAAACGATATCATAGGTAGCTTACCGGACTGCATGGTGTTGTTTAAAAACATCATGATTTTTGAATAAGTACTGAATTTTTTCTTTTGCACTAATTTACAACTATATTAAATAAATGTGTTAATCAATACCTTTCTAAACTAAATATCACTTCACAACAATAAAAAAAAACAATTTAAAACAAAAATAATTAGTAAATCACAACGGAGTAACAAGTAATCACACAAGGTGTACGACTACGAATGAATAATATGCTGAAATCTGTTTATCTTTTGAAATTTATATCTTTTGTACTGGTAGCAAGAATCCCACATATATCGTGGCATTGTTTCAATAAAAAAGTTCAAATAAATGCAAAAGTTTAAATTTTTACAGCTGATTTAAATTTATGTTGTTTATAAACATCACGATGCAGTGAAGGGTTAACATGCACGAATCCCCAACTTCGTTCCATATCATTACCTCTAATGCAGTTTTCAACTACCTACTACACACATCTAATTTATCGGGAACAACTCATAACTCGAAAGGAATTTAATAAAGATCTTATAGGTATTTTCGTAAATGAGACGGAATTATCCGGCCTTTACCTGTGCAATTCCGCAAATGCCGCTTTTACTGCCTCCCTAAACACTCTTGACCAAGAAAATGTTCCAGTGGAAAAGAGTTTTCCTCTTTACAAAACATTAAGTAAACGGATTCTTTTACGATCCTTTTGAATAATAAAATTTGTTTAAGTATCCCATGCTCCATTTCCAAAATTACAAACCATTTTAGTTTGAGGAAATTTGTAAAAAATTCAAACAGTCGTTTGCATGCCGACTTTTAAAGCTAAAACATTTTTCATATTAAGAGGGTCTTTGGCGTTTCAAATTTTGAAAAAAGCAATTTGGTAATGGCAAGTTGAAATATTTTCCTTAAATAAAAAGCGAATTTTAAATTAAAATTTTAAGTGTTCGCAGGCCTTGTAATAATATACGTGTGTGTGACATTTTTGCTTATTACTTTCTTTTACTCTCGGCTAACAAAAATTTATGAATAGGGAGAAATCGTATTTTTAACTTGAAAGTTAAAAAAGAAACGGTTTTTGATTTAAATGTTGACATAGGTAACGAAGCTGCAACGTGGAATTTCACTCGAAATATAAAATTTTATTAATAGAAAAAGTTGATTTTTGCTACCGAAACATTTTTATTGGACTACCTAGGTAGCTTAGTTAGTGTTGGTTTGGTTTTGTAATTTATTTTTATTAGGGTTAATAATTTTATATGAATTTTGTATTCATACGAAATATGTAGCGAACAATATCGTACTTTACAAAGGTGTTATTTGAAAATGTTTGTGTTTACGTTTTTGTATATAAAACTTGGTGGCTGGTAACTATGTAAGAGCTTTTATGATCGTTCATAAAACGGGGCATTCAATTTCTCCGAGCATTTTGGGTTGAGTGCGATTTTATAATAGCTGTATTTCAAGAGAGCATTATTTATTAAGACGTATATTAAGTGGTTTTATAAGAACAGGCGTTAATCTAGAACTTAAAACAATGTTACACCGCTTTAGCAGCGACGAACTTTTCAAACAAGGGCGGAATATGGGTTATTATGTTGTTCTACCTTATAAAGAGAAACTAAAATGAAAGCTTTCTCACCAAGAAGAATCCACAAACTTTTATTCAAAGTGTGTCACTGAAACTCTCACCCTCCTCCTTCTCACCTACCTTCGTGTAGGTACTAAAAAGCTCATACGTACATCTACTTCAAACAAAGAAATAGAGTCGTTCAAGAGAACGCACAAAAGAAATGATCATAAATGAGAAGAAAAGCGTCCCGCTTTAATTATCGTACTTCGCACATGCTTTTGTCTGATGATGCCATTTCTCGAGGTGCTGAAAATTACAGGTCTTTCAATCGAATTCCGCGTATCCCCAGAACACTAATAAAAACTTCTCTTGACGATCCATTTGAATTAGTTGCGATTTCCCAACACCATCGTATCATTAAGAATTTATGAGAATTCCGAATGACCAAAATACTAACCCCAAAACTCATTACTTATTAAAAAATTGCACTACGACCAATTTTTTCTTTTATTTTATCGTCGAATCACTTTTCCAATTTTCTAAAAACATATTCTCCAGACATATTTTTTTCTTTTTTACTACAAAATTAAAAAATTACTTTTTTTCCACCAATTTCCTTTTTATTTTATGGAAAAATGCCCAACTTTTGATAGTTTTCATTAAACGTTTCTCTAAAGGTGGATTTATAGTTTAGTCGCTCACGCTGGCGCTGGCTCTGGCGTTGATGTACAAATTCACAAACATCTTGCACATTTTTATAATGTCGAACGAACAATTTAGTTTGATAATCCCGAGTCTTCCACAGTAATTCGGTCGGTTTCAAAGTCCACTGCAATTTTTGTTAAATTGCGCACCTAATTTAAATTTCGATAGTGCAGGTTGTAGAGGAGGCGTTGGAGAATTATTTAACAATATTATTGTTGTATTTTATTACCAGTAATAAAAATTTTATTGAAGAAGATCAGGGATGCAGTCGTAAAATAAAAAGTGCCGGGGCGAAAAAAAAAAAAGCGAAAATTTTTTTTAAAGGGGGCGTGGCCAACGCTTTTTTTATATGAATTGTTTATGCGCACCCTGTTTATGTTTATGCGTGTCCCTAAACGCAAAATGTTTATGCATCAAACCGTGCAAATTATCTGGCAGTTTTCCGGTGGATGGTTAACATTGACAAATTTGATAGCGGAGGAGTTACCGTCATGGGAAAAAAAAAGTTCGCCACAGGCGAAAAATTTTTTTAAAGGGGGCATGCATAGGCTGATCCAGGGGGGGGGGGCACGTGCCCCTCCCAGACGGTATATTTTTATGTATATTTTTATATTTTTGTGTGATGATAACAGTTATTGTTGACATTTTTGCACGTCCGCCCCTTGTGCCCCCCCAGAAAAAAACCTGGATCCGCCCTTGGGGGCATGGCCAACGTGTTTTTTTATAAAGTGTTTATTAACCCATTAGTGTACAACGTCCGTTTATTTACATTTGCTTATTTTATTTATGTGGGTGTGCAAATCATTGCAGGCGCGACAAAAAGTTAGAAAGATCCAACTTTTTCCAACTATGCATGCAGTGTTAAAATTTAACCTGTATAATAAACTTATCGTATTTTAATGTAGCTAGTAAGCATTTTTATCACAATATCACAATATTACCGTAGCGATGTAAAGTGAATGGGTATTATAATAATAATTGTTAATTCAATCACTTGTTAAATTTTGAGTTCGAGTTTTTTTTTAAACTATTTAAAACTTATTTACTCAATAGTAATTTGGAATGTTTGAAAAAATAGCGGGGCAGCCCTGGTGTGCCCTGGCACCACTGTAGCCAGGGCGGCGCCCTGCCTTCAAAAAAAGTGCCGGGGCGGCGCCCTGGCCCGACTGCACCCCTGAAGAAGATTACCTTAATGTTCATCAAGTCAAAGAAAGTACATTAATTGCAATGCAATTGCCCCTCGACGACAATTTCTATCCGATTCGTCATTTCAGACACTCGTCGTCTGGTCCTGTTTTGTTCTTTGCGAAGGAACAAACCCTGATAACAAAAAAGACAAAAATTGCAAATTACGATATAATCCAAGTCCAGTTGCGATAAAAATTTTATATCAATACCGAAAATCACGAGGTTCCAGTCTCAGATAACATGGTAATGTTAAAAGGGGAAGCTTTACCCGTGGGGAAAACCTATTGTCTTAAATTAAATCTTTGTACATCGAATAAAAATGCACCGCAAATGCTATCAAACACTGAATTAGCAAGGTCGATTACAAGTGGGAAATGAAATGATACTACAAGCCGTAATCCGATGAATTAAAACACACTTGAACTCAGAAATCATAATCCAATATAATAATTTGCTAGAAATCTCTTCCTCTGTGTCATTTACAGAAGAGTGTCTGATTGATTCGTTTATTTATAGCCAGCTAAAAAAGTTTACCAACCTAAAAACATTTATAACCATCCGATTTGTCACAATCATCCCCGAGTTATTAAATGTGGTCTACAGCCAACACGCACGGTACGTCGCTTTCTCATTGAGTGAGGCCGAAGACTGAACAACCACATCAATGATAATATCTAGGAGATTCATTTTAGATAATTTTTATTAAAATTTAATTGGCAAGTTTTGACTTGCCTGTCTTGCCTTGGTACTGGGCGGGGGTACTCAATACCCCAGATCCCCCGGTGTAAATATCTATTTTTTGGAACGGTTGCGAAGTAATAAATTCAATGACATAGCATACACTATGCTGTTTTTTGCAACCGGGACATTTATGGGTTATGGAATACCCTCCAAGCATAGATGGAGTTTCGGAATTTGGGTTTACTAAGCACACATAAAATATGAATTTTACCCCCCCCCCCTCCGTGTGAGGTGGAATATAATTCCAAGTTTGAGATGGCTTTGCCTTTAATAATAATAATGCTGTCTGCAATATTCAAATCTAATCATACAATATATAAAACTGTGTATCTGTTCGTAACGCACCTCTCGTTAGTTGAGATTAAAAGCATTACCCATATAAACATTTTGCGAGTTA
The DNA here is from genome assembly GCA_958510855.1 of Rhagonycha lutea. Lineage (NCBI taxonomy): Eukaryota > Metazoa > Arthropoda > Insecta > Coleoptera > Cantharidae > Rhagonycha > Rhagonycha lutea. The sequence goes on from OY294037.1 coordinate 12,147,006, forward strand.
GTGGGTTAAAGGTGGTCGGAAGCCACCTACCCTAGTTCCATAATAAAATCATAGCCAACATTTTCGATGACATCAGTATTGTAGCCGTAAGCGTAGGTAGAAATTTTGCTTGTTAAGTCTACTCGTACATAAATTAATGTAAATGTTCATCACTCATTAGAAGGAGATTCACAATATCTGGTTGTTCGGTAATGAGGTCTACGAACTGTAGGTTAAATTTCACACGATTTTCTATATCACGTTCAGATAGCATTTTAATATCCTCCTCTACAACCTGCACTACCGAAAAGTAAAATTATTAACCAATTTTTATTGTGTAAGTGTTTTATTTAAATTTGTTTAATTATTAATAAATTACGAATTAAGGAATAATTATAATGTTATATTTGAGCTTTCGATCTTGCATTAAGATCTTCGTCAGAAAATTACAAATAATAAGTGGGTAAACATGGAAACATATATATGTACATTGTATTGTCATTTGACCGGTAACTAGATAAAATCCAATAACCGTGAGTTAGGAAAAACCTGGATTGTGTTCCACCAAAAAAGGAAAACCTAGCCCCAATACGTAAAAGGTTTTACACAAGTAAGTGGCTGTATATAGTACTTAAGCCCTCTATATCAGTTTGACGGTTCATAGTGTTTTTGGTCTTCTTTATGCAAATCATCTCATGTAGCAAACGATCTTTGTAATTGCTAACCGATTTAATAATTTTTGTGTTCATAAAATTAGCATCGTGCCCGTCAATAAGAATATGTTTAGCAATGGCAGTACTTTCTGGTTTGTTACATCTGATTTTATTAATTTATTAATAATTAAACAAATTTATTTTCACGAATTAATAATAAACCAATTTTAAATGTTTTATTTAAAAATTAAGTAGAATTTTTTCTGTAATTCCCAATTTGTTATCATAAAAGTGTGACCATTTTAACAATAACTTCACACAAACATTTTGTTAATATTACAGAAATATTTTAACATTATTTTAAAATATGAACAAAGCTAATAATAGTAATCATAATTATGAAACGTCTTGATCTGAACTTAAAAATTGTAATAGTGCGGCCTTCAGGCCGCACAATCTGGTCAATCTGCATATTATAAAGAGAAAACATCAACAGTTAATTTACTCAACCGCTAAACTGTGACAGACTGTTTCTGATGCTTATCGAACCCTATATTTTAAAAATCTTTGGGTAACTTTAAACGTCTTCAAACAGACGATGCTTTAATGCATAGCAGACACGTTCAACAACTATTGACATCGGTACCGGCATTTAAAAAAAAATGACCTAAACTAAATTGAATTGTTGTCTTATTTTGGCACATTGATCACATCCCATTTGCCATACTGCTCTATCATGCTTGTATCGGAAATATAATATCGAAAACCTTATCTGCGTCGGTATGATTCAATTTGCGTTCTTTCAGATAAAATATATTATAGTTTTACATCATAATAGTCAATAATTGATGATCTTGGCGATTATTTTCTGTACAGGTTTGCATTTTTATATTCATATCTACACAATTCTGTGATTCACTGTGCGTTGTTCTCGGGCCAGCCGTAACCCCGACACAAATCGAAACCTCGGGGTGTTTATTACTTTTGTATTTAATATTTTGCATTAAAATATGTAATGTGCATATTTTAACTTGAGCGTCAGCGCCAACATCAAAGTAAGTGATGTAAACCATAAATCCCGCTTACCGCTAAAGAAAGTATTTTAATTTTCCGCATAATATTAAAATCGCAGTGATAAAAATTTTCGAGAAAGGCATCAAACTAACACAACGCGCACCTAGCAAAGTTTTATTATTTTTCCATTTTTTGTTACCTAGTATGATATTCAACACAAAAACTTTAATAAAAGTTTATATATTTGCAGTAGACACGTAAAAATATAAGAGCGCACTTAATTTTCGCACATTTTTTTCTTAAGGCTAAATATTAAATTTATATTCTTTTTTTTATAACACAATTCATTTTTATTTACATTTTTTGCGTGAGAATTTAGGGGTATTACCTAACTCGACGTCACATAAATACAACTACCTTAAATTTTTTACCACGCATAAAATATTCATTTAAATCAAAAATATCACCCAATAAGGAAATTTTCAACAAAATATTTTATAAAGGTAAAGTAATTTATTGTTAAGTAGGGTAGGTAATAAAAAAATAAAATTTAAAAAGCTTTTGATGAACAAAAACGACTTTTTCTTTTTATTTTCTTTAGTGTAAAGGAAAATGTGGAAATTTCACACATTTTGTCGTCAAGTTTTCTTATTTTAAAAGAAATCGATTTTTCATTCAAATTACAATAAAATTGAACAATTCAAAAACTATTTGCTCGATTTTTGTGAGGTGTGCGATGGTTATGGATTTCAAAATGCTACTTTAATTTCAGCACAACCGTAATAACAAAAAAATTCTAGTTAAAATTCAGTTTCGGACAGTATAATATGATTCTTGGGCAACTAACTGTGATATATAAATGTTGAGCGCCAGGTGATTCAATAAAACAAAGAATGTACGATTAGACGCGTGACTAATTGTTTCACCAAAAGAAAATAGTTAAAAAGGGAGTGCCGTAGTTTTAAATTTCACAATCGAGGACGAACACAAACACTAAACATAAAACAAGTAAAATTACCATAATTGCAGTAATTCAAAGAAGGACGAGAAAATCAAGGAGTTTCCACCGAACTAAGTCACTGCTGCGGTCCTCAATTTGTCATAAAAGATTTACGTTACCTTCTCGTGTAAAAACTGTCGTAGAATTAAAAACTTTGGTAATATAAACAAAAATTTTCAATTTTAACCCTCGAGAAGTATTTTATAATGTAACGTAACTTTTGTTCGCAACTGTTTACATAAACCATAACGAAACTACAATTTTTTCTTCGGGGCAACATTTAATAAAAAAAAGTTGTTTAATATAAATTTTCTTAAGTAAGTAACAGGTGACAGCATTTAAGTTTTATATTTCTTAATATGTTGTACATAAAAGTTCGTGGTATAATTTCCTAATTTGCATTAATTTTTTATGTATTTGCATAGATATTATTTTCAGCTTAAGAATCTTTTTGTCAAAGTTGACTTGGTCCTAGGCACTTAGAGTTTTCGAATGTTTTTCTTATATGTAAATGATCCGTAACGAGTAACTTATAAAAATGCAAATTGGTCCGAAATTAAGTCGTTGGCATCAAATTAAGTTGTCGGGTATCGGTTTTATTACTTCAAATATTGCGCTTCTATGCCTATAAAATTTTGCTAAATTACTAAAATTATATTTTTATATCGACGTCTTCTTGACTTACAATTTTGTGAAAGTTAGTTTTTAACTTTTTTGGCTACAAGATTGATCTACATGTGCTGAACTGCAAGAACTATGTGTAAGGGTTTCTTGCATTACCCAAAGGAGTCGTTCGGAAGATTTACTGATGATGTAGTCGATTGAATTGTTTTGTTTTGTTAGACCTGAATTACACACAAAAATCTTGTTCGTATTAACTTTTCTGGGACACCTTATGAAATTTTCAGTTTTAGGTCGGTTTTAAAGGGGAATTTTGGGGGACGATTTGAAACTTTATGGTCATCGGATAAATTTAATGTTATTAATGCATTAATAATTCTAAATGTGCAATATATTTAATATGGTCAAAGGAGTGGAAATATCTTTTGAGGGTTTGAATATATGTATGCGTTTTAACCCTGATAATCATCACCCCCATGTGGATGTTCCCATGGTCATGAGGGTAAACCACGCTTATATCCTAAATGCGTCACCCTTGTTACAAAATCTTGTATGATTTAATTACACATTATATTTGCTCGTATAGTCGCTGTAATACAGATTACAGGTAATTACTCTGGGAAGATTTACTTCTAATGAGTAAAAGCGGCGTGGAATAGACAGGTATAATATTATTTTGCTTTAATGTCACCGCTCGACATAATATTCGAGGATAAAGGAGGAAATCTTTATGCTTAACCAAACAAACGCACATTTTAACATTTTACGCATATAGTCGTTCGCATTTCCACTTTCCAACGATTCGACTATAAAATACTGTGAATAATTTAACTTGCTGCGTAAACGAGTCAATTATGATTTTTTTCAAACAGCAAAACTTTTACGATTTATTGATATTCCGGAGAGTGTTGCCGTTTGAACATTAAACTTCAAAAATTCTTTCAATTTAATTTGAATTTTTTTTTCAGAACCCAACTTTGTCGGATCTTTTGAAATAGCCGAATACGTATTTTTCTTCTTTCGAGAAACTGCTGTCGAATACATAAATTGTGGTAAAAGTGTATATTCACGAGTAGCTCGCGTATGCAAAAAAGATACCGGCGGGAAGAACATTCTTGCACAAAATTGGGCAACGTATCTCAAAGCTCGTCTTAATTGTTCCATTCCTGGAGAATTTCCGTTCTATTTTAATGAAATACGTAAGTACATTTTACTAAATTTAAAATAATAAAAAAAGCATAATTTTCATTTCTACAGAGAGCATCTACAAGATTCCAGGGGATGATACTAAATTTTATGGAACTTTTACAACTTCCACAAACGGTTTAATGGGCTCAGCCATTTGTTCGTTTACGCTTTCAGCTATTCAAGAAGCTTTTAGTGGTAAATTCAAAGAGCAAGCTTCTTCGTCATCTGCATGGCTTCCTGTATTATCGGGACGCGTACCAGAACCTCGACCCGGTACCTGCGTAAATGACACCGAAACTCTTCCAGACACCGTTTTAAATTTTATAAGATCTCATCCTTTAATGGACTCGGCTGTTACGCACGAGAACGAAAAACCTGTATTTTTTAAACGCGACGTTTTCTTTACAAAATTAGTAGTGGATAGAATTAAAGTTGATCTTGGTGGAAGCATTTTGGAATACATAGTTTACTACGCCGGAACAAGTAAGTTGATCTTTTTAAAACTCACCATTAAAATTTAAATTAAACCTACCTCTTTTTAGATGATGGACGTGTTCATAAGATTGTCGAATGGCATAACGATAATGGCGATTCATCCTCGATTTTATTAGACGTTTTCGATATAACGCTGGAAGAACCAATACAAACCATGGAAATCTCTAAAAAGCACAAAACTTTGTATGTTGCGTCCGATCATAGAGTTAAACAAATTGATTTAGTTATGTGTAATCGTCGATATGATAATTGTTTGCGTTGCGTGCACGATCCATATTGTGGATGGGATAAAGATATGTCGATTTGCAAGCCCTACGCTCCAGGGTATGCAACTTTTTTTTTAAACAAAATCTCGTTCCTAAAGCAACTTTTTTGCAGTTTACTCCAAGACGTTTCCAACAGTACAGTCAACATTTGTGATAGTAGCGTTGTAAAGAAGAAGATGGTTGCAACTTGGGGTCAAAGTTTACACTTGGGATGTTTTCTGAAGATGCCTGCGGTATTGGCTTCTCAAACTATCACCTGGCATCATTATTCCAAGGATAAGGGACGCTATAAAATTAACTATAGGTAAGAGACCCAAAATGTTAACCATTCGCATCACTAACTTTTCTCACTTGTCTGCAGGCCTGAGAAATATGTAGAAACGTCAGAACATGGATTGATAATTTTATCAGTCACGGAAGCTGATGCTGGTCGTTACGATTGTTGGATGGGAGCTTCACTGCTATGTTCATACAACGTAACAGTGGACTCACATCGTTGTTCTGCACCATCTAAAAGTAATGATTATCAAAAGGTTTATTCTGATTGGTGTCATGAATTTGAAAAGTACAAATCTGCAATGAGGACATGGGAACGAAAACAAGCGGTAAGTTTTTGAGCAGTTTTCATTAACCATTCAATTAAGAAACAATTCATCACAGTACTTAAAAATTAGCTTATATTGAAACATCTTTTTCTTCCTAAAAATTTAAAATAAATTATGTTACTTGCAATAATAAAATTTGTAGGTCGAGTGGGTTAGCTTTTAAAAAATTTTACTTTCACGAAAAATTTCAAGGCTTGGGTCTTGAAATAACCGCTTGGCCTATCTTTGTAGTACAATTGCCATGCAAAATTAAATTATAATATTTCACTACTTCAAACTCCAGCTTCTTGTACTTGAATTGTTTTTATTGGTATATTATACCAATTTTTTCTGTCGTACTATCTCATTTTTAAGGGTCCCTACACATGACCATTCTCGTTCATTCCAGGAATGACGACTTATCAAACTAAAATATAAATTATTTTTATTTGTGTAACCAAAACTCATGCATAAGAATGTAATTGTGACTGAATGGGTTGTCGTGCAGTAAATATCAGCTTCCTCTGTGGGAATTTTCCTGAACAGTGTTGTTGGATACACCAATGGCCGCAGCGATCATCCTGATTGTCGTATTTCGAACTTGTATTTGAATTTAATCGAATCTTCTTAAAAGCACTTAGAAAACACTTACTCTAATTTCACTCTTTGCTTGCATTGTTTTTCAACTGTCTTTTTATATAATTGTAATTTATTTTCTTATTTGTTTCAGCAATGTCTTGCAAGACAAAATGATAGCGACCAGAACAACCATCCAAATGAAATACTTCGACCCTTATTATGATAGCTCGTGGAACACGGCCCGTTGGCCCTCACGCCCTTAGGAATTCCTTTATATTGGACTGTCATACTTTTTGTGTAAATCGTCATAGTTGAGTGATAAACTTATATTTGGTTAAAATGTTTACAATCAATCACTTGAAAGTGCCCTGATGTTTATTAGTGAAGGCACAAAAAGTTTAAAAATGGTGCATTTAAGTGATGAAAAAAAAATTGTTTTTGGATACCCAACAATAACGGACAGTTTAGTAGAGACTGACGAGAAGAGTTTTAAATATTTATATAATTTTACTAGTAGGTATCGTTAGTTATTTTTAATTTGCTACTTTTTGATTATTTCTTTTTCATAACATAAAATTTCCTGTACCTACATTCTAATTTTGTTGGCTTTTTTAATTTTTGATTGTAATGCACACGAATATTTATTAAAAACCTTGTAGGTCTGTGATATATGTGTATCGTAATGTGCGTAAAGTTATTATGCATATTTTTATTATTTCACACTTAAAAATGTACATATATATTATCTATTATATGAAATGCAGCTAATTGATAAGAAACGATTTGAAAATGGACCAAAGTGAACGGACTTTTGTTGACACAAAAAAATGAATATAAAATAAAAACACCGACGATGTATAGTTTAATGCATATTTAATAAAGCAATACTTTCGCTTGTGATGGTCCCTTACTTAAAAACGAAGAAAATTTATTATTATTATTATTGTATAATGCAGATTCCTACGTATGCCAATATTTATCTGTTACAATGTTATATACTTTTAGTGTCAAAAAAATAAATATTTTTTAGTATTCTGAAAAATATTCATATCTGTGTATATTTATATTTTATAGCGGGGGAATCACCCAACCTGTACATTTAAAATTTACGGATTCTCGCCTAACTGCGCATATTCTTTTTAAACAAAATACATTTTTAAGTAAGACACTGTATATTTTTTTATTCCGATAGCGGAACTACAATTTTTTTCGATTTGTATTACTTATATTTCTCTGTACCTATAGTAAATATTGCAGAAGATATTAATATTTTTATGTATAATAAAACATCATTTAGGTGTAGCAGATCGAAAGAGATTTTATTTCTACGTTGGAAGTATTCAAAAATATACAGTGTACAAATTTTTTTTTAGAAAGACCACACTAAACAATAAAAATTAATTAGATCAGGAAAAACATTTTCCAAAAACAATATGTATTTTAACCTCGTCAACTTTTAATGGTTAATTGGGTGAATCCCCTACACAAGGTGTTTCAAAATTCGTGCTATTTTTGTTAAAACTCGACAGGAAGAATTGGGAAATGAGGTAGGATTATTCCAAATTTGCAAGTTGCTTGGATCTCATCATAACTAGACCTTTTTATTCTTCTTCATTTCCAAAAGTAAAATGAAACCTAATTTGAAACACTTTGAAGCGAACTTATTTGTTTTGTATTCTAGACAATCACAAATTAGCATGTTTTATTTGAAGAAAACAAACTGTTATTGTTTGTACATTTAAGGTTTTATTTATAAGTGTAAATAAAAAAAATAATAGCTGGCGTTGTGTAAAATCTGCATTAGCGTCAGAAGAATGAATTTAATGGGATGGAAGTTTAATATTTGAAAACGTTTTAGGAAAAGAACTTGTTTAATCCAATAAATTTGTAAATACATGTGTACAACTATTAACAATTAATTTATCCTATATTATGTAGAAATGGCATTTTCTGGAGCTGTGCATCAATTTTCTAAAAAGACAATTTTATAAATTCGAGTTAAGTAAGACTGTAAAATGCGGAATTTTTAAAATTCTTGAGATTCCAAAGAAAAAACGAAGAATAATAACTAAAATTCTCGAGCAATTTTATACATTCTGTGTATTAATAGTTTTTTTTTATTATAATTTGTACAAGTATTATGATATTGCATCGTGAGTTGATGTAAATATTGAACTATTTTAGTTAGTTAATATGTAGAAAGCATATTATACCGGCAAGCTATTTAATTTATTTTGTATTAGGAAATTTAATTTAATTACCTCTTTTGTTACTTAAACATAGCTTGACTGCCGATAAATTTAAATTAGAATGTAAATAAATATTCTGATTATGAAACATTTCATTGTTATTTTATTACCACTAAATTTAAACGTGAAAAGAAAATATAAATTGCTTCTGTGAAGTGATTCATAAGTTGGCTTAGCTTTTATTTAGTCTTAAAGATTTAACATGTCTTGTAATAATACCTATGTAACAATAGATCGATCCATTTGTTTACATTTATGTAAATATTACCTTCATCTTTACAAAAAAAAATCAGTGCAAAACCTCTTAACGGAGCTTAAATTCTGTTAACCTATTTCTCATTTACCTCTAACTAATAAAGTAAATATTAATGAAATCACTTTTGTTTATACCTAATACAAATTAATCTAGACTAAATCATAGACTATCAATGCAGACAAACTTTTCACAGAAGGATGGATTTCCCAAAAACATTACTTTGATCTAACTTCTTCTTCCAAAAGACTGATTTAGATTTTACTACTCATAATTGGATTACCTAAAATTTCACCAAACCGTTTAATTTAACGGAATAAATCTTACTTTTAAAAAGAATTAAGCAATATCGTAAGTATTCCATTTAATTTTTATTGCCATTTTCAGTAAAAATGTTACACAAATTTAGCAAATAAGTATAAAAATAACACAACATTCTTAACCTTCCAGTAGTCGCGTGAAATTTCAAGACGCGAGTAGTCGCGCCGGTCTGTGAGACCGAATACCTAATTTGCCTAAAATCTACTACAATGGAACGTAAGATACATTTGGGGCTAATAAAAAGTCCTTTTTAAAAAGATATTTCATTTATTAGTACCAAACGGAGAATAGGATGTATGACTTATCATAAGTCGATTACAACGAATACTGCGGAAAGTGCATGGGTTCAACATGCATCTTTCCCATGCATAATCAGCTTTATTAGAATTACCTCATTACAGAAATCTGAGGTGTTGGTTAATGACATAATCTTAACTCCTCCCAACCTAAGAGAAAAATTATAGTTGAATACACTTAATTTTTTAAATTAATATCCTCTAACGGATTCACAATTTCAGATTTTAGTTTTTTGTTAATTTTTTCTTTTAGGTGTGGATAAAATTTTAAAGTTAAATACACAATTACAATAACAATTATAATGTAACTAAAAATGGTATACAAACTGATATTATCATAATGAAAGGTTAATGTTTTTATTGACGAAATTTTTCTTTTTGAATTAATTAGTTGTTTATCCAATTCTTTTACTGCATCCAGATTAATGTCATCCAAATGAATTGGTTCGATGTTCAAATGAATATGATTTTTTTTCAGTAGTTATTTCTACTGTTGGTATTTTAAAATGTTTAACATGCGGGTTTAAATTATGGTATGTCCTTAAAACTAGTTTATCAATTTTTAAACTACAATATTTTGGAATTGTTACAATATATGTTCCATTTAATACTACTTTTTCAACTACGTTTGAACAATTACTAGAAACTAAGGTTGCTTTAACAGTAATAATTAACCATTTGTTTTTTGATAATTTTTGAACTTTAGTTTTTGTTAAGTAACTATCCCGAAATTCACAATTTTTATAATTTTCACTAAAATTAATTAAATCGACTTCACATGGATTATTTTTTGTTATTAAATTAGTAATTTGTTCACTGCACAAATAATTTAACCGATTGATTTCTTTACACATTTCGTCACTAGATCCATATTGTTTATCGTTCAACATTAGGTAAGGGAATTTTGGAATTATAATTTTGTAATAGGATTCTTGCAACACAGGTGAGGAATAAAGTTTATAATAATCATATGAATTTTGTTCTACTAAAGGAATTTCTAAAATGAATATTATTTGTTCTTGACGTATATAACCTTTGATGTTTATAATCGAATAGTAAGTGTTAAGATTCTCTTCATCGAAATCATATGGCAATTTTAAATTTGTCAACCTGGAATTTATTTTTGACAATTCGGATTTCAATTCGTCGTGCATAATTATCGACGGGTGTAATGAATTTAATTTAGCAAATGTAATAGAGTTTTCCACATTATCTACAATTTCTATTATTATATCTAGAGCTGAAATTAATTGATTAGAAATAGTATTTAGAATTACAAAACTATCAATTTCATTAAAATATAGAGTGGTAACATTTTGCATTACCTTAGCAATTTCGTTTATTCGGGATTCTAGCAATATTTGATTATGTTGTAATTTGGTCATTGATTCATTGAATACGTGCAAAGCTTTATCAGTAATACTAAGTTGTTGTTCGGCTATTTCTTTTATTTGATCTTGGTTTTCTTTGATTTTCAAAATGGCAGTATCGTATTTCTCTGCGTCTGAATTGTCTAAATTACCCGTGATGGCTTTCCATAACGAGCCTAAACCGTTTATCAATCCGCGCTTGGGACGTTCATTATTATCCGAACTTATGGTCATTTGCTTAAATTTAGTTTTAACTTGTAACAACTTATAATCTAGTAAATATCTATAAGTAAACATTTCGTTAGCATAAGCTGCTCCATACGTGGTCTCATGAAATGAATTGTTTAACTTATGGTAATTATCAACTAATTTATTTAATTCTAATCGTAAACTGGATAAATCATAAATTTGGATTAAACTCCAATAATCAATCACATTTTGGGCTATACCTAATTTCAGTGGAAGTAGTACATGATTGTTCGAAATTTGATCTATTTCTACATTGTCACATTTTGAGATGTGGATGGTTGTGGTGAAAATGGTGATTGCGGTGATAGCGATGGTGACGTGTCTGGAACAATTGGTTGTCTTAAATTTTTTAAATGAACTCTTCGACCTTTATTTTTATCTGAACCTCCAACTTTTTGTATTATCGCTTTATTATTTGGTAACAAGGTTTTTAATATAAATGGACCGCTAAATTTTTCACCTGTTTTGTTTCGCTTATATTTGTAACTTGTTTCATATACAACTTGTCCTTCTTTAAATGGATTACTAACATCTATATTTCTTTTGTTCACAACTCTCTCTTTATTTTGTATTAAATTTTCGTTGACCCTATCATATGTTAGTGCTAGTTTTTCTTTATGTTTTTGCATATACTCACTGTACATTTGTTTGTCATAAAATAGATCGTAAGGATCTCCTAATTTTGTGTGACCTAAAGTTAATTCCAATGGAGTTAAGTTTGTACTGGAGTGTATCGAGTTATTGTAAGCTATAATGGCGTATTTCACTAGGGTAGTTATTGGATCATTATAATTTGTTTTTAGTAACCTAATATGTTCTGCCAAAGTGCTATGGAATCTTTCAATATTGCCATCCGACTCCGGGTGGTGGGGTGTCGTGAAATGAATTTTTATTTTGTGTGATTCAAGCAATTCTTCAATTATGTGATTGTGAAATTCTAAACCTTGATCCGCACTAATCGTTTCAGGGGTTCCATAAAATGAAAAGTAATTAATTAACGCGTTCAGTATATCTACAGCATTTTTTGATTTAATTTCTATTGCTTGACCTAACTTTGTAAAAGCATCAACTATGGTTAAAAATTTAATGTTTTCCGCCGTGTAAACATCGATATGTAATTTTTCAAAAGGACGGTGTGGAGTATCCGTTAACATCATTGCAATTTTGGGTGGATTTCTTTCATATTTACTTTTCTTGCATTTTGTGCAATTAGCGATAAATTTTGCTACATGTTCTTGCATGAGGGGAAAATAATATTTTCGTTGTAGTTGTTTTAACGTTTCCGAAATACCACGGTGGTTAGTTTTACCTTCATGTTGATTTCGAATAGCTATATCTATGTCGTCTTGCTCATTGAGAATTTCTCGTCTTTCTGTGCAATAGATTAACTCGGGACCCGTTGCATTAAATAATTTTTGAACCACTCGATTAAACTGCTGAAACATATTTTCCGTTTCAAAATAAACATAATATTTTTTTGATTCTGTAGTGTATTCTTTTAAAAATTTAATAATGCTTTCTTCATCATTACTATTTATCTGAACATGATATCGTTTAATTTTACCTATGGTCTCTATTTTGACTGGTTGCATTTGTGAATGTACCTCATATATGAAATATTGATTCGGTTTCGAATCAATTACATCTTGGCATATTTTTATACTCGCGATTTCTTTATTTTGACTAACCGAATGAACCGTTTCTGAATCATCTAATCGTTCTACAATTTCATCTAATTGATCTACAGACATGACGTTATCTTCAGAAGGACCTTCTTCTAATAATATATCACGTAATAAATTTTCATTATCATCGTAATTGTTTATTACAGATTCATTTTCTATCGCGTTTATATCTATTGGTAAATTATCATTATGATCATTTTTTGGTAGATAATATATTAATACATTAAACTGATCTCTAAAAACGTAATTAATCATTGGTTGTACTTTTTCATATTTTAATTTATCTAATCCGCATCCTAATTTTGGCATTGCTAAATTCCTAATTTTATTTTTTTCACAAAAATCTTTTAAACTAACTAAACATTTAAACAGGTTTTCATATGTGGGTTTATCATAATATTTATCCTTTGTAATTAAATAAAATATATATCTATTATCTTTTTGTAAATAGACAAAAGACTGTACTTTCGGTTTTTGATTTTTTAAATTTTGTACTTGTCCGAATGTTTGTTTAAAGTCCAATGCGATGCCCGCATTCATATGTAAGTCACTACTGACACAATGACATAATGAAAACTTTTTCGGTGTTTCTAAAAGATTTCCTACTTTTTCTACCACAGTGGGCGACTTAGGAATTTGTTTATTAAAGAAATTCATTTCAAAATTAACGAAATTTCTATCATTTTTATTATCAATTTCAATTCTACTTAATGCATCTGCGTTACTATTTTGGATACCCTTTTTATAAATAATTTCGTAATCATACTCTTCTAGTTTTATTTTCCAACGTTGTAATTTTGAGTTTGGTTCCTTTAATTTTGATAAATAAACCAAGGGACGATGATCTGAATAGATAATAAATTTTCGTCCATACAAATAAGGTCTAAAATATTTAACTGCCCAAACTATCGCCAATAGTTCCTTTTCGATGGTACTATATTTTCTTTCTGATTCATTTAAAGTACGTGAGGCGTAGCAAATGGGTTTATCTGACCCTACTGGTCCTTGTGAGAGAACAGCCCCTATGGCTACGTTAGAAGCGTCCGATGTAACTACAAAGGGTTTCTCAAAATCTGGGTACTGCAATATTGGGTGATTAACCAAAATATTTTTACATCTATTAAATGCTTCCATGAATTCTTTAGTATGTTCAATTTTATGACCTTTTTTTAAACAAATAGTTAAAGGTTTAGTGACCTTAGCATAATCTTTAATAAATTTTCTATAATAACCTGTCAATCCTAAAAATCCTTTTATTTCTTTTGTCGTTCTAGGAGGTGGGTATTTTATTACAGCTTCAATTTTAGCTGGATTGGGTTTCACACCTTCTGGCGTAATAACATGACCTAAAAATTGCGCTTCCTTTTTCAAAAATTCTGATTTATCCATTTGGATTTTAAAATTTGCGTTTCTGAGCCTATCGAACACCATTTTTAATTTTTCAATATGTTCTTGTAATGACGTAGAAAATATTACTATGTCATCTAAATAAACTATACAAGCTTCATTTTGAATTCCGCGTAAAATATTATCTATGACGCGTTGAAAAGTTGCAGGAGCATTTTTTAACCCGAAGGGCATTCGTTTATATTCGTAATGTCCTCGCGGTGTTGAAAATGCCGTTTTTTCTCGATCTCGGGGGTGCATTTCAATTTGATGGTACCCCGACGCCAAATCTAATGTAGAAAAATAAGAACATTTACCTAGTTTGTCTAGTATATCGGAAATATGTGGGAGGGGATATTTATCGTCAACGCATTTATCATTCAATGCTCTATAATCAATTACCATTCGAAATTTTTGTATTCCCGACGCGTCTAGTTTTTTTGGAACCACAATGACCGGGCTTGACCAGGCACTTTTAGAATGCTGAATAATGTCATTCGCTAATAGTTCTGTAACCTGAGCCTCTACTTCTTTTTGTTGTGCATGAGGCATCCTATACGCTTTTTTAAATACCGGTACGTTATCATTAGTTTTTATTTCGTGTTTTACTATATGCGTAAATGACAAAGGTAGACGGTCACAATAAAAAATGTCCCTATACTCATAACATATTTTTCTAATCGCTTTATTTTCTTCTTCATTTAAATGATCTAATCTAAGATTTTTTAAATTTTCTTTTAATAACCTATCGACTTTATCGTCGCCATTTAATTCGTTTCTATTGGTCATTTCGACATTATCCGTTTCAATTACATTTAATGGTTCTACAGTTACTAACTTTTCCGTTTCATTGCTATTGGTAATACTAATAATGGCTTCACGATTTTTTACTGTAACTAAACATTGCGGGATTTCGACCCCTTGTACTATTTGTTTATATTCAATTATTCCTAAATTTAAATTTGTGTTTACGGGAACTTTTATAATTTGTTGTTGACGCGGTTGTAATCGAAACTGTTTCGGTTTCAATTGTTCAAAATATATGGGGATCACATTATTTTTCGTACACAAAATATTCTTTTTTAAATCAATATTCGCGTCCAAATATTTCAATAAATCCATACCAATTAAACCATCGTAATTAGGATTAAAATCAAATATACAAAAGTTAAAATATTCTTTAATATTAAAAATGTTAGGTAATGGTATCCTTGCTATAAATTTATGAAATGAAGTTTTATGTGCTGTTCTAATTTTGAAAGGTGATTCTTTAACATAATCTTTATAATATCTTTTTACAATTTTCGGATGTATCAGGGTTTTCGAGGACCCTGTATCGATCATAAATTTTAAATTTAAGTTAGGAATTTTTATATAAGGTAAAGTGGACGTGTTAATATTAGAAATATCAATTACGTTTGATCGGTTACCGGCTCTGCCATTTGAAAATTTTGATCGTCTTCAAATTCATGTTGAAACAATTCTTCCGATTTAAAATTTGATCTGCTATTTTGAGGTTCGCGCCTCGTATTTCCCGCTCTAGTATTTCCCGACGACGTGTCCATTGGTTCTGGGACAAAACGTCTTGTCACGGTAGTTTTTTGACCGTTATTATTATTGAATTGCCTATTTTGATAATTTGGATAATTTCCATTATTTTGATAATTTTGATTCGGACGATAATATGATTGGAATGGCTTGTTAAAATTATTATTATTTGATCTATAATTTGAATGTGATGCAAAGTTATTTTGCCTTGCATTACCTGAATTATTATAATTATTATTGTTGGGCAATCTTTGATTAAAATTATTATTTGTTTGATTATAATTAAAAGGTTTATTCTGATTATATGATGGTTTAGAGTTACTGTTCTTATCACTTCGTTGATGGTTATGACCTCTCGGTTCATACGAGTTTACTTTATTATTAGATTGCTGCAATAAATTATTTTTTGTATATGAAAAATTTTCTTCCTCTATTACTAAACTAATTGCAATTTCTAAAGTTTCTGGTTTTTGTAATCTGATAGCCAAACTACTTTGCAACCCTCGTAAGTAAGCGTCTAACGCTTGACTTTCGTAAATTTGCGTTTTTAAAGCCCTAATATCTTCATCAACTTCAGTTAACTGTAATTTGGTAAGTAATAAACTTAAAATGTCTTGACAGCGATTGCCAAAATTTACAGCACTTTCATTTTTGTACTGTCTAAGTTGTAATAAATCTCCAACCAAACATTTTTCATCTCTGGAATCGGAAAAGAATCGCAATAATAATGCCTTTATCTCATTCCAATTACTCAGACTACCTCTAGACCCAATTAAATCTAAAGCCCTATTTTTAAGTTTTCCAATTATCGCTCGTAATAAAAATTGATTCTGTGGATTATTTATATTTGCACGATCAGTGAAAGTATTTAATAAATACTCACTAGCATTTATAAAAATTGGCAAACTTGCCGAATTCCCACTAAATTCGGGAATTGAATCAATGTGAAACTTTTCAACTTTCGGAGTTGCCATTGTGACTTCTCTTCTGAGAGGACTCCTATCTCTTACTGTTTCGTTTTCTGGCATGAATTCAAACTTTTTTTTTTATTTATTAGTTACGTACGCAAAATTCAAATAATATTCTTTCTTTAAAAAAAATTAATTTTTTTTATTTTTAATGATGACACGTAGTACGCGTGTGTATAAAATACGATTTTATATTATTGAATCGTAGACATATAATTATTATAAAAAATTATTAGGATAAAAATTTTCACTTACAGGAGTTGAACCATTATTTTTATCTTCGTTGTTGTTTCGAACTCGATGGCCTCCAATTCGGCGATGTCGTCCGTGTTGTGGTCACCAGCTTCGAACTTCAGGGTGGGGTTAGTGGAATTGACGATCTGCAATTCGGCGATGTCGTCCCAATTGTAGTTTCCAATTTCACTTGTTGAATTGTGTGTCCAATCTTCGCGATTTTGTCGTCGATTGAACTTTAACTTTCCGTTGAAACAATAATTTCGACGATGCACTTCGATAATTATTATTTACAACTCTAATTTTGCAGATTCGAATGTTTTAGTTAATCGTTAAAACGAACACAATAAATTCGCGATTTTTGTCGAAAATACTGTACTAAAACAATCCTGTACCGACTGCGCCAGATACATTTGGGGCTAATAAAAAGTCCTTTTTAAAAAGATATTTCATTTATTAGTACCAAACGGAGAATAGGATGTATGACTTATCATAAGTCGATTACAACGAATACTGCGGAAAGTGCATGGGTTCAACATGCATCTTTCCCATGCATAATCAGCTTTATTAGAATTACCTCATTACAGAAATCTGAGGTGTTGGTTAATGACATAATCTTAACTCGTATTTTTGGGAAAAATCACATGGGAACATTTTACCAATATAATAAATTAACATAAAAAAAGATAATTGAACTGAATTGGTCCATTTTCTCAAATTTAGCTAATTTTTTAGAAAAATATGTGTTTTGTAAATACTTCACTTTATTTAGTCAGATAAAAAAAAATAAAAACTGCAAATAATTTTATTTTTTCAAATAACCAAAATATAATTCTTATAGAGTAATGAAAAGTAACATGAACATTTTTAATCAATTTCAAAAGCATTTTTTCGGCACTCTTCGCAAATGCCATTTATATGCCCCAAGCACAAATATTTATTACATTTGTAACATTGAAATCGTGTTTTCCGGTTTTTCTTCATCGAACAGTATGAACATCTTCATGGTAAATCTATATTTGAAGCATCGGGTTCGATATTTACTCCAGAAATTTCTTGGAGTCGAAATCTCAGGCTTCGAGGAATATTAGTCATAGCAGCACGTACTGCCAATTGCGGTTTGATTAATTCGTTGGCCAGTTGTCTTAAATAATTTCTTCTCAGAACATTCTTGCCAGGGTTGTTTGAGATATAAATAATTTGCGAATTTATACCAGCTATATTCAAGAGAGCTATATTCAAAAAGTTACACGAGTGGTCGCGCCGGTCTCTCAGACCGAAAGTGGGTATATATGGTTATAAAATAACCACCACTGGAAGTACTCACTATAGTACTACCCCTTCGTCTAACGCAATTGAGAAGGTACATAAAGGTTGAGGTCGCTGCGTCTTTGTTTTTAAAAATAGGACCAATAAAAGTGCATTGTCGGTCTCACAGACCGGGCGCGACTACTGGAAGGTTAACTTTATTAGTATTGCTATCTTTTGGTTCTTCCATTATCATTTTTTAATTACTACACATCTGATGATTCTAATGTACATCGCAAAAATAATGGATATTTCAAACCCCCTATGTGAATACACCCCTTATAACTTATGGTTGCGAACTTAAATACAAGTGCTAAATGTCCTAAATTAATAAAATTAAAAATCTTCCAAATTTTGTGTATTTCTAGTGCCAAAAAGATTAAAATTGGAAAATCTCGATTATCTCGCTTATATCGAAAGATATCGCAAAAATAATGGATTTCTCGATCCCCTATCGGAATACACCCGTAAAACCTATCTTCCAAACTTAAAAAACAAGTTCTGAATGTCCTAAATTGAAAAAATTAAAAATCTTACCAAATTTTGTGTATTTTTAGTGCCAAAAAGACTAAAATTGGAAAATCTCGATTATCTCGCTTATATCGAAAGATATCGCAAAAATAATGGATTTTTCGATCCCCTATCGGAATACACCCGTAAAACCTATGCTTCCAAACTTAAAAAACAAGTGCTGAATGTCCTAAATTGAAAAAATTAAAAATCTTACCAAATTTTGTGTATTTTTAGTGCCAAAAAGACTAAAATTGGAAAATCTCGATAACCGTAAGAGACATCGCAAAAATAATGGATATTTCAAACCCCCTATGTGAATACACCCCTATAACTTATGGTTGCGAACTTAAATACAAGTGCTAAATGTCCTAAATTAATAAAATTAAAAATCTTACCAAATTTGTGTATTTTTAGTGCCAAAAAGACTAAAATTGGAAAATCTCGATTATCTCGCTTATATCGCAAAAATAATGTATTTTTCTATCCCCTATCGGAATACACCCGTAAAACCTATGCTTCCAAACTTAAAAAACAAGTGCTGAATGTCCTAAATTGAAAAAATTAAAACTCTTACCAAATTTTGTGTATTTTTAGTGGCAAAAAGACTAAAATTGGAAAATCTCGATAACAGTAAGAGACATCGCAAAAATAATGGATATTTCAAACCCCCTATGTGAATACACCCCTATAACTTATGGTTGCGAACTTAAATACAAGTGCTAAATGTCCTAAATTAATAAAATTAAAAATCTTACCAAATTTTGTGTATTTTTAGTGCCAAAAAGACTAAAATTGGAAAATCTCGATAACCGTAAGAGACATCGCAAAAATAATGGATATTTCAAACCCCCTATGTGAATACACCCCTATAACTTATGGTTGCGAACTTAAATACAAGTGCTAAATGTCCTAAATTAATAAAATTAAAAATCTTACCAAATTTGTGTATTTTTAGTGCCAAAAAGACTAAAATTGGAAAATCTCGATTATCTCGAAAACGGTAAGAGATATCGCAAAAATGATAGATTTTTCGATCCCCTATCGGAATACACCTGTAAAAGCTATGCTTCCAAACTTAAAAAACAAGTGCTGAATGTCCTAAATTGAAAAAATTAAAAATCTTACCAAATTTTGTGTATTGTTAGTGCCAAAAAGACTAAAATTGGAAAATCTCCATTATCTTCAAAACCGTAAACCCCTTTGAATTTTTTTCAGCCCAAAAAGTCTCCAAAAATATTTAGTTACTACTATCGATAGTAAAAAATAATTAGTAACTAATTATCGATAGTCAAAGAAGTTTGATAATTCCTATCAGTAATCTCAAGTGCTAAATCCGCTACTGGAACGAATACTACAAAAGCAGTGAACAAATTTTAAGTTTTTGAGGAGGTAAATAGTAAGTTTTATTTTTAAAATTTTGAAACTATTTAAATTTATAAAATATATTTAAAATGGTTAGTTTTTAATTCGTGGTAATAAATTAGTAGGAATATTTTAATAATTTACGAATTATTATTATTATTTAAGTATTATTCGTAAATTATTAAAATAATTCCTACCAATTTATTTAAATTTATTACTATTAAAGCCAGGAACACTACAAAAATAGTTAACAAATTTTATTCGCCAAGGCAACGATTTCCAAATCGGGAGACGCGTTTCTCTGAGAAACAAAATCTTGTTGTAAAAAAAAAAGTTTTTATTGTATAAATTCACGCTTAATATTATTTACAATACAGCAATCAAACACTTACAATCTAAAACAAAAGAAGACCTACCCAGTCTCTTATAATCACTTCGATTATTATCTGAAGGTCTTGCAATTTAATCGTTAAATAATGAATATTAAGGAGAAAATTATCACAAATATATTTAAAGCAATTAGATACATTTCCTTTATTTTCATTATGGCTAATGTGACTTATTTTTTCTTACTGCTGTGGTTGTATTTTGTTGCTCTGTGCCGATAAACTGATGGGTCTTTCCTTTTATTTGCCTCTTTAAGGTCATTAAGTTTATTTAGCATAACTTCTGGAGATATTTTTCTCCTTCTTATTCTCCGTTTTAGTGCCTCCTCTAGCTCCCTTAAAACTTTAGAACATTCCTCCTTCATTGCAGCACTGTCGGACTTACTTTTCTTACTTTTTCTTGAACTGTTTTTGGTTGTTTCACTGTTACTACTTTTACTAGCTTCTTTTTTGTTACTTTCAACTGGCAAGTCCGTTGTGGTTGTCTTTTTATATTTTTCACTGCACTTTTTAGCCGTCTCACGTTTCTCATCGGTGTCAACTGGTAGACACCTTTTGGATGATTTCTTTGCTTGATCGTCGACTTGTTTACTTGTGGTTTCTGGTGGTTCAGCTATTTTTTGGTGGTTGGCAACTGGTGGACTTCTTTTGGACGTTTTCTTTGCTTGGTCATCGACTTGTTTACTTATGGTTTCTGGTGGTTCGGTAATTTTTTGATGGCTGGCAACTGGTGGACTTCTTCTAGACGATTTCTTCGCTTGGTCATCGACTTGTTTACTAATAGTTTCTGGTGGTTCAGTTACTTTCTGATGGCTGGCAACTGGGAGACTTCTTTTAGACGATTTCTTTGCTTGGTCATCGACTTGTTTACTTATAGTTTCTGGTGGTTCGGTTACTTTTTGATGGCTGGCAACTGGTGGACTTCCTTTAGATGATTTCTTTGCTTGGTCATCGACTTGTTTACTTATGGCTTCTGGTAGTTCAGCTATTTTTTGGACGCTGACAACTGGTGGACACCATTTTGACGATTTCTTTGCTTGATGATCGACTTGTTTACTTATATTTTCTGGTGGTTCAGCTGTTTTTTGTATTTTACTGACAGGCTCTTCTTCTTCTTCGCTATCGATGGTTGGACGCTTTTTACCTTTTGTCTTGGCCACATTTTCAGTTTCTTCACCTTTGATTTCAACACTTGTTACATTTATGGTTATGTTCAGCAAGATATATTTAGATTCGCTATTATTCGTATTTATAAGACATTGAATTGCTCCAATTATAGAATTCGATAAGCTTTCATCCGCGATTTCCTCTTTTCGCACAACTTTCCTAATAGTCAAAGTCGATTCGGAAAGAGGCTTTGCAGTCATTTTATAATTTAAAAATAAAAAGTGGTAAATATTTATTACTTTTCTTCGACCCTCTTATTTAAAATTTTAATGAAAAGTTTTAAAACAGGCCAAGTAATTTTCGCCACCAAAATTTTAAAATACATAACCTTAAAATATCTCGTGTTTATTCACAGTGGCGTACGACCTAATCGAGGTTTAAAAGAACGGGGTGTCAAAACAGAGTCAAAGCACCCATTCTTTAGTATCAAAGTTCTCATCAGAAAATGAACTTATATTCATTAGGGGTCGGCAACCCGCGGCCCGCACGGTTGATTAACCGTAGAGGTTACTGTGTTTATATTTAGGTAGGTACTTTGTTTAATTTAAACTGGGTGCACTTTTTGATTGTTATCCTCATTGCCTACTATGTCTGTTTGCACAGCCATATACATTGCAATTATTGGAACTGTGATAGCATCTCTTGTTCTGTGTGCCAATTAAAGTTACGGGTACTTTTTCAGAATCCATAACCTGGCCTTCGCATAAAATGAGAGCTGGTCTATTAACATCGTGGCAAACAAACTGGAGAGGTCATCTCTGGATTGTGACGGACTCTGGTCTCTGTTTGGGTCAACCCTCTCATTAGGGGTTGCGGCTCAAAGAGAAGTTTTCGTTTCAGCAGTACAAAAGCATCTTTTTAAAATTTTTAACTTTTAATCTAAAATAGCTATTGACCTTGAAAATCTAAATTTTTAGCTATTTTTGCCCTACCAACATGGATTTTGATATGTAAAAAAAATTAATTATTTTCCTTGTTTCAAAATGTTCTTTTTACATGGTAAAACACAGATTTACTTTATAATCGCTTTAAAATTATATATTTATACTTTTACGCGCCCCTTGTGAAGACACCCTGTACTTTTGTTAATAATCTACGGAACACCATGTATATAGTAATCAATTAGATAGTTTGTCCTCGTTTATTAGTTCATTTGTAAGCACACCATTGAAAACTGTCAAATTTAAAAACGTGTTTGTTGGTTATTTAAAAGTATTAACAAAAAACATTAGTGAATTGCAGTTTTGAAGGTAAATTTATTATTTTATACGACAAAATCTACCTTTTCCGTTAATTTTTGTTAACAATAAAAACATTGAAGTAATAAACTTTTAACCCTACTTTTCAAATTTAGTAATTTACATTCGCAATGGGTAAGAAGAGGATAGGACGTTCTGTGAAACGTAATCCAAATAGAGCAGGAGAAGCAGAAGAATTGATAAAAGCACCCCATTCTTTTATCATACATAAAGGAGTCCCAGGTGGAAATATCATAGAACTCACACGAGACTTTCGAAAGTTGATGGATCCTTTCACTGCTAAAAATTTACAAGTACGTACGACTTGAAACTTTTATAGAATTTCTAATGTTTGTTTTTAGGAGCGTAAAAAGAATAAACTCAAAGATTTTGTTTCTCTTGCTGGTATGCTTCACGTGACTCACATGTGCATATTCAGTCATACCGAAATTGGAACTTACTTTAAAGTTGCTAGGATGTCTCACGGGCCAACTTTAACGTTCAAAGTGAACAGTTTTTCCTTATCCCGTGATGTAATTTCATCACTTAAAAAGCAAGTTGTTATTGAGCGAGCGTTTAAACATTCACCTTTGGTTATTTTGAATGGGTTTAGCAGTGAGGATTCGCATATGAAATTAATGGCTTCCACCTTCCAAAATATGTTTCCAACAATTAATTTAACAAACGTGAGTAGATATTACATTAACTGAGGTTTTATCAACTTGAATTTTGAACTTTTAGGTTAATTTAAATGATATCAGACGATGTGTGATGTTAAATTACAATTCAGCAAACCATACGATTGATCTTCGACACTATGTAATTAAGGTTGCACCAGTTGGAGTTGCTAGAGGTGTTAAAAAAATGGTACAAGGCAAAATACCAAATTTGGCTAAATGTACTGATATATCAGACTTTTTAACCAAGTAAGTTGAATCATTTTCATACTTGCACATTTTTATTTTCTATGCAACTTTAGGACTGGTTTTGTATCAGAAAGTGAGATGGAAGAAGATGTCAACAGTCATGTAACTCTGTCACAAAAATTAATTTCAAGAGGCAGCATTGAAGAGGGTAAATCTGCAATAAAATTGAGCGAATTGGGGCCTCGTTTGACCCTCGAATTGATGAAGATTGAGGATGGTTTGTTAGATGGGGAGGTACTTTACCACAATTTCATAACTAAAACGGATGAAGAATTGCTTGAATTACAAAAGAAACTTGAAACTAAAAGGTATGTAGGGACAGATTTGGGATTATATAAAACTTTGGTGATCACAATTTAACTTTTGATAATAACAAAAATGTTACAGAAAACTAAAAATTCAACGGAAATCTACTCAAGAGGCCAACAGAAAACGTAAAGAAGCAGAGAAGGAAAAACATAAGCAACAATCTATGAAGGGAATACTAAAGAAAAAGGAAACAGAAGGAGGAGGAGAAGAAGAAGTTGTTGATGATGATGCAGAATATTACAGACAGGAAGTTGGAGAAGAACCAGATGAAGGTAAACCACAATACTTCATCAATCCTTTCTTAAATTTTATTTTCCAGAATTATTTACTGGTCAAGAATCACGAGGGATGAAACGTCCAAAAACTTTCCACGATTATAAAAACAATAAGAAACCCAGATTTGATAACAAAAAAGATGACGGTTTTTCCAGAGAAAGAAACAACAAATTTGGTGATAAAAGAGATGACAGTTTCTCCAGAGGAAACAAAAACAAATTCGGTAACAAACGAGACGCAAGTTTTTCTGGTGGAAGAAAGAACAAATTTGATAACAAAAAAGATGGCAGTTTTTCTGGTGGCAGAAAGAATAAATTTGGTAACAAAAAGGATGGTGGTTTTTCTGGTGGAAGAAAAAACAAATTTGGCAATAAGAGAGATGATAGTTTTTCCAGAGGAAAAAAGAATTCGAAGCCAGGCTTTAAAACGAAATCAAATTTTGATAAAACGAACTCTGCAAATCGGGATCATCGACCAATCGGTGGTCAAAGAAGAAAATAACTTAACTTGTTGATTTGTTAATTATTTAATAAAAAAAGTAACCGTATAAAAAACCTTATTTTTTAGAATTGAGTTTTTCTAATGCTCTCAGTCGTCCTTGTTCTTTCAGTGCAGCTTTTTTTGTCCTCCTTTCTTGTCTGGTTTCATCCCTCGCTTGAAAATACTTAACACGGAAATCTACCACTTTGTTGCATGTTTCATCGTCACTTTCACTTGGTTCTTTTATTTTTTCGTACGTTAGCAGTCTCCTTGATGTGTATTTACTTAAAACTTGTTCACTGTTTGCTACCAAAGTTAAGCAGGTGTGTCTGGGCAAGCCTTCCACTGAATAATCCTCTCTACAGTTGAACAAGAAGTTGGAATAAAATTTTGAATTGAAAGACTAAATAAAAAGTTCACCTGAAAATTGGAAACCAGCACACCAGTCTTCCACCCAATTTCAAATGTTTTGCAGAAAAGGTTAAAAGATCTTCATATAGTTGTGAAAATTGGTACTCTACTTTTGCTGGAATGTGAGTTGGTAAATGTTCTTCACTTATATTATAATTTTCTTTACTAATTCCTACTTTTTCTTGAGCTTCACGAATACCATATGGTGCTGGAAAACCGTGCAATTTAAATAAGATTATTTGTTTTGGTGGTGAAACTTACGGTCGGTTATAATGGAATCAAATATTAAGTCGTTCCTCCATAGTGGTTTTGTAAAATCGCTGATAAAAACATCTAAATACTTGTCATTTAAGCCATACTGTTCCATATTTGCTTTGATCCCTTCATCTTCTTCTCTTCGCTGAAACAAGGTTGTAAGGGAAAATAAGGATAATGCAACACAAAAAGAAAAGGAATAAAAAATATTGTTAGAAAAATTAATTTTTCAAGCTTACATGTAAAAATTTCAATATTAAATTTGCGAAAAGCAGGAACTGCTATGAACACCAAATACCGAAATGTTCTAGTGAAATGTAAAGAAATTCAAAGGATTGGAATCATAAAATTTACTAATCAAACGGATAAACTCTTTAACAATCACTCTCATTGTCAATCACAAATCAAACTCATTGAGGGTGGAATTTCTCGCGGTCAAACGTCCCTGCGTTCAAATGCCCGGCTCCGTGAAAATACTAATAATATTAGTATAAAGACAGGAAAATTAATGAAAATTGTTTTTTGATAAAAGTTAAATTTTCTTCAAATATTTTAGAATTTCATGAAAATACTAATAATTATAATACAGACATGAAAGCTAACGAAAAATGTTTTCCCTTCAGGCCCTAGTGGAAAAAGTACCAAAACAAAAAATTTAAAATATCCGCGTTTTGCGCCTGAATATAAATACTCTTCAATTGAACTTGTTGAATCCTTCGCATACATTTTCTCCGAGCAACATGCGTCGCCTGGTCGATCGCGCCTAAAGATGTCTGGCGCGGTAATTTGGTTCATATTATTCTGATTTCATTACCTTTTTCTAAAACCTAATAATTTGCAATTTCTCCCGAAAATTCCCTCGTCTACATCTGCTCCAAGCAACATGCGTCGACAATTTTTAAAATTATCAAAATATTAAAGTTTTGTAAGTGAAATTGTAAAAAAAGTAAAGAAAAGTGTATGATTTTCACAAAAGTGAATATAAATGAAAAAACTGTCTGTAACAATCCTGGTTTCCAGCCCCCCTTCCGAGCTAATTTGCGAAATATCTCAAAAACTATTTAGGTACAAACAGTGTTTGCCAGATGAAAATAATTCTTGCACAAACGACTTAAAGTTTAGACTATTTTGGATTCAAAATGGGGAGGGGGCTAGTGTGTCTCCCCCCCCCCAGCGATCTATTGAAATATCTCGAAAACTATTTAGGTACAAATAAAAATAATTTTGCACAAATGATTTACTATTTTGGATTAAAATCCGAAATGGGGTGAGGGACATGCACCTAAAACTGGAGTGACTGTGGTAATACTCTAGCTCTCTTACAAGGGGCAAGCCAATACTGGCACTCACCAATTTTCACCATTTTTCATATACCTTTTGGTCATAATTAGTTATACCGCTTATACATAAGGTGAAAATTAAAAATTCCTTAATTCGGCCAATTCGGAGGAAGTTTAATGCAGAGCATTTTGAGAACTATCACTAACTTGTAAAGTGTAAAATACCTTTTGATTAATCCTAGATGGTCTGGTTTTGCCATGTAACATAAGAAAATCGATATCAGATCCAATAATGTATCCACCAAACTGAGCAGCTGCAACTAACAAAGATCCTGAACCAACAAAGGGATCAAACACCAAATCAGCATAATTGACTCGAGCTTGATTAGCCATTAGTAGTGACAATTGCGGATCCATACTTGTATTACCTATGAATTTACGAGTTTTTAAGGAAATGTTACGAATGAATTGTCTGTACCCTGTTGCTACCTGAAAATTGTCATTAGTAAGCAAAAAATTAAAATAACACAAGTCTCTCAATTTACCTGTCTACCAAAGAAAACACGGTATGGTTTATCCAAAACAACCTTAGAATCGGTTCCATAATACTCTAAATATTGCAAATGTGTTTCAGGTTCTTTCAAATTGACCTCAGCTTCGACAGGCAAATATGTAAATTCCTAAGAATAACAGTAAACGTATTTGCAAAACAAAGTCAATTTAACAAAAAAAATAACTTACATTTATTCTATCAATCTTTTCGCTTTGTGTTAAATGTTTTCCGTAATGTTGGACGGATATCCTAAAAGTTTTATCTGCACTTAAATGAGTCCCGTAGAAACTATTTGGTTGCTGTTTCATGTAATTATGCAATGTCTGGGTGTCTTCTGCTTGTCCCCAAAGTTCCATACAAAAATGTAAAGAAACAGAACGACTGGTTAATGTCTTTGCATGCTCTTCGCTTATAAATTCCACAATCCAAAACGGTTGCTAAAAGCAACAAGATTTAGTAATTAAGAATTTTTATTACAATGAAAAACTTACAGTTTCCGTGGGTTGTTCTAAAAAAACCATAGGAATTTTAAATAGCGATAGAAGTGAATTGATTTCCTAAAACAAGCAATTTAAAATTTTGGAACTGTGTATTATGGAAAATTCGATTTACCGCAGAACGAAAATTTACGTGTTCTTGCGCGAAAAATAATAAATACGATTTTGGTGCAGAACTCATTTTTCTATAGTTAATTATACCGACTTTTCGTATAAAATGTGAAAACATTTGATGGAAACAAATTTTAGGTTAGGTTCCACATTTTAAATTTAATACAGTGGCGGGGTACTAGCAGAAAAAATCGATTTAATCGGGAAAAAATTGTAATACAAAAGGTTTTTGTTTCATAATTAGAAAATGTGTATTTTTATGACCTAAAAGTCTAGCTCCGAATTCATTGGGAAAACTCCGTCATCTTGCAAAATTGTGGCTTAAAAAAGGTTTTTCCCAAATATTTCATGAGCGATGAAACGTATAAAAAAATGTTTTAAATAAAAATTATTCGTTATTAATTTCTCTCAAAGAAAGATACTACCAATATTTGTCTAGAACCAATTCCAGAGTGTTAACCATGCAATATCAACAAATCAGCATTACAGAACTTTTAATGGGTATTTTAAGGAAGGTGACCAACTATTTTTGGTACAAAACAAAGGAGTTTTTTTTGCTGAGCTCATTTCGGCAATAAATTATTTAGGGGACATTTTTTCTAGCTCCTTTAGACTAAACAGTTATAAAATCTGAGATTTATGGGATTTAGGAGTACAAAAGATTGCAAAGGAGGACGGTTCACGAAAAAGGAAGACAGTTGGCCACCTTATTACAGCCATCTCAACATCAAAGTGAACATCCAACTGAAAGCTGAAATAAGGGTGATTACTGAAATCATGAGATCCACCCCAGTAAAATGATAAATTTATTTGACAAACAACATCCTGTAAAGATAGATAAGATACAATCTTAAAGAGAAAGATTGAAATCCACCACATCACACTGCAAAGAACTGCGCAACTCAAATTATTACATTGTAGACAACTGAGGAAAAGAATGGAGCACATATTCTGTTCATAACTTCCAACAAATAGTTGATCCAATTACTCCAGTAACAGGTTTTGAATTACCACAAAGGCCATATGGTTTACATAATTTTATTATACAAAACATCTACAATTAACACAATAAATGTTAAATAAATCTACACATATACACATAAAAAAATTTCTAAACAATTCATATATGCCTTGCAATGTGCATTGCAGAAAAACACAAAATGTCCATTTTATTTAAATGTAAACCCAAATTTGATTAATAATTTACTTTAGACAAATTATAATTAACTGATTTGCAGTGCAGATATACGATCCTCCAGGTTACTCTCGTCAGGATAATAATCCTTGACAGATGCATACCTCTGCTTAATTTCTGACAATGCCCATTCAGATAACTTCAAAGCTTCCTTTTTCTTTGTTGCAGTACTTTTATTAGATGTTGCTAAGTAACTCGACGACTGAAAATAATTCAATAAAGTTACAATAAAATTCAACAAAAGCTGACTTACCAAATAAACACCATACAGGGCCCTTAAATTGGACTGATTTAGCTTTAATGCCTGACAATAATAGGAACGAGCTGTATCCACGTTATCAAAGCCTCCTTGAGTGTAACGAATATCTGCATATCTTTGATGTAATAAATGGTTGTGAGGATTATGCAGTATCAGTTCTTCCACACAAAAGGCAGCTTTATTGAAGTCATTTTCAGCTACATACAGCTCGCCAAGTTCTTGCCACGCTTCCGTATCGGCCATAAAGCTAGAAAAAGATTTGTTTATATAAAAAAAATAAATCAGAAAAAATTCGTGTAATAGTTTTATTTTTTGAAAGCTACAAAGAGAAGTAAAATCGGCAAAATTATGAAAATTGAGAGGAATTCCATGATTTTCGAGTCGAGATATCAAAAATATAATTTGAAAAACACCCTTTCTTGCTTTCTTTAAAACCTTTGTCTATTATAATATAAGTCTGGAACTCAGATATAAAATTTGGATAGAGTAAGACCTCAAGAATATACAATATTTTACGATTTCTTAAACATTTTTTCATTGAAAACACGGAAGTTAAAAAGGACATGGAGAGAACTCAAAGAATACTCCCCAAGTAAAACCTTGTCAACTTGACGCGTCAAGAACTCGAATTCAAAATTTTAAATCAGTAAGGACTCAAAATTTTTAATCCAGTACACAAATCACAAAGTATTTACACAAATAAAAAATTATTGTCATTTTGTCCTTATGCATAAGAAAACTAATTTTTCCAATCAAAGAGTGAGGGGATTTTGTTTTTAATTTGATTACTTTTTATGTAGTAACATGAGCAAAATCCGAAAATGGCCATTGGTCACTTTTTGACTTTGGCCGCATACAAACAACCAAACCTAGGATTACTCAAATGCATAATGTTCAAAGTTAAAATTATACATTTGGTTTGTTTATGCATACGTCAGTGACCACAGTGCTTATAACGTTATTTGTTTAGATATCAAGCCTGAATGCTACACGGTCAAATGCCTGAGTATGAGTAGGTACATAAAGAAAACATGGCTACTGCATATTGCTTCTCTTGATGTTATCAATGGTCAGTGGAGCAATGTTGTTTGAATCCAATCTAGTGATTTGTTTTGATTGCCTTTTCTAATATTTTACCTACATGATATGTATCAGGCATATGAATAGGAAAACATGAGAGGCATGGACATGCCTAAGGGGGGGGATGGTGGGAGCCTCCCCCACAATATTTTAGAAAGTTGGAAAAAAGTTGGCAAAATCACTGAAAATTTGGTCAAGTTGGCAAAAACCGCTAAACCAACAATAGGCAAAATAGACAATTACAAAAAGTTAGCAATTTTGAATTAATTAAGTTGGCAAATTCCCCCTTCAAAAAAGTTGGCTGGGCACGTCCCTGCATGAGAAGCATTATAGTCAATATTTGGCCATCTGAAATAAGTAAGTATAATGTAGCAAGCTAATTGGACTGTAGCTACTTTAAAATACTCTAAAAGTATGCCATATTTATGTTTATTTTAGTTATTACAGTTTTTGATTAACAAAAAAAAATGTAAGTTGAAATTAATTCACATTTTATGATTTTTTATGAATTTATGACAAGTGTCCGCCCTGCTCTTTTGTCCATGAAGTAGCATAGGCTATAATAAACATTACGCTACTGTGACGCGCATGAATGGTTTGCGAGATTATTACTGAAATATTAAACCGATTTTGATGGAAACTTCACTGATTCATAGCTTTTTGTTCCTGAATAGCATCGGCCAGGAGTGCCAAACATAGTGCACGCGTGACAGAGGTGGCACGTATGAAAAATTTACTGGCACGTGAGAATTTAATCTTCCATAGGCTGTATAACATTACGCTACTGTGATGCTTATGAATGGAATGGTGCAATTACTTCTGAAATATTGAACTAATTTTTACAAAACTAAAATTGAATTAAAAGAAATAACTACCAAAAATAAAAATAATTAAGATAAAAAATATAATTGTAGAAATAAAAAACTCGACTTAGGAAAAATATACAATTTCTCGGCTGGTTGGAAGAAACCTAGTATATCATTTAAGTGATTTTGTTCATCATATTTATGTACACGTTCGTCCATACAATACAATTTTTCAAACATTTTTGATAAATCCGTCCATCATAGATGATTGTTTCATCTCCACGAAAAAAAGAAAATCATGAAATTTCTAAGGGGGTATTGCTAAAGGGGCTAAAACCTCTCCCTGAGTCATTGGACCTGTTATTCTAATATGTATCATTTAAAGCGTTTGAGTATTCTCCAGGTTTTTGAGTTATTCTTCTGTTATAGTTTGCGATTTTAGACCGACCTTCAAACGTCCACGAAGAATTTCTAGTAGTTAAATAACAACATTTAGTGAAAATTTGATGGACCTAATTTTATGAAAAGTTATTGTAGTCTTGCCACAAGTTCAGCCACAACTTTGTGAACGGATTTTGAAGAATTGAAAATAAAAATTTCATATGAATTCATTTAATTAAGTACGAGGGGAGTTTTTTATGTTATCTACCTAACTATGAAAACAATATGCTATGGTGACAATTTTCTTACACCAAGTGTCTGTGACAATTCATAGTGTCATCTCCAAGTTTGGTTCCAATCGCTTAACATTTGTCATTTTTATATCGGATTAAAGAGGCGAAAATTAGTGGTTTGTAACTTGAACACAGAAGCGAACAAATTTACGAGGAGAATTTGACTGGTTAATCCCAAGATGAAGTCTTTTTCTATAGAATTGTAACTGGGGATAAGACCTGGGTACACCACTGGGACTCTCCTACGAAACAAGAGTTCACGGAATGGGTTCATAAGGGCTCTCCACCACCCAAGAAGGCGAAGCAGCAATTTTCTTGGGGGAAAAGTGATGGCCTTTGAGGATGAGAGGATTCTCTTAATTGAGTATATACCAATAGAGACTACCATAACGGGACATGTCTACATTAAGAATTTCTTAATCACAATTAAGAACTTGAAAGCGGTTATACACGAAACAAGATCCCGCAATTATGCTCAGAAAACTCTGCTTCTGCACGACAACTGTAGGGTGCATAAAGCACGAATTGTTCAATGAGTAATCAATGAAAGCGGCTTTAAGGAATTACAACATCCACCTTACAGTCTCGATCTCGACCCCTGTGACTATTATCTCTTTTCAAAACTCAAAAAACACTTGAGAGGGCCTTGGAAAACACTGTGGAGTCGTATTTTGCAGAATTACTAAAAGAAATTTTGTTCGAAGCCATAAGCGTTATTAGAAAAACGTTGGAATAAGTGTGTTACTGTTAATGGTTCTTAAGTTGAAAAATAAAATTTTGTTTGTCCTCTAACTCCTTGTCATAGCTAGGTAGATAATATAAAAAACTCCCCTCGTACATTCTAACGAATTGATTAGTGTATAATTTATTTAAAAAAACAGCCCTAAACATTTCCAACGGGTGTGGCTCATTTAATCCACCTGCACTGAAGCAAACTAGCTTATTGGACTGCGCCCATGCAGAGACGTCAGATGGATTGTGAGATTAAGACCTATTCAGAGTAGATCTCGATGACCACCTCTGTCACCAACAGTGTGGATGTCCTCTGGAAGGCCGAGCTTTATGAAATTCGGTTCGGTTTATTAAATTTTTTCTTCAATTGTGAAAATTCATCCATAAACAAAATACTTTGATAATCTCGTACGCGTGTCACAGTAGATTATAAACGCTGCATTTTAAGGCTTTTGTGATGCTAATAAAATGAATTTTAATTATATTATGGAATTTTTATTTTTAATTCTTCAAAATCCGTTCACAAACTTAGGACAGAACTTGAGGAAAGGATTAGGTATTAAAACAAGGTCTCAGATGAAATAGGTAGCATTTAAAAAAATAATAATAATAATAAAGAGGAGCTCTCGCCGCCCTACCTTGTGCCAGAGGAACTCAACTCGGCTAAAAGTATGCCATCACCAAGAGGAGGTTGTAAACCACTATCTTAGCTATTTGATTATTATTGGTTAAATTCACAAAATATATTCCAGTTGAATTTCTCTACTTCTTTAGAAGTCTACACCATTTCCACTTTTAATTCAGAAAGCGTCAATTGCAGTTCAGATTAGTCAATACATCCGGCCTCGCAACTGCCCATCTTGATATATGAACAAGGACGAATACCAAACAGCGTCACAGAGCTACTCAGAAGGGTTAAAACTCAGAGTTAACCGGAAGAGTGACCGTGAGGCCGAAAATACTGGTTAATGTTTTATACAGGGTGTCCCAGACCTGAACGTTATCCCTTGGAGGGATGATAGGCCAGCTCATGACTGACCAGAATATCGAAATATACCCATATTAAAATATCGTTAGTTTTCGAGATATTGGCACTTTTATGAATTTTGTAAAAATCGACACATTCAATCAGTTATTGTGTGCCACAGGTACGAAATTTCATATTATAAGAATATAATTTTGGTTAAGTAACCCTGAATAGCCCTGCTATTGATCACAGATTAAAACAGAACTAATATTGCCATACTTTTTGAAAAAAAAAAAATGTTTTTGCGAGCTTCAAATTTTTTTTTATTTTATTTGCCAACTTCGACTCTTCATACTGTAAAAAAATTATACTACACTAACCTGGCAAGTTATTTTAAAAAATTGCTCATTTAGTGTAGTTTTCAAAATGGTATAAAATTTGCTATAATAATACTTTAGAAAAAAAGATATAGCTATTTTACTGAAAAATGAGCTCAATGTGAAATTATTATAATAATCAGGAATTCAAATAAAAATAATATTTTTAGATTAAAGTAATAGGTATTTACTTAAAACTAAACAAAACACTAACAAAACGATACACTAATAAAACAAAACATCAATAAAAATCAAAGAATATGATTTTGTGTTTGCTGTGCATCGATTCGCTTTCTTATTGTTCTTCTAGTCGTACTAACAGTTTTTGCTTTGTTTTTTGGACTTATGTACGGCCTAGTGATTTGGACTTATTGTATTGGAGATAATAACGAACATAGATGTAATGCATTTTGCGTATTCCTGGACATTTTACTGATATGGCATAATGAGTAGTAAGTATTGATTGAATTTCAAAGATGTAACACTAACACAGAGTCTACAAGAAGACCAGGTCAGTTCGTTATTGTATCTTCAATACAATAAGTTCAAATTACTAGGGAATATAAGTTCAAAAACAAAGCAAAAACCGTTAGTACGACTAGAAGAACAATAAGAAAGCGAATCGATGCACAGAAAACACAAAATCACATTCTTTGATTTTTATTGATGTTTTGTTTTATAAAGCCAGTGTCTCACTATCAAATTTTCGTCAAAATTATCATAATATTTAGTATACAAACGGTTTTGATAGTGTGACAGCGATGTAGTTGTATCAAAATGACGTAAGCTACATACTTTTATATGCTGCTTCTATTTTCATGACGTCACGGATTCGATTTGATACAAACGTTTTGATAAAAAGAATTTAGAACAGTTTCTATAATTTTGATGCGATCAGGCTTCCCATAGGCTGTTCGATATCCCACTCTTATATCTTTGACACTTTGACATAACGTGGACATTACCATACTTTCAGTTTTATTTTTTAATTTTAACGCGGTTTTTAATTAGGTCTAAAAGGTTAGCAATTATTATGGCTGGTACCACAAATCAGTTTCCTAATTGATTTGTATCAGTTGGAACCAGTATAACCAGTATATTTGAACGTATAAAACTAACTCTAACCTTACTTTTCACAGCTGACCTGTGGCTGCCATCGTTATTATACAAACTTGATTTGATAGTGAGACTTGCCTCTGCATGGCTTTGACATATTTTTACGTAAATGACGTCACATCGTTTGTATAATAATTATTATAATAATTTTGATGATAATTATTTGATAGTGAGACACTGGCTTTAGTGTATCGTTTTGTTAGTGTTTTGTTTAGTTTTAAGTAAATACCTGTCACTTTAATCTAAAAATATTATTTTTATTTGAATTCCTGATTATTATAATAATTTCACATTGAGCTCATTTTTCAGTAAAATAGCTATATCTTTTTTTCTATAGTATTATTATAGCAAATTTTATACCATTTTGAAAACTACACTAAATGAGCAATTTTTTAAAATAACTTGCCAGGTTAGTGTAGTATAATTTTTTTACAGTATGAAGAGTTGGCAAATAAAATAAAAAAAAAATTTGAAGCTCGCAAAAACATTTTTTTTTTCAAAAAGTATGTCAATATTAGTTCTGTTTTAATCTGTGATCAATAGCAGGGCTATTCAGAGTTACTTAACCAAAATTATATTCTTATAATATGAAATTTCGTACCTGTGGCACACAATAACTGATTGAATGTGTCGATTTTTACAAAATTCATAAAAGTGCCAATATCTCGAAAACTAACGATATTTTAATATGGGTATATTTCGATATTCTGGTCAGTCATGAGCTGGCCTATCATCCCTCCAAGGGATAACGTTCAGGTCTGGGACACCCTGTATAATATACAATTATCCTTTCTGATAAAACTGGAAATGATGTAGTGGTTACTTTTATGTTTTGTAATTCACCGAATATTTCTTTTTCTGATCAAGATTTTGGGTTGATTTTAATTGCTATTGTTAACAATTTTATTCATAAGTCTGAAAGGTATGAAATTTAAATTTGTTGACAGTAGTTTATTATTGTATGTTGTTGTCAAGGTCAATCTGATAATACATTTTTCTAATGTCTTCTACAATAATTACGAATTATTTATAATATAATTGCAGGCATCGTGTAAAAATATAAGTGTGCTGTGGTTTTACATGCTGCTTATGTTAACTTTATCAACATGTAGGTTAGTAATTAGTTTTTCAAGGTGCTTTGCAAATAATATTTATTTTGAGATATTTCTTCATTATTCTACCTGTATTGTATTTGAATATCTTCTTGAGTTGGTGATTGATTGATAAGTTATCTGATTCTCATTTGATATTTACAAAGCTATTATTTTATATCGATTCAGATAAGTGCTCGTTCAACTATTTGATTGGTTCAAAATTTATCTATCGTGTCCAATATCGTAAAATATTGCACATGGGTTCTTTGCTACTAATTTTTCATTAAGCATTATAGAAAATTATCTTTTCTCTTGGAATTATGTTTATAAAAGTGACATATTACAAAATAAGTAATAAATAAACATAGAATTACGAAGAAAATCAAAGCTTTCTAAAGAAAATTTTACAGCTGTACATTTACTTTCTTGTTTAGGTTATGCTTGGAAGAAAACAAGTCTAAATAATTCTCGTTCCATGGTTAGTAAGTAATATACTATTACAAATTTACTTTTTAAGGAAAAGAACACTTACATTTTTAAATATTCTGTCAATTCCTTGATCGCTTCTATATATTTCCCCTGAGCTTTTAAGACCGCAATTTTTCGCTTCCTAGGCGCGTTATTAGTTTCATCCTTTTTAATGAGCGAGTCCAACACTTTAATCGCATCGTCGTACCGTTCCTGGGCTTCTAACCTCATAGCATAATACTTTTTTACCCGTAAACTATTTGGAAATTCAGTGGACAGCTGTTGAATACAAAAATCTGCAGTTGGAATGTTGTAACAGTCTAGGGCCGCCAAACATACTTGCTCCAATACTGAAAATTCTAAACGACAACATAATACAACTATATTATGCATACAAAAAAGTCTTACTTTCGCTACTCAATTTGCTCAAGTTATATTCCAACACCGACTTCCACAAATACAAAACTTCCTCGCTCTTTCTATCGTTATTATCCCTCCAAACGCTCAACAAATCTCTTGCTTCTAAAATTAATAGGGTCAATAAAAGTAATTAAAATGTGGCGTTAATTTACACTTACCTGACCAACTTAAATCTTTCAAATCATCCATTTTAGAAAAGGTTTAGGCTAAGTAAATTACAACTAAATTGATACGTACTACGTTTTCTTTATTAAAAATTAATGTGTAACATTTCGTGGTTATAATTCAATAAATTGAACTGTCATTCGTTTTTACAGGAAGTGGCTTATATACCGTCACTTAAAAAAGTTGTGTTACCGCACCCAAAAGCAGTCGTACTTGAATATTTTTTTTTTGTAAACAAAATTTATTATAATATTGTTAAAAAATTACACTGAAAAATAAAATAGTTATTATACAAAAAGTGAGTAAACTGTGACTTATTACTACCTATTACTTCTACCTACTACCTATTACTGTTTACTGTGTAAACAGGCAGTAATACATACAAAATAATACATACAGGGCCGTAGCTAGACATTGGTCATGGGGGGGTTTCTCCGAAAAAAAAGTTTTTTCTATGACATGGGGGGGTTTTCACGCCAAAAAAGTTTTTAGACCCTTATTTTTAATATCTCGCTCTCCCATAGGGGGGTTTGAACCCCCGAAACCCCCGAAACCCCCCCCCTTATCTACGGCCCTGAATACATAAAAGCTTTCCTGCTTCCTATCATAACGGATAAGAATGAAAAAGGTATCATAATTAAAACAGATTTTATTTCCCCGTCTGAAGATACCTAACATTTGATATTTTGTTCTTTAATTACTGTTAAAAATTCACTAAAAATTTAAAAAAAAAACAACGCATAAAAAAGTTTTAGTTGCCTTGTTTGAATTTTTGTTTTTGGTTTTGTTGGAATACAATAATTTCCAACAAGTTACTTTGACAGATTAAAATAAATTTGGTTAACAATGAACACAAACATATCCCATGTTAATTTCTTATGTTCGGATCAGCGGTGGGTCACCCGGTCCAGGTAATTCAAATTAATCACACGCTAAGATGTAATCAATTCTTCTTTAATTTTTTAATCCTTTTTATTTATTTTAATTATTTTTGACTTCCTGATTTTAGGGCCTTTTATAACAATTTGAAAAAAATAATTAATCCGCCCCTGGCGTACTACAATGTCAACAACAGTAGCGTAATATATTTCAGTTTACAAGGGGGGGAATAAAAAAGTGAAAACTGCTGGT
Organism: Rhagonycha lutea; assembly: GCA_958510855.1. NCBI lineage: Eukaryota > Metazoa > Arthropoda > Insecta > Coleoptera > Cantharidae > Rhagonycha > Rhagonycha lutea. The sequence continues at coordinate 12,185,500 of OY294037.1, forward strand.
TTACCTTCAATTGTTTTATTTTATATTTTCATGAGCAAAATTGATATGGATAAAGAATCTGAGTATAAAATTCATTAATTTGACAACAGCAGCGCAAAGGAAATATTTTACAATAACAAAAAATACTCAATTATTTTGTTTTTCCATTGCCAATTCAGTTGAATTAAAATTTTAAAGTGGTTAAGAATTTGGAATAAAAAACAAAAATGTATTTTTAAAAATAACTGTAAATTGTGCTACGCCGCTGAGTACCAGCAGCAAGTCCGTTCGCCATGATAGATTCTGTGCTGTCCTACATGTACAACATTTTATGTAGTTTTTAATTGTGTGGTCAAATATGCGTGTAATATAAAATTTTAAATCGGTTTCACAATATTTTGTGAATCAACAATCACCATAAAATAGCAAAATTGGCGTTGATTAGCGCTCTTAGAAATTTTTTCTTTTTATCATGTTAAACTGAAATTCTTGTTTAGTTAACGTAATTTAGTCTTTGGTCTCTATCTCGTGTCTGATTCAGCACATCGTGATCGTTATTTCGTCTTTCTGTACCTGGATGTGTGCGTAAGCGAACAAATTTGTGTGATTCTGATAAACATTGATTTTATTCACTCACCAGATCAATAGTCCAACTTAGGAGTGTACAAATTTGCATCTAAATCAAGTCGGAATTTTACATTTTCAATTCAAGACATGCAAACTTTTCATAATTAACTTTTAACCAAATTGTTCACTATAATTTAAAAACATGGAATCTGAAAATACGGTTTGCCCCGTTTGTACCCTGTACTTGAGACCTGGAATAACGTTGAAATCTCATCTGACGAGCCACCCGAAACAAAAGGTGATTGATGCTCTGGTCAACTTGACCTGCACTGCAAGGAGCGATGCTAAAGATGTGGCAATTATCACCAATCAATCTTGCGGGGAGGAACCGAATCTTCCAATACAAAGTAGTCCAAATTGGACTCAACCGACTACTGGGTTTAATCCGATTCCTACCAACCATGCCGCCTTCATTTACCAACAGTTTATGAGTACAACCAGTCAACCTCCTCCAAATGCGTCCAGTGTGAACCCAGTCGGTCAGCAATACATAACAATTCCTACCGTTTTTAACCCTCAAGTTATGTGTCAGCCGTATGTTTACCAACAACAACAGGTGATTATGTCTGCGGGTACTACCGTACCATCCCTGTCCCCTTTGCTTCGTAAACCACAAATAATAGACGTTTCTAACGATGTGGAAACTTCGACAACAGAAATCGCCCCTAGTAATTTTGAAGAAGAACAGGTTGAGGAAGACATGAAACATGATTCTTCCAAGGAGGGGGAGGAGGATGAACCGGAGAATGAAATAGACTCAAAAATAAAGTTTCAGAAGGAAGAAGATGTCGATATTGACATTGATGAACCCAATTATTCCGAATACGAAAATGTTGACTCTCCTACTTCCAGTGCGGAATCAGATTATGTGCAAGATAGATCAGAATTGAACAAAGCTTGCCAGACTCTACAATCACCACAGACTGAAACGGAAGACACTAATCCTCAAGAAAATGGAGAAGACGAATGTTTTAATGAGAATGAGGTTGAATGTGAGGAGGATTCAAATCATGCAAAGGAATTTGATGAACCTGACTACGAATGTAACAATTTGACTGTTGTTCAGACAAATGATCAAGTTATAGATATGGATGGAATGCAGTTAATTTTGTGTAACAATTTTATGGGAAGTCAGCTGATTTCGCAGGTTGATGATTTTGACTGTTTGAATAATCGTCCTGAAAGGGCTGTTCTGATGAATATTGGGGGTATTGATGGAGGTTCCGTAATTGCTGTATCCGATGCCAATGTTAATATAGAACAGTTAGCCGAAGAGAGTGTTTCTCGTGAGAGTACCAACATGAGCATTCGAGCTGATGAACGTATGCCACCAAGGGGGGAATTGTCAGGACAGGTAATATTTTTTTATTTGATTGTTAATATCACAAAAATGCTTTTTTTTGATGGATCAATAATTTAAGGGGTCAGTGCAAGAAGTAGCTAAGTCCATATTTTTGTGAAATTGAGTTAAGGGTGGCCATGTATACTAATTTACCTATACTATACGTTGGCGAGATCAGATTTGAGCCAAGAAGCGTCCTTCTACGTGAAAAATGAAATGTTAAGATTTCAGTCGATCGTCACTTCAGTGCAAGAAGTTGCTAAATTTTCAATCTCTTTTTCAATTTTTTTCTCGTTATTGGATAAATTTTTGATTACATGTTGTATGTTATTATATTGCCAAAAGGTATAGTTTTTATTTAAAAAAATTACATAATATGGTGGTCATTTAAAATATAGATGTGGGAACCTTTTAAAACCTTAAAACAGCTATAACTCAGAAACTCAAAAATGTGACTTAGCCACTTTTTGCACTGACCCCTTCAATTATTGTATTGTATGTTGAATCGAAATATTGAAAAAATATTTCTATGTTGGCATCAGTATGAAATTTATTATCTATTTATCGTCGGTGAATCTGCAAAACCTCGTATGAGTGAAGAATAAAATTTAACAGGAGAAAAGAAAAACTATTTTCTAGTTCTTATTCTTAAAATTCTCGGATTTCAAAGAGATAAGCTCTGTCGTAGCTTAAAATGCAGCTTGAAATGTTAAATGGAACAAATCAAAATTGTGCTGTTAATAGTAAATATTTTTAAATGATTAAAAAAAAAATTATTTAGGTAAAACATAAAAATATTTTGGTAGACTTAAAATTTTAAATTAAAAATTAATTTTGAAGCAATAATGTGACTATCAATATAAGCAATGCGATTGGTCATATTTGAAATATTAGCTATAATTTATGGGGCAAAATGCCTGCAGAAATGTATCTAATAAGGGGCAAGCCTTTTTGAAAGGCTTAAATAACCAGAAATAAAATAGTTCCCATAAATTTTTAAGATATTCTTTTGCATTTATCTAAACAATTTTAAAACTATTAATTTTTTCAAATTAGGAAAGTAACGGAGCTGCAAGTGACATAGCCTGGAGTAGAATGCAATACGAAAGTAATTCTGCTACTTCAACATCCTATGATTTATTGGCACGTGAAACTTGGGAAGGTTCTGACTGTTCCGATTCAGAAGTACCACCACTACAAAGTCGTGTTCCACTAAAAGGAGAAACTTACACAGAAGACTCTCCAACAATTATAAACATAATAGAAGCCCCGTTAAATTTCAAGTGTTCAAGTTGTGGTGAAAGATTCACATGTGTAAAAGAACGTCGCACACACCAAATTGAAGTTCATGCTGACAAAGAAGAAAGTGATAAAAGTTCTCCACCTAAAAGCAATAATATCATTGGTTCAAAAATAAACAAGAAAGGTGTTAAAAAATTGGTGATTAAACCGAAGACCAGCAATATTAAAACTGAAAATAACTTTGATAACGTTTTTACTAATAAAATTGAAGTTACTTTGGAAAATAATGATCGTGCAGAACCAGAAGAAATGAAGGTTGTTGTAGTACCTGAGCGGGATATGGATGCTAAAGAGAATGTTAAATTACCTCTGTGTCGTTTATGTAATCTTCCATTTCCAGATGCTTTTAAATTAAAATTACACAGACAAGATGTTCATAGTAAAAAAAGTATTAATCGTTATAAATGTGATACGTGTGGAGAAAATATGGCTAACGAGAATAAATTTAATGAACATTTAAAAATACATCCCCTGGAGTGTAGACTATGTGGTAAATATTTTTATAGGTAAGTGTTTTTATTTTTTAAGTAAGGGAAGGAGAGATAAATACAGTAGAATGCTTATTATCCCTGGTTGCTAACATCCGGATAAAAAGAATATATGGGATTATATTTTGTAGAATTACTTTTTAATTAATATTTTTACAAATCAAAAATGAAATTTTACTACAGCAGGATCCCAATCCATAAATGAATAATTGAACCCTAGATAATCGATTTTCTACTGTATTTCTATAAAAGAAACATATAGGTAATATCACAACTAACTTTTAAATTTCCTAAATAATAATTAATCTAAATTCCCACCAGAATTTAACTTGATAACAATTGCTAAACGTAATAATAGGTGACCAACCTTTCTATCCTATGTTGTGATTTTACCTGATATCCTGTACCTTACCAAAATCTTTTTCTTCCTCAGCTTTTCTCCCGAACATAAACCTCTCAGTTTTCTTTCCACTCCTAACTGTCCTGGACCAGTTGGAACCAATGTGCAATTAACCTAACTTTGTAATTGTGCAATATTATTGCCAAAGCTTGTTCAAAAAAAATCTTGAATGCAGATGCTGATGAGCGGATAAAGAAACAAAGTAAGATTGCACACATAACTAATTTAATTTTACATAATTTGATGTAGTTTCCAAATGAAAAATAATACTTATTTCAGTTTTTATTTTTTTTAACCATGAATATCTTAGATAGCCCTGATGGATTGTTTATTTTTTTTTAAATACTTATCAACAAGACACAAAATGGTAATTTATGGGACTAGCGAGTAAAGATAATTTTTATCCACAAATGGAAAGTTTAGCACACGAGGCAACGCCGAGTGTTTGTTTCTTTGTTTGTGCCTAGCAGAGCCTAAAATACTGAACCGATTTTGATGTAATTTTCACTGCTTGTTAGCTTTTTTATCCGTGAGTGTTACATCAAGTCCAGTCCCAAAAGTTACACAAAAATGGCCCTGACTCGTGATGGCGGAAAATAATGTAAATTTTACTAATTTTCTCCCCTATTTGCAGATGGCGCTACTGATTTGGGGTTACTATTTTTTAAAATAAAAAAATAAACTCACTACTTATATTTAAAAAATAATAACCTCAAATCGGTAGCATCATCTGCAAATAGGGGAGAAAATTAGCAATGCAATCTATTTTCTTCTTCATTTGTCTATCCTATTTCGGATGTTGGCGATCCTCCTGGTTAAATCCAAGAATGAAATGTTAAAATATATAATTATAATCTAGTAGATAACATAATGAAATTTCATTTTCATTCCTTTGAAAACGCGTGCTTTTTGAAATCATTCAAATTATCGTTGACATAAAACTTCATTTACAGCACTTACAATACTTGAGATTTAATTAATTTTAAATTCTAATTGTGTGTTTTTGATACAAAATTGCAAATTAACATAGTTAAAATGTTAATCCATTATCAAAGCCAATTAAAAATTATAATATGACTTTTGGATAAGTAATTCTCCTCTTTTTATAAACAAAAATTCTGTTTATAAATTTTGAGCTGTAAAGAAGTTCTGGAACGGTCTTTAAAATCGCACCCTTAAGGTGGCCGTATAGCGTGTGGGCGTATCAATGTTAATTATATGAGACAGATCGCTCATTTGTACGTACTAGAAGTGCTTCAATTTTCACTTTTAGGGAATTATTTTGTTATCATTTTAAAGATAAAACTTGGCTCTTGGACGTGATCTAATTTTTATTAAAATCGGATAATCAGAAATATTGAAAATTTTGCTGCAAAGTTACTCGATTTTTCAAGTAACTTTGCAGCAAAATTTTCAATATTTCTGATTATCCGATTTTAATAAAAATTAGATCACGTCCAAGAGCCAAGTTTTATCTTTAAAATGATAACAAAATATTTCCCTAAAAGTGAAAATTGAAGCACTTCTAGTACGTACAAATGAGCGATCTGTCTCATATAATTAACATTGATACGCCCACTCGCTATACGGCCACCTTAAAGAAAATATAAGTTTGATTCCGCTTATAATGGACTAATAAACGATATTACTACATTATAAGAGTTATTTTAACTGTATATTTTATGCAGGTATATATTATTACAAGCGAGTTTATTATACTTAGGTTGATTTCGCTATTTTTAATATGAAATAATATATGTGGCTCTCGGAGTTATGATATATTTCCAAAGTGATAAATTCGATAATTTGGGTTGGCCACCCATGATTTAAATAATATACCTAATATAATAACTTCCTCAAATATTATCTCTCTTCGCGGTAACAATCCTGGATAAGTTTTATCCTACTGCGTCTGCGGATTTATAATAAAATTGTCATTAAAGCTCAAATTAGATGATAAAAAGTATAAATCCGCAGACGCAGTAGGATAAAACGTATCCTGAAGTGTTACCGCGAATAGAGCTAATATTATTCTAACTGCTTTACTTCCATCTAAAAAAAATTGTTAAAAAACCTCGTTTTTTAAGGATGCTACAGTGGTGTCCCCCCTTAATTTTAAGATTATTAAAAAAATACTTTTTGTGATAAGTAAGTATTTAAAAAGAAATCGACAAGGGTCTTTAAGGTAGTACTGTCGATACTGCAAGATTCAAATGTATTTACAGTCTTACTTGACTTAAGCAGTATTTAGACTTGGCAACGTCGAGATGGTGTGACAGTTGTAGAGCTATCTGACATATCAAATTAATTTTTTGGTTATGTCAATTTAAATTTTTAAAATTGCACATACGTCGTCGGTTTCAAAATTCTGAGAGAGATAACAAGATAGCAAACTATAGTGTTTAACAAAGATAGCTACAAATTATTAAATCATAACGATTTGGCTTCATCACGTGTACAGTGACTCTGTTTCACTCTAAATGTAAACAGCACCAGTTGCCGGCATCATACGTGTGTATAAAAATTATTTCACCGTCAAAACCATTAAATCGCAATAAAAAAATATTTCATTTTTCATTGGAAAGGTAAAAGAGTACCACAAAAAATTTACGAGAAAAGACTGCAACAGGTTGCATTAGCTAATAAATTAAAAAACAATCCTGGAAAGCTCATGTTAACTACCCTTAACACTGACGCAAACATTCAAGTATAATAATTTCGTTCTTTGAAAAAAGAAGAAGTTTCTTATAATTTGCAGTCGAGTACTCTATAAATAATTTCTTCGCCTGTCCTTGTCCTGGTGAATTGTACCAGAGGGTTTCCTGCTCTCCGTTTGCCACTTCTGGATTTCCACCCCTGTGTTTTAGATAACTCACAGAACGATTCAAGTCCAGTCGTGGGCGCTTTTGAACCTGATCAAGCTAGTTTGTCAGCTATCTCATTTCCCTCATGACTTGGCCTCCAGTGAAGTGCAATTTTGTTGCCTTTGGCCAATTTTGTTGAGAGATTGTATACATTCCTATATGGATAAAGATTCAAAGCTATTGGCTTTCAGTGCTTTTATCGCAGCTTGGCTGTCAGACATTATATTGGCATTCTAAAGCTGTAGATGCCTCATACCTTGTTCCCTGGTCAGTTTTTGATCCATCTGTATTTCATTTGGAAGATTTTGTATCCACTTGCATTGTATGACTTCTAGCCATGTTGCGGTCCTGAATGACAACCTCAAACAGTGTCTAAAAGTCAAAAGTTCTAGGGATGAATTTCAAAGGTTTTTCAAGCAGATTTGACTTAAGAAGTCCAGTATTTTTATGTGACCTGTTTTGTTTCCCGGTTTTAATTTCTTAATTTGGGTTATTTTATGTGGATGTGTAAGCCCTCCTTTTTCACTCGTAGGTAAAGTGGCAGATCTAAAAGTGACTCCATAACCGCAGTTGAGATTGTACGCATAGCCCCTGTTATACCCAAAAACGCTAGTCGTTGTAGTTTCTGCATTTTTAAATAAAATATAGATATTTTATAATAATATTGAAGATAAAATATTTTAAAATCTCATTCGAGTTTATTTTAATAAAGACTTTTATGAAACCTACTACATTCTCATATTATATGAATTTTTAAATTTCGCGCGCGTTGTGATATTTTACGACGTTGCCACATCTAAAAACTACGATACAAAAAGTACATTTTTTGATATTTATTTGCTAATTACTACTATACCATGCTCTGAACCTATATTTTTAAGGGTCTAAAATGTTTTACATACTACTTTCTCTCTTCTTCTGATTTTTTATTGAAATCTGAACGGTACTTTTTGTAAAATTCGATAAAATATGTGATTTCCCATAAGGTTCAATGCTAAATGCATAAAATTTGAAATGTCTATATTTTTTAACTGGTTCTCTGTAGCTCTTCAAAAATTTAACTGGATTATTATCTTATCATAATATAATAATATGCCAAATTTCGTTAAATTCTGAACGGTAATTCTATGACCGACAGTACTACCTTAAGAGATTCATGGTAAAAAAAATTGGAAATCTTGTTTTTGTCGAAATGAAAAGGAAATAATGTGATTTAGGAGCAGAAATTAAAATAAAAAATTTCCTAGTCAAATGCCATTTGGAAACTTATCTGGGGGGGGGGGGAATTCTGGTATGTTTTTCCGACTATGGCCTTTCAAATACATAAAATGATTTAATTGCAGTTCATATAAAGATCAAACAAATAATGTGCTTTGTTTTTGTAAAAAGTTACAATAAACATTCACCTTTTAATTTTTTTTTTATTCCAACAGTTCTAATTGGTTTTTGTTTTCAGACGTCAAAATATTCAACTCCACATGAAAAGGCATCTAGGGATTAAGCCATATATGTGTGATTTTTGTGAAAAATCGTTTTTAACCAAACAGAAATTGGAAGAACATAAAAACACGCATACGGGGGAAGCACCGATCAAATGTACCATGTGTGATGAAACTTTCAGAAGGCATTCCAATTTAGTGCAGCACAGAAACCGTCATCATTTAAATATTAAAAAAAAAATTAAGGATTACATTTGTTATTGTGGTGAAATAACGCATTCAAAAAAGAAATTTGCATGGCACCAAGAGACTCATGATTTGAAGCCAAAGGCGTGTACCCACTGTAATGAAAAGTTTGTGCACATGGCAAGTTTAACGAGACACATGAGAAGGGCGCATAATAAACTGTTTGTGCCTTCAGAAGAGAGGAATAACGAAAATGTGGAATGTCCAGTATGCAAAGGAATTTATTTGCGGTCGTCATTGGAAGCTCATATTAGGAACCATAGTGGAAGTAGGCCTTTTTCGTGTTTGATTTGTAATAAGGATTTTACCACCAAGTGGAACCTAAAATTACACAAATGGACACATGCCGCTCGTGCTTCTAAACCTTATAAATGTGATCAGTGCAAGGGAGCATTTATTAGGGAAAGTGATTATATAGCTCACATGAATTCTCACAAAAGTGTGAGGCCCTACACTTGTAATTATTGTGGTGCTCAGTTTATCCGAAAGTACAACTGCCAGAGGCATGTCAAAGAGCATGAGATAGACAAAACCTACACATGCACCATTTGTAATAAAGGTTTTCATAGGTCATATTATCTTAAAGATCATATGCGCGTTCACAGTGGGATTAGGCCTTACTCATGCCATATTTGTGGTAAAACTTCCACTACCAAATCTAATCATAACAAGCACGTGATGATACATCATGCTAAAGAGCCAGTAAGCACCGAAAATTGACGACTTTCCGTTATGTTAAACAAATTAAGTACTTTTAATTTAAATATTTTATACTTTTAACTTATCACTTTTAGTGGAATTTTAATTTGTGTGGTTTTTGTTTGCCCCACATTTTGGGGCACCAATTTGTAAAGTAACAAAAATCACTAAAAGTGCTTTTATTACGATAAATCGTTACTTTTATTAAATTTTGTTATGCTGTAGAAGATTTTAGTTTTACAAGTCTGGATTCTTCCTGCACCTCTCCTGCATAACAGGGGGAAGATTATAATGATAATACTTATTCTAGAGAATTTTTTTTATATAAAAAAATTTAAAATGACTGTAATGCAAATTTGTATTATGAATTATTGTTAGATAAGCGCTAATAATTATTGTAAATATGTGCTACTTTTTATTGATTTTTAAAAAACACAATTTTATTGAACAGTTCAAGGTGAGGTGGTTTTATTTCATTGTTTAGTTTAAGACTGTACAGTTTTCAACTTAATTTATTTTATTTTTTATAATGCATGACCCATAATTGAACCCTGCTATGCATAATCTGTCTGAGCATTGCCTTAAAGTCAGGGTTGAAACAATCTGCTTACATCAAAATTTTAATGTGATGCTAGGCCAAATTATGCACAAAGAGGTGCAGTTATATTTTTTATTTTAATTATTTTTACACAACTTGTACATATTGTTTTAGCAAAATTGATTGAATTTTTTTTAATTCTAAGTGATATATAAAAAGATATGTGTGCAATTGAATTTTATATACAGTAATGTATATTTAGGATAAGAAAATATAGTAAATTGATTATATTAAATTAGTTTTATTTACGTAACTGTACATAAATCGTATAATATATTAAATATTGACACAACATGATAAGAAAAAAGCAAAACAAACAAAACTGTATAAAAATAGAAAAAATCACAGACTTAATAACACAGCCATGGCGTTTATTTTCACCTCTTCACCATTTTGAGTAGCCATCATCGATTTAACCAACTCTTGATCAAATTTGGCAACATCTCTTAAGAAGTTCTTTGCGGCATCCTGAAATAAGCACACATTTTTAGTACAGAAGTTGATAAACCAAAAGTTATGGGCCCATGATTTTTAATGCAAAATTCAAGATATTTCAATGGTTTCTTTCGGAAACCATAGTTCCAATAATTCAAATTTATTTTATTTAGCGATTTATATTAACTAAACGCCACCACACAGAATAATTTCAAACTAAAAATTGGACGTAATTTGTTAGTTATGGTGGCGCCACCAATGGTAATGTAAATCGCGAATAAAACCACAAACAAATTTGGATTATCATTTTTTGTTATCAATCAAGTTATTGATGGTTTGCAAAATTAAAAATGTTTCCTAATTCTGCTTTTTCATAATTTACAGAATAATATTGAGATTGAGGAATAATTTAACGACGTAAAAATTTAACTTTGATAAATATTTCCACTATTATTATTTTTTAGTAACATATTTAAATGGGCGATTGTAACTTCCACTGATGGGTCAAATCTTTTTTAATCCGACCTGTAAGTTCCACCAATCGGTTTTGGGTCACTCTTATTCCATATGTAAGTTCCACTGATGGTGAATTAGGGCGAGGTGGTCAAAAGTATTATTAAGCTTTTAAGTATTTCAAATTCTTTAAGAGGAATCCTCGAAGTTGGAAAATACACTTTCGTAATTCACTTATATCTTGCTTATTACTCAAAAATATTGCACAAAAGTATATATTTTTTAAAAGAGGAAACTTGGATACTTTTGTGCAATTTTTTTGAGTAATAAGCAAGATATCAGTGAATTACGAAAGTGTGTTTTCCAACTTCGAGGATTCCTCTTAAGCTTTCATTTGTGTTTGTGGCAGTTGATTTTCATTCAAGATATCCAAAATTCTTGTGATTAATGAATTATGATACAATTTTAACTCGGCTCTTGACAAGTTATTTCTCTAAGATTTTAGATGGCTGCCTATTTCAGGACCGTATCTACCTTAGGTTAGGACAGTTAGGTAATAATAGATTGTTGGTATAGTTCGCTCCAAATAAATTTGCCTATACGTCACAAAATCTGATTAAGAAATAATACACCGAATCTAATTTAGGATGTCGTTCGGTCATAGAAAAATTGACTGGCACTTACAAGGGGCGAGCCAACACTGACATTCACCAATTTGCACTATTTTTAATATACTTTTTGGTCATAATTAGTTATACACAGGCCTGGTTATACATCATAAAAATATATAATAATTAAAAAAACTCACCTGCAAAGGAACAGGCTGCTTCTTATTCAGGTACAACACAACCGACTCCATTACAGAGTTAACACAGGAATCCGATACTTCTAGATCAGTTAGCGCCCTTCCAAATTGCTGCAAAATTAATAACTGCAACTTGTACGCCTTCGTACATCGATAAGTAGCACCTCGATCTTGTAAGTAGCTCAGCTTGGAATATTCTTTAAGGAAGCGCGTTAATTTCGGTATAACATAACTACAACAAAGACAAAATTAAACAAAAATAAAAGTTAAAAGTACTCAAAATACTTCATCGAGCGTGACCGGATGAAATCTTTAGAAAGTCTTGCCAAAGTCACAAACAACTGAAAACTGTAATTAATTATCAATACATCTGTATCATCGGAAAATCTGTTGCTTAAAGGAGACCACACTTTGTGCACTAAAGGCAAAAGTGTATCTTCAAATTCGCGTACAACTTCAAGACCTTGATTAATAATATCTATAACGAGGAGCTGCCTCTCTTGATCTTTCGATGGCAAAAAATGCAAACAAAGTTCCACCAAATCGGCGGCCAGTTGATGAGGTAATGGAAGTTCTATTTTCGGGTAAGGATCGCTCATATCATCGTAACCTCCTTCCATGTCATGTTGGGCTTGCTTCATATCTTCTTCGTACATCTCTTGTGCAGTTTTTCCTTGTACTTCATAATCGTGCATGTTCAAGTTGGAAAGTTGAAATTCCTCATAATCAACTTTTCGTTGCAGTTTTGATTTAATCGGGTCGATACGCGTTTCAATGCTGAGACATTTTTGGAGACTTTTTATAAAAATTTGGATAACACGAAGATAGGCGTTTATGTTGTGGTCTCGGAATTGTCCACGTGGTGGTAAGATTGCCTACGATAACAAAAAAAATTATAAAAAAAATAAATAGTTTCGTTGTTTTCTTACCTCTCGTATAATGTGAGCAATGGAAGGCACAATATCAATGTTACTATATTTAATCATCACAGCCAGTACGTTTAGTATACTTTCATCAGGATCACTGTTCCTCATCCTGCGTATAACATGGAAAGAGAAATAATCACTGTTGTCGATTAGTAATTCAGGCACTCCTGTGCAACCGCATGCAATTGCAATGCTTGTTATAGCTGAAATACCAGCCATTTTGATTAACGGATGTCCAGAACCTAAAAAAATTTGTAAGTTTCCAATTATAGTTGATGAACATAAATAAGAAGTACACACCAGCTCGAATCAAAACGGGAAACATGCACTTAAACAAAAACTGCTTAAATTTCTCTTTCATAACCGAAGCTATAATTCCAACCCCTTCGATTTGCAGACAAATTTGAATTAAATTTATTTGGACTTGATGCATTAAGTTGCTTTGTTCAATTTGCAATTGTAAATCCCAATATTCGGGATCCATGTACATTTTTAGAACAGAAGTCAAGAGTTCCATATTATCATCAGCATTGCTGTATCCTGTAAAATATAATTTAGATTTTGCTTTGTAACATTTATTTAGTGGAAAGTTCGTACTTGCTATTCCTAACATTAACGAATTCAAAATTGAGGTAGCTTCTTTACGGTTTTCGGACGATTTAAGGAAAATATCTGTCAATAGGTCACTAATTTTGTCTTGTACCTTACAGTACACGAAAGTTTCAAAAACCATTTCCAGTTTTAGTTTTACAGATTCTTCTCGAAAATAGTGAAAGTTTTTCCACGGTGTACGTTGATCGCCTACGATATCCAGATCTGAAAACAATGTACAAATGTAGTTTTGGGTTCTAGGCTGACCATAAGAGTGGAAGGTTGAGAAATATTAAAATTTTATAATTGTTTTGCAAAGGATCTACTAGCCCAGTGGTTCTCAAAGTGAGTGATTTCTAGTTCTAGGGGGGCGATAATGGGCATGAAAGAATTTAGTAGACGTTTAGGTGTAGTCGGGGGGGGGCGGTGGAAATAGAACTAGAAATAATACACTAATTAATGCTGGAATTGTTATAATTTAATTATAAACAAATCGATTATTGCTTATGAGCAGACTTCGAATTTGTATTTGTAATAGGAATTTAATAAACAAAAATAAAAAAATTCTTATTTTCTTTATTTCAAAAATATGTGAAAAAACCGTTTTTTCCTTCTCAAGTTGACAGGAATTAAATTAACAGCACAAGACTATCGTTTTACATAACAAACTTTGTAAAAAATGCCCACCATAAAATTCCTAAGGGACATTTTTAACATACTTATCCAACGAGACCCTTTAAGTTTGAAGAAAATAAAAATTATTAACAAATATTTATGTGGTTTTATTGAAGAAATAGAGAACAATGTTGAATGGAAGTAATATTAGGGTATGAGGTCAGAAAAGAAAGCTGTACCAAAATAAATAGAAAAACTGCATATTTGCAACCCCTAAATAGGTAGAATTACTTAATTAACTAAATAAAATTTAAAAACAAAAAAAAATTACCTTGAATCATATACTCTTCGATGAGGTGAACATTTTTCTGTTCCAATTGTGCAATGTGTAACAAACTTTGCATCAAATGGTGCAAATGAGTATGGGATTGTAAAACATTGGATAAATGATTGGTTCCAAACAATTTCAGGTAACCAATCAATAAATTTAAGGAACTAATCTGTTGCTGTTCATCTGAAAATAAAATTGAGTGAGAAATATGATTTTCGAAGTCTCAAGTCTTACCAAACGCATTAAAAATTCTTGTTAAGGAAGACACACAATCAAAAAAGTTTTCTTCCAGATTATCCGCAAGAATGCGTTGTGAAGAATTTAGGGAAAATTTTTGCAGCATCATTTGGCTTAAAAATTGTATCTCTGGGTTTTCATCTTCTTGTAAAATGATGGAAATTTCAAATAATTTGCTGATTGTCTTTGGGATGGTTCTAAAAATTTACTATCAGAAAAAAATTGGTTGGGAAGTTGTGGGGCTTACATTGAACATACGTCAACAACATTAAAAAATGATTTGATCAGTTCTTCTTTTACTGCATCATGAGAATGGCACGTTAGTTTTACGAAATTTGTTACAATTTTGTGTAATTGAAGGTCAGTCTGTTTGAACCAAGTTACGGTACAATGGTTATTTTGAAGGAATTCTCTGGCTTCTTCTAAATTCTTCCATTTACTTTTAGGTATCAGTGATGATTCACTTTCTAAAGGTAAGCCTTGCATTACGGAAGATTGGATGCTGTTGTCATAATCTTGCAAGTGAAGAGTTAACAGCTTTCCAAAAGCCTGAAGGGCTAACTAAAAGAATAAGTGAGTAACTTTTACAATTTAATAATGGAATGAACTTGATGGGAGTTTTGTAAATATTGATACTATTAAGTATTATAATGAAAGTTATAACTGATTTGATTTTTATAAAAATACTTACAACAATAATCTTGTGGTTGCAGGTTTCCCCCTCTGTGATGACACTTCCTAATGCAGAAAGGGTTCCAGGCAAAACAAATCGTAACACATCGGCAATCTTTTTCATTAAAATAATGTTCCCAGTTTCCAAACATTTAATTTTAGAAATCGAGAGTAAGCACTCAATTGCAGCCATCCTAAAAATAAAACCTGTACAACTGAAATGATTTTATTAAAATAACAAACCTTAGGGTAGTAAACTTCTCGTATCGGACCATTTCGCACATCACATACACCATGGTACTTAAAGAAAGGATGGAATCACGAGTATAAAGTTCCAAAACAACTTGATCGGTTAACGAATTCATCAAAGCTGTCATGCTTTGAGTTATCAACAACTTGTATTCTTCGTCAATCTGTTTAACTAGAAAAGGAAGTTAAGACATAGCATAGTAAGGAAGCAGTGTTAACATTTACCATTGCTTATGTTGGTGTCGTAAATCTCATTTATTAGGAAGTAATAAGTACTTAAAAAAACACGTTCGTCGTCTATTACGGTCTGCTCGAATAGAATTTTGAAAGTTTCGGCTATTGATTTGATGAGTTTCTTTTCGGATCTAAAATGAGAAGATTCAAACATTGAAGTTTTACTACCACAACGAAATATACATGGTTTTGCATTTATTGTACTGCTCTAAAAGTTTGAGGATAAAAACTATGCAAAATCTTTGAAACTCCTGATTCGTTTCAGAATTGCTCGTAAGCAACGAATTTTTGATATAATTGAGCATCATCATATTTTCCTCTAAACTTGACTTTGCCATGTGTTCCATCAGCTGCAAACTGTTACTGCTGCTACTTTTAGCACTGCTCGCTACGTTATTTGCCATTTTTCGCGGAATAAAAAGTTAGGTTAAGTTCCTTTGTTTGTATCACAAATTATGTTATGTGGTTCACTCGGTGGTCTTTAAGTTAAGTGGGACGAATTTTTAATAATTATCAACACCAAATTTTGGTATGTAAATCATTAACTGCACATTATTTTACACTGAAAAATCACTCACTGTCCGACCAAAATGTTAGTATTTATGTTTTCGTGTTTTCGCACAAAAACAGAAAGAGTTGGCTGGTTTTTAAACAGATGTGGAATTTCGCTACCAACCTTGACACATTTTTTCGCATAGGAAGTTTTCACCTTATTTTTATTAATATTTTATTTACATAAAAAAATTGACGTCTTTCTAATAACATGAACGATAAATAAAAAAATGAGGTGCGTTTTATGTTTATAAAAGTTGATTTTTACAAATTGCGATTCTGTTGTCACGGCAACCGCGTATACAGCCCGGAAGCTGTGACTTTTAAAATAATTCAGTGATAAAGTTCTTGTAATTTTAAAATTGTTAAGAAAGAACTGTTTCTTTTAAATATTTTAAAATTGGCTTAAGTATAAAGGCGCGTTCATAACGAGGTTATTGTCTTGCCGTGCTCAGCCTAAGAAGAATCAATCAGATTGAAGTATTTTCTATTCTTCCTTTATTTCACCGATTTATGTAATTTATGTTCCTGAAAAAATCTTTCCCTAACCATTTAGCAAAATCAATAAAAAATTCCACTTACTTTGAACTGATCAAAATGACTTAACCCAAACTAATAAACTTTACCTGCTCCATCTGAAGCACCGTAGTTAAGTCCACAAAATCCGTTTTGCGGAACGTTAAAACGAAGAAAGTTCCATGTTTTACGCATCTTTAAACGTGACGTTCTTCAGAATGGAAGCTTTGGTAAAAGTACTTTGAATAGCGTAACTGTCGTCCTTGTCTAGTTTACGTTTGCTAAATCTTCATTTGCTAAGCGTTGCGCTAGAAATCTGATTCAGCAACACGTCCAACAAATATTTCAATATCGGCTCATCCGATTATTATCATTTCATTGGATAAACGGCTTTACCTCTATAAAGGTAGAAAAAAAGAAATATTTATTATAACATCAAAATTATTTAATTGCCCAAAAATATTTACATTTTGCAACTGAAAATATGACGAGTGTTAAGGAAGACTGTGCAAATGTATCCCTTGATTCATTTAAAGTACTTAATTTATTGGGTTCAGGAGGTTTTTCAAACGTGTTCAAAGTGCGCAAACTAAACGGAAAAGATAAGAATAAGTTATATGCCATGAAGGTTCTTCGTTCGAAAGGTCACAAACGGGACGCTAAATACGTCAATAATGCACAAACAGAGAAAGATATTTTGGAACAACTTAACCATCCTTTCCTAATTAATATGGAGTATGCTCTCCAAAATGAAGGAAACCTGTGCATGATATTGGACAGGCCCGTAGCCAGGGGGGGCACTTGGGGGCACGTGCCCCCCCCCCCCCGAAATGTTGAAAAGACAAAGAAAATGGAAGGGGAAAAACCGAAAATTTTACATTTTACAAAAGGTTTTTTACAAGTGCCCCCCCCGAAATGAAATCCTGGCTACGGGCCTGATATTGGAATATGCAAGTGAAGGAGATTTGGGGGCTTATTTAGATAAAGTGAAAAGGCTGTCGGATTCTTCTGCTGCATTTTACATGTCGCAAATGGTTTTAGCTGTAAAATATTTACATGCTAAGGGCATCATCCATCGGGATATAAAATTAACAAATATTTTACTTGCTTCCGGCGGATATGTAAAATTATCAGATTTTGGGCTCAGCGGATACGAAGGAAGTGGCACCAATGCTATGGTAGGCACGTTGAATTATATGGCACCGGAAATTTTAAAAGGAGATACGCATGGAAAGGAAGTCGATTGGTGGGCTACAGGAATTATCTTGTATATGTTGATAACGGGAAGGCATCCTTTTAGTAATGAAAATGACGCAGAAGTAGTAAAAACTGATCCACAAAATTATTTGACAATGTCTTCGAGGAATCTAATTTATGGGTTACTACAAACCGACCCAAAGGAAAGATTGGGTGCAGAAGGTGCTGCTCAAATTATGAAACAAGACTTCTTCATGGCCACTTGTTGGAAAAGCATTATGGCTCAAACGCAAAAGCCTCCTTTTATACCGAAAAAGAAAAGTAAAATTATTGAACTTTGGGATAGGCTTTCGGAAGTCGAAAACGTAGAAATCTTCAAAAGTTTGAATGTTCAAACCGGAGAAACTGTTAAAAAGTACGATAACCTTTTTGGGGTTATCGGATAGAATCAAAATATTATGTAAAATAAAATTGCTTTGATACAAAATCTTCAAAATTCGTAAGAAATTTCTACAAGTTTAACAGTGAAACTGAGGGAATCTAAATTACCTCCTATTTACTACCAAAACTATAACTATTCCAAGACCTAACTTGACTCACTTCAAATCTTAATACTCTTACATTATACATAATAATGATGTGTTCTGGAGAGGAAACATGATGTCGAATGTTTAATAAAGCGTAATAAGGGTTAAGTGCCTGTCAATGATGTATTAATTTTCAAAAATAAAATATTCTGAAACGCAAAATTTTACCTGTTTTATTAATTTGATTATGTTCGTTTGTCTATCGATTCTGAATCATTTTTTTATTACTTTTTTTTATTACATGCAAAATAATACCGAATACCGGTATTCCAATTTTGGTCCGGTATTGCAATCACTATACTCTGTTCAGATCGGCGGCCGGTCACCCGGTATAGTAATATAAGATCTATTTCTAATCGGTGCTCCGTGGTTCTAATCTAGTTCTGAATAGAACTGACGATAGACTCAACTAGAGGGAGGTTGGGGGTGCTATGCCCCTCTAAAATTCAAATTAGCCCCCCCAAAAAATCCCAAAAATTATTCATTTTTAATGGATCTAAGCATAGTTGGTTTTGAATTTTCTGCAGATTTTACGACACAATTTTTATGAGTATTTTTTACGTATTTGACGTAATGTTTTTTCTCAAATAAAATTGTTTGAAGATTTCTTTAGCCCCCCCCCCCAAACTATTGACCCTAAGTTTGAAACTGACCACGAAGGAAGAAGGGGTACCACGATTTGACCATAAAATGAAGATATCAGAAGCCCGGGTAGCTCAGTCGGTAGAGCATTGGACTTTTAATCCAAGGGTCCAGGGTTCAAGTCCCTGCGCGGGCGAATTTTTTCCATATTTGTAAACGAAATAATATATTATTTATTATATTATTATTATATTGTTTTTTTTTTTCAATTTTAATTGGAAAACAAAATATATCTTATTTCTTCTATTTTTACTTGCTTTTTTTTAAAATGACTAGTAAAATTGGTTAATCGTTTCCTATTTTCATCACGTAATCTTGATATGGCCCTAACAAATTATAATTAGAAATATTAATCAATATTGATATTTTTTTAAATAAATTATAGATAATTTATCAAGTTGGATAGTGTAATTAGGATCCAAGGTTCAAGTCCCTGTGCCGGCGAATTTTTAAATTGTTAATAATAATCATTGCGAAGAATATATTAAGGGGGGAGTCTGGTCCAGCCGAGGTTTTTTTTCAATGCGATTTTTTCAAAGATAAAATTTATTTTCGTTCACGAAAATTTTGTTGCATGTAAAGGTGCATTTGAACAAGAAAAAACACTATTGATAATTTGATTTGAATATTTATATAAACAGATGTAGTGGCCGCAAGCGGACGGTCCGACCAAATCGATCAGATGATTCACTTCATTCAAAGTTTAAATTAAAGAAAATTAATTTTATGTGCGGAATGCGGATGAACCAAAGTTTGCAAAGAAATTGTTGATAGCAAAAATTGCGGACATAAAATGAAAATTGACGAAGAAAATCTGCCTTCATTTTGCAATAACGGTTCATCCGCACATAAATTTAAAATTCTTTAATTTAAACTTTGAATGAAGTGAATCGGTTGAAAATTGGATGAGCCATGCACCGATTTGGTCGGACCGTCGCCGCCGATTTGAACAGAGTAGTGATTGCAATACCAGACCAAAATTGGAATACCGGTATTCGGTATTATTTTGCATGTAATAAAAACAAAAAATGATACAGAATCGATAGACAAATGAACATAATCAAATTAATAAAACAGGTAAAATTTTGCGTTTCAGAATATTTTATTTTTGAAAATTAATACATAATTGACAGGCATTTAACCCTTATTACGCTTTATTAAACATTCGACATGTTTCCTCTCCAGAACACATCATTATTATGTATAATGTAAGCGTATTAAGGGGGCAGATCAATAGGCGCTGAGCTTGTGTAAAGTTCAATTCAAAAACGAATAATCGTAGAAAGCTGAAATTTTCGGAATATACGTAAAATATGATTTTACTTAACATAAGCTATTTTTTATTGTAAAAAAAATAATATAAAAAAAATTTGCTATCAGTTTTCAATAAAATACACTTTAGTTATAAATATAAAATAGCTTACGTTAAGTAAAATCATATTCTAAGTATATTCTGAAAATTTCAGCTTTCTACGATTATTCGTTTTTGAGTTGAACTAGACACAAGAAATGAAGCAATATACATGAAATTTCAAATTTTAACCAATCAGAAGTAAATATCAATATATCTCAATAAAATATACCAATGAAATAGCATAAAATAACTAGTGACATCTGTTGAATTTTATTATTTATTGTTATTGATCTAGGACCTTAAGATTTGATGTGAGTCAAGTTAGGTCTTGGAATAGTTATAGTTTTGGTAGTAAATAGGAGGTAATTTAGATTCCCTCAGTTTCACTGTTAAACTTGTCGAAATTTCTTACGAATTTTGAAGATTTTGTATCAAAGCAATTTTATTTTACATAATATTTTGATTCTATCCGATAACCCCAAAAAGGTTATCGTACTTTTTAACAGTTTCTCCGGTTTGAACATTCAAACTTTGGAAGATTTCTACGTTTTCGACTTCCGAAAGCCTATCCCAAAGTTCAATAATTTTACTTTTCTTTTTGGGTATAAAAGGAGGCTTTTGCGTTTGAGCCATAATGCTTTTCCAACAAGTGGCCATGAAGAAGTCTTGTTTCATAATTTGAGGAGCACCTTCTGCACCCAACCTTTCCTTTGGGTCGGTTTGTAGTAACCCATAAATAAGATTCCTCGAAGACATTGTCAAATAATTTTGTGGATCAGTTTTTACTACTTCTGCGTCATTTTCATTACTAAAAGGATGCCTTCCCGTTATCAACATATACAAGATAATTCCTGTGGCCCACCAATCGACTTCCTTTCCATGCGTATCTCCTTTTAAAATTTCCGGTGCCATATAATTCAACGTGCCTACCATAGCATTGGTGCCACTTCCTTCGTATCCACTGAGTCCAAAATCTGATAATTTTACATATCCGCTGGAAGCAAGTAAAATATTTGTTAATTTTATATCCCGATGGATGATGCCCTTAGCATGTAAATATTTTACAGCTAAAACCATTTGCGACATGTAAAATGCAGCAGAAGAATCCGACAGCCTTTTCACTTTATCTAAATAAGCCCCCAAATCTCCTTCACTTGCATATTCCAATATCATGCACAGGTTTCCTTCATTTTGGAGAGCATACTCCATATGAATTAGGAAAGGATGGTTTAATTGTTCCAATATATCTTTCTCTGTTTGTGCATTATTGACGTATTTACCGTCCCGTTTGTGACCTTTCGAACGAAGAACCTTCATGGCATATAACTTGTTCTTATCTTTTCCGTTTAGTTTGCGCACTTTGAACACGTTTGAAAAACCTCCTGAACCCAATAAATTAAGTACTTTAAAGGAATCAAGAGATACATTTGCACAGTCTTCCTTAACACTCGTCATATTTTCAGTTGCAAAATGTAAATATTTTTGGGCAATTAAATAATTTTGATGTTATAATAAATATTTCTTTTTTTCTACCTTTATAGAGGTAAAGCCGTTTATCCAATGAAATGATAATAATCGGATGAGCCGATATTAAAATATTTGTTGGACGTGTTGCTGAATCAGATTTCTAGCGCAACGCTTAGCAAATGAAGATTTAGCAAACGTAAACTAGACAAGGACGACAGTTACGCTATTCAAAATACTTTTACCAAAGCTTCCATTCTGAAGAACGTCACGTCTAAAGATGCTTTAAACATGGAGCAGGCAAAGTTTATTAGTTTGGTTTAAGTCATTTTGATCAGTTCAAAGTAAAAATATTGATTAAATTCTTTATTGATTTGCTAAATATGAATTTTAAATGTTATCCGTTGGTCTAAGATTTATTCTAGGATTAAATATTTTATTGTTACAATCAGTACAACGCCGTTTTTGGTTTGTCACCTGGTGCCCATTTCATAAACTTGAACCAAGCGAAATTTTGATGTGATTCGAGCTCTGGCAATCACCCGAAAACTACAAATCAAACGATCAAAAATTTTTATAAAGAATTTAATATTTTTTTGACTGGACGAACCAATCAGTCAACAAAAATTACATGGAGGATAAACTAATTAATCCCAATCTATCTCTATAACATCTAACATATATTTCCGAAAGTTTGCCTGTGTGTGTGTGTGTGCACACAACAACAATTGAAACTGTAATTGCAACAATGCACAACAATATAAATGCAACAATCAAACATATAAAAGGAAGAACAAAACAACAAACACAAATGCGGTTCAAATAGCAATACAATTATTAATTTAAAAATTTAAAAGTTAAAAGTTAAAAATAAAATACAATACAATAATATAGTTACAACATAGTTACAATATAAATACAATAGTAATTCAAAATAAATTTAAATACACAATGCAATAATTGTTCAAATGAACAAATTTTATTTTTTGATTGGATGACGTACCTACTATCGGTAAAAAGTAATTATTGTAATAATATCAATCGTAATATTTTACCTCAATAATTTGCTTTGATTGGTTAATAATATTGAAACGACGGTGAAAAGGAAGAAAGTCTAAAGCGAAAATTGTGGGTAGTCAAAGTTAAACAAGGTTGCGATATACATAGTAATTACACAATTAGAGTACATTAAACAAAGACACAGTGCGCGTGGGAGTCTAAGTATCACACAGGAAAATGAGCATTAGCGTTTTGGCGCTTAAGACTTTCTTCCTTTCCATGATCCAAGTTGCTTTTGCAACTTTCATCTTTAGTACCAATATAACGAGTAGTTATACAAAGTTCCTAGAATTGCGCACAGTATGGCGGCGCCCATGAACATAGAAGGAGAGGACTGGTAACTATCCTTAAATTTGCGTGCGCTTAACTGTATACCCCCCTCCCCAAGCTGAACCACCAGGTGGCGCGGCAATTAAAACATCTTTTTTAAAGTTGCAACAAATAAATTTTTATTTCAATAGGCGATAAGTTGAAGATTGAGGGCCTCAAAATTGTTAGGACCGGAGCAGTTACTCTCTTGTATTTCTTTTTGATATGACGAATAGACCGCCGCGCCGATTGAAAAAAAAATCGCCCGCGCAGGGACTTGAACCCTGGACCCTTGGATTAAAAGTCCAATGCTCTACCGACTGAGCTACCCGGGCTATTGATTTTAAATCTTCTAATGTTTGCAGTGGTACCCCTGATTTATTTTGTTTACAAGTTTAACAGAAGAATTTTTAGGTGCCCGATATTACTCAATAATGAAATAATACAAACTCAAATAGAAAACAAAATAAACAAGTGAATTATAACTTATAAATAACCTGACAACTGCTGGAATTGATTATGAAGGAATCAGGCGTACCACTGCTTACACATAAAATGACGCTACCAGAAGCCCGGGTAGCTCAGTCGGTAGAGCATTGGACTTTTAATCCAAGGGTCCAGGGTTCAAGTCCCTGCGCGGGCGGAATTTTTTCATATTTTATTGGTGAACGAAATATATTGGGGGGTTTATAGAGGACTATTATGCCCTCTTATGATGAATGGAGTTGCAACTCTTACCTCCTTAGTAAACACTGAATTTCCACAGAAATTTAATTTTTGTAGTATTGGAAATCTGTCAACCACTGTTAATTTCTATGTTGGAATTCATCATAAAAATAAATTACTTTCTAACTATGACAGTTGGTTTTGAGTTTTCTGCAGAGTTTACGAGAAGAGTTTTGCTCTTGTTTAAAATTTTTTGAAAACTACTATTTTCAGCCCCCCCAAATTTTTGACCCTAGTGCCGTCGTTTGTCATTTGAAATATATTAATACATTTTTATACTTTGTGAAGTAAATGATAATATAATTGATAATTTATCAATTTGATAGTGCAATTATTGTATAACGAGAATAAAAAACTTCGTGTTTAGATTATTGCTGAGGTCGATTAATTAATTTTTTTGGTACTATTTGATAACTTGGGTTTGATATAATTAAAAAAAAAAGATTTTTTTTAAATTCGAATATTAAAAACTGTTATGGGTCTTGTAACCTAGTATAAATCAAATAAATCTAAACAAATTACCGTCATATTTTCGTATCCAACTTTTTTGTTGTTTTGATTTGTATATTTTGGACTTTGTCACATGTACGTATAGAATTTAATATAATAATATAGCATTTTTCTGTAGGTAGAATTTTTATAATAATTAATTTAAATATAGTAATAATTTTTGGGATTTTTTTGGGAGGCTAATTTTGATTTGGGGGGGGGTATAGCTCGTACTTGGCTCGTGTCTTTCCTGGCCTGAAAGACCACGTGCACGAGTAATCTGGATGAAGTTTTACGCAAGTGCATACATCAAAGGAATGCTAGCAATATTTTGGACGAGAATATTTGCAGCTTCAAGTTGTATTTCCGTACCCGTAGTATGATGGATCTTTACAAGTAAAGTTCATTACGAGTAACTAAACTGCAATGTAGACACACCTTTAGAAATGATACAGTAGGGAATTCCCTGAAATATTTTCATTATCTTTTACTTGCCTAAAACATTTTGATGGGTTGCACTTGAATTTTATTCAAAATTTTTTCTTATTTTTAAACATTGGGAAGAGAACAATGGGAGATCGAGAAGTTCTTTTCAAAGCTAATACAATTAAATGGTACCAGCATTTGTACTTCCTTTCCTAAATGGTTTGATGAAATATTTGATAAATTTAATGGTGATTACAAACAACCATTATAATATTATGTATGTAGAAATATTCTGATAGAGAAAAGTTCTTTTTTGCAATAATTAATAATAATTCAATTTCTTCAACCAGATTTTGCACTTTAAACGATCCCAGTCCCCTGAAATTATTGTTATTTTATTAGAGTTTAAAGGGTACTCGCTTTAATTCATAACACAAATACAGATAATTTGCATAAGTGATTTAAAAATAAATCCTTAACACTAAAATTGACATTTATTTTCGATAATAAAAAATATTCCATTACCATGCTTATATAATGCAACAATTATAAAATCCATTACCTATTATTTTTTTACCTGTAACAATGTGTTTATAATTGAAAACATCTTATCGCGTTTTTAAATTGCTACGATTTGTTATAAAATATTATTGCTTAAAAATAATAATGCAATAATGGATTTTGGAAACCCTAAAGATAGATGCCAAAAAAAACACACCCAAACTAAAGGTTTTTGAACCGCATGTTTAAAGAGTAAGAACGAATTTTTAAATTAAACCTTATTGAATTATTTTTTTTGATAAGATTTAAATAAATAAAGACTACCTCAATAGAATGAATAAGCCGATTATTATGAATACAGACATCTGAAGCGGAGAAGGGGATAATCTAAAAGTCGGGGCAGAGTACAAAATGCGTGATATGAGAGCTCGCGTTTGTGTACCAGTATTTATTTTAACTTCGAAAACATTGGTGGGTGTTTGGAAATTTTAAGTGTGCTATCATAGTTTTGTTTATTTTATAAGTGGCAAAATGCCAGCTTGTGCTTCAGAGAATCTCACACACATGTGGTCAAGTAGCGAAAGTGTCCACGTTGGAGAAAGCTCGGGTAGTTCTGGATTTCATAGTCCCGGTTCACCATATTCATCTTCGCCGCTGTCTACATCTCCGGATGGTACGTTGAAAAAAAGGATAAGACGTATTTCTTCGAGCGGTTCCATCGAACACTTTGTGATACAGTCGGATAGAAGGGATTCAAGATGCCAAAGTCCCGTTGAAAGTTTACCCGAAGAAGAAGAATCTTTTTCGATTCTGGCATCAATTATAGGTTGGTACCCGTGTTTTTTATTACGAGTAGCAAAAGGCATTCTTTTTGGAATTTTACCCTTGGCATGGCGACAAATTTTATTTGCAATTCCTATGTGGTCAATTACTTTATGGATTTGGATGTTTTGGCAGATGATTCAACTTCCGCTAACTATTTTTAAATCTTTTATGACGATTTTGCTAACGCCAAGTTCTGAAAGAAATCGCAAGAAACGAACAGTTCTTATTAGTGGTGGAAGTACCATTCAAGCACTTCACCTCGCTAGAAATTTTTATTCTGCCGGCGCTCGTGTTGTAGTGTGCGAAGTTGAAGGACTTTTTGCTTTGGCTCGTTTTTCGATTGCGGTGAATAAGTTTTATACTGTTCCCAAACCAAACAGTGAACATCAACAAAATTACGTACGAGCACTGTGCGAAATTGCCGAAAAAGAAAGAGTTTCGTACTACATACCAGTAAGTTCATCCACTTCAGCTTATTACGATGCAGTCGCAAAGCCCCATTTAGAATTACTTGGGTGTTCGTGCTTTTGTCCAGGAATTAAAGAAGTATGGGCTTTGGACGATACTTTGGAATTGCTAAGAAGGTGCGATAAAGCTGGAATACCGACTCCAATTTATCACACAATCACTTCTAAAGACAACATCTTAAATCTGTACGAATCTGGTGAAATACGAACTGGAAGATTTGTGATGTCTACAGCTGGGTTGAGTGGATTAAGGGAACGTTCCAAAATCGTACTGCCGTTGTCGAGAAGCGACTTAAAATTACCTCAAGAAATAAGTGATCAACGACCTTGGGTGGTTGTACAACATCCCGAAGGCGATCAATATTTGACTTGTACGACGGTCAAAGATTCGAAGGTTATTGCAAACGTGACGTGTCTTCTGAAGGAAGAAAGTCATAGTTTGGTACCTGTCGAAAATAAGGAGGTTACCCAGTGGCTCAACAACTTCTTCTCGAAGTTGAATCTTATGAGGCCGTTAACTGGGCACGTCAGCTTTAGATTTCTCATTACCAAAAACAACAACACAATTGTTCCTTTGAGTAGCCGAGTCGGAGTAACGTTACCTTACATTTGTTACTCGACCGTCCATCCAAGGCTGGTATGGAAGCCATGCCGACATTTTAGTCGGCAAAATTCCGGACCGTTGACTTTGGAAAATGGAAGATATTGGATGCCGGAAACTATGGCGACTACGTTAAGGAATCCAACAGTCGAGAATGTTACTAGGTTAATCGGGACGGTGTTAGATAAAAGGGAAGTACTTTTTACAATGTGGGATCCACTACCTTATTGTGCTTATTATCACATGCAATTACCATTCAAAAATGTGTTAGGTTTTGTACAAAAACAACAAGATAGGTTTCCTCAACCAGTAGCGGCTCCTGTGCGTTAGTTAAGGCTTAACTCGTTAGGAGAGAGAAAAGAGCCTGAAAGAGACATATAAATAGATTTTAATCAATTTTATTTAATACTCTAATTAAAAACATGTTTTTTTATTTATTTTGTATATATGTGTGTGTGAGATAAGCGTACACAAACATAAACTATTTTACTAATATGAGTCAATGGACGGACACTTGTTATTTGTTACTGCAATAATTTTAGAATTAAATTTTTATTTAACGCTATTTTTTTTATTTTAGTTTGTTAGAATTAAAAAATGATGTACAAATTATTTAAGTTTATATAAATAAAATGTTGTCAGTGAGGGGGGTATATTGGATTAATAAAATTGTATTTTAATTTGCATTATTTGTGCACAATTACCAAGGTACGTTATGTTAACCAATTTTTGTATGTTGAAAATTGTTTGAAATATTTGTAGTACATTGTATCAATGATACATTTAACCAATTTATTTTTGTGTACTTCTTTAATCTTCTATTTGTTATTTTTTTATTAATAAATTTGTTACGTTCGATTTCTTTCTTTCTTTTTTAACCATTATTGCAGATATGTGAAGAAAGATCAAAAATCATTGAAGCAGAAGTGTTTTTATTTTGCAATAGACCGAATTTGAAAATAAGTGATGAACTATTGAAACGGATAACCTTTTGATTATTCTTTTAATAAAATAACATTGTTTTCTCATAGTAACGTATAAAGTGGAATATCGATTCAATATTAAAGGACGAATTGTTTAAAAATTACACAATAAGAATGCAATAAATTGTAAATATTTTGATTCATTTTTATGCACATTCAAGATCTTCAAGATTTCTTGTTTACAAAATTCCTTATTTTGCAAATTCAATTCAATATTATTTTGCTTGGTGGAAAGAACCACGAGATGATTGATTTGAACTATTAAGTTGCTTACACATCCAATTGAAGTGATAATTTCTTATCTACGACTTTATTTTTAATGTCATTTTATCTAACATTTTTTAAATTCATAACAATAATTTAATCACTCGCTGATTGCAAATAAGCGGATGTTATAAAATTTATCAAATATACAGGGTGGTTGTTGATTTTTGTCGAAGTAATATGAAATTGTGAACTATTTTTGTATTAAATTACAAGAACAACTTTTGAATATACTATTGGAGCTTTAAATTTTATGTGAAGCGTCATAAATTAGGTTATGTAATTAACTAATATGAACTAAATTGATTTATAAACACAATTTCCAATGTATAACTTAGCAGATGTACCTACTATCTATGTCGTCCATGTTGTTCAGTGACAGCGCCATCTGTACGTAGTGTAAAATGAAAATACTCCTAGATACATGGTTAAGAGTAAATGTACTAGTTTTGACCGATGCCCAAAAAGTTCCACTTTACGGCCTAGGTGCATAATTAACTGTTATTTATTTCTTGCTTTTATCTTATTGAGGTTGTGAAAAAATAATAAGTATTATGTAGTGGGTACCCGTGGAACCCCCGTGGAACACCCATAATATTGGTATTTCATAGTACAAATATTTGGCAATATTGATTTCCCATATAGTCAATATAGAACATTTGACAATATCGTACAAATATTCATTTTCACCATCATTTAATTCATCATAAATTATTCAGACAAAGTTTCAAGTAAAAAATAAAAAGCTTATAAAATATGAAATGTAAATTTTATGTTTATTGGAGAATTTTTTAAAATATTTTTCATGAAGTAGATTTACAATAATTAATCTTATATTTTGAAATTTATGCATTCATATTATAATTATAGCTATCTGAAGAGCTCAAATAAGAGCGAAACATATGTGATAGTTTATATATTGCATTATTTATTTAATTTCTGTTAACTTTTAATTCATTTAATTCATTTAAAACATTTTATATTATATTTTCACAAGTTAAAAACAATAAAATATTATAATATTGTATTTCAATACAATTATTTACATTTTACAATTATATTATTATGTTACAATAAATTTAATTACTTTTCTTTATTTTATTCTATCAATAACGTGATAGTAAAATAAGGAGGATAATAAAAATAATAATGTAGTCATTGCTATCTACAACAATTGACAATAATTGACGTAAATTAGTTTTTCATGAATAAACATCATAACCGCAATTATAATTTGTTTTATCACTTAAAAGTGATTACGATGATTGTATAGAATACCTTTTTAATATATCGAATAGGTAACAAATAATCAACAGATTTGAAATAGCCATGCAGTCAAATCACAATCTACGCCTAAATTAAAATTAAACCAATGGCATTATTCTGTTATGGTTTGGTTGTGTAGGTCTATAAAGGACGTTTATACGTTAAACATTATATCATGGACTTACTGGAAAAACTGACCAAGTCCATATTAGGACCTTTGTGCGGACTGCACTGCATGGTCAGTATTTAATTCTCTTTTTAGTCTTAAATTTTAGTTACAAATTAAAAAGAAGAATGGAATTGTAGTTCGGCTTTCGGCACCACTGGTGAGATATTTTTTTTTAATTTTTAACTAAAATTTAGATTTAGATTCCCCCAGTTTCACCCTTTTAAATGAATTGTGTTAAACTTGTCGAAATGTCTTACGAATTTTGAAGATTTTGTATCAAAGCAATTTTATTTTACATAATATTTTGATTCTATCCGATAACCCCAAAAAGGTTATCGTACTTTTTAACAGTTTCTCCGGTTTGAACATTCAAACTCTCGAAGATTTCTACGTTTTCGACTTCCGAAAGCCTATCCCAAAGTTCAATAATTTTACTTTTCTTTTTCGGTATAAAGGGAGGCTTTTGCGTTTGAGCCATAATGCTTTTCCAACAAGTGGCCATGAAGAAGTCTTGTTTCATAATTTGAGGAGCACCTTCTGCACCCAACCTTTGCTTTGGGTCGGTTTGTAGTAACCCATATATCAGATTCCTCGAAGACATTGTCAAATAATTTTGTGGATCAGTTTTTACTAGTCCTGCGTCATTTTCATTACTAAAAGGATGCCTTCCCGTTATCAACATATACAGGACAATTCCTATGGCCCACCAATCGACTTCCTTTCCATGCGTATCTCCTTTTAAAATTTCCGGTGCCATATAATTCAACGTGCCTACCATAGCATTGGTGCCACTTCCTTCGTATCCGCTGAGCCCAAAATCTGATAATTTTACATATCCGTTGGAAGCAAGTAAAATATTTGTTAATTTTATATCCCGATGGATGATGCCCTTAGCATGTAAATATTTTACAGCTAAAACCATTTGCGACATGTAAAATGCAGCAGAAGAATCCGACAGCCTTTTCACTTTATCTAAATAAGCCCCCAAATCTCCTTCACTTGCATATTCCAATATCATGCACAGGTTTCCTTCATTTTGGAGAGCATACTCCATATGAATTAGGAAAGGATGGTTTAATTGTTCCAATATATCTTTCTCTGTTTGTGCATTATTGACGTATTTACCGTCCCGTTTGTGACCTTTCGAACGAAGAACCTTCATGGCATATAACTTGTTCTTATCTTTTCCGTTTAGTTTGCGCACTTTGAATACGTTTGAAAAACCTCCTGAACCCAATAAATTAAGTACTTTAAAGGAATCAAGGGATATATTTGCACAGTCTTCCTTAACACTCGTCATATTTTCAGTTGTTCAAATGTAAATATTTTTGGGCGATTAAATAATTATGATGTTATAATAAATATTTCTTTTTTTCTACCTTTATAGAGGTAAAGCCGTTTATCCAATGAAATGATAATAATCGGATGAGGCTTTTTTTAGGCTTAAATTTTAGTTAAAAATTAAAAAGAAGAATGGGATTAAGTTGTTCGGCTTTCGGCCCCACTGGTGAGATATTTTTTTTTAATTTTTAACTAAAATTTTAGCCTAAAAATGAGAATTAAAAACTGACCATGCAGTGCAGTCCGCATAGGTCCTAATATAGACTTGGTCAGTTTTTCCAGTAAGCCCACGATATTTGTAAACATAAAAATTGTAAATAAATTTTTCTATTTTCTTCGGCTATATCACCATCAATCATATTCCATGTTAAGCTGTATATCCTATATATTTCTTATTATATTATGATGTAATAATATGAAAAGTCCTCGTGCATACATAGGTACAACATATCATGGGATATTCTCAATACTAAATAAGAAGCAAAGAAATTGGAAATCAAACTAATTATTGAAATTTTATTATTTACTTATCTTTGAAAATCCATATCAACAAATTTTTATTCATTATTGGATAATTTTGATATTTCGCTCCCTTTTAAACTTCAGCGATATTATTTGTGCTGGTACGGCTAAAACGAAACCGATTGTTACCAGTATGAATTGCTTCCTAGATCAATTATTTTCAGTATTCATGAATTTGTTCAGTTTTGCTGATAGATCCTTTACAATTATTAAAGATTCGAAATTAAAATTGGGAGTGTTTTTTATTGATTGTGAAAAAATGTTAGCATATTATAACAGTGAAATAGTTGTTGAAGAAATATTTTTGGCATTGAGAGAGAATTTTGGCAAGGTTATCAAACAATGATAAGGGTAAATTTAGAGAAGTGACGTAGACATTTTTATATAACTAACGAATAAATCGTTTTTGTTCTAAAAGAAAACTTTTTTTGGCCAAGTCCAAAGTTTACCAAATTTTACTTCAGGGTGACTTTTGATTTTATTCCGAAAGAGTATGTAGTCTTTAGGTTTACAATTCCATGGGAAAAAGTTACCTTGGTGCATCATCAAGCTTTTCATGTCGGTTTTCAATACGAAGTTGTACGTACTAATATAATTTTTGTTCTAGAAAAGTGGATGTTACAATAACTGATAGCAAGGAAATAGAAATTGTAATCTCAGCAGACAGTCATGACAACGGCAACCACGTTTTGTGACCCCTGACACTACTGGACTCTGAGCTTCAAGTCCAGGGCACGCAGTGATTGCTGCAATCTGCAATGAGTTTAGGTCAGAAAAATTTTTAATGTCTTTGAAATTATGAATAACTTTTTTATGTGTGCAAGATGCATGGTGCATTTTTATCCTTAATTTGAATTATTTAGAATTACCTTCACACTTCCGATAAGACGGCAGGACACTGATTTGGGTCGTTAAAAAAAGTTAAGACGAAAATAAGATCAATTATGTTTGAAGGCTTCGTTTGTTTTGATAATTTTTTTAATGATTCTATGAATTCAAAAAATAAAACAACAAATCATTCAATTGGCACGCTGTTCCCTTACTGTTTTGCACCGATTAACGTGGAATCCGAGTCACGGCATTCTAAATAGTTGTTATAATAAATTCTTTGAATTAATGCAAAATTTGAAAATTTGGAACTGATTTTGCTCTTGTTGGAAACTTTGGTTCTTCTTGCTCATTTATGTAACTAAATTATGTTTTTCCCATTTAAGTTGTAATTTTATTTTTTTTGTATTTACAAACTAATTAAAATAATTTTGTTTAAATTGGGCTTTTGGTTGCATGATTTACCAAAAGATAAATAGGATGTCTAATTTAAGTTATTTATATTTTCTTACATTGATATGGGTTTAAAGAGGTAAATTCGACGATAAAACGTAGATAGTTCCAAAACCGCGGTCACTCATTAAGGTTAATTTGAATTTATATTTTAGATACTATCTTGTATTTAATTTCAGATCAGAGGGCTTCCGAAATGTATGTGCTTTTGTGACGAATCCCAAATGTTTATAAGAAATGTTACTTTAGAATTTTAAACGGTCTTTTTGAGATTGAATTTGTACAATTGAAAATTTAACAATATTTTAATTTAATGATTTCAGTACTTACTCATTTATTATCATTATCTGTTTAATGGATTTTTATATGTAAATTCATAATAAGAATAATTATTATTAATTGATACCAATAATCGCATAATAACAATTAATTTACATTATTTGTTTATGTTTCACTTTGTCCATATAATATATGGACTCGGAGAATATTATTTCTAGTATAAATAAATAATAATATTCTTGTTTCAGAAAAGTTTTGCTTTGAAAGATTATAAAATTTTCTATAATAATTGCCATGAATATTGTTAAGTAAACTTAACTTCATGGTTAATGATCATTAACTTTGTTCGAATAATTTAATTCTCCCATAAAGGACACCCTCCAATTATTGTCCGACTGTTTGACCACCGTCTTCCCTTTATTATCACAGTTGATCAAATTCTTTGCCCCCCCCCTTTGGGAATGTTCGATTATCACAAATTATAGACCTCCACTTATCTCTAAAACGGAACTTAACTAAAACTATTCATTGATTGCTATTTTTAGTAAGCAAATCAATTTTTTTTTACAAAATATAAAAAAAAAATTTAAGCACAACTTAGTCACGTTTTGTGACTGTTTATGAACGACCCCTAAAAGGATGGCAGTGTGTTGAATGTATTAACTTAAAGTTAATATAATAATAATCAAGTACAAAATATAATGATAAATATCTAAAACAGGGGTCGGCAACTGGCAACTTTTTGTTGTACGAGGGCCAAATATTTTATGTGAGAATTAGTGCGGGCCTCACTTCTTGAGAAATCCACTAAAAAGAGCTGATTTAAAAAAAAAAATAATGTAAATCTACTAAAAGAGCTTTTTTTTTTTTAAAAAAAAGGTCATCTGCTTTAGTCCGCGGGCCACGGTAAGTAGGGTGATCCAAATCGAGGTGCAATTATTAAATTTCGCCCCATTTGAGATGTGTGAAATTTAAAATAATGCCATGTCAAAATGTAGACAGATGGGAAATGTTAATCA
This sequence comes from Rhagonycha lutea, assembly GCA_958510855.1. Classification (NCBI taxonomy): domain Eukaryota; kingdom Metazoa; phylum Arthropoda; class Insecta; order Coleoptera; family Cantharidae; genus Rhagonycha; species Rhagonycha lutea. The sequence continues at coordinate 12,219,871 of OY294037.1, forward strand.
TGGAGAAATACATGGTAAATGATCTCAACTTTTTCGAAATGTCAATTGAAATCTTTATAGGGCAATGATCGAAGATTTTTAATGGCCAAATTAAAAAAAAAATTTGGTGATATCCTGATATCATATTTTAGTATTTATTTAATTGTGTGATTGAATAGAAAGAGAAATCCATCTCTTGGATATTTTTAATTGTCATAGTGTTGTCAAAACGGCTCGGAACGCCAGGAGCGGAGCGGAGCGGAGCGGAGCGGCGCAAAGTGGAGGCGCGGAAGAGTCAGTTCTGACAAGAAACTACCTTCCACCTTGGATTAAATGCCGTTAAATCAATTTAAACCCTTTAAATTTGTTAAACTGCGTGTTTGGATGGTCCATTGTCCATTTGTATCTAATTTTACAATAATTGTATCTAATTGCTCGCGTTCAAACGGCCGCGTTCCAATGCCCTAGACCCGCCTAGAGCGGTATACTTACATTGATGCCAATAAAACTGAATTTTTTAAAAGAAATTTCTTGTTTTTTTAATTAAATTACTTTTACACCTCCATTTGGATCGCCCTTTATTTTAAGAATCGTACCGAGCTTTTATAATTACATCATTTTATAATTGTGGTAGATCAGTTGTTCACTTAAGTAGTAAAACTTAGGCTGATGAAGTACTCATTGCTATACTTCTTCTTCTTTATCAGTCTTTTCCGTCCACTGCTGGACATTAGCCTCTCCATATTATGGAGGTTTGGTTTGGCCATAACTCACCACGCTGGCCAGACGGGTTGGTGAGTAGTCCGGAGATCGATTTTGGACTATAGTTGTTTTACATCCGGTAGCAGCTTGCTAGGCTAGCATTCAGATGTGCCTGTAGCCCTGTTTCTTGTTAACGGTGGCAATTTGTCAACTCAGGGGGACCGCCGGGTGAACGTGTCCTCCGAAGCACGGAGACTTGGTCATAAGAAAGTTTGACTCTCCCCAGGTTTGAACCCGGTACCCCGCATTCACATCCAACTGTGTTAGCTGCAAGGCAATGACCGTCTCTTGTTTTTTCTATTGCTATACGAAAACCCTTAAAGAATTATCTGTAATTGCTAATAAAATTTTTGCTTGTGTTTGTATACAATAATATTATTCTATGTATTTAAAACAGTTAAGTTATTAACTCGTGATAATAATTGTGTGGCTAATGCGCAGAAACAAAAATTGGTCCCGTGCGTTGACACGACACCATTGGCATGTTCTCCCTCCACCTCTACTGCGCAAGAAATAGACAAGAAATAAGAAATAGATTGCGAGCCCTACCAGATTAAGATATTCCAATCTAATAAGAGGAATTTTAGTCATTTGTTGATAACTATTTTGTTATTCGACGCTAAGAGAGTTGATAACGCGTGGTCTTCTATAGACTGAAAAAGTGTGACGTCACAAAATGGCCGCCGACTATATTATGATTGGAAGTAAACAATAAATTGTTTGTTTATGTTTAGCTCTCCTATAAGATTTGCATGGACGCTTGTTAGTGACAAATTAATCAACAATTTTAGAGGTGTTTACTGATAAAATTAGTTTAGTTCATGACCAATTACAGATTAATACAATTCTTATGGGAACTAAACGTAAACAAACCAATATTTACTCCCATTGATGACGCCATTACTTGGTTAGTCTATAGAGCAAAGTTGTAGATGGACATACAGTTTAATATGGATCATAATATTATGTCGGGGTATACTATTGGATCTTGTATTTCCGCTTCCGCTATACCACTTTGCTCTGCGAGGGGGGGGGTGGTTGTCACATCGAAAAATCCATTACTCTATTGATTGTTAAATGGATAATAATATTGGTTTCATGTGGTATACCACAACGTTTTCATTGGAGCTCGATCTTGTTTTTCTTGTATATTAACGACATCTGAAAGCAATTGAAGCATTCCGCATTGAGAAACTATATTGGGTTGAATTGAAAAATCTGAAACACGTAAATTTTAGTTACGGTAAGCGAAAGCCAATAGAGTATTTTAATTATAAAAATTAGGGAGCTCGCAAAGCTGAGCAACCATATCCAGCTAATAATTACATTTTGTTTATTATCTAACTCACCAAAAGCTTTAATATTTTAAAATTATTGAATAATTTTCGTGATGATGAAATTATCTCCAGAAACGTTTTTGAGTATGCATGATTTGACCTACATCTCAAACTTTAAAAATACACTCGGCACGATTTTTACATGATTGTTTATTGCGAAATCATCTGATAATTTTTGAATATCACGTTTCGTTTCACGCTTCAATTAGCTGAGTTTTTTTTACAGAAAATTATTAATTAAAAATTATGCAAGTAATTTTTATTATGCATCAGAAATATGTTCGTCGCCAATATTGATCGAGATCCGGAACATCTCCTATTTGAAACCTTATTCAATTCTTAAAATTAGCAAATTACCATAACAGGCACGAATTTTATGAATTAAAAAATACAAATTTTAGAAATTAACACATTCCGATTATGCGTACCTACTTGATACTATTTTTTTCATAAATATTTTTGAATTTACTGACTACACTTATCGAGATAGACTATTTTAAGATTACTAAAATCGGAAAAAAATACAACTGCATGAAGCTATTTATTATCTAATAATACTAAGAAAAAATCTTCAAAGTTTATTTTAATTGCATAATTAATTAAGTTCTAATCACGCGAAATTTCGCAAATTTTTAATGGCCTTATTAACAACGTTTTTATAAAAAAAATCAGTGATACTATTTTTCTGATATATTATTTTTATGTAATAATAAATTTTTTTTATTTTTTGTACTGTTTTTAATTATCTTCTATCAGACTGGAAATTTTAAATATCAAGTTTAAATTGAACTACGTTTAAATGAATGGTTAAAGGTTGAAATTAAATTAATTTTAATTTAATTAGTTTTTTTTTCATTGATTTGTTTATATAGACAACTATTTGATTTTGTAATCAGCAATTTTGACCTAATTAGTTTGTACTAGTGACCAATATAATATAAGAGTAACATAAATCAAAAATAAAATGGAGAAATTTGAAAAATGTACATTGTTTATGTGGTTGCAATAGTGAAATAAGCATTTCTACTAGAGAAATGTAGATTTTGAATAAGACTTTTACAAAAAAAAAACTGTCAGAAGTGGGATTCGAACCCACGCCCTCATAGAGGACCAGAATGCTCGTAACCCAAACATTGGGTAAGGTAATCCTTGAGTCTGGCGCCTTAGACCACTCGGCCATCCTGACACGTATTTAACTATTTTTTTGTAGATAATGTCAGGGTGAAATTAGCAATTTACTAAAGCTAAAACATACATATTTAGTCAATATTTACACATTACTTATTCCGAATCCTCTAAAATGATGCTGCTTTAACTTATATCAATCGGTTTGGTGTAGTAGTCAAATTACAATTATTATCTATTGATTTATCGTATTGTAAATTTTTTTGACTAGTCTAAAACGTTTGCTTACAAAAAAATACAGGGGTATTCGCGATTTACATTAGCAAAGCGTAACCACACGGAATAATTTCAAACTAAAAATTGGACTTATTTTGTTTGTGGTGCAGTTGGAGCTCCAAGAGGTTCAAATACCTCCGAAATTATTATTTTTAAATGAATTCAAAATTTTTTCATGGAATGATTTTCTTATTCTATTTATTTCCACAGTGGCTGGGTAAAACATTACACGAAAAAATCTTGCGTACGGCTGTGTGGGATTAAAGTCATAGGGCTTATTCACATAAATATTTTTCAATTTTGCACAAGTTAGTTAGAGGTCTAAACTAGCGCAATTGAATAGAAATCGACCATTTTTTTTTTTTAATTTGTTTGTCAGCTATTATTTCTCTGTATGGTCGTCATCTGCAGGAAATTGCTGATCTCTTAGGCAATTTTCCCAATAGGTTGGTATAGTTACTAATAGATTTTAGTACATACTTTATTTTTAATTTTTATTTGATAAAAATAATTTAGTCCTGTGCTATGTACGCTATTTTATGCACGCGAGAGACTTCAATTTATTGCAACTAATCTTAGCAGGTACGTAGCCAGAATTTTCTTTCGAAAGGTGTGGGTTTTTTTTTGAAATTATTTTACTAAGCTATTTTTATAATTTTTTTTGAATCTAAAATTAATAGAAGTTGGAGATTTTTCTGATAAAAATAAAATTAGTTTTGTTACACAATTTTTTCAAATATTTAGCGTTTTGAGAAACCGAAGATTTAATTTTTTGGGGGCACATATGCCTCCAGTGTCCCCCATGTATGTAAAACACAATTAAATACATCACACCTATTTATTGTAGATTAGCCAACAGTAAAATTGTCAGTCTGACATTTATTTTCATTATGAATGTGACATTTTGTCATGGAAACGCGTTGTTATATTTTTACTGAAATCCCTTGGGATTTAATGTAATTCTAAATTTCTTGAAATTTATCTCTAGTGTATAATTACACTTTAGTCTTTGAAAAACGAGAGTAAAGTTGCTGTTGAAGTTCCGGGAGTGCATAAAAACCATTGTGATTTTTAACCTTACTATTTTGTAAAAATTGTAGAGGTGCAAAATATAAACGTGTCTGCAGAAAAGTTTAAGCTTCATGGTTTTTAAAAGTTTTTTTTTCAACAAATTTTGGAAACACTTTTATATGGAAACTCATACCTACTCGTACCTCTGTTAATAATAATTAATTCTATAATTAAATGGACGCAGGTAATCTCCGCTGATGATTGGGATTTAATTCCTTTTTGCTAGAATGGTCAAAAAAAGGTCCTAGTAAATTCCGTCTGTGGCAGTACCTCATCAGCGTTCATCACCTACCAGAGGATAGACATGGATGTCCTTTATGGATAACCCCTAAGTTCTGATATTTTAAACATATCCGTATATATGGATTGCATACTGTCCACAAATTTATTCTAAAAAATATCCAAGTTTAACAAATAACCTAAGCTCTGATGTTATTAGAGCGTATTATATTATGTAAGCTCCCATAATACTGCATGTAGAATTGGAACTAAATTATTTACCAGTCTATCTGTTCGAGACGACGACGGCGGAATTTACATATAAGATTATGAAAACCCTTAGGCATCACTGTAGATTGCAATCGCCTAATTAAATATATCTTTTACCTATTATATCGGTCAGTTACGGAACTCGCCTTCAGTTCTTTCCTTAAACTACCAGCATTATCGAATAAAATGTCCTTTCCCATGCTTAGTACGTAATAATGATCATAGAACAATAAAGTCGAGGTCGACCGATCCTTCCAGGTCAAAATCAACAACTCACTATCAAATCCACAACCCATACCGGCCGGTGTCCCTCAAGGCGCCATCCTCTCCCCAACATTATTTAACTACTACATAAACGACATACCAAAAACGGACGACACCACACTCACTCTCTACGCGGACGACACCGGCGTATCCGCAGCCGCAAAAACCAAGGACGAGACCATCGAAAAAGTACAAATACACGCCGACAAGTTACTTGACTACTACGATGACTGGCGGCTGCAGGTTAACGCCGCAAAAACTACCACGACCACATTTTCACAAAAACGTGACAGAATGACAAACAAATGATTTTACCTATACTCCTTTATGCTTCCCCGGTGTGGAGCAAAGCTGCTCGCACCAACATCCTTATCCTACAACGTACCCAGAACAAGTGCCTCCGAGTGATCACCGGATCCCACAAATACACCGATTTATACGATCTACACGAATTAGCAAACATGCCCCGACTTCCCACACAAATTCATCATGCCGCAGTCAAATTTTTCGATCACACGGTCAAGCGGAACCAAACTACAGCCCACATTAACACAATTCACAAAAATAATTTGCCCTTCAGGCGTATCAAACATAAACTCATTCACAACATAATGTTGTAAACTACAAACACGCCACTTACACGCTAATCATGTCGCCTGGTTTTTACACTCGTTTTCCAGGAAGTAGCCCACGTATGAGGACGCCAAACATCTAAAACGACCAGATGGACGCTGATATGCTACGCAGGAGCAGCGAAAATTTTATGTATATAAGAACCGTCTTCTGTAGCAACTTGGTTGCTGCAGGAGACAATTTGTTTGTAATATGTCAAAAAAAAATAAAAAAAATAATAGAGTCTGTTGAACAATTAAAATTTAAAGTTCTCAACTCACGTGATAAACCAAAAACTCAAAAATATTTATAACTGATTTTATTGTATTTAATTATAGCTCGATCATTTTTAAATATTATTCAAATAATTTAAAAATATTGCTATAAATTCACGATAACACATTTTTTTTTTATCCCTAATGAAAACAGTTAAAATTTGACGTTTGTTTGTGATGCTTAATGAAAGTGTTTATGACTTTTTATATTTAATAAGAAGATTACTATGCCAAAAATGATGATCCATATCTAGAATAAGTGCTCGAATTCATTACTAACAATCTAATCCAGGGATGAGCAACCTTTTTTTGCCACGGGCTACTTACAAACTAAAAAATGTTGTGCGGGCCGCATGCAGGGCCGTAAATAAGGGGGAGGGGTTAAAAAATTTTTTTTGAGGGCAAGTGAGTGTTTTCTTATAAAATTCTCATACAAAATAAGTTTTGGTCGATACAATTCGTTTTCAACTTTAGAAATAGTGCTTACTTTTTTTATTACAATGATCTATGGAAATATATTATCAATTTAAAAATCTTTGGCGGGCCGCATGAAAAGGTGTGGCGAGCCGCGGGTTGCTCACCCCTGATCTAAGCTTTGGAAGAGGTATTCACTTGTTTTTTAGATATTCTAGACGTTTTGTCATTTTTAATGGGCCATCTTCTAATTATATAATTATAATATTGATAATGGAGACGATTATTTTTATTTGTAGTTAATTCACCTAACTGTTAATACCAGGGTATTGAGTTCGAATTTTAAGAGAGTCTAACTTTCTTATGATTGTCTTCCGTACTTCGGAGGGCACGTAAAAGAGTAGATCTCCCTGGGTTGATGGTCACGAACACATCTGTAGGCTAGCATAGCAAATTACCTATCGGATGTAAAGCAATTAATTATATGCTTATAAAACTAATAATATGAAGTGCATCTGAACTGAATCGAGCATACGTAAAAGTTATATTACTTATTTAGGGTGCGTTCCATTTAAAGTCCACGACGACCGCGGCGTGGTCCCGTGGTGCTTTGATTTGATTAAAGATCAAACGCGGTTATTTGATTGGACTGACGATCGACCATGGTCGTCGTGGTCTTTAAGTGGAACGCACCTTTAGCCTTGGGTCTCACTCATGGGGATTACAGCCATAAATAGAAACTATAGTTTAGTGTATTCCGGTCGTAGTTGTTCATTCTTAAGACTTATTAGAGGTCTTTATCACCAAACGTGAAGGCAGATGGTGATTACGACTGTTGTAGGGTTAAACATAAGATAATAACACAATATTCATTTACGGATGGCCACCGGAAGTAAGTGTATAGATACTGACCAAACTAAAAATGACTGTTTTAAAATTGATTTTGAGCCGGAGGTTGAATGACTAGACAACCAAATTTAGCTTCCAGCCAAGAGGTACAACTGAGCCTAATGCATATTTTGAAACAAAGATCGCGTTAGTGATTTGTAAACACTAAACTGCGACTTTTCTAAATATATTGTCATGTTATCTTAAAATTCTTTACTTGCCATGCCATGAATCTCTTCAGCTGGCTTGTAGATTAACTAATCGTTAATGTTGAATTTTAAGGTACGATTGCATTTTATCGTAAACTTTCTATAATATAATACAATTTCAGAAAATTTTGTTGTGTAATATTAATATGTACATGTACTTGCGGTACAAGGTTTCCCAAACCCACCACCAGCATCTACACTATCGGTGATAGATTATAATGGATATTATGAATCCCAATCGATCATTTAAAATTGATAAAATAATTATTTCAAACCATAATATTGTATACTCTATTTCACGTAATTAACAATGCTTTTATTTTATTTATTCTTAATAAAATACATTTTGACCTAAAGTATGGGAAGTTATCAATGATACACCTTTAACCTTAGTGTTAATCATTGATTTTTATTCTATAACGAAATAATATAAACAGTTAATTATTCATATCTTAGGCACAATTTAACGAATTGTTGCGTAAAAATTTTCAATTTTTTTGACTATTTTTGCCAACGTGAGCAAGTCTTGGTTTTATATGTTGTTATGAAGGACCATTTTTTAGTTCTTTAATTTTTATTAATAAAGGTAACGACTTATCAATATTAAAAACGTACGCATTAAAACGAAATCGTGCGTCGTATCTCAGGATAAATCTTTTTCAATATGTTCTTTATCCATTTTCAGTAACATAGGGCTAATGGTGCCTGTCACAGTAACCTAATATACTCGTCAATATTATAACTTGAAAATAATAATTTTGAAAATTTCCGAACGTTATGGCTTTATAATAATTTCAGTCGTTGTTACATCGATATTTAGACCAACCGAAATATTTGAGGAATATAATATTATCCGTGACGTTTTTTTTTATTATTTATTCATAACTCTTTGTTAAGTCATCGAAGGTTAAGGTTTTAAATAATGGTGGATTGTTACTATCACTAAATTTATATTTAGCAATTAGCGAAGATAATGTTTTTTTTTAGAATCATTGTGAATACAAAATACATTTAATTTACAGAATTTGTATAATCACATTTTTATCGTTTTTAATTAAAATTTATTGGATCAATGACGGAGTTTTGTAATAACAAGGTTTAAGTGCCTGGTTTTGACTATTAGTAAAAACTAAAAATGCGATAATTGGCAGGAAATTTGATCGGTTTTTATTTTGTTTTATCGGAGATTTTTGGACTCTCCCTGGTTTGGGTTTTTTTGAACTTTGGAAATAAAGAAAACAACAGATTTGACTATCCTTGCGTTAAACTTTTATTTTTATTTTGGCTAGGCAATATCAGAAAAATAAAACGACGTTACACGTTCACTATTTTTTATCAGATTAAGTGGAACTTGGAACCCCAATACTTACAATACAAAATTTAACACCCTTTGCATATTATATGCACGTAATAAATATTATATGGATTCGTCACTCTGTTTAAATAAAAATGAATTTTTGTATGCTAAAAGCACAAACGAATAATGACTGCGGATGTACCTACTTACATTTTCGGTGCTATTTCTGATATGCATTATTTTAAAATAGCTTTCCAAATTCTCAATATCTGAACTTCCACTGTGCGAAAACTCGATTAGATTTTAAAATTACAATGCTTTCTTACAGCTAAATAATCAATGAGCGAAATATGTAAAGCTTTTGTAAAGCTGTCAAGGTATAATAAATTATAGGTTTGCTATAGTTGCAATTTTTCGTCAGTTTTTGCTAACAATTTTCTTAGTATGTTGTAAATTTTTTCCTGCTCGAACATTTTTATTACGTTCCCTAATTTCTCTATTCAAAATATTGGTCTGTTCTACTATTACACATTGACAAGGTAATTTACTTTTATGTGGGGGATGTTTGGGGTTCTTCCAGCAGGATCGCGTGTTCCCATTTACATTCCCTCAAGCGATGCCATAATTTTGAACACTGCATCGCGAGCGTCCCAACGGGACACATCTCCGTCGCGACCACCATCGCCGCTTCCTGCTGGAGCCTCTGAGTTTATGATGCCTAAAGTAAGTCCAAATTTTTGGCCATTTTTGCTTATTTTAACTTTGTAATTTCAGTAGTTTAGTTACCTTGTGGTAGTTATACAGGGCGTGTCATCGAAATTGTCTTTTTTGCCGGATGCACTACACATGTTTTTCTCGTGTAATAAATTTTAATTGGGTTAAAGTGCATTTTATTAATTATTATTTGAGATATGTACGTGATGCAATAAACGTTTTAATTAATTCTACCAAATTTATTATCTGCGGTCTATAATATTTGTAAACCAGGGCACCTAGAATTTTGGCTGTACTTTGTACCCTGAATTTTTTGTTATGAATAGACAGTCACGTAGACGTAATATCGATAATTATGCAATGGAAACACAAACAAGGAAATTAATGGATACATAACAAAATTATAAAATAGTGCTTTTTTTTAAATTTTATATAATTTTTTATTTTAAATGTAACCTGACTTTTTACGTTACCTGATGGCACATAAGCCAATCTCAATTTCCTGATATTAGTATTGCAAATTTATAGTTTTGTGTGACTTACTTTTTCTCTGCCCTAAAACTCGGTTAACATTGTAATATTATAATTGGGCCACTGTTACCTTTCTAAACTGCAAAAAGTCGTGAATATCTGTTTGAGCTAAATTTAAACTTCCAGAACATAATTTTGTTTTCAATTGTAAGTGTTTAATTATGTAAATATTTGTATTACAATTATTATAGTTATCGCCGCGATAACAAATTGTTAGTAAAACTTTTACGCTTCTAAGCCTTCCAATAAGAACTTATTGATACGCCAAATGTCGGTATTAGGATTCAATCTCATCATGATTGATTAATCTGTATTACATTATTTTTCCTTTTTATTTAAAAAATTAATCTTTGCAAATATTTTTCATCTTGCCCAGCAACCGATTTCACTACTCGGTTGATGATCATCTCTCTATTGCGTCAATAGATAGGTACAATTGTTTTCGGAAATTAAGAATCCCTTCAATTGGTATTATAATACTCATGGTAACACCTATCTTTTCGGCATCAAAAAATTCTTTACTTAAGTGCGTGCAAAATTGAATGGGAAGATAAGTTTGATACTTGTGAAAGGGCAATGAAACCGAAGGTCTAAACTACCAACTTAGTTTAATTATCGATTACTCATTAAGTTTTTGAAGTTGTTTCGGCCCATTTCCAAGGACTGCGGAAATTTTAGGTAAAATTTTCCTATTGCACCAAACGTTTCGAATCAAATTGAATCGACATTTACATTCGATCACCAAGAGTTGCACGAATCGTTTGGGTCTAGAGTAATTTTTAAGCCTCATTTGTTAGTGGTAGGGAATTTTGATTTTCAATGGATTTTGCACAATCAGATAACATTTTTTCGATCTAATTGTACTTTTTGAATGCTATCGAAGAAGTTTAAAGTCTATAAATCATTTTTTAAAGTGATCATTGTAATCAATATAATTTATATATTATATTTTTGTTATTGTGCAATAGAACTTTAGCAGCAAAGATAATTTTCAAGTTGGATGAATCAAGATTTTTTGATCAACGTATGATCGATTGTATTCTTTCAAAGATAAGACTTTTGGGGTGGGTCACATGAAAAGATTGTAACCTTCATTTAATCATTTTCACTAATTGAATATATTGGTTAGCTTTCGAAAATCAAAAAGATCTGTATTGTTTTTACTTACATAAAAAACTTTAAATTTATGGAAGCACGGAGGAAACAATTATGTACTTATTTGCTTTAGTAGATTTACTTTTAATTATTGCAATTACTAAGCAAATACTAATTTAATTCTGTAGTAGTTTATCGATCATGGTACTTTAGATTGGCGCGTAGATTACAATAATTCGCCTATGCCCTGAGCACATTATGTCTACGTGATATTTAGCCATTGCTTGTCAACACTGATTAATTAGTTATAATAATTAACTAACAATTTTTTTTTGCAATTTTCTTTTTAACTGTATGCAATTTGTACCAAACCGTATTATTTTAACTTTCTTGGTAAACATCAACTTATAAAAAAATAATGTCAAAATTTAGATACTTTAATAATTCATCTTCCTTACACAATTTTTAATTAAATGTTTTAGCCAGACGAACAAATATTTTTTTTAACTTTATCTTATCTTATGATAGGTATTTTTAGAAAGAAAAAGATTATTTTGAAGAAACTGGTTATGTAAAATTGTGTTTGTTGTCAGTTCTGGATTAAGTACTAGAACTATTTACTTTAGATGTGAAATTATTGTTTCAATAATGCAATCATTAAATTCCTTTGTATTTCTTATGCTTATGGCCATTGCGATTCAACACACACACACAGTCGTCAAGTGACCACCATATATTGATTAATATCAGCATGATTTTTTTTAGCAGCTGTTGGATTCTTACTGACGAATGTCCATTAGTGGTCAAAGTGACTCATAAATGACACAGGCCTAGCAATTTAGGGTTGCATGAATACAACTGAAAGTTTTTGAAGTGAGAACAAGAATTCTAAAAAATTTCATTTGAGAGGAAGTAATGAACTTTGTTATAAAATAAACACTTCAAATCGATTTTTTTTTATTAATTGCAAATAAACAATTTTATAAAAATTTGTCGTAAATATACACTGTGACCTTCGAATTAAATATCTTTTTAATTAATTTTTTGAGTGAAATTCGATTAGAATCAACCAGGAATTACATTTTTTCGAAAATCTAGAGCGGGAAAATTTTGTGACATTTAAATTTGTATACTGGCACTTACAGAAACTTCTTATGGTCAGTTTTAAAGTTTCTCTTTCATTTTTTGGTACTAATGGTTTGTCGTTTTAGAATCCCGAAAAATTAGAGAAACCGTCTAATTCAAATCCCGTAAATTTAGATTCAAGTAGCTCAACAAATGTAATATTCATCGATCTAGATAATCAATACTCTCAATTGAGCAACGATTCATTATCATGTTGTTCCACTACATCCGAATATCCACGTTTGCTTACACCAACAAAGCATAAAAAAAGTTGCTGTACAAAAGAACAGCAAACGGATCATCTAGATATTATACTAAGTTGTGTGGAACCTGAAAGAAAAGTTGAACCAGAAAGATCAATTGAACGTGTAAGAAGATGTATTGAACCTGTAAGAAAACATGAGTCTGTAAAACCATGTGGAACTTTAAGAAGATCTGAACCTGAAATATTATTTAAAGCTTGTGAAAATTGTTGTGAACCACCTAACGATTGTGACGAAACTAAACAAGCTGATACAGAGTTCGACTTGTTTGGTAGGGTAATTGGATGCCAATTGAAGAAGCTTCCAGAAGTTACGGCATTGAAATCCATGGCACGCATTCAGTCGTATATAGTCAAACAGAGATTGACTTCATCCAGTGATGGCAATCTCGAATGCATGCATTGTGCAGCAGTTAAGTCGTATTCTAAACCCGCCTGTAGAACCAAACCTGGCAAACATTACGCGAAATGTCCAGAATCATTACCTAGAGGTTGCTTCTGTACGCAATCTGAGGTTGATACTTCCAGTTCTTTGTTTTCAGATGGAAGTGATTTGTCTCCAAGTGTAAGCCGTTCTGCTTTAGATGATTAAATATTTACTATGTTTTTAAAATATATTATGCGTATTTATATTGTCATGTCGAGTTTAATTTCATAATGTGACACCGAGAAAACCTAAGTTTTTGGAATGTTACGTACTTTTTAGCTCTGGGAAAGTCACAGTGTAACATAAATTTTGGTGGAAACTTATAATACAAAGTAGGAAGTTTTGCCTTATTTAAATTAATCGGAATGGTTATTGCGTGCATAAGGTGACGTAAAAGAAAATTGGAAATCACACTGGAGTTCATTATTAAAATCTTAACAAAATTTGATCCTAAATAAAGTCATTTTTCACGTTTCAACTTTTTCCCACTGATTGCGGTGGGAGCTTTCCATATAAGCATATTGGTTATACGATAATATGTATATAGTTATGGGCTTATCAATAAAAATGCGATAAGATGTTAATTTATGTGTAATATTAATATTATAAACTTAACAAATGGGGACTTGTTTAACTTTATAAACTTTATCATTGGTTCTCCTCTAACCAATCAAAGATTGGTTTACTCATGATTACTCAGAAATTTTGAGAAATATGGCCAAAATGTGCTGGAGCACTACCAGAGGTAAAATACAAATGACGAATGCTCGAATTTAAAATCTTAATCTCACATATCAACAAAATCTCTTCCAGAAGTTGAAAAATTCATAATTCATGAACCGACACATTTCCAAACTTTGTTCATCTCAACCTTTTTCCCGAATTTTGTACGTTTTAAATATAATTAATTAAACAGTTTGCTAAAATTTTTAATTTAAAAAATACAAAGATGTGGGTCAAACGTGACAATTACGATTACCAGATTCGACACTTTGTTCGACTGATCGAGGTTCTCAGTGTCGTTGGATTTCCTTTATTTTTCATGCTGTTCCTTCATGCTATTTTGTTGCTCAAATAAATTAATAGTCACGCTTGCTATCTTGACTATATTATTTATACCTAAGATTTACAGTACCAATTAAGGTAAAACAAACAACACTATCAAATAATAATTTAATTTTTTGCGCAATTTATCAAAATGATTCCATTTAATTATTTTTTTAAACTTAGTTTTAACTTGAGGGTATCTCGCAAATAATAGTCACAGGTTGGCACAATCAATATTTTGCAAGGAAAAATTAGATTAGGGAGTCCCTTTTTTAAATCATGGATTCTTCCAATGCTGTTTTTGTAATCTTAATCATGTTTATTATCCTTTTGTACGGTAAATGTTTCGTGATTTTAGGCAGTCATCTATCCTTATCATCCAACCTTGGTTACTGATGCAACTTTTTTCGTTTGAAGGTTAATCAATGTTAAAAAAATGCAGTTTATTGTGATATTGCGCTAAACTTTGAATTATTGTGCGATGTTGGAATCCAATTATAAATTAAATGTTTCATTTAATGTGAAGATAATACTACTGTAGACATCTTAATTAATAGCATATATTTCACAAAATTTAGATAAAAAGCAACTTTGTATTAATTGAGGTTAATTATAATTTACTTACAAAGTCCTCACTGGACTTTGTCAGCCGGATTCTGGTATTTTTTGTAACAAAGTATAAAGAAGGATTTTTTTAACAAACTTGGATTTTTCCGGTTTCACAACAAAATCAACAGCTACATATTCTATTTTTGGAGTGAAATTTATAAATAAGTAATCAATTAATTTCCAATTGATCGTTGGTCAATTCGAATCACGAGGGGCTTACATAAGAACATACATAAGGAGGTTTAGAGTTTCTAAAAATAAACAAAGTTTGTTATCAAAACAATGATTTTAAGTGTAGTCTGAAACGCCATAAATTGAAAATCATTATTCCATAAATATTGTCTCAAGTTCAAAAATTTGTGAATAATTTTTATATTATTTTTTCATTATTGGGTTTCCTGCTCGTATTTTTCCTCAGCTTTTCTTTGCTCCACTCCTGAGCAAAAGGTTCTCCATTCTTTTTCCATAGTTACAGCCGCGATCATGTGATCAGGGTGATTCAATAAGGGTAAAATGACACCTTTATCCAAACGTAAAATCCGAAGACGTCCAAGAACAAAATCAAACCATATGAGATATTTAATTAATTTAAGCGGACCGTCACAAATAAACTTGGTATCAGTAACGGCAGTAAGAACCTGAATCTTTCTATAAAAATTGAATGAGGTCTTCTATAATATGAAATGAGAACAGCGGTAGAAGCAACAGAATATGACCTTATAAATTCAATTCACTAAATTGATGATTGGTAAAGCTAAAAATACAAATAACACAAAAATTAAATCACCTGCGAACGGTTATATTCCATTAACTTCTATAAAATTGAAACAATTACCCAAATAAATCTTATACACCTCCTATTAAAAAAATTAATGGTATTCTGGTTATACCTACGTCGTTGATTGTCTCACCTACAAGATACTTAATGGTAAGGTGAGCTCAAACCTAGCTACGATAAATAGGGAAATTTTGTCTGCTGAAGTTTTAGCTTCCAAAGAAATGCAGGGGGAAATGCCATTTCAAAAAAGATCAAAGTATACCACAGAGCCGATAGACAATTAAACCCAAGCAGTCTTTTTGTCTCCACTTACTCACATGGAAACTGTAGCCCCAAAACACATCCTGCACGTTAAACTAAAAATCTGTTGTAACTCCTGATTAAACTACGGCTTAGAAACGTCAAGATCGGCGCAAGCGGAAATAGATAACCAATCTCAAGATTTGGGTGTTCATGAAATTAACCATTTGGTTATGTACACGTGGTGGTGATGGTTTCCCCAGGTTTCTAGCCCATTATTGGTAAGATAGAAAGCGACTGTCCAATACGTTGATTGGACTGCAATTAATTCATTCATACAAGGTGCGACGTAACACCTAAAATACTTAACAATTAAAATTATTAACAACTACTAACGCCAAGCTGAAATCTGACATTTGAAATGTTACAGAATAGCAAATATTGTTCGAAAATAATAAGGAAAATAAAGATCATTGGTAAAGAAAACACTGTGATTGATTAGGAACATTAGTTACAAAGTGTAAAAAACAAACTATAAACATGACAAGCATGTCAAAATATTTACCGAGTTCAGGAGTAAACTAACCGATGATGATTCTAAACCAGAGCATACAGAGTGGTTCAGAATAAATCTAGCAATCGTATTGTTGCAACTCCTTCATTCCATACTGAATATTTTATAATAAATTACAGTACTAAAGCATTTTTAACTTTCAGCCACACGGTGGCAATTAATCTGACAAAATATGCATGACTTTCTCTCTTTTTGGCTTTACCGTTTTGTCAATGAACCACACTTTTGTAAATTTAGAACCAATTCCTAAATCCACATCAGTGTGCCGAAGTTCACCTGAAGGCCGAGCTATTGACGTAATTCTGTGAAATCCGCGATTCGAACCCAGAATTTCGACTCTGCGTGGTTTAATATAAAAACAGCAGTGTTTATATTTTGACTGTGCTAAATAATCCATGAAGTCAAACAATATTTTCGGCGACTTCCTTCAATTTAAATTTAATTATTTAATATGACATGGTAAAGGATTGAATATCGATGATTGTGAGGTATTACATTTCTGCAATATTTGGTTGGTTACAATTTTACATACATTTTTTGTTGCAAAATGGCTTTTTCCGTAAATAAACATATTATTATTTTTTTTCTGATAATTTTGTTTGGGTCAAAATCGGTAATTGTGCCGAAATTTATTTAATTATAATTGAACTTTGAATTTCACGTGATAATTGCTAATTTGGTTTCAGTTTCCATTTATCTTTTAATTGGTTCGTGTCTTATAAATGGAACTATAATCTGAAGGGTTATGGCCGTTTCGAGATTGCGACATAAAATATGAATATTATACAATGTTGCATTTTCGAAATTCGTCATGAAATGGGCAGGTTTTTGTTTTTACCTAATTGTTTGCACTTTTCTTATCAAACTTACCTTACTTTTTTATTCTGCCTTAATAATGCAACCTGTTAATCTACGTCTACTTTTAAAAAGTCGCCAAATTGAGTGTTAAATTAATAACAAATATTTATTGTTATTTTAAGATATTTTAGTCTGGGGCAAGCTGATAACAACGCATAATTATTTTGTACTTTGATATTTATTCCAGGAACAAAATTATTGGTTCACGATAGAAATTCCAATAAGTAATAAATGGAAAAATTATTAATAGCGTTAAATTCAAAGTTCTTGGGCGTAAAAGTCATGTTAATTATTCTTATCTATTAGTGTTACTGTGGTCATAAAATAATTTTTTTGATGTATTTACAATGCAACGAATAATGTGGTTCGTTAACCTCCATCGGGTCGAGATGCAGGTTTTCATTCTGAAAACAGAAAAATACGCAATAGTTCACAAAGGGTGAATATGGAAAATTTGTACCTGGTGGAGACAGTTGCGTGTAGTATATTCACCCTAACTTATGATTTACTATAACAATTGTTCCAAATCTTGACAATTTGTCCTATAACTTTGAGTTTTTCTAATGTGACGAATATTATTTTGGCTGTTTAGTACAATAATAGAAAATTTAATATAAGTCGACAAGGAATTTATGAAAATGATTTATTTTCTATTGGCAATTACAGAAAAAGGAATTTTCCGATTGAAAGTTTACGATTGTATGGTTTTTTAAGCATGCAATTGAAAAATTCAAAATTTTCTCATTCCATGATTAAATTATTCAATATTATGTTATTTTATACCAAAGATAACGGCCTTTCTTTTAGAAAATTAAAAATGTTACTTCATTGGACTGCCAATTCTGTACGTCTTTTTGGTTTTACAACGTAAAAAATATGTTCCTCGATTTAGATTCGAACCCTCGGACTAGCCGATTACGCGCCCCTAAGCCAACTTTTTACACACAGTTTTACAATTAAGAAAATAAACATTTTTTTTGTTACAGCCACCGATAAAGAAAACCGAGCAGCCAAAATCGGGCTTGCTTGATCGTCGTCACCCCCCTTATCGTCCAAAATCAAGAAGTGACGTAAGTATTGCGAAAGAAAATTTGATCGATAATAATTTTTGGAAATGTTAACAGACTACCAAAATGGATAGTGCACGTTTAAGAGGCGATGGAGGTGCAAGTAGTGACGATGATACTTTATCTAGGCAGAATCAGGACTTAAGGCAGCGGCTTCAGGAGGAAGCTGCACTTTACAGGAAACGACTTGACACTTATCGGCAAGCCCAACAAAATCAGGCCGCTTTAGTTAGCCGTTTACAAGCTAAGGTACTAAATTTTTTATAAAATTATCTGATAGGGATGAAAACTATTGAGACATTACACAAACTAAAAGGCTATCTTCATTTGACTTGATTGTGCTAATTAATATGTAGTTCCGCATAGACCCCAGACATCCCAAACAGATTTCATAAATCAAGAGCATTGTACTTTTTAATTAGTATATAAATTGTAGTAATTAATTCTATTTTGTACGTTGAAACAACATCCATGTTTCTAAAGAGTGCCGATAAGGGCAATTAAACTTTAAAAAGTATATTAATTTAATGGTTGTCGTTATTGAATAATAATTAGCAATTACAGCTTTAATTATTGATGTCAGATATCAATTGACTTTATTTTCCGATCAGAAGCAATTTGTGATTATTAAATCATTTCAAGGATTAAAAAATTTCTGTAAATGTAAAATTAGGTTTATGATGAAAGGGATCTTTCCATTGGACTCCCGACGATCAAAGTTCACTTTTCTGTAATATGTGAAGTTTATAAAGAGCCAAAGTATCATAATTTTCATGTTATCTTGGTTATCCAATTTTTAGATCGGAATTTCAGGTGAAGTACCTGCCTATCAAAATTGATAAGTTTAATATTTTCTAATGAAAATAATATGAATAACATTTTCACATGACGCATTCGAAATCCTTGCATTTTTTTAAAATGGAAATTTTTAATTGATCATCGTCTGCAAGGATAAATAAATAAGAAAATATAAAAGATTGGGTCCTAATGAGTGTTGTAACCGATTATAGTTTTATTTTTGACAAATAAGGTAAAAATTATGATTACTCAGATGTAATTATTAAAAGTCAATTGCACGCCACCAAAATACACAAGAGAGGCCTGATGGGAAAATTACGTCTATGCTTGGCAATCGTAAAAATATATTCTTTATTATTACGAACATCAGTCATATACCTAATTAATTGTAATCTAATGGATAAAGAGTTTAATTATGGGCTCTTCGGTCATAGGTTCGATTCCCAGTAGTTCCAATTTATTATTGATGCAACGCAAATCGAGATCCTGTTGTATTTATACTAGAATATTATAAGTAATCAAGGATAAAATTAGAATTAAAAGCAATTTGCAATTCGGGGTCAGAACTTTATGATAGCATTTGGGCAAGATTGTTTAGATATTTCTGATAATCATTTCTCTATGTGAACAGAAATGTCTTCTGGCTTCTCTAAATCAGCTGGTACTACATTGTGCAGTCGAGTCAAAAAATGATTATAAATAAATATCATCACGACTTCCAAAAATTGAAGTCACTTTGAATTTCCAACTAATAGCAACCGTTGTATAATTTCTAAAACATCTGTAAGCAAATTGAGCTGTACGTTTATATTTCTTAAATGGTTTGTCACGCAATGATCTCATTACCCTAATGTGTAATCCCAAGTTTCTTGCTTCAAGTATAGGTAGAACTTTAACTTGCCCATTACACTCTAAATTGATATTATATAACCATTAATTGAAATTGTCCGTGAACCACGGTACGAAAGATGCATTAGTGTCAAACAAACTAAGGAGACTATCATTATGGAAATTTTATAATATAATCCCAAATGTTGAGAACATTAACATTGAAATTATCACATCCGAAAAAGCAACAGCTAAACCACATCCATATCAAACCTTGGATTTACAATGCTATTCAGAGGTACAGGGGCTTAGGCAGGCCTGGACTGGCTAGGTCAGCTAGTCGGCGATCGCCGAGGGCCCCGGACCTAAGGGGCCTAAAAAAAGTGGATTATGCTTGGGTTAAAATGGACTTTTTGGTCCACTGGTGGTTTGGAGTGAGACAAAATTTCGGACGTCGTTACATAACTCCGTCTTGAGGGGGGGAGGGGTATAGTTACTTATTGTAAGGCGCCAGGTCGTGTTTATAATATAAAGAAATGGGAGTCAAACCGGAGGGTCTGGGGGGTATGGAATACCCTCCAGGACAGGTGGAAAATAACCTACTGAAATATATGTACCAGGCTGTGCGACCTACAGGCCGCACTGGAACAATGTTTAGATTAATAATAATTGGTCGAACCAATCACGATTACATCACCGATCGATAGCCATCTATTGATCTATACCATTTCTAGTTTTAATTCAAAAAGCATCAATTGTAATTCGGATTAGTCAGTGCTATCGGCCTTACGGCCATCCTTATAATTAGCTCTCTGAAGCGGATCATCTTTTGGCCCTAACCTTTCTGGTTATATCCCCGTGTAGACTTTGGGTTCTCAAAAAAGTGGTTTATACTTGGGGTAAAATAGTTTGTATTTTTTAATGCACAGGTAATTTTTCCAAGTGTTCAAAATAGCGGAAAATGTAATTTTCAAAAATCTCCCCTGTTGGTAAGAGGGCCCCTCTTCAGTCTCTAGCCGAGGGCCCCCAAAGGAGCCAGTCCGGGCCTGGGCTTAGGGATGCTATGCACTCCAAAAATATGAATTAGCACCCCCCCCCCCACTCATGAGGTGGGAAATGTATGTTCTGTATTTAGATACCTATCAATTTTTATTATTAAATTACCTGAATTTTTGCAACTCCGAATTGGAGAGTCTAAATCCGCCTTTACAAGAATGCAAGAAATTATGTTCCTGGTTCAAAAATGAGTCTTTAGAAGGGGCTTGTTAACTTGACCCCCCTCCAGTTAATATTTTCACTTAAGGCGCCTCTCTCGTAGATTGAAGTGCAGAGTCTTCAACATGTCAAGATTGTGCTATTAATAACGAATATTTTTAAATGTTTCAAAAGGAATTAATTAAGTAAAACATAAAAGTATTTTCGTAAAGGCTTAAAATATTGAAATTAAAATAAATTTCGCAGCAATAATGCCGGCGTGTGCGTGCAAGGTGGTATAAGTCGATTTTTGGGCAAATTGAGATAAATGCATAGGAATATTGCTTATCTTATAACCGCTTTTTAGCTGGCTCTTCCGCGCTTCCGCTTCCGCTTCCGCTTCGCTCCGCTCCGTTATGTTATAAGCGTATCAAGATCGTCTTCGAAATTGATTTTTAATTCAAAATTTTAAGCCTTTACTAAGATAGTTTTATGTTTTACCTTATTAATTATTTTAGTATCATTTATAAATATTTATTATTAACAGCTCAATTTTGACTTGTTCAAACATTCCGTTGCTATGAGAGAGGCTCCCTAAATAGTTAGCTCCAACATTTGTAGACACGGAAAGTCACAATGTAGCAACTATTATAGTTTTTCTATAAATTAAGTCACTGGGTAAGGTAAAATAAAATCTAGCCCTGCGAGGCTCCTCACATGAGTTAGAAAATAGGAAAAGACTATGAGAAGCTCGTTAATCCGTTCATACGCGTAATTAATTTTGGTCGTGGTAGTATTCTATTCATTCTAGATAATCTACAGTGTTGCTAGTTTTAATATTTGGGAGCTAGGTAGTGGTAGGTTCATAGATTCGGAAACCAGCTTTATGGGTAGAAATATTAACTCGGGGGGGGGGGAGTGAAAAATATTTCAATTATTAAATTTGATCAATACTTTCTCATAAAATTACCAAAACCCAACTTAAATTCTTAACGAAAACAAAGTAATCAACGCATACATGTAAAAAGCAAAAACATTGTTGATAATAATCATGACAGTATAACATAGGTTAAATAGCGAACAAGGAGTTAAGTCACCTTATCAACAAATACACAATATTATTAAGCACGAATAAACAGAAAGCTTAGCCAACTGTGATCAAAATTTTTTATTATCATCAACAAAATTTGAATAAACATTTTGCCACTTGCATGCCCTGTAGTATTTTAGATAAAACAATAAAATTGGGAACACTGAATATTAGACCATACCTAATGCCATGAAACTTTGATGTTACGTTGTTTCATACCTGATCGCTAAGCACCGTCATTGTTATTTAAGCAAAACAGCTTCTATGATTGGTTAGGTTAGAATTACCTACGTAACACCAAAGTTCCATGGCAAGAACCGTACATGTAATGCAATTAATTAATCCAAAATTCACGATTCACGAATATGAAATAATTACTTATTCTTATTACTAGAGACCGGATTTTAAGCATTTTTCATTTTGTTCAATTTTATAAGCAGCTCTTGAAATTTGAAATCTACACGAATTACATAAAAAGAAGTAATTTGACATATACTTTTTTATGCTTTTTTTGCCTTTTTGTTGAAATTTTGCTTATTTGCTTTTTTTATGCTTATTTCTTATTTTAGTGCTTGTTTAGGACTTATTTTACCAATTATCATAATTTCATAATATTATCTCAATTAAATTCCCGTTAAACTGCTAAATGTAAAATATTATACTATTTTTTTAAACATATTTTAAATGATAGGAGACACCAGGCCCGTAGCTAGGATTTCATTTCGGCGGGGGGGGGGCACTTGTAAAAAGCCTTTTTCGTTATTCCGGCCGTAAAGTGAGCGGTTTACGGCCTCATTTGAGGTACGAAAAGTGCCTTTACGTCCTAGGGAGTAAAAAGACGAGGTAACCAATAAAAATGACCTAGTCCCGACACAACAAAAAGCGGTTTACACCAACTCGGCCGTAAAGTGATTTTACACCCTCGGGTGCGTTCGGGTGCCTCGACTTCGCCTAGTCTACGAAAACCTGCCCCTCGGTTGTGAAATCTCTTTTTAAAAGCTTTTATTTAACTTGGTGTGACCGTTGTCCATCGTCCGTCGTCCGTCCCTTGGACTTTTTCGAGGCCGTTTTTAACCAACTTCCCGAAGTCCTAGAGAGCTGAAATTTGGAACATAGCTTTCACTTGCAGCGAATTTTCATATATTATTTTTGTGTCCCAAAATTCCGCTAAATAAGCGAAAAATCGGGAAAAAACTGAAATACTAAAGCGCATGCGTGGCTGCGCTTTGTACAATTTCACCATACAGGGTGAAAAGTAACATTACTAAATCGGATTCGCATTTTTAAGGACCGCATTCAGGGTGAAATTTTTTGATTTAATGATGTATACAGGGTGAAGCATTAAACATCAAAACCACATACCAGAGGAATTCTGATAGGATGAAGCAGGAGCTGTATTTGACAAATAGGACTAAAAAATTATTTATTCATTAATCATTACTTACAGGACGTAGACACGTTTCCCCCTCTGTAAGTCGAATTTTGGGGTGTAATTGCTATCATACGTTAGAACCTAAATGAATATTCATTATTGGTTTAGGATTACATTTTGTAATCGAAACAAAAATTTTACGATCTGACACCAATTTCACCAAAAACTTCAAAAATATAACGAAATAGAAAAACACATCTACCCCCCCCCCAAGATTTCGCGAATAACTCCGCCACGGTTGAGGCTCAAACGATTCACCCAAACAATTTCACCTCAAAATTCAAATAAAGAGGGAAAATAGAAAAACAAGACCACGACCCCCCCCCCCAAAAATTACCAGCAAGAAGTTAATCGTTTGTAGAAGGAGGCAAAGCTGAAGTTCACCGATAAGAATGGAAAATGGAAACTTCCCGAAGTCCTAGAGAGCTGAAATTTGGAATATAGCTTTCACTTGCAGCGAATTTTCATATATTAATTTTGTGTCCCAAAATTCCGCGAAATAAGCGAAAAATCTGGAAAAAACTAAAAATAATAAAGCGCATGCGTGGCTGCGCATTGTGCAGTTTTACCATACAGGGTGAAAAGTTACATAACTAAATCGCATTCGCATTTTTAAGGACCGCATTCAGGGTGAAATTTTTTGTTTTAATGATGTATACAGAGTGAAGCATCAAACACCAAAAACACATACCAGAGGAATTCTGATAGGATGAAGCAGGAGCTGTATTTGACAAACATGACTAAAAAATTAAAAATAAAAAATTAAAAATTTTTAAAAAAAACCTTTTATTTAAAATTAAAAAAGTGCACTAAAAAATAAAAAATAATTTTAATAAGAATAAACAGAGGTTCTTGGACACATCAATATAAAAGCGTGGGGCTATCAATTGCTTACTTACCTCTAAATAAATAGCCCCACGCTTTTATATTGATGTTTCCAAGAACCTCTTGAACCTCTTGAAGAACCAAGAAAAAGAAATAGCGTGGGGCTATCAATTGCTTACTTACCTCTAAATAAATAGCCCCACGCTTTTATATTGATGTTTCCAAGAACCTCTGTTTATTCTTATTAAAATTATTTTTTATTTTTTAGTGCACTTTTTTAATTTTAAATAAAAGGTTTTTTTTAAAAATTTTTAATTTTTTATTTAATTTTTTTTACGGTCTTGTGATTTACTCTACTACTATTTCAGTCTACTATTTTAAAATGTAAAATTTTCGGTTGTCTTTTCAACATTTTTGGGGCCCAAGTGCCCCCCTGGCTACGGGCCTGGGAGACACAATTTGACAATGCGACATTTGGAACAATATTTATAAGCTCTTTTTCAGCAATAAATTAACTAATTTTTTTTGAAAACTTGCAAAATGCTTTTGAATAATTTGAAAAACAAAAAAGTGCTATTGTGGATGCTTTTTTTAAATAAAAGTTTATGCTTTTTTTGATCAAGTTGGTGCTTTTTTTAATATTATTTGGTGCTTTTTTTAGTATTATTTTGTGCTTTTTTAAGCACTTTTTTTTTCAAAATTACGTGCTTATTTATCCGATCTCTACTTATTACCCTTTTGGTCGGCTGCTAGCAAAACATTCACCTTTACATAGTCTCAATCATCGCATCGATGTATTTCGCTTCCATGCTCACTACGCAAAAATGTTCAAAGTGGAATTCGTTCGCCACATACAAAGAACATTAAAACAAGGGTTTTTCCCTTTAAAGGAATAATAATGTGCCGCTTTTGCAATCACAATGTTTGTCAAACTTATCCGAGTGTAAAATAAAATCAAGAGAAACACTTATGGTTTTTGGAGGATAATATATTACAATTTCTAAATGGATAACAAAATGGAAAGATTTAGTATGGTGGTAAAATATTGCTTCTATGAAAACACCATTTGGCAGGATATCAACCGAATTCAAAAGATTAATTACCATTCTTTCTCTTTTTCTAAAAAAGAAAATTTTTCAGAAATTATTCATAACGAAAAATCGGACATTATAAATAGCCTGACTATAATTAATTTGAAAATATTTATTCAACACATTTTTATTATTATTGAATAGGTACACAGCCCTCTCATAAAAGTTTGAACCAAAGCTAAACATAATTAGTTTGATTTCATTGTTTCTTACCAATGGTTGAATGAAGATGGCAGAGTAATTTGGTGAAATATACAAACAAAAATAGTAAACATTAGAACGAAACTATTTTGAGATTGTCTTTATTTATATTTCTTTGTTCATTGTCAGATAAGCGTGTTTTTACACACAAAATTTGGTTGTTATTGTTATAATTCGGGAGTGGACCAAAAGATTCTTGATTCCAGAATTATCACTATATTTGTTTTTATCACTTTTTGGGAACCACTTTAACACCTACATATTTATCAAACGAAATGATAGCACTAAATGGTAACGCAGCAATCGATACGGTTGGTTAACAAATAAAAATGCATTTTCCATTTTGCAAGTTTGCATTTTATTAATTTTGTCTTTTGAGTTTTCTTGAATTAATGTAGTTTTGATAAAATTGTAATAAAAAATATGACTACATAATTATTATTTTGCAATAATTGATTACAATTTGTAATAATGTTGAGGTAATTATTTTGTAATCATTATGAACTCTCCCAAAAAATATCAGTTATGATCGAAGAGAGAAAACCTGATGCAATGTAATTTTTTTAAAATAGCATTAAAATTTCTATTAGCTTTAATTTGTTATAAATTAATAGAACTCCATTATCTAAACTTTTAGAAGAAAGAAATCAAAATATCAAACAACATTTACACGTATTGAGTTTCAACTTTTGTTTTGAACTAATTGCGAAATTTAAATTATCAAATAGTGTTTTAAAAGTTTTTTTTCTTAATTAACACAAATAGGTGATATAATAGTTATAAAAAAATAGAAGAAATTTAAATTATTTTTTAAGCTTATCTAATCGCAATTTTGGTTAGCATTTGGTCAAAACAAGTCCACCAGAATATTTCCAATTGGTTTCTTTTCTCCAAAAATATAATTTTGCAGGTCTTACAATATAAGCAACGATGTTCTGAACTGGAATCGCAAACCATCGAAATACCTGTTTCTCCCGAACCAACGATACCAATCCGACCATCATCTTTACACATTTCATCTCCATCCAGTTCAGCGCTAGAAGAAGCGCAACAACATCTCAGGGAACTAAAAGAAGAACGAATTTATGATCTCGAAAGTGCTCTTCAACGTTTGGACGAAGAGCGTCGAAGGTAACCTTTCTTTCTAACTTAAATGAACCTTATTCTCAATCTTCCCTTGTTGCAGAAGTGAACGGTTAAGAGGACAACTGTTCGAGTCTCAAAGTACAAACGAAGCATTAACAAATGATTTACAAAAGTTAACAAACGATTTTGAAAATCTCAGAGAAGAAATGATAATAAAAGAAGACGAATGGAAGGATGAGGAACAAGCTTTTAACGATTACTACAGTTCCGAACACGGCCGCTTATTGAACTTATGGAAAGACGTCGTTTCTGTTAAAAGGCTGTTCAACGATGTTCAATCTACAACAGAAAAAGATTTGTTTGGTTTGAAGTCGGAGTTCAGCAATATTGCACATGAAATGGCTTTGGCTTGCAGTAGAATGGATAGAAACATTGCTTTAGATTCGATTGTTGGTGTAAGTTATCTTATGTACGAGTACCTAGATGGAGTGCAGTTTAATTGAGAATTTCCTACTTTTAGGGCAAGGAAAAACATCAATACGAACAGGAACTTTCGGATTTACGCTCAAAAATTCACGAATTACAAAGTCAACACGGGAGCTTCCAAACGGAAATAAAAATCAAGGACGATCGTGTTCAACAACTTCTTCATGAAGTGCAAACCTTGGTGAGTTAATTTAAATGTTTTAATCTGTTACCATCACTTTATGGAAGCTTTTGCACCAAGCAGTGACCCCACTTTTCCTCAATTGTACAATTTTGAACAACATTTTAAGATCTGTAAAAATTCCAGGAAGACAGATGTGCAGATGCAGAACAATCTGTTGGCCAAGTAATTCGCATACAAGAAAACGTAGACATTCTTCAAGGTGCGTTGCGAGATATAGCTCACGCACTTATCCAAGATTCCGAAATGACCGAACTATCGACTTCACATTTACATTTACATTTAACTCCCTCTACACCTATACCAGAGAAGTACAAATCTCACATACTTTATCTACATTATTATAATTACTCAAACATTTTTAGATCGCCGAAACGAGGTTCTTCTCGAATAACCTCAACATCACCAGCTGCATTTGCAGAAAGCACAATATCTGCTGTCCAAGCCGCATTGCATAAATATCAGTCACTTATACACGAACTACAGGTTTGCGATCCAAAAATTTTAGCCATTTTATTGTTAATATTTTCTCAAACAGGTAAAACTCCAGTCAAATAGGGAGCAATTGTTGTTAGTTCGTAAGCAATGCGAACATTCGGAAGGAAATGTGGTAGTTTTAGAAGGACGAGTTACTGAACTGGTGGCACAACTTGATGCTTGTCGCACACAGTGTTCTCAATTCGCCGAACAAAAAGACATTCTGCAAAAATCACTGGAAGGTTCTAAATCAGACAAAAATGCTTTAGATCGCAATCGTTTAGAATTAAATGCTATGGTAAGCCGAATTTGTGAGTCTACCTCTTATAATTTCATTCAAATTTTAGATAGAAGCATTGAACGGTGATTACGAAAAACTCCAAAAGGAAAATTACAAACTGCAAAGAGAATCTGATACGTTGAATGATGAAAAACTCTTCTTGCAAGCCGAAGTTGATCGGCTACATCAAGAAGCGAGTATTCGCGAAATTACTTTGCATGGTGAAGAAGATCGTTGTAGTCGTATGAGGGAGGAACTTTTAAGTGTTAGGGAAGAACTTAATAAATTATACTTATCGCATGATATGCTGGAACAACAGAAAATAGAATGTGATGGCCATATTGGTGCATTGGAAAAATCAAAAGGTAAGAAAATTGAACTTCTGTTTTCATTTTGACTTCCAATTTCTTCGTTAGGTGATTTGGAAATGCAACTTGATATGATGTCTGGTGAACGATCAAACACGCACGAATCTTTATTGAAGAAAGAAAGTATGGCTTCAAATCTGGAGTTGGATAAGAAAAAGCTTCAGGATGAATTGAAAAAGGTCAGTGGAAATAACCCTTATTTTTTTTTTCTATACTTCTGATTTACTGTTTTTCTTTCATCCAGACTCAAGATGAAAAAATGGTTTTACATTCTCAATGTAACGACCAACAAAACGATATACACAGTTTAAGGAAAGAGTTGCTACAAGCAGAGCAATCTAGACTTGATTTAGAGGCGGATAAACAAATTCTTAATGAAAGAATTAAGTTTTTGGAAATTGATAAAGGAAAGGTGAGTAATAACAATTTTAAATAATCATTTTTGCTGAAGTTAGGATTCAGGTTGAAATGGAATTGGGACAAATTGCGAGGGAACGATCCGATTTAAGCAATCAGTTGATTGTGATTAATCGCAAAAAGGAAACCTTAAATGAAGAGCTTTTGAGAACCAAACAAAGGCTAGAACAAGCAGGCGAAACGAATGCTAGGATAAATCGAAATTTGGAAGAATTAGTGAAAGAATGTGAAGATAAACAGGTACATGTGGATGAAACAGCGAAAATAATTCAAGTCTGACCTGATGTTTTTCTTTTAGTGCCAAATTAATGCAAGTAACAAAGAAATTCAACATTACCAAGAACAATTTTCAGCTTTAAGGAGCGAAAAAGAAACTTTGGAAGCTGTTCTTTTTGACACCCAAACAAATTTGGAAGCGTCTGACATAAAGAAATTGCAACTAGAAAAAGAACAACAAGATCTTCTTGTTAAGCAAGAATCCCTGAAAGGTCAAATTGCAAGACTTAGCAAAGATTTAGAAAGGTCAGAAAAGAGATGCCAAGATATTAAAACTGCCTTTACTCAACAAGCAGGCAATAAAGAGGCAGAATTTGTGCAAGCCATAAATAAACTTAAAAACCAAAACGAAGATAATGTAAAAAAATTAACGGAAGAACGCGAAAAAATTAGAATGGCGTTAGAAAAACGCATGCAAGAGTCTCTAAATCAACTGAAACACGAGAAAGACTCAGAAATTAATAGTTTACACGAACAACTAGTAAATATTCAGAACCACATTGAAAATGTTTCCCAACAGCACGAGGAATTGCTACTCAGAGCTGAAAATGACAAACAACAAGCTCTTTTGATTGGTTTGTCTCTGCTGGATATAAAATTACTCGATTTAATTTAGTTTTTTAGCTCATCATGATCAACAAGCATTGCAGGAACGACTCGAAGTTACGCGAAGGAAATTGGAAGGAGAAAAGGAAGCTTTGGAGAGATTGAAACGTGAAGCTAATGGAAAGTTTGATCAAGATAGGGCAACAATAAATCAACTCAAAGAAGAATTAAATAAAAACAAAGCAAAATTGGAGGAATGCAAGTAAGTCTTGTAAGTTGTAAGTCTTTGGAAGTTGTAAAAAATCAAATGTTTTAGAACAAAAGGAGAAGAACAAAGGACAAAATTAGAAAATCGAATTGAAGAAATTCGAATAGAAAGGGATGCTTCTCAAACAGAAGTTGAAAACTTTAAAGTCCAACTGCATTTGGCTGAGAATAAGGCCGATGATATTAATAACCAATTGCATGATGCAATTAGAAAATGGAAAGAAAGTAAGTTTTTCATAAAAAAAAGTAATATTCACGTTTTTTTGGCACGAAATTCAAATTTAAAACATCATTATAAGTAAATAATAATAATTGATTTATTTTAGCGGAAAATAACTCAGAATCTCTCAGAAAAGAGTTAACAGACGTAAGACGTCAGTTAACAGACAGTAATTTCGAAAAAGAAAAATATCACGCAACAAATAAGGAGTTGAGAGATCACGTCAAAAGGAATGAGACGGAAAAACGGGAACAAGTCCGTCAAATTGAAGAAGCTTTCCAGAAAATTGCAAGTAAGTTTCATTTTTCATGAATCAGCATATTTTAGTTTAAGGGTGAACAAGTTGGATCAATATCGGTTTACTTGCGTTTTAGATTTAGAAGAACTAAAGCAATCATTGGACAGCGAAAAACAGCGCTTACAAAATTCAATTCGTGATATGGAAAAAGATCAAGTCCATACTGCACATAAAATGGAGTCTCTTCAAGATGAAATAAAAAAATTAGAATCATCAGGTTCCCAACAACAAGCAGAAGAGAAAGAGCTACAAGGAAGGCTTCTTAATGAAACTGAGGAAAAAGAACGCACTCAGCAGGAACTCCATCAACTTAAAAAACAGGTAAAATCTTTTTAATCTGAGAAGTCTCTGTGAAAAAATTTCCCGTTCTTTTAGTTGTCAGAACTTGATGACCACTTAAAACAAACTCGACACGAACTTGGTCGTTCGAGATCACATGGAGTACAATTGGAAGAACAGTGGCATGGAAGAGAACAAGATCTTCTTGTGCATCTTGAAGATGGGAGAGGGAAGGAAAAACGACTTGAAGATCAAAAACATAATTTGGAAGTTTGCTTGGTTGATGCTACTCAGCAAATTCAAGAATTAAAGGTACGTAGATTTTGGATCATCGTTTTTTGAATGGTAAGTCATAGGGATTTTTTATTATTTTAGGCAAGACTTGGTGGGGCTGAGGGTCGAGTTCGAGCTTTGGATGCTGAAATGACGCATTTGGAGGGATCGAAACGAGACTTGGAGCAAAAACTGAGTAGTGTCATTTCTACACTGCGCAGAATAGCTGGAGTTCAGCTGGATGGAACGGTTAACATGCCATATCGACTTTTAAGTCCATCAAGAAGATGGAGTCCAGCAAGATGTAAACTAATATTATTTATAATAACCTTCCGCTGATTGTGTTTTACTTTTAGCGCAAGAAGTGGATGGAATAGTGGACGTGGATCCAGAAGTCGTGCGTAAAGGGGTCCGTAATCTTATGCAACAAGTCGCTCAAATTGAACGAGAACGCGTAAGTCATCTTCATCCGAAAAATTTTAATATTAACTATTTTTTAATTAGGATGATTACAAAACACAAGTTTCAACGTCCAAGAAGCAGTTACAAGAAGCGCATGATTCTCAATCAAAAGGAGATAATAAATTGCATAAAGCATTGCACAATTTGAAGGCTTTACAGGATGAAAAAGGTAGCCTGGAAGCTAAATTGGGACAAAAAGCGATAGCTTTACATGCGCAGGTAAGTCGAAATTGATTCTGTAATATTGCAAATAATTTTTAAATTTCCCACTCTCGTTTCCTAAATAACTAAACTAAATTCCCGCTAGAATTTTTCTGTAAATTTTGTCACATCTTCAGCAAAATGCTTTTTATTTTAGAATGAAGCTTTACAGAAAAAAACTGACGAGGTTCATCACATGAGAGATAAAATTACTTGTTTGGAACTTGCAGTTCATACTGGAAATGAAGAAAAATTGCAATATGAAGTAAGTAAATGTCTTATGTCGCTTTCTGCACGGATGTTACTGAAAATTTTGTTCTGAATAGGATAAAGTTGAAAAACTGAAAATCTCATTATCACGTCTCGATTCTGAAAAGCATAGCCTGCAAGATGAACTTAACAGAACTGAAAATAGATGTACCAAATTGGAATTACAGCGGATGGCTATGGAAGGTGACTTAAAAAGACTCCAAATGATGCTTCAAGAGAAGGACGCAAATATTGAGGTAAATTCCGACGCGCAGCCGCAAAGTTTATAATTTTGGAATTTTCTTTTAAATTTAGGCACTGAAAGACAAATGTGAAGGCCAAAATCGTGCAGTGGCCAGTCTGGAAGAGAGATGCGTTTCGCTAAAATCGACAATTGACCAACTTAACTTGTCGCTTGAACGATCGTCGGGAAATGAGAGCGATATGAAAATGGAACTCAACAGGTTACAAAAAGTCCTCTTGGAAACGTCATCTACATCGCACGGAAATATCGAAAAACTGAAACAAGTAATTTTATGTTTATTTTGTTTTTCCCGTATTTATTTGATTTTTTAGATGCAAAAATCTTTATCAAATTCGGAAAACGAACGTCGAGTAATTGTCGAACGTTTAGAAGCCAGTCAACAAGGTTTAGGGGAGTTACGACGAAATAACCAGATTCTGCAAGATCAAATTCAAAGATTGAATACTGAATTGGCTAATAATGAAGTACAAAAAGCCGGGCTTGAATCGCAATTAAGATTGTCGCAATGGCCTGTGGAAAGTCCCATTAGTTCACGTGACGATGACTTACTTCGTCAATTACATTCAACGCAACGAGAACGCAGCGAATTACGAGGAAAGGTCGATTCTTTGACCAACAAGGTGAGTTTTCCTAAAAAAAATGAGATATTATGTTAGTTGAGGAAGTGGCCAATGAGAACTATATTGAATTTGTCCGTCGTTTCTGGTGCTATCCGGTTTGCACGGTCGTCTTCTGCAGGAGATTCAATAACATTGAAAATGGGTAAATAAAGTAAGAGAAATGTCGGACAAATTAAATATTGTGAAAGTACCATATTTATTACAAAAACTAAAATCAAAAATTGTGCTATTAGTTACACCAATCGGAAGTCGATAAGCGTAATCTTGAACGGCAAGTTTCTAAAGGAGTGACGTTACCTGTGAGCAAATCTTATGACCGCCCAGAAAAATATGAATCTGACACGATCACATTAGAAAGTTCTCGATTTGAAGACGAAAATAAAGAATTACGACTGAAAATTGCACGATTAGAAGCACAATTGGCCGATAAGGAAGCAGAACTGCACCGTCTGCGTAATCAGAGACCATCCATGGATTGTAAATATGATAGATCGGAAGTGGAGCGCTACAGATCGGCTCAGTTACAAGCGGAACGGTTATTGGAAGCACGCGAGCAAAGCCATCGTCAACAAGTTGCCCGATTAGAAAACCAAGTTCAATTATTGAGAGAACAACTTAATCAGGAAATTAAACGTCGCCAACAATACGTAATGCGATCATCCAGGGCTGGACGAGAAATGCAGCATTTGAGGCAAGCTTTGGGCGATTCGTTACGCACCGTATCTCAGGATCCTTCTTTAGATGCCTTACTTTTGGAGCACGAAGCTCGAAAATTGGATAATACCCTGTCGCACACAACCAGTTTACCTCCTGCTTTACCTTCATCTTCATACGATCGTCGATCACTGACACCACAACCAAAGTAGCTTCATTAAAGGGTTGTGGTGTTTTAGAAATTTTAAGCTCAACACGTAGTTCACTCACTAAATCATTCCATTCATTGTTCAAAATTTACACTGCCATTTATAATTATTTATTCGAGTATTTTTGTAACACTCAAAAGAAATGTAAAAATTTTGCTGTACAAATTTGAATTATTCCGTCCAAATGTATGTAGATACTATTAAGTTTTTTTATAACAATAAGATAAATAGGCACATAGAAAAAAAAACTTTACTATAAGCGAAAATGTAGCCACTCTGCATGGGGTAATAAAATATATTTAGGAAATTACTTCGTTTTATTGCATTGTAGATATTTGGAAAGTACAAAATAAGGTAATAAATTGGAGAAATGGAAATCGTTTGGAAAGTATAAAGAAAATAATACAAGCAACGTTCGTTCTAATAGACAGAATTGCGCATTTGTTATCCTTGCGCAAGTTCACATTTTTTAGAAGTGTGAAATTAGAAGAAACGTTCACATAACAATAATTAATTTATACCTAAATATAGAGAAATTGTTTAAAATTTATTTTAAAAAATCCACTAACTCCTATCTGAAAGCGATTATTATTTATATAAGAAGAATTTAGAATAATTACACTACTAATTTATATACTACTCGAAGTTAGTTTGATGTAAAAATGGAACAAAACTGTTGATCCGCTTATGATGTATAAAACAATAAAAATTTTATGACTAGCAACAATGTAACTATAATTATTATTTATTCTTATTTCAATAATTTCTACACTCTTATTAAATTACCATAAGTACCTGAAGTACAAAAATAATTTACCTAACTTACGCAGCAAACTGCAATCTAAAAATGGACGGACTTCCTGGATGAGGGTACGACAATTCGATTATTTATAATAAAAATCTAATAAGTACACTTTAAATACAACTACAGATTATAAGTACACTTCATGTATGTATTACCTAAATAAACCAGATTTTTTTGAAAAAATACTTAGTAGAAAATCGACAACGAACATTTTTATAATATGGAAATTTTACAAACTTACAATTAATTATTAATTAATTTAGCATCTAAATTTGTAAATTTTTACTTTATTAGGTACTGCAATTTATTTAAGTAAGGTAAACAACAAAATAAATAATATAAATAATAATATATACAGAATTACACGTACAAATTTCTCGTACCTATTTAAAAATACATGTCAAAATTTGAAAAAATCAACTTCCTAAAATTAATCAATCAATATTTGTGCGGTTTCGACTAGAAATTATTACGAGCTAAATTTATTAAATAAAAACACATTAAAAACAAGGAAACTTGTGTAAGTAATCGTGGCACGTTTAAATTTTCTCACTCATTTGGTAATTCGTAGCATTGAAAATTTAATTCGTCGTACAAATTTCCACCAGCAATTATTTCGGCGTCAGATATATTCAATCCAAGGGTTGATGGGTTTAGATCGGTGATTATGTAATCACCACCAAGTCCACATTCTTCCACAACTTGTTCTTTAGGCACTGGGGGACAGAGGAAGTCTAAAATGGATAACAATAAAAAATTAGTTACTCTGTATAAAATAGACATTTTGTGGCGTTTTGAAAGCAACCAATAGGAAAACTGTAAATAAGTAAACCGGTTTAGAGGTTGAAAATTGCTTGCTTGTCAGAATTTTTCAATAATTGTCAAAATTTGATATTTACTAAAAGGGTTCTAGTGCAGGTCGTGCATCTAAAAAAATTTTTGAGAAGGAAACTTAGGGAACAGTTTTCTTGTTGACATTTTCATCTAATTAATTCAACTGTACAGATAAACATACCTAATGAAACTTTTGCATCGACATAGAATAAAGCAGAATTATGGATGGTTAGTAAAATAAATAATATTTCTTGTAGATGAATTTTTAACTAATAAGCATTAACATTTTTTGAGAGAAATAGAAGAAAACAGAATGTTTGGACTTATTACCGCGGTCGACAAAATAAGATACGACGGAACGAGACTTGATTAGTTACGAAAGTTAGAAAATAAATTCATTTCTAACGTGTTACATACAATATTTTTCTTTGTGAAAAATAAAATTATTATACTGTAATAAATTCATTACCTATCTAACAAGTGCGGTAAATAAACTCAGAATCCAAATAGAACATGGGCCCAAAACTACATGAGTATATAAATTTACATAGGTATTTTAAGTAGTTTGAGGTTAATGTGTGGTAAAAGTCAGAGGTTTTCTATAAAATCATTTGAAAAAAATATCTTTCGAGCTCTTAATATTCACTTCTCGTTTAGAACGAAAAAAAGGGGTAATAATTTGCAAGTTCTTCCCTCGTTTGCGTTATCTTCAAATTATTGCGCAAAATTTCCAGCAATATAATAAAAAAAAAGAGAATACAGACCGTTTTTCAAAATTGTAAATGTCTTCGGAAACGCGGCTTCATAAACGTTATAAATAATTTCCCAGGAATATTGTTCTGCAAAATTTAAATTATGTTTAAAAAATCGTAAAAAAAAAATCGAAAATGGTTTCATTGTTTGCAAATTATTGATTTGTTAAAATTTTCTGATTATATTGAAAAAATTAAATAAATTTAATGAATTAATCTATGAAATTTTCATAAATAGGTACAGTAAATTTTGCATTGGTTGAATGAATATTTACATTTTATATTGGTCAGTATTTGGTACAGTGTAAAGTTTGTCATTTATCGATTAATTTCAAAAATTTTAACAATAATAAGAGCGCTAATAAAAGCAAATATGAAAATAAGAAAAACTACCAAAATGGCTTTTTCCGTATCTCCAACAGCAAAATGATAAAAAATTATTGCTTTCCTTTTTTTAAGAAAATCAACTTTAATAATACCATAAGGTACCTCTAATTATAAAAAAATATTGATTTAATTAATTGATAACTCGACAATAATTTAAATATTTTTATTTATAATGAAAATAATTATATTTTCGTAATTTCCTACTTTTAATGATAATTTAAATTCACGAATATTATTATAATATATTTGTAGACAAATATTACACTACTATTATATTTTTGTAATGGAAAAATTAAAAAATTTTTAAATTAATGCATTTTTCAAATTTGTAATTGAAAAACTTAAATATTTCAAATATTTAAATTAAAATTTGTCTAAAATTCTTAAAATTTGTAATAGATTAATTTTTTTAATATAAAATTTATAAAGGAAAATAAAATTTATTTGATTATTAAAATTAAAATTTGGAATATTTATTTTTATTGAAGTAAGAAGTGAAATTAGATCAAGTTGAGGGGTTTGTTCGCCATGATCACATTTTTTTGGATAGTGCAAGAAAGTCAAGTTACAGAGCATAAATTTTGGTGAAAGGAGGAAAATTTTACCAAGATGACCCAACAAAAAATGATGGACATAAAAAACGAAGGAATAAATGAAAGGAAGAAAGATGATGCGATATTTTGATGAAATAAATAAAAAAATTCAATGAAACCTTTGACAAGAATAAAGAATTGCCATTAGCAAAAATATTCGATGATAAAAGGTCTCTATCCGAATAAGTTATGATGAGACAGAGACGTTAGCAAATCTAGTGGCAAGGAAATAAACGATAAAAAACTTGAAGAAAAATTGGAAAGGTTAGAGGAAATGAACATAATGTGAAATAAAATCGTTACAAAACAAACTTTTAAGAATAAGAACACCAAAGCGAAAAATATTAAAATATTAACATTTTAAAAGAAAAAATATGTTTATGCGATACAAATGGAACAAATTAAAATATAAAAGGAAAAAATAGTATAAAGACAAAACCAAGGATGAAATTTAAAAGGAGTCAGATGATAAAAGCAGCTGATCGTGAGATGGAGATCGGAATAAAGGAAAGGAAAGTCAATGAAGTTGAAGTGAGGACGGATGTGAGTCTTCATTGGACATCGGATTTAGATTTAAAAAAAAATTTTTGGCAGCCGAGGAGATCATGACAATTCGAGTATGGGAATTAATTAAGAAGGCAAGAAATTTGATCTTGGAGAGATGCCCTTCAATCATTAAAAAAAAAACAGGGAGGAAATCGATGGAAATTGTTTTAAACAATCTGGCAGATAATGGAATTTTTTTATATAAAATTCACAAAATAATAATGAAACTTTTCCAGTGAATTAAGCCTGCAGAGTTACAAAAGAATAAATTAATTGAACTTTTTTTTTTGATTGTTGAATTTTTATTTAACTACGATTCGGTGAAGTGGAATCCTTTAGATTTCACAAAAGTAGTTAATAAAAACACATAATTGGGGAAGCCCTCAGATTCGAAATTAAATGTAAGATAGTAGCAAAAGTATAAATTCAAATTAACCTTAACGAGTGACCACTTCGGTCACTTATTTTTGGTATTATCCATGCTTTCTTTTCAGATCAAAATACTTTGAATCATCGGAACATATAGTATGCTTGCCACTTGTTGCGGAGTCTTGCTAGCACGGAATATTACACGATTAAAGTAGTTTAGAGAAATATAAGTTAAATTTGGTATTTAACAGTTTGAATTTGGATT
Organism: Rhagonycha lutea; assembly: GCA_958510855.1. Taxonomy (NCBI): domain Eukaryota; kingdom Metazoa; phylum Arthropoda; class Insecta; order Coleoptera; family Cantharidae; genus Rhagonycha; species Rhagonycha lutea. The sequence goes on from OY294037.1 coordinate 12,258,320, forward strand.
TCAATTTGAAGGATAATGATTCACGTTTGATGTATTTATAATAAGGTTCAATTTGTTAAACTTTCTTAAATTCATGATAAGTTGAATGACTTCATTGAAAATGAGTCGTGTCGCGGTTTTCTCGTTTTTAGAATTTCCTTGATCATAAGTTAATAATTTAAAATCAAGCATTTTGGCATCGATCACGTGACTTTAAAAGCTCCAGGCAATTATTATTTGAATGATTTTATTGGGTGCGCTTTAGAGATCCTAACATGATGTGTCATCCGACTCAGCTTTCCCTATAACAAGCGTCAGAGATCCGTAGGATCTCGTAGACGCTTGTAATCTATTAATAAATTATCGATTAACGTTATAGATTGACATTAGGAACTTTGCAGAATTAAAATTAAAGCATTTTGTTTTGAGATGTTTAACAAAAAATAGGTAATATCATGTGATAACGTACTTAAGGTAAGGTTGCCATATTTTATAATCATGTAATCGGGACATTGACCAGGCCCGTAGTCAGATAAAAAATAAAGGTAGGGAAAACGGTTTGCATGGCCGGGGAAATTTTAGTGTTGCGGCTGCGAGATGGGCTCGTGGGTTTTTTTTTAAAATTTTTTGAATTTCAAGGTCAACGCGGTTTAAGAAAAGTTGTATTATCGTATTATATGGTATTATCGCACAGCCACACGCCAGGGGCGAATGGGCTATCAAAATGTATGGTCGGTGCTCGGTCAGTGGGCCAAAAATGCAATGGTCACGGGGGGGAAATGCTTTTATTTGGGGACCCCTCTCCCCCTTTGAAAAAAAAACTATTACATGTTCGAGGAGAAGCTACTTTCGCTACCAAAAATTTGGTCCCAAATCGGGACATTTTTGCGTCCCGACTTAGGTTAAAAAAAAATCGGGACAGCAGTGTAAAAGAAAGGACTGTCCCGACCAAATCGGGACGTCTGGTAAAAATTTATACAAATAAATACCCGATAGCTTTTGATAAGTTGGTAATTGAAGATAATATGAAATTAATTAAAAAGTGCAATCTATTGTTTAAGTTTTTGTATAATTTCGGAATGAATTACATGATATCATGATATCGTTACGTTGGGCTCAACAACTTCAAAACTTTTACAAAGAAATTAAACATTTTGTTTTAGCAGAAATGTTTTGATAATGCATAAGAAAATTATACGTCTTTAATATTCCTTCAATAATTAATTTTCTAAAAGGAAACAAGGAAGAAATTCTGTATACGAGCAGAACTGCAGAGTCATATTCAAAATCAGGATTTTCTGGGATAATAGCTCAACCAGATATTGTATCAAGCTACATTTGTGGTCAACAATGGCGTAACGGCGTAACCACCAACGAATAATTCCAAATAAATAATTATTTTCTCGATTTTCCATGACAATTTTTTTTTATTTTTCCATGTAATTCAGATTTTCCAGGTGATTAGGAACATTGTAATTGATCATTGATCAGAAGATTATTAACTTAAAAAATGTCACCAATTCTCTGAATGCACTGTCATTAGGGGCGTAGCTAGCCTCTAATGAAAAAGGGGGAAATTATATTCTTTTGTTGTAGGGCGCTGAATGTAAAATATGCGTGAAAGGGGGGTCTAGGGGTTGGAATACTTCACAGCTGTAAGGAAGCAACAATATCACTTTTCAAAATTGATGTTGACTTAATCTTGATTACTGAAAGTCACCTGGTTGCTTAGTTAACTCTGGAAGGTATTCCATACTCTCTGCCCCCGGTTTCTGGGGAATTGCTTCCGAAAAATAACCTACATGATTAATTATACTTAATTTTACTACATTAAAAAAAACCATGTTTTTAACATTTTCTAGGCCCAAGCATCTTTGCCTTTTTCCTTGCTAAGCCTCAGACTGTCGTATTATTATTGAAAGTTGTCTCCATTTTCCTCCCACACAAAGTTCTTTTCTTCTGGAGAAGATTGATTTTGAATTGCAAAGGGGGCCTGTTTTTAGGGCCTTAACCTTTTAGTTATGCTGATGGTCAGCAATAGAATTACAGAACAAAATGCGCTTTTACCTAAATGTAACATAATATGAGAAAAAAAATTTTAAAGTAAATTACCTTCCAGTCCGTTTGCGACATCCACAACGTTAATATACTCAAATTCGATCGGAGTTTGTAATTTTTCAGCATGTATTGAATTTGTAATATGAACTTGTCTTCTCTGAAAATGGAAAAAATATATTACAATATAATATACCTACATAAATTATTATTATTGATATTGATATTATTGAAAGTGGACATTAAAAAAAATGGAATAAAAAGCTCACCAGATGCCAAATCTTAGATATTTTAACCCCCCTCCCTCGAAATAAGATTCTAAATACGCCACTGCTGCTGGCTCAATTATTAACCTTTGATTGAAACAAACATGGGGGAAGCTTTTTAAATCCACGAAATGGGACAGAAGGAAATAGATATAATAATTTATTTTATTTTTTCCTTGTCCTTTCATTTTCAGGTAAGCAGTGAAAAACAATAAGTGATATTGTAATCAATTAACCACACGTGTGGTTATTAAATTCCTTTCAAAACAATGAAAAATTGATAAAAATATTGAAAGTGAAATGGGGGCAGTTTGTGGTGACAGTTGCTCACATCACACATTTTCTTAAAGTATGGAAAAATTAATTCAAAGACCTAACAAATGCATTGATGTTCGAAGAAATAATACTAAAAAATAAAAATATAAATAAAGAAATTTGTTCGAGGCAAATTGAGATATCATTGTTTTTTCGTTGAATTTATGAATTTTACTATAAAAAGAACATTCCAAAACCAGTCACGCCAGTGGATTGTAAAAAATATGAAATAAAATAAAATCAGGCATCATATTATGGGAAATGACCTTCATGAAATCAAAAACTACCTATGAAAAAATAAAATTCACTCACTTTAAAACTTACATTTACGTCGTAGGAATTTTCAATTGAATTTTCTGGAAGAATACTGGCGGTTGCTGTTTCAAGTTCAATATCACGTTGTCTCTCTTTAAAATCATTAAAACTTGTTTGCAAAAACTGTTGCATCCGTTGCTTCTTCTTAAAATACACAATGAACAAAATAGTAATGAAAATTAGCTTTCCAAAATATTTTGGTAATTTTCTCGCGATACTTACAATGTTCCACGTTTTTTTATCTTCACGTTGGGCAATCGTCCAAAGGTGACCCGCGCCGTGTACAGCCTTATTTCCTTTTCTGAAATGTGGATTTATGGACAAATTATGCCGAACTGAGTTTTTCCATCTATCATCGTTTTGTTTATAAAATGGAAAATGGTCTCTGTAAAAGAACACGCAAAAAATTATACTTTCGATAAAATTTATGTTTCGTCCAAAATGCAAAAGAAAAGTCAATAACACCAAGATAATGCTACAACTATTTTCGTTATCCCTTCAGATTCCGTATAATTTCAGATAATATACTTTGAAAGAAATCGTACCAGGCACAACAAACCCTCTCTATATAGTCTGTGGACGAAAGTTTTTCTTTTTGTCAGTAAATGATTGCCTTACTATTTTCATGCATACCTATCTGGAAATTGTATAATATATTATTACCGGATACTCGGATATAAACATAAATATTACAAAATGCACCCCAAGTGAAAGATTTAAGAAAAACAATAGGAGGGTGTAATATATGTAGTACAATCGTTTTGCTATGCTATACCTATATATACCTTCATGTATAATATTAACACGGACACCTGTGTTTAACCACCCATATCTGCACCTTACACACGAAGTGATAATCGACTAGCAATTAACGAAATTATTTTGGCCGGTAAAGTATTCAATGCACATTTCACGCTTACTGAAGAACTGAAGGGTTTTTATTTATGATCCAAAATGTAATTTATGAAAGGGGGATTGCTTTAACATTAATTACAATAATGACAGACACAATAAAAATTAACTTTTCCACCTTTCCCATTTAATATCCATTGGAAGGTATGGAATAAGAAACTTTTTGACACAATAAGTTATCCAAAATTTATTAACATGTCGACTTCTCAGTATTAACAATATAGAAATCCAAACCTGGAGCGATGCCAAAAATTAGCGTTAAACTAAAATGTTTTTTTTTGTAATAAATTGTAAATTATATTGGAAAATCCGGAAAATCATTTTAACTCAATATACTGGGTATTCCGAAAGAATGGGCCAAATTGTAGTTGTCGTTTTGAGAGAGAACAATATTATCCTGGATTTATGACATGTTGTATTCGAATTTGTAGCCGAAAGGGTCGGCAAAAATATAAACATGCATTTTCTTTGGGTTATATGCGATTATTTTTATTTGAAAAACTGCATCTAAAAAGCTTATTTTTTTGGGAGCAACAGATTATCGTATATTTTAGCTAGAAGTTAAATTTTATATCAAGCATCGGTGGTTCAGTGGTAGAATGCTCGCCTGCCACGCGGGCGGCCCGGGTTCGATTCCCGGCCGATGCAAATTTTTTGCAATATTACTGCTTTTACAGTAATATTTAAATTTTTGAAAAAGAAGTACTCATTTTTTCGAGGCTAGACAAATTAAACTAATTTTAGCATTGAAATGGAATTAAAGGATAAATCGAACAAACCTAAGACATTCCATAAAAAAACCTTCTCAAATAAAATCAAATTTGTTATATGGAATTCGTACCGGACAATATCCAAGATACCCAAAAAACTAAAAAAAAAACTAAAAAAAACAATTCGCTTCATATTATATTTTAATGCAAATAGCAAATAAATTGTGTAGATTAGATTGATTGCTCGGTCCGGGTTCGATTCCTAGCCGATGCAGAAATTTCCTGCATCATTCGTTTTCCTTTTGCAATATTTCCATTGTTTATGCTATTGATTTTATATCTACAAAAATTCATTTTTTAGATTTTCTTGTATTATATTTATTATCAAGGAGGTCACAGGTCATTTCGATATTTTGTTGTTCATTTAGAAGGCATTTTGATAAAATTATGTATATTTTTTTTACATTTTTCCGGTTCTTGAAATTTAATATCCTAAAAATATACCCAACATAATTTTGTCTGGTTATGTTATTATAGAGAGCGGATTTATATGCGATAACAGACCGGTCTAAAGTAAAGCTAAACCCAAGGAATCATGGGCGGGCGGAGCCAAAATCTTGCGCAGTAGATGACACGTGATACCCAATTCCACCAATTGAGCCGAACATAAAGTCAAATGGACTAATTTTCGTTTCTGCACATTAGCCCCACCCGGCCACGATTCCTTGCGAGAACTTTACAATTTATTATGAAAGTCAAGAAAATCAAAATTTTCGTTATATCAAGGTTTCTCTGTATTAATATATTGTACCACTGGTACAAGGATAACATAATTTTTTCGAACATTAACTTTTGTCTTTTATGCTGTAGTGAGCACTGTTGTACAAGCATAGAAAGCAAGATCAAGGTCGTCAAGGAAACCGTTTTGAAGTGAGCGAAGTATGCAGATGCTATATTTATAATAAATAATTGTTACAACCTTCCAGGATATCTATAGGAGGTTCAAAGTATTCCAACTTTTAATTAGGAACCTATTTAACAAGCTTATACGTACAAAGTAACGCATTTAAAACGGTCCACTCATAATAACTTGGAAATAGATTGTAACTTTTGTAACACAAACCATTATCACAAATTGAAAGCAAAAACCCAAATAAATACGTCAATGTACACGAATTATAAAATAAAAGTTACTTACAGAGAGCTCAGATAAGTGTACATGAATATGACATCAATTTCTTCCAATCGTAGTGGACGTGCGGCTTTGAAAGATCTTCAATGGTTACACTTGGTTCAAATAAGCAGAAGCACCTGACCGTAGATAATTGATAAACATCACTGCACTAGATGTACTGGAACTGTTGAGTAAGCAGCTGTTGATATCGTAAGTAGCGATAACACAGTCCATCCAGATGGAAAAGAATTCACCAAGATAATGAACTCAGCTATTCCAAACAAAACGAAAGTGAGAGATGGTTCTTGGATGACAACAAAAGCAAACCCATAGATGTAAACAGCCGAGTGTGGTCGGATAAGGTCATCAAGACTTGCATACTAAAATCACGAATCGTGCGATGAAATAAAGCCTTGCCAGATGGTAAAATAGACTCATACCATATGCAACTGATGTAAAGATTGGGTAGCGATGATTATATTACGATTCACAAAGCGACGCCAAAAGCAGTAGTGGAAAACATATCTCATAATTCATACTAAAATATCGAATTTAAAACTGATATAAAATTTGTCCATTCATAAATACGTGACCGTTCGCTATCGCTGCCCCGTGCAAGAGTGCCTAAAACAGTCACGTTTGTGCAGCGCCGATGATTTCGACAAGCAAAATTCAGGTGAAATTCATAATACAGGATCAGCATGAAGAATGTAAATGAAAACGTTAAACGTGACCCCATTATGTATCAAAAACTAGGTATGCATATCACAATCTGCTTCCAAACTTTTACGGGTGGATCGTCTTAAATGCACCACCTTGTTTATATTTAGGCTCAATTGCTTTTTTATTAGAACTTAAAAGTCTGGTTATTACTAACAAGGGGACACTACAGTGAGGTACCCACCAATCGGGATCCCAATTTTTTTGGTCATTCTATGAGTTAAAAAAATTATCACTTTCTCGGCGTTTAGTCTAATGGCTCTTAGTTTTTGAGTTATGAATTTTTAAAATGGGCTGGTGTTACCATAGGTTTAGCATATATTGGAGTTGTAACGCATCGGTCCTGAGATTTTGTTGTTGTAAATTATGTAATTTATTATCGGAATTAAAAAATTAACAACCTACGAATTACCATTCCAAATTCTTAACCGTTAGATCACCACGGTTTCTTGTAATAGTTAATAGCTAATAGTAATAGCAGTTAACGAAATATGGTATTTTCAAAAATTCATAACTCAACAACTAAGGGCCATTGGACTAAACGCCGAGAAAGTGATAATTTTTTTAGCTCCTATAGAATCACCAAAAAAATTAGGATCTCCATTGGTGGGTACCTCACTGTAATGTCCCCTTGTAAGACGAGCAGTTTGGTGTAATGCATGGGAGTTGAACTTTCATAGTAAGTTTCTAGATTCGATTACAGTGTTGCTCCCAAACTATTTGCATCTTGATGTGGCTTGGATTCCACCTTAAATTGCAGGTTCAACAAGAACTCCCACCACTTCATCCATACCTATATCGGTTGTCACAAGGGAGTAGCGGATATATCGGCTCCATCCCAGGACATGAGCGCATTTACAAGAAGAGGTCATTCTCTTTGGGTCAAATTTTCTCAAATTGGGTCTGGTACTGTGTTAAGAGGACAGTACCCTAACTAGGCTCACGAATATCAAAATTTTCGACTGAAATTATAGTAGTTCAGATTGTAAATTACAAATGTAAACCTTAAATTTTATAGATCAATTGAAAAATTTGAACAAAATGATCCAAACACCATTAAAATGAAATGCGAGTATTGCATTGGCTGTTGGTATAAGTTAAGCTCCGTCCATCTAAAAGTTTATTATATTTTTACGGTTATAATATATACAACCGGAATATTTAAGCTAACGGAAATCAAAAACCAAACGGAATGTGTGGACCCGCAACTTGTAAAAAATATCCCTGAAGCTCTCGCAACTACAAAACGAATCTGCGTGATGTTTTTATGTTAAAATTTTGCTATAATTAACGAAATGCAATTTAAAATAAAATTTTTAGTTTAGTGTTGTCAGTTCCACAAGTATTTAATTGCCAACTGCGGTAGGCCCCTCCTCTCAATAAACCTTGATGTAAGTATTTACGTCGAGCGCACGTACCATCAACAAAATGCAGACCGGGGGGTTATTCTAATAAGTGAAAAATCAGAACTTTACAATCTATTATTTCCTAATTTAATTGATATTTTATTTTAATTTTATATCTATCATCAGATGCCTTTGAGTTTTCGTAATTAACAATTTAACCAATTTCAAGCTATAACCATCACTTTCTCAAAATTAAAAGCTAATAATTAGTTTATCATTGTGTGATAATTCTGTTTTACATTCGTAAATTTTGTCCTCCGATAAATTCGTTGTAAAATCAATTTTTGCGATCTTTATACCTTTGATATCCAGCTACAACCACTACATGACTACATGGCTAATTTGAACATCTACCGGGTGACCGGCCGCCGATGTGAACATAGGAGATTAACATGGGAAATTAATTTTTCTTTAAATCCTGCTTCCCATCAGAACGGATTAGAATGAAAAAGGTATCAATTGAAAGAGTTTTATTTTCCGCGTCTAAAGACACCCAACACTTAATGTTTTGTTCTTTAATAATGTTAAAAATGTAGAATTAAAATAAGCGATTTTTTAAAAATCAGACCTGCTTTGGATGGTTGAACTGTCAAAACTTGCGTTTAAATTAATTTTCAAACAAAAACAATTGAAATGAATTTGAACAAGGCATCTAATATCCATTTAAAAGTGCTATTTTGTCATTTTAGTTTGAGTTTTTAACAATGATCAAAGAACAAACCATCAAGTGCTGGGTATCTTTAGACGCGGAAAATAAACCTCTTTAAATTGATACTCTTTTCATTCAAATCCGTTATAATGGGAAGCAGGAATTTAAAAAAAATCAATTTCCCATGTTATTATCCTATGTTCACATCGGCGGCCGGTCATCCGGTATATCATTATTATAAAAAAGATATGTTATAATTTTTGTGGTTTTCAAAGAAACTATTCGCGAATTTATCGATCTGATAGATTTCACTTAAATTAATTATTACTGAACCAAATATAATGACTACTGCGTACTGCATTAAATAAAATTTACCGAGTTTTTGTTTCCAAATTTTATACAAAAATAAACTTTATCCTTTTCGGCAGTTGACAGAATTATTCAAAAGTTGCTCATTTTTAAATGATTTTGTCAAAACTTGTCAGTCCTTAAATAATTTTGCCAACTGTCTAAAAATATTGGGGGACTCCCCATCCTCGTTGGAACCATCCCCGATGGTATCAATAAAATAAATAAGTTAATGATTATTAAAGATCCTATCAGACTGAATTTGACAAATACCATAATTTATTGGGTAGATATATATATTCGTGAAAATTGTCTTTGAAAAGTACAAAATTAGCACTAAATTATTATGAACGACTATATTTGAAAATTCTGAAAAATACATTTGGAGAATCATAAAATTTATTTTTTTATCTAGGTTTATAACCAGAAAACTCTAATTTGCTTTAGAAATCTTCAATTGTATTGTTCAAAACTGGAATTGTTTTCCACCCGAGTTTGGTATCGGCCTTGCTGAAGATTTCATTGCCACTTATGATTGAATTTTTCAGCTTATTCATTAATTTTTGAAGAATTAAATATTTTGCGAAACTGAGACTCCATTAAATCGTTTGATGTAACATTTATGACAATCGGTCCATAAGATTTCGAGATATCGCGTCGCAAACTTACAAATTCTGAAAAGCTTTTCATTTCAAATTTTCTAAAATTGTTTCTATACGATTTGGAGGGGCCACCTGCTTGCACATATTGGTAAGTATGGAATCAAATGTTTAGCAATTGTTCATTAACATATTTTAATGGATTTTGGTATAATTTAGTTTACTTCCGTCCATCTTTTGCTAATATAAAGCAGTTGCAGGGATCATGAGAATTACACCCTGCATAAACCACCAACGCCGTCCACTCATCCGTATCAAACATTTAAACACGTTAATTGTCCAAAACGTATCATGTATTGGGGTGGAAAATTTAAAAAGTTTACATCCTGCGGCCAGGTGAATTGCAGGGTTTCAAATTGAACGATGTTTAGTCTTGTGACCGCGATTAAATCGTGCCTGGTACGGTTATATTGACGATCTCAAGGGAAAGCTTTACAACTTGGTTTAACCCCTACCGTCTCTTCAAATATATTTTAATGCAGTGATTTACCACATGCAAATTTATTGACTGTTAATGTCAACAATTTATGAGAAAATAAAGGGTCTTTATGGTTTTCACAAATTTTGTCCTGTTATATCTCATCAGGAAGCTTACATTATTTGAATTAGTATTTTCATTTAGACTTACGATATCCATTGGTAAATTCCAGACACGGTAAGCTCTCCCTTTTCGTTAAGAGCGTGCTCGATGAGTTCGGTGTATGTGAAGGGTGGTTTCCTTGGTCCTGAATATCTGTAGGCGTGTCCATGCAGTTTTACTGTATCGTCTTTTGGAACATTGTTCGATTCATTTTCGGGTATTAATCTACTCGAGTTTACCTACAACATCAAATCATTAGCTTTTCGTAACTTTTTACCATGTTAGATTTATGCCCTACTTTAGGAAATTGTGGGAAAAAGTTTTTACATTAAGAAGTCAATAATGAAGATAATATATGAAATTTATAATAAACTAAGTTGATAAATTTCCGCCACATTTTTTTTTAGCCGTAGCCTTATTATTAATATTATTATAGCAATACAAATTAAAATATTCTATTAGTTTATTATATTATCCATCAAGTCTTCGAGGGAACATACCACGCATTCTCAACAGTTCGTTTTTCAAAACTTAACATCCTAATTTCTTTTTATAACAATAAAAAAATAAAACCAATTTTTACTTACATTTTCGACACGCTGTTCATAATATTCTCTATTCGCCGCTTCCGATACGAAAATTCCATTCATTTCATTTTCGGAAACCAGAGAAAATTTTGATGCCGAATCGACAGCGTTTACATCTTGTTCCAGCGCTGGCGGAGTATCACAATCTAATTGCAATATTGAAATAATAATAACCAAGATTTTTTATAATAATTAAAAAAAAAATTAAAACAACAAGAGGGCAATGGAATTTTTAAAAAAACTAAACCTCAAATTACTAAGTGATTGTTGACATGTGATGTTTATCAATTAACAATAACCAAAAAAAAAGTTGTTGATAAAAGTGAGTGCTCAAAAATATCTTTCCTTAAAAGTGCAGTGTGATAAATATCTGAAAAACAAACCTGATGGAACGGGAGTTAAATCTTGGATTTTATAATTTAATAACCAAGAAAGGTTGCCATCGAAGGAATCCCCTTCAATTCCACTATCGGATCCTTTTGGACTGGGTATTAAGCAGTTTGCGAAATCAGATCTTCCATCATTTTTTAATGATACTTCAGGTGCATGGGAGTTCCAACTGCTTTGAAGCGATTGAAGTTCTTCGATGTTTACGTTGTGCATTTCGGCAACAATATTGGGAATTTTATTAGTGGTGTCCCAATTACCGTTGATAAGAACAACCTGAAGACATTTTCGACTTAAAATTCGATATCGTGATTTAAGAATGTGAAAATCTATACCTCAGTTTTGACGCTGCTTGGGGAATCATTATTCTTCATCTTGATGGCTATTTGAGGTAGGCTACTTCCATTTTGACCATTTATCCTTCTGTATTTCGTCGAGTTTTCTTTAACGACGCCAAAATCATCTTCGTTATACCTTTTGATCGTAATTAAATTTCGTGATCTGTCTATTTGAGCCGGTACCCCAGGTCTGTCGCGAATAATTAAATGATTGTTTGTGCTGGTATTCATGTCAAAGTAGTTACTTAACACGTGATTAAAATAATAAAAATCTGTATGCCCGAAATTAACACACGCCTGACAGTTGAAACAATGCACCTCAACATAACCGGAAACGTCTACTACGGTCAAATTCAAACTCAAAACTGAAATAAAAAAATTACGACCGTATATTTTACCGTTTCGTAAAATTTCAAGAAAAACTTACTCTTTTGAATTTTGAGATAGCGTCGAATGATTTTCGATTGTTGCACGGTTAAAAATGTTTTAAAAATTTAATGTACTATAATTTGTTCAAATAAAGGAATACACTGAAGGGTGTATAGGACATTGGTTTGGTTGTTTCTCAGGGAAACTCCTTATTCGAGGTAAAACCCGCCCCTACCTAACGCAAGCGCATCCAATTTGGGAAAAACTGCAACAAAATGAAACAAATTTTTAGTATAATTTAGTTATGATTAGGTAAAATTTTAAATTTATTTGCGGGTGATAAGTATTTAAAATCTTGATAAAATCTATACAAAAGGCAGATTTGATTCTTCAAGTTGGTTCTTTCAAGAGAATATTCCAACAATGAAAAGAAAGAAGAACACACTAAACAAATAGAAAATAATAACTTGAAAGTGTTTATGGAATTAAATTAAGTATTTTAGAACTTCTGGAGTGTAAAATACCAAAAATTTTATTATCTAGTAATTATTAGATATTATAATTTTGTTTTCCAGTGCACTTAATTTTGATCTTTTTAAAAATGTTTTAGACGTTTTACGAAAAATTAAGAAACTAAATAATACGTAAATAATTTTAATCATTTTATAAATTATTTAAAAAGAATTATGAATAAAATAGATTTTGATAAACATCTCATAACATGCTATTTTTTCTAACGATGCAAACTTCTTTTTTGCATTTTTGTGATATTTTTGGCATTTTTTTTTTAGGTTTTATAATGCATCATTTTCTGAAGGTTTTGCTTTCAAATTGTTAAAATGAGGACTCTTTTATAAATAAATACTTTCTAAAATACTTAATAATTTCTCAAAAGTCTCTCTTCTTTTTTCTAAACGTTTTCATCAAAGTTTTAAATCCTTAGATGTTTTTATTATCATTAGCACAATCATTAAAATCAATTAAAAAATTTACTTTGTTGTATATTTTTACAAGAAAATTTATAATTAAGTAAAATTCATGGGTTATTGGATCGCAATAAAACTAAATGTCTATTACAATTTATTGCATTGGATGAAATTTCTTTTTACAAGAAAATTTATAATATTTAAGAACTTTTATTGCCATTTTTTTTGGAAATTTAGAAATTTGCAAGGCCATTAAAATCCAATCTTGATGTTTACTGTGGAAAGGTATAATATAGTAAAGTTTCGCTAATCCGGACAGACAAACATTTTCCTCCCGTCCCGAGATGCAATTATTTCAGATTATAGAAATATTTAAGAAAAAACACAGATAAGTAAGAAAGATTTTTTTATTGAATTCATTTTCAAGACTTTACTCGTCAGAATTATATTTTAAAAATATTAATTTTTTGCTTTATTGTATTTTCGAAAAACCCCGCACTAATTTTTTTTTCTTATTAAAAAAGTGGTTGTATTGAAATGTTATTTTCTTTGAATTTTTAAACAGTTGTGAGAAAATAATAATAATAACTGAGGAAAATTAACATTTTCATTCATTTCATTTCCTCTAAGATTATTTACGATTGAGTCTTACCCTTAGGTCTTACCAAATACAAAAAATGATTAAAAATGTGACCACTGACCAGGGAAGTGGCGAAGTGGGGGTTAGCCTTACATATTACGAGTAAATAAGAGGTTAGCTAATGGTGACATTCGCATAAAAATCCCATATTTTGGGATTTGTAAGCAAATTGTGCTTGAATATTTTCCAATGTTCAAAATCAAAATGAATAGATTATATCAAGTTCGATTTTAGATAAACAAGGGCGGATCCAGGATTTTTTTCTGGGAGAGGCACAATGAGCGGACGGGCAAAAAAGTCAACAATAACTGTTATCATATCACACTTCTCATATTTCTTTTATTATTTATTATGATACTTCAAGTTTATTTTATGTACTGTTATGGAATCTCCACAGTACACAAAAATACCGTCGGGAGGGGGGCACGTGCCCCCCCCTAAATCCGCCCTTGTACATAAATGAGGGTTTTTTTGATTTGTGACCATTAGACGATTGGACGTTCTTGGGAGACCGAAGATTGTAACCAACTGTGTCAAAGGGGAATCAAAAAGTCGAAAAAATTGCAGAGGTCTTTTATAATTTCGAAGAGTTTGAATTCGAATTAAGAAAAAAGAAGAAAGTAAAAATTGAAAGTAATTAAATATATGACTTCTTTCTTTATCATGTTAAATTTGTTTAAAATTTTTTAAACTTTATTCTTAATGTGAGCAAACTATGAGAAAATTCGAGGGTACGTTGTAAAATTTATAAAAAATAAGGGGTTGTAATTTAAAGAAAAGTCAATGACGTCATTATGTGAAAAAATGATAGTGAAAATTGAATTTGATATCAGACATTGTAAGACCACGGTGTGGAGTGATGTGATCGCTGGTTGAGTTACGGAGCGGAAATTCTGGGTTCAAGTCGCGGACTTCGCAGAATTTCTTAGCCCGGCCTTCCGGTGGACACCCACACGCTGGCGCTGTGGTGAAAAGTTGTAGTAAAAAGAGTATGGATTGCACTTCAATAGAAGTGGCAATATTCCGACAGGAATGGAAAAGCTCTTGATAATAAGACATTGGAAACTTTTATAAACTAAAGTCGATTTGTCCGCTGTTTTATTTAAAATGTTTTTTCAATTTCAATGCATTTTATTTCAAACTTTATAGGCTCTATATTTTACCTTTTATGGTATACGCTAATTGCGTAGCTCTGATAGGCTTATGCAACGCTATCTTTTATGGTCAATGGTAGAATCGTGGGTAGAATAAAACACCTAGTTAATGCTCAACTTGGCTGACAGGGTGGCGCCACTTGAGCTAAAGAACATCAAACTAGCCAATGCAGTATCAGATTAACACAGTAGCAGAAGTAGCAAATGCTATACGGACCCCGCGCCTCTGGGGGCCCCGCATCCGTCAGAAAAGTGATTTTATTTTAAAGAAAGGTTATTAAAAATAAAGGTCAAACCTGTTCCCACTTTGGGAAAAATAGAGTTTTTAGTTAAGAAAGAGTAAAAACTTTCATACAAAACAACAGGAGGGCCCCGCGGTAAAATTTGCTGCAGGGCTTAATCCGGCACTGTCGATGACAAATTGTAGATTCGTTATTTTGAGAGGCATTCATAGCGCTATTTTACAGGGCAAAGGTGACTTAAAGCACCTAAACTTTGTTTAAAACCAATATATGCACCTAAGCTCCAGCGGCGGTGCAAGAATAGCTAGGGCCCGTAAGCAAATATACAAAACGGGCCCCTAAAAAGAAACAAGGTCGTAAGTTTTTTACTAGGATGGTAGGGCCCCTTATGGTCCCGGGCCCCTAAGCATTGCTTACATTCGCTTACTCATATCACCGCCACTGCTAAGCTCCTCCCAAAATATAGAAAAGAATTTTTCTATTGCTCGAATTTTGAAACTCTAGTTTACAGTTGGCTTAAATACATTTTGGGGAGGAGTCTAGGTGCATATTATGTTGGGTAAACAAAGTATAGTTAACATTAAAATTGGTCGCTAGGGCGGTGTCACTTGAGCTTCGCAATAGCGTAGCTAGCTTAGCAACTAGCAACTTTGGCGAAGAGCAGGGATAGGATTTGATCAATTCGCCAAATCAAAAAAAAGTTTAGGTAATTTTATTTGTATTTATTAACCAATAAAAGAGTTACTATTGACCGCAGAGGTAGCATGCAAGATGCTAGGTGTTTGTTAGCATTGAAACGGGGAGAGCACGTGAACCCTGACCTCAAATTAAATAATTTCCGATGTAAAGAACGATAGGAAACGGTCTATAAAGCAATTACAAAACAAAAATTTTGCGGATCATTGCAAATAGGGCCTAAATTTTGTCAAAAACTGAAAAATTACATGAACTGGAATTTAATGACATTGAATTGGCTGCAGCTACGAATATAAGGTTTGCCTCGCCCACCCCCCAGTTCACTACACCCTCGCAAAAGTTTATAAATATTAGCTTGATTTAACGCACGGAACTAATTAGCAGGGAACTTTGTTACAGCCCATTCATTAAAAATATCACTGAAGCCCGATCACTGCATCAACCGGGATATTAGAAAATGTAGATATTTGAGAGAGTTCAAATCATAACAAATCGACAAAGTTAAGCCAAAAAAAGAACCGTGATGTTAACTCTACGATGGCACAGGTACAACTACTGCTGCAGCGGCCGTTCGCCATAGCATCACTTTGTTTATGGAATTTGGTGGAAGCAAAGCTTCTGTTACCTTCTTCAACTGTTAGAACATCGCAGGGATGATAATTCTGCGTATGATATACATAATAAATATGCAAGTATAGAGCCGTATCACGCACGAAGTGGAATGCTGTTAAGCGCGAGACAGTAATCAGCCAGTAAATGTCTTGGCTGTGACCCAGTCCTTCGCCGCGTTCCGCCACAAGATCAGGTAAAAGCACAGGGACTGGAAATAGAATGCGTCAATAAGGTCAAAATTTACGTACAAGATGGAAACTTTAAAATCGATTTTTGGCTAAACTAATCGATTTGGTGATTCATCAGCTCCTTAATCGCTTCATTAAGCATAAACTATCACAATTTAACGCTTTAACTTACATTGACTAGATTTAACGAACTATGTTCAGACTTCAGAAATCAAATTTAATCACGAAATTATTATTTCTTATTTATTACAAATTATGTAGTATTAGTATTTCCATATAACTTTCCAAGATATATGCGCCATTTTGTCTGTGATTTGGACTTTTGCTTCCACATTAACCTGTAGGACCTTCAATAATTTTGTAGCGATGTTCATCATGATCTTATGATCAGGGGTGCAGATACGATCAAAGCTGGTAACCTGGTTTACTTACTGTAAAATCTTATTCAGAAAATTAACACTAATGATTTTGTTTGGCACCTACCACGTACAAAAATGCGTAATTGGGTGCTTATTTGATTCCTTCGAACCTCTTATCCACTTATAAAAAACTTATCCATACCTGCATGGAGGAACTTGAAGAAAAAATGTGATATTCCGAACAACCGATTAAATAAATCACCTCATTAAAATTAATTATGGGTTATTATTATCAATTTACCCGATATAACATTTTTCAGGCATCGTTTGCGTAATATGTGTAAAAATTAATTTGTATCTACCTACTCTCGTTTGCGGAATGCTTCTTCAATTTTAAAGGCATAGATAATCACATAAAAATTATCAATTTTTGAGTGATTTTAAGAACTGCCTAAAAATATTGGGGAAAGCTCCCCCAAAATCTGGGATTTTCGTCGTGCTAGCTACGCCACTGGTTCAAGTTCGGCATCTGCGTCTTTGCCAACAAAGTAGGAAATCTATTTTAATTATACGAGCGAAAAAATTAAACACATCCTAATTTATTAAATTTTTATTATTATTTAATATTATTATGCTCGAATTCAGTGACGTTCCAGTGATTGTTTATTTGTTGTTCAGTGCTTCTGTCAATGCTGTCAATTGTCATTTGACTGTCAATTTTTACAGATGATGAATCTAAATTTTTCCTGAATATTTTTCAAAATTGTGGTTTTATTATTGATGAATATGTTTGATTCTTCATAATTTTTATTTAATTATGTGCGTTTTGAATTAATGGTTTTGTTACGATCGAGAAAAGTGTGTTTGTTTAATTGAAAATTAGGGAAAGGTCAGTCTAAAATTTGGGTTATTATCTGACATTGAGATCGCATAATATTTATTCAACTTACTACAACTTGAGAAACGTTTTTTGTGTTGATTTATTATCGAATTTGATTCCACAAATTATCAGTAGTTTTTTGTTGTTGCGTTTTGGCGATAACAATACATTTAATTTTAATGGGCAATTTTTTATTGTTTTCTTTGTTGTAGAGAAAATGGATATTAATAGTGGGCAACCTGAAGGTTCTGGAGGCGGTGACTTGGATCTAGAAGCATCACTTTTGAGGCAGTTTAGTTGTATGGGTACAACCGATAAAGATGAACTTGTTCAACAGTTGCAGAAGTTGGTAGGAAATAGCTTGAATTATAATTCTGCAGTATTTTTTCTCGACATGAATAATTGGTAAGTAAGTGTTTATATTTTGTGTCCTATCATCGATAGTAATTAACAGACTTAAGTGTACTATTTGAAAAGATTAATGCATTTTATGAAATTATACTTATCAGCGATTTAGACTAATATATTATTAAAATTTATTTCACATTATAATTGATAATTTTTGTTTTTAATAAAATTAAGAATCGTCTGTTTTTGGTTAAATATTCATAAAGATGCTATTTTCAAGGATATTTTTAACAGAATTATTACTAATTTAATAAATTAAGACAGTCACTGAATACGGTAAATATTTTATTTACATAATATACTTAGTCCTTGCAAGTTTCTACCTTACAATGCAATACAACTAATCTCTGGCAAACAAGTTCACATAGATTTAGTTGCTTTATTAATGATAATAGCACTATTCGCGGTAACAATCCTGGAAAAGTTTTATCCTACTGTGTCTGCGAATTTATACTTTTTATCATCTAATTTGAGCTTTGATGACAATTGTATTATAAATCCGTAGACGCAGTAGGATAAAACGTATCCAGGATTGTTACTGCAAATAGAGCTAATAATATACATAAGTAAGTATAATATTAAATTAAAAATTATCACTTAATGAAACGCAATAAAAATGAATTGTATTTTTATGAGCTTTAAGGTATTTTGATAGCTCTCATCAGATGTTTAATTAAAATAATGTTGTCTTGGTTTGACAAACAATATTATATACAATACTTAATCCTAATTAACTATGCATCAATAAAAACCAGGGATCCTGCTTGTCTGGAGAAACTGGAGTCAGAGAATTTGAAAATTTACTAATTTGGTCATAGAAAATCGGATAATTTTTTTATTTTTAAATGGAAGTCAGGGATATTAAAACTTTGGGTCAGGGGACATTTTTTGAAAATTAAAAAATATATTTAAATAAGTAGTATGCGTTTTTGATTAATTCAAACTAATAATTATAATATTATTTGTTTGTTTTGCAAAGTTTCAAGAAGTCAGGAAAATTTTTCAATTTTTGTCATGGTAAACCTGGAAAAATCAGGGAATTTATTGTAGTAAATTGAGTGGGTATCCTTAAAACGTTTTTTAGTGCTAACAAATTTTTTCTATTGGTTCATAGTTGATCTGGAATAATTACTCAGTGATTAACCATATCATTTTATTTGTTAAACTCACCATAAAAGTTCATAGTCCGACAAGTTACTTTTTACCATGTTACTATAGGTTTGTTCGTTTGTATGAACTAACTTGAACTGGGTTATCTTTCAAGATCAAAATACTCCCACCACAAAAGTTAGATAGTGTTCTAAACTTGCACTACCTACTCCTCCTATGGAGGTCGAGCAAGAAGTTCATGTTCGGTCATTAACTGAGCAGCCAAACGAACACAGTTCATTTGCACTAACTTGAACCGAGCAAGTTAGTTCATACAAACGAACAAACCTTATATTATTTGCGTGTGTTCAGTAAATTTTTATTTATTTTACACCAATAAGAATAGGTTCAGGAACACACGCACCTAATTATTGTACAAGTTAAGTGTACAACTGAAGTGTCACCATCGTTGTGTTACTTGAAGCTACTTTCAATAATAATTCTTCTTTTTGTAGCAGTTTCTAATATATTTTTTATATCGACTTTTATTTAAGAAAATGAAAAATAAAACTAATAAGGGGGTAATTTTTAAATATAAAATAGCTATAATTTATTTTGTACAATGTAATAGTACTAGTACTTTGATACAATACAATGCTGTGTTTATATAAAAAGAAGTCAGGTGTGACCAATTTGTGTTATGGTAAAATTACATTACGTTACCATATTTGAATGTTTTCATAAAAACAAAATTATAGCTGAAATATCTTTAATCAATTCATGCGCATTAAATGTCAAGAGTAAACCTTGAGATTCCATGAACTAATTTCAAGCAAAATTTAATCACCTTTGAGGCTTCACTTAAAACAGCGCCTTTTAGTCGTAAGATTTTGTGAATAATTATCGCAACCGACTGCTTAATCTTATTATTAAGTTAAATTAATTAAATTATTAATATATTTTTATTAAGCTTTCAGGCACTTGTGTGCCTTTCGTCAGAATATACCAATTAATTGATTATCACGAGTTGACAACTAAATAATTTATTTATTTAACTTGGGTTCAAATAAATTAGCGGCTGATTCGTAGTTTAAAATGGTATGAATCGAACTAAAAATCCCTAGTCGAAATAGTGCATTTTAAAATGCATCTTTTCTATTTAATTAAATATAATTTTTTCACTTTAGCATAATTTGAAATAATGTAGCTGGCACTTTGTGCTATAGTGTGCGGTCTACCATAAAATTTCAATAGCTGAAACAAAATTTTCCCAAAAATATAAGTTCTATACTTATTGATTTAACGATGTTGGATCTGAGATTTTCCGTAGTTGCATTGTCAAAATCGACTCTCCGCTCCGGTCCCCTACGCTGCAGACGCTCTGAGCCGTTTTGGATAACGCTGTACTAACTGAAGATATCCCGGGTATCAATATCATATTCGGATATCCGAATATTTATATTCAAAATTATTATAAATTTTGCACTTTGTAACACATTTTTGTATTTATTATTTTAGTTCTTCCTTAAATTGTTATTTCTAAGGTGACCAATTATTTTTGGTGAAAAAGGAGTACGGCGAATTTTTAGCGAAGGACTTTTTCTTTTTAGCTCTTTTAGGTAAAAAATTATTTCTCTTTTCGGTAAAAGATTATTTGGGGGACTTTATTTTAGGGTAAAAGTTATAAAATCTAAGAGTTTTACGATTTAGGAGTACAAAAGATTGCAAAGGAGTACAGGTTTTAAGGGGAGAGTAGGGTTAATTCGTGCAAAAAAAGGCACATTTTTGTGAATTTTTTTTGACGACACAGATAAAATCTATTTATTAAATCCAATGGTACATTAAAGTATAACATTCGAAGAATATTGTGTAATATTTTCATGAAGAAATATGAAAAAATACAGCAATGGCAGCAATTATTCGGAAGCGTCTCGGAAAAAAGTAGAATTGCGGTGAACCTCATAACTCGGTGCTGGATTATCCGAAATAAAAAAATCAAAGTTTTTTCGTTAGATAATCGTTTTCCCCAGGTAACGCTGGGAGGGTTTTTCGAAATTTCAATTTTTCACTTTTTGGGAACACTTTGAAGGAAAAAACGCGATTTTTGCGAAAAAAATCGGCGAATTTGTTATTGTAAAATAAAAAATATTAACAAATTTAAAAAAAACTCTCCAGCGTTACCTCGTAAATTATGTACAGAAATAGTGTTCAAAATTTCAAAAGGATCGGTGCAGTAGTTTTGAAGTTATGAGGTTCACCGACTTTGAAAACGTGAGTTGTGGGAAAATCGCTTTAAAGTTTTGATATAAACTTATAAAAGATAGAAGATAAGGTATAAAAATACTTATAACGTCGTCAATTTTGCTCTGATTGACTTGAAATTTTGACACAATATTCTTGAGATGTTATGCATTCAGTTAAAAATTTTTTATAAAAATCCCCCAAAAAAAATTTAATACCCTACTCTCCCCTTAAAAAGAGTACGATTTACGAAAAAGAAGTACAATCCTCCCTAAAGGGGGATTTCAGCTCTAAATTTTTATTTTCTTTTGTGCGGATTTTATGTATGCATCGGTTGCAAATGTGGACAGCTAGCCTAACGATTTTCTTAAGTGCCGATGGTTTTGCTTTGGCAAATATTTTTTCTGTCTCGACGCCACTGTTTTTCGTGCCAAGTCGTGTATGATAAGTGGTTCAGCTGTTGTTTAGTGGTTTAGATTCCTATGTAGCATCTGGTGAATCTACGCTTTTTATCGAGCAGGCTATTTTATATGGGCAAGCTTTGCAAAGATTTGATGCTCAAGTCTTGAGACCATTTCCGATCTCCTTCGGTGTTGTATTTTAACAAACCACAAGAACCAAACCTTCAAACTTCGTTCTCTCTTGGAGGCTACAGATTACGTAGGAGAATTATCCATTATTTGGGTGGTCCAGTTTTGCTTTGCGCCACCAACAACGGCTCTCCACAGGTCCAGCAGCATCTACGAGCAGTGGTCAGGTGTCGACCGTTAATTTGGAACAAGTTTACCATTCTTCACCTTCAAGCGATTAGAACATTCGATTGAAAAGGAGCGTTTGTCACCAACAAGTTTGTAAACTTACTAGAGCTTAACGTAAGTAATATTTTTATTCTTTCCAATTCGTGTTTACTTGCGTGTCATTTCAGCTTTTATATTCATTTTTGGGTAACTATTAGAGGTTACTGTTGGAACTTGGTCATTATCGGTGGGAACACTTTTTGATACCGTCGATTCATTCAATTACATTGTGTGTATTGTTTTGCACAATATTTATACAATTGTGATTATTGAAATTGTGACACTGCTCCAATTATTTTTTACTTGTCATTAAAGCAATTTTTACCACACTGGTGTTTTATTGTAGTTCCCCAAACAACTTCTCTTTTCAGAATTCTCGACCTCGCTTCTTCCAACAATGGCTCTCATTAGGGGTTGCATCACAGAGGACAGTTTGTGTTTTAACTTATCATTTTCGAGAAAATGAAATTTTGCACTCTATAATATTACAGGGCCATGGTTATTCGATCTGACCGGGGTGGGGGGAGGTTACCATGTACCATACATACGCGAATAAAATTCTAAAGCTAAGCAATAATACTGTGGCCCTACAGGTTCTGCAATCAACTTTAAACAATGTTTTACAGCTTCCATAACCTATTAGAGTTTCTTTGGATAATTTCTCTTACCTTAGTGGATATGCTCGTGAAATTGTAATACCAATTGCTAGCTATCAATTTAAAATATTAATGTTATTTTCACTAAACAATAATTTATATATTTTATACTGGTTTCTATATTTCAGGAATTTACAAGCAGCTATTTGTTCTTACTTCGATATTCAAACAACAGTGCGCTTACCAGAAATGTCACTAGTCTCGGATCCCTTAGCCAATGAATGTGAAAGCATAGACCCATCAACTAGGTAAATTTTTAATTAAACTTTTTTTACATATTTTCACATGCGTTTTGTTTAGTTTTGTCAAAAATTGGTGTGTACTTAATAGCGGTAGGGAAGCATGGCCTGCCGATTGTTATTTAAAGTGTTCACAAGGCGATTGTATGGGTGCCGGTAATACAAAAATTTTGGCTTTGCCGCCGGGTGAGAAAATGTTCTTACAATTACCAATGAAAAGTCCCTCATTGCCTGGTATATATCAAGGTAAATGGAGACTGTGTACGCCTTGCGGGACGTATTTTGGAGGTAATGTTAACTAACCACCATTTACAGAAGATTTTCTGTTAAAATTAAACTTTTAGATCCGTTGTGGGCGATAATAACTGTAGTCGAGGAAGGTACAATACAATTAACTCATCAGTTATCTCATTTTAATGCTTTAGGGTCATCCTTAGGTAATAACGTAACGACAAATCCATTTTTACAATTTAAGAATAGTGAAAATGTGCAAGTAAGTCGTTTTTAAAATTGTGGTTGAAGTTTTTTTAATTAATAATTTAATAATTTTTCAGGACGATTCTACCTTACATTGAAGTCCTAATATGTGTTAGTTAAATTTTATATCAAAAATATTGGTGCCAATAAACTTTAACACCAGTTTTGTGATATCACGAATGTTGTTATGTTGTTTTATATTCTCAATTTGGTCTAAATATTAGTTTCATAATTTGCTTGTTTTTTTAAATAGGATACAGACTTTCATGGTTTTGCATTTATTTTTTTAGTTGTTTTTTTTTTGTAATTCTTATAGGACATTTTTAAAAATTCAAGTATTATGAACTATGATTTAAAATTTGTTTTAATAAAAATAGGTTACCGATTGTGGACTTGCTACTGTAGTTTACCAATGTGATATTAAGTGTCATTTGAGCCGTGAAAATTATATTGATTTAAAATTTACTTACAAATCCAAAATGTAAATTTATAGTAAGTACAGCACGAAATATTTTTTCAAAACTTATACGTATTGGTAGATGTGAAATTTGAAAATTATATTTTCAACTTGAGAAATTCACCTTGTTTATTTTTAACTAATTACCAAATTTAAGTAACCAATTACTTTGATGGAATGTAAGCTAGGTTGTAGATATTTGGAAATTGTTACTAATTGAGGCTGTAGAGGTTTATTCAAACAGCTTCTAAGAAAGCAAGTGCAATTTAGAATTAGCATGGAATTTATTGGTTTGAAGTTTTCTATTGTATCATCTTAGGAAATTTGTTCATTTACAACAGTAACTTAAGTTAAATGTCTTAATTTCACATTAGTTAATTATTTAAATTAGTAAGTTTCTAAAGTGTTAATTTTAAATATATGATGATGGTGCTCAAGAAAGTACACAATACCTTTTAAATTTATAAATGTGTGTGAGAGTCTGTTTGCAGATGAGATGTTTCAAATTTATTTTATATGAAAGATAACCATGTTCTGTAAAAATTATTATTATAATAAATACGAAATTTTAAATACTTTTTTTTATTTTTTAATAATATAATGTTATAATCTAATTCACAAAAGGTGAAGTTTCCAAAACAACTATAGAATTACAAACATAAGTGTAAGAAAAAATAAAGGAAAAACTTACACGTTTTTGTTTCTCTTTAAAATTGTTATTTGCGCCGCTATTTCACTGTTAAATTTTTAATTTTCCAATTACATTATAACGCCTATATGAACAACTACTACTGATTTTATAAAAAAATTCGACTGTTTTCATTGAAAAAATTTTATTAGCAAGCTTGATTTTTAAATTTTCTCAATAAAATAAATTGCAATTTAAAAATTAAAAAAAGCTTTCAAATTCTTAATTTTGATTAAGTTCATGGTTCATGGCGCCTCTTTATACAGTTTTTATTGTTATTTGCTATATTTTTGACTACACAAATAATAAATACCAGCCCTTACCTATACATTTCTTCATTTTATTGTTAAGGCGCCTCTTTTTGCTTAAAATGCTAAAAATACAAGTCAAGACTGTGCTGTTACTAATAAATATTTTTAAATTACTCCCCAAAAAAAAAAATTAATTTGGTCCAACATAAAACTATTTTAATACAGACTTAAAATTTGGTCTTCAAATATGACCAATCACGTCTTTTCTACCGATAGTCACATTATTGCATCAAAGTTAATTTTAAGCCTGTACCAAAATAGTTTTATGCTTTATCGGGGCCGTATATATGGGGGGAGGTCAACCCTCCTAATGGCAAAAATAATTATAAAAATTGTATATTACTGGCCGAGACTCGAAAATTGCTCGTTACTGGACGCATAGCTATATTGAAAAGCGATCGTAAGCGAGCTTTTTAAAACTATTTTGCTTATTATTATTAATATAATATACTTTTGTGCAATATTCTTGAGTAATAAGCAAAATATCAGTGAATTACGAAAGTGTGTTTTCCAACTCTGAGGATTCCTTTTAATTTGCTAATTATTTAGAAATTTGGAAATCTGCATGTAATGAAAATATTTTTCAAGTCGATTTTACATTACTGGTCGATTCTTGAAGGGGCTAGAGAATGCTTCATTTTCTCATCCGAGAAGCCGTTCGGAAAGGATCATTTTCTCTATGTTTTCCGATAAAATATAATTATTATTACTATGTTTAGCTTATTGTTAGTAAACCTGTACTTTACGGCTTTACCTAAATAATATTTTTTGAAACATTTAAAAGCACAATCTTAACTTGTTCAAACCCTAAATTTCTAGTTATGAGAGAAGCACCTTAAAAGGGCCCTTTAAATTTTAATGCAAAAACATGTTTCAACAGATGACGCGCCCTAAAATATTAATCTTTTCTACTTATCTTTTCACAAATGCAGAATTCTAAAAATTTATAAAAGTCATGAATAAACTATAACTAATTTAGGTAATGAGGAAGTTTGAGCTTCCAATGTTGAATATTTTCAAGTGTATTATAAAAAGATATTCATATTTGAAAATATTGAATATTTTTAATAATATTTAACTTTGAAAGTTCAAACTTCCTCATTACCTAAATTAGTTATCGCTTATTCATATGACCTTTATAAATTATTAAAATTCTGTACTGGTGAACAGATAAGTAGAAAAGATTAATATTTTAGGGCGCGCCACCTTTTGGAACATGTTTTTGCATCCAATTTAAAGGCCCCTCTTAACTTGAAATTTATGGTTTTCTATTTTTTTACTATGATTGGGATCTTCAAATTCACTTACAGCTGAATTTTTCATATTAACAAGTGAGTATCATCATTTAGTGCAGTGCTTTCCAAACTTTATGTTACTACATCCCGCTTTAAAAAAAATCTAATCTTAACGCCTTCCCGATTTATTTCATAAAATAATACCTACACACATTTTTAAATGGTAAAAAATATATTTTTGTATACTATACTTTTTAAATTTATATTGAAGTAGATTATTTCGAACCATTAACTTTACAAAAATATAACTTTTTCAAAATTAAAATGTCAAAATGGTTGGATATATTTCACCATCACAGAACCGGTTAGCCCAATCGTCCAAAATTATCGCTGGACAGTTATCACGACCTTGTAGAGTGAAATTTTTCCTTAGTGACTAGGGAGAATCAAATTTCTGCGCAGTAGATGTGGAGGGAGAACGCGTGACACTTAATTCCACATTCCACCAATAGACACCAACATAGAACCGAAATTACGAATATTTAAACCACTAACGATAAAGTTACCCTAGCCAAATTGTTTCTAAGATATTCAAGAAAAACATCAACGACACCGACGCTCATGACTGGATTAGCGAGATTCTCGGTTCCGCATACAGGATGCTATTCAAAATATCTAGTATATCGTTTGTACAAATATTAGGTTTGTTCCAACCAGCCGAGAAACCGTACGATGTACGTTCACGTTCGTGGACATATCGACGCCCCCAACGAAGACTATAGTAACTCAGTAATTAGTTTTAATAAAAACGCAATTCAATATTTAAATATAGTCACTATAAATTGCAGAATTGCATAATTTCTAAGGATCAGTGTCTACTATTGGTCGTCTCGAGTTGCTACAAAGTTACGATATTTTTCTAGACAAATGCTTGCCGATATAATAGATTTTTTTACTATAGTAACTCAAAAAATCAATTTTTTGAGTTACTAATATAGTTTTCGTTGGGGGCGTCGATATGTGGAAATAACAAACGTATATTATTTTCCTTTGTACCCAAATAGTTTTCAAGAAATTTCAAAAATAAAATTAGCTGAGGGGGGCCTGGATACCTGGTTTTTTGAACGTTCTGATTCAAAATAGTCTTGATCGTTTGGATTAATTTTGTTTTAAAAATTCAAGTTTTTACACTCTAGTAATCGTCCTGTCGAAGGACCGAGACCCAATCGAGCTTGTGTGTGAGCGGAACAGCCCTCCGCTGGAAGTCCGTGTAAATATTCGAAATAATATAATACAAGACTCGGCGCGTGAGTCGCGGAGGGTTTTTTTTTTCTTAAAAACTTTGTTCGGCAGCTCCGAGCTAGTTTCATGGGCCAGCCTAGATCGTGGGGCCAGCTAGCATTTAGGTTGCCGTTTTGACAGTGGCTTGCTCCGAGAAACATGCGTGGCCATTCGATCTCGAGGAATTTATGCTTGTAACTCGTTTACGTTTGGCACAGGCAACCTTGACCAACTTTCTGCATTTGACCTTGGTGACTGCATTTGGGATAGAAAATCATTTGTGCGGGAAAATCCAATTTAACACACAAGTGCGGAAAATAAATATATTTTTTTATTTTCATTTTGCAAGGCTAGTCTGATTTTTTCAAGGAGTTCCTTTTTATATAATGCTCATATTTAAAAAGCAATTATCTAGAGTTGAATACTTTGAGAAGCGAGAAAATCTCTTTCTAGTGATACCATCCTCATTTTTGAATCCTAAAAGCTATGTTCTATATATTCTAAAAATAACTATACTTATATAAAAAAAAATATATAAAATAAGTAGAATTTATTAATAATTTCTACTACATACATCCATCCATCCAAGGGCGGATCCAGGATTTTTTTCTGGGAGGGGCACAAGGGGCGGACGGGCAAAAAAGTCAACAATAACATACTGTTATCATAACAAACTTCTCATATTTCTTTTATTATTTATTATCATACTTCAAGTTTATTTCTACAAGTTAAAGTAGGAATAGTACACAAAAATACCTAAATCCGCCCTTGCATCCATCAGTCATTAATTATTACATGTGAACATTTTAGAGATGCTAATTTTTGCGCTATCCGCGTCCAAATTTAAATTGGTTTAATTATTTTCCGTAAGATTACCTTGGATTGGTGCATTATCGTGCAAATCTGCCACTAGGTTGACATTGACGGAATCTTATCATTATTTTCCCATCGTGTAATCGAATCCCTTTCAATCTGTTGGAGTTTTTAAACTTTTGGGGTTGAGATTGAAGTGGTTGGATCGGTTATTTGGTGCACTACCCAGCGATAGTTTTATATTGAGGTTAGATTCTGTTTTGATTGTAAAATGAATGAAATCAATTGTGACACGTTTTATGCGGATCACTTTATTATTATCAATTATTTTGTCCTTAGCTGAGGTTGCTTGCTTATTTAAATTTATAAAAATGCATTGACCAATTCACTTTGTTTCAAATTTGGGAAGATTTCCATTTGTGTCTACCTGTTTTTGAATACCAAAAGTGGTTAATACCGTTTAAAACCTCTACCTTGAACTGGATGCCGTTTATTATTATATTACTGATATTTTTAATATTATAATTTAGAAGTTTTTTTAAACAATTTTTAAGAAACTTGTAAAATAATTGCTACAAACAAATTTAGTAATCGAAAATCGTTCACCTATGGTAATATCTTCTCAGCACTCGGAAGTTTAACGAACAATAGCACGTGAATAGCACTAATTAACATTAAAACAATAAACAATTAGCATTAAACTAGTTTTAGAATTAGTTTGTAATTTACTCATCGAATTGTAAACAAGACTCGTAAACTCCATTTTAAACTTTGCGAAACCGTTGAAAACACTGTCCCTGGTGACTGAATTATAAACTAAATAATTAGCGCGAATTTTAAATTATTTTTCTAGGTTATCTAATTGCTAAAAATCTTATTTCAATTCTTATAACAGATTCTTTTGACAAATTTATTAAAAAATGGAAAATATTAACAAAATTATCAACCCCTACGCACACGTTCTCCCACAGGCCCCTTTCATAATAATTATAACAAACATTTTAATAATAACAAAAATTTATTTTGTACATTGTAAACATAATTTAACAAATTTTATAACTTAAATAATTGAACCAGTGATTTTAAGAGTAACAAATTAATAAAAAATGTACACAATTTTATGCTGCTACCTTCATTCAAGTAATCTTTTCCGCCATTATTTTGACTCCAATTTTTACGTTGTGTCTTATTTGTCGTTTCTTCGAATTTGTATGATAATTCACCTGAAAGAAGTAAAATTATGCCAATATTAATTAGTTAATATTTGGCAGTTAACTAAATAATAATCTACAAAATGTGACAGTTTTATTTGAAGTTTTAGGGGATGCCCCGAAGTGTTTGAATTGTAATAAATTGAAAATTGTATACATACTTCCGCACAATGAAGGATATTCTAACGTACAACCGGTTCCTTCGTGACAAAAACTGCAAGGAGCACCAATTTTGTAAATAGGCTGATTTGGAATATTTCCCGAAGGACCATAATTGCAAATAAAATGTTCCCTGTATACAATCTCAAACCCTATTGATTGTTGAAAAACTGCTCTTGCACATCCTGAAATCAGCAGAAAATGTATTATTATTTATGGAATAACAAAAGTTTACAAGGAAGCTTACCAACTTGATAAGTATCTGCCCACACTAGTTGCGTGTATCTTTTAGTCACGTGCTCAGAATTTAAATTTCTAAAATTAGAATTTAATCACTTTGAGAACAACAATTTATAAAATTTACTAACGGTACAAAAAGATCGATTCCTTTATTGCTAAAATGAACCACTTCATCGTACCACGATTTAATAAAGGAGAGTTCGTTATTACTAGCAAAATTTCCATGATCTATTATTTGACCAATTGGAAACCTATCTAAAATTAACTTGAAAAATTAAAATAATGTTTTTCTTAATTTGTACGTTCTAACCTAAATCTCGACACACGTCGTGCGAAAAAATACATTGGGATGCCCATCTTTCGGCAACAAATGCCAGTTCGTCATTCCATTGCAAGGATCTCATATTTGATGAACTTGGTTGGGGTCCTAAATTTCCTCGTTCTTCCAAACCACTTGCCACTATATTTCGCAAGGTATTATGAGCATCCAAAATCGTTTCTCTGTCTAGCCTGGTAAAACCTATTTTAATAAATCCTTTGCATGCTTCACCTGGCTGGCTATTCTAAAATTGTGAATTGGTTGGAAAAATAATTCAATTTTTTATAAATCTTTACTGGATATTTGCACAATGTATGAGATCCACAATGTTTTCCAATAGTTCGCATTTCGATGTTAATACAACACAAGTGGCAGTAAATGTTAGTTGAATTTTCAAAACTGTTTATTGTTTCTAACCAATTTTTCGAGTCATTTTTGGTTACGATTGACTTTAGGTCGTTCAGCGATATTCGTTGACATAAAATTGTGTTTAAAAATTGCAATAAAATGCAAATATAATTTAAAAATTTTGACATTTTAATTTTTGATGCAAAAAGTCAGAATAAATTTTGAAATTACAAAATTATAGCTACGCAACTAAATGCCCGCACATTATTAATTTATTACATTTATCAAAGACTGCAATTTAAAAGTGCAGTCTTAAAACAAAAGAGTGGAAATACCTACCTTAATTCTGATGTATTTGCACCTGTAGAGGGGCAAGATCAAGGCATTTTGTGCCTAAGATCACGTGATATTGCTTACCCACCAAGCTCATACAATTGGACATTGCTCCTGATGGTGAGATATCACGATTGGTTTGAAGGAATGCAAGTGAGCTTAGTGGAATATTTGACGTCACGTGTACGTGATCTATACCCCGCGTTCGAGTAGAAACTACTTTCGCTAACAAATATTTCTTTTGCGTTTGGGAAAAATCTTCCACTCGCTTCCAAACGCTTTGGCTCCGCCCCTTTCAGCCGCTACAAAAATTTAGATGGGGACCCAAAGCGTTTGGATTGGAAGCCAGTAGAAGCTTCTTCCTGAACGCAAAAGAAATGTTTGGTAGCAAAAGTAGCTTCTAACCGAACGCAGGGATAGAGTGGTTCTGGGCATCACCTAAAACTGTATTATTTATTTTTTATGGAAAGAAGAAGCCCCATTTTCATGTAGTGTAGTTATATCATTGCAAGGACGATAGCAAAGGAGGAATGTGAATGTGAACAATAAGGATGAAAATGGACAGGTGATATATGGGCTAGATATGCCTGGCATGTTGAAGATGAGCTATAAATGAGCCGAGGTTACCACTTGCAAAAATAATGTTAGTGGTTTCACAGGACAGAGTTAAGGCTCTAGAATAAGCAAAGAAAACCTATGAGGAAAAGATAAAGATCATCGAAAACGAAAACAAGGCACTTAGCAAATAGCTACGGACCCTTTAGTTACGGTTAGACAACGAAGTCCAAGTAGATGCAATAGCAATATAAAGGAAGAGAATTCACTTAGTTCCATTGAAGTGACAAACAACTCAGCTCCAACCGTAGCTTCATCAGTGGACGGGGAAATGCCAATCCTGCGGGAGAAGAATCATTTAAATTGGTCAGGAGGAAGAAGCCAAGAAAGGAAAAGCAAGCGCCGCAAAACCACATTGGCTCACCTTCAGCCGAGAAGAAGGTGCGGAAAAGAGGTATCCTAAGCCTAAGAGACAAAGAGAGGTCAAACCACAGCCTGCTTTATATTTGAGTGGTTAAGGGCTATCAAACAGATCATCAGGGACAATTACAAAACCAAATAATTTAATCAAAACAAAAAGAATCTTCACATCGTGAAGCATGGGTCGGATGGGTATAGACTTGGAAGCTGGCGCTTTAAAGCAATAAGTAGACGTAAAAAAAGACGAAGTCCCGGAAGGGTAAAAAAACAAACAAGGGTTGTCCGTAAAATAAGGTCTCCAAGGCGCTGGAATCCAAGGAACGGGTCCTTCCCGCGAAATATTCTTCCATCTGGCGAAACTGGAACAGAAATCCTCGCAGGGATGCTCCCTCTTCACAGCTCCAAGCAAGAAACGATACTCTTTATATCATAATATTGAACCTTTATGACGAAAGCGGTATGGAGCTGTGCAAAGTCAATACTAGGACACGTGGAGTTTTTTTTTTTGCAACAATCTCTGTATAATATTTTAATATTATGATCTCTTTTTGGGTTGGGGGGGGGGGAATACAATTAAAAGTTATACATTTTTTATTTATCATTTATGTACGATAAGTAGGTAATAATAATACCAATAAAATTACCTACTATAATTCTAGACATTATTACCGTTCAAGAGGAGCGAATCCTACTACTTCCTGTTATTATACGAGTGGGAAGTTTCCTTCTGTTTTCAAATAAAACAAAAATTTGAAAAGATTGATAACTAAAATTATAGGAACCACCAGACCGGTATTTATACGAATATTTTTAATCCTGTTTTATTTTTAAATCTTTATTTTAAATTATAAACATTTTTATAACTTTCAAAAATTTTAAATTTACGTGATCAAGTTGTTTACGAAACAAAAACATGGAAACTAACCTTAACTTGCGTCAGTGTCAAATTGACAGTTGTGGGGTCACATGAACGTTATTAACCATTCAAAAACGTTGAATCATTTAAGTGAGTCGCTTTTGTTGGAGGTGATATCACCACCTCTTTAACATTCCGACAGTGTAACCGTGTTTATCGTGTGTAATTTATTATTTCTAATTAATAATGGCAGAATTATTGTCGATTCCGTTGAAAAAACCTTCGGACGCTGATATTGTGACGCCCTTAAAAAATTTAATTCAATCGCGGTACAGCACAGCTGATCAACCGGAAGATTACAGTGACCAAATACTCGAATTCTCAAAACTAAGGAACAACGCCATTTGGAGGGCTTTCGAAAAGTACGAAAGTTCGTTAGAGGTTATTTATAGGTAAGGCCAGATTAAAATAGCTATATCGATAAACGAAATTCAAATATAAAATTTATAAGCTACTACGATCAACTTGTGGCATTGGAAAGTAAACTTCCTGCACAAGAGGTCCAAATTCCTTTTAAATGGAAAGATGCCTTCGATAAAGGGTCCATTTTTGGTGGAAGAATTAGTCTCAGTGAGTGGTTTTGTATTAAATAAATTGACCAACCCATCAACCTTCTTTTGTAGCAATTGCTTCTTTGGGTTACGAGAAAATCTGCGTTCTGTTTAACGTTGCTGCTTTGCAAAGTTCCGTTGCAGCTGCACAGAGTATCGAAAATGATGAAGGTCTTAAATTGGCAGCAAAATTATTGCAGGTATTTTCCAGTGCAAAACACCATTTTGTTACAATATTAATTGTTTGTTGTGTTTAGCAAGCCGCTGGTATATTTGCACACATGAAATCGACTATAATGTTTTCTATTCAACAAGATCCAACTCCAGATTTAAATCCCGATACCTTGGGAGCCCTCTCATCATTGATGTTAGCACAAGCTCAAGAAATATTCGTTCAAAAAGCAATTCATGGTAAAAAAAGTGAAAGTGTTAAAACGAAAAGATTTTTTGATTTTTTCTTGTCTAGATAACATGAAAGACCATATCGTTGCAAAATTGGCTTCTCAATGTGAAGACTTGTATGGAGAATGTTTGAAAGTATTTCAAAGGGAAAATTTGAAGCAACTTTGGGATAAAGATTGGATTCCTACTGTAAGTTTTTAACAGTTTTTAGGGGGGAACTACAGTGCAATTAAAATTATACACAAAACACAAATCTTAGAGCAGTTTCGGACACTTTTATTTTAGTCCAAAAGAATTTTAACAGATGGCACTATTAAATCGGAAGTCATAATTGAGGAGTTAAAGGCCAAGGGGTTTCAGTAGAAAAACAAAGTTTATGAGCTTCTCTAGTTAAAGTATCTATCCACCCTAAAGTTTATGCATTATGCAGAATTAAAGAAAAGTGAAATTTTACTTCAGTTTAGACCAGTGCTTCCCAACCTTTTTTTTTATGTCATTCCCTACCTAAAAAATTCGAATGCCCAGTATAATATACATAATTTTTAATATTCAAAAATTAAATTATATGATGGGCTTTAGGAAGAAATAACTAGGAAATTGTTGAGGAGACCATTTTTGAATGGTTCCCCCATGACATGTGGAATAATAATTATAGGCCAGTCATTGGGGACTTAAAAAATGGAAAGTTAGACAAAAATTGCAAAAGTTTTTATATTTTGGGACAATATTGTGACAGGTCACAAAATTATTAATCCGATTTTTGCACCCTATTTTGTTCCCCGGAACATTGTTAAATTGTTAAAAGAAAATGTAAATTTGCAATAACTATGAAAAAAATTCCGAAATTTATGCAAATCTTGAAGAACAGTTTAATAATTCTTAGACATCTTCTATAAAGTTTGCACCCTGCTACGATGACCGGAACATTGCAAATAGTTGTGATTATTAATTTGCATACAGGGTTGTATTAAGGAATTATTTGCAAGACTTTTGCAATTTTTTTCGACAGGATACACCAAAAAAATGAATAAGCTACTGTTTGCAATATTTCGGACATTGTAGCAGAGTGCAAACTTTATTGAAGATGTGTTTAATTATTAAAATGTTCTCCAAGGTTTGAATAAATTTCGGAATTTCGCTTTTTTTAATTTAACAATGTTCCGGGGGGCAGAAAAGGGTGCAAATTCGGATTTATTATTTTTTTACCTCCTTCAATGTTGTCTCAAAATTTGAAAACTTTTGCAATTTTTCATACCTTTTTTGCTACAATGACTGGCCTATTATTGAAATGCACATAATATACTTGAAATATTGTAAGCCAGGCCCGTATTTCATTTGGGAGGGGGGCACTTGTAAAAAGCCTTTCGTAAAATGTAAAATTTTCGGTTGTTCCCCTTCCTTTTCCTTTGTCTTTTCAACATTTCTGGGGCACGTGCCCCCCTGGCTACGGGCCTGTTGAAAGCTATTCTGCAAATTTCAGTATTCAAAATTTAAAATATATATTATCGAAACATAAAAAGTAGTAGCCGTTTGAAAAATTCACTATCTCTGCGTACCGTTATCACTTTTTCTCTGGACATGTTCATCTGAAACAAAAAATTAAGATGCGTTTTAAAATAGATACTTGAATGAAGGTATTGACAGGGCTAAATATTAAAAAACAAAATTTTTCGCAGTGTTTATTAACATTTAAAAAAAGAAGTTAGCATTTAGACCACAAAATTCAATTTTTAATTTTTAATAATAAATGCAAATTTTATTTTTTCGGAATTTTGCCCTGCAGTTAGTTCCACCATGGTGGTAATTCACATTTTCAAAGATTCCTATTGAGGAGTTGCGTGGGCCTAGAGGAATATTTTTAATGAGTGGACTGTCTCAGATATTCATATTTTCAATAATTCTAGTTGAGGAGTTGCATGGGCGTAAATGCCAGTTTAAGCATTTTTCAATTTTTTTTGGAATAATTTAGGCCCTATTTCAATAATATATAAAATTTTTGTTTTATAGTTATTTTTTTTGGATCCTTTTGCATAATCTGTTCTAAAACTGTTGTAACCTTAGAAAATTTTAAATTCGTGAACCGGTTTCTCATGCTATCCCCAAACTTTTTAATAGTTTAAAACAGTGGAATGAAAATAATAAAAACAAATAATAGCTTACATATTTCGGCCTTATTAAACCATCATCAGAGAAGTATTAATCCATAAATAAGTGTAATATTAGTGTTGTGTCAGTGTTATGGTCGGTTAGGTTTTGAGATTCAAACAAAGAAACGTTTGTTGCATTATTAGGTAGATTGAGCAATTAAACAACTTTTTGTTGGAACCCTAAAACCTGACCTATCCTAACACTGGCGTATACACGTCATGACGTGTCCGTGCATCCAAACAACACGTACCTACATGTCTAAACGAATAACTGAGGTCACAGATAATGATGCGTATCAACGCCACGTCAGCTACTACTAGAGGTGACGTCATGCTTATATAAACAAAAAGTGATGGCGTTACATTACCCATATAATTCCGAAACAATTTCTTTCTTTGTTTTAAACTGTTTCTTTTAATTGTTTATAATAATAAACTGGAACAATTTTAACGAACCATGAGAAAAAAGGAGAAAAAAAGGCGGAGTTCATGTGCAGGAACGAAAATTAGTCCGTTGGACTTTATGTTCGTGTTAATTGGTGGAATTGGGTGTCACGTGTCATTTACTGCGCCGGGTTTTGGCTACGCCTTTTTTTATTTCAATAACTCTACCTCTAAATACAAAACCTTAAATGGTTTCGGTTACATATTCGCTATGTGCGTGGCTGGAGAGGGGATACGAAAACCGATCGAAGCGTTCGGAGTGGCCATAATAGAAACGAAACGGGACTTATTTATCTATAAAATATTATTATTTATGTATGCCTTATGTGATTGGTATACACACCAATACACCACGGACCTCTTAAAAAAAGTTTAAATTTAAATTTCCCTAAAAAATCCTTAATTAAAACAGTTACTATTGCTAAAACAGTCTCAGTTCATTTTCTTTATTGAGCCACCATAGGGCAGCAGGAGGAATGCACACAGCGAATAGTGTTTGCAGATAGGGTAGATTAAAATTCGGTTGGGACACAGTTCAATAAATTTTTAAAATTCATAAGCTTTTCGATTTTACGTTTTATAAAAATTATCATACAATAATTTGTCATTTTTTATAAAGGAATTTATGAAGAGCACGCTAAACAGGCTCGGATGATAATATAGTTATAAAAAAAATCTCAAAGGAATTTGATAGATAACATTAAATTGAAGAGTTTAAGGTGAGGATGAATGGCAAATATTGATTAGTTTAGCCTAAAGATTCCGACCTCGAGCGTAGGTTAAAGTTGGTTCATGTTATTTATTCAGCAAAAAGCATATTTTTGCAGTGATTCCGGATTGACTAAATTTGTATAAAAAATGTAAACTTTAAAATCTACTTTTGGCTAAACTAATCAATATTGGTGATTCATCCACACCTGCAACGCTTAATTTTAATGCTATTGATCAAATTCCGTTGAGTTTTTATTAATAAATTTAATATCTTCTGGACCTGCTTAGCGTGCTGCCGCATGCCGCCAAGAATCTTTTTTGAAACGAAGGGAATCTCGTTGATCCATTCATATGCGTAAAAATGCACAAACACACACATGTGATATAATCGGTTTTTGAACGCATTACAACGTTATCCGAGCCCAACTACCAACCTTGCGAATTGGTGTTTGGTTTGTTAGCATTTTACATTTTTTACCTAGACGAGGAGCAAGCCCGACGTAGAACCCCCAACCTGGAGGACCAGAGAGACGGCCAGAATAAAGTTCTTAATTATATTCTTTACTTCACCCGGATTCGAACCGGGCATTTAATAATAATACCTTTAAATAAAAAATAATATGCCTACGCGAAGTTGGTTTTTGACTCGATTACAATACTACCCTTTACTAACGTAAATGGGAAAGTAATAAAATTAAATTAATAAAAAGGTTAACTATAGAAACAAAATTAAAATTTGGACTAGAAATATTTAAAATAACTTTGAAAATTAAAGATAGGTAGGAAAAATGTAATTTTTGCATTCGGTAAGAGAGATTCCTAATTGAGGATCAGTCGCAGTTGAAAATGCTGCAGAAAAGCATTATATTTCTTACTAACGAAACTGGAAAATTTGGAGAATTTAAGAATACAGAAATATTTAATTTGGTCATGGAGACAATAACATTCAAAGTCAATTGAATTGCATAGAATTTTGCAAGTTTGAGCCATCTTTTCTTCTTACTCTAGGGTGGATCTACCCAAAGTTGGGGGGGGGGAAACAATACATGTTTCATCATAAAATGTAAAAATCTGAAAGTACTACATTAATTTATCAAATTTTTATACAATTTTTTTATATTTGAATTTTTTTATATTAAGTACTACCATAATAATAATTGTTTTTTAAATTTTTAAAAAAGTTCTCAGCTTGTAATTTATTTATTATACTTGTTTGTAATCGCTGTTATCAGATCTATTTAACTTAATCATATCGCTGCATGTCTAAAGTAAACATAATATAATAATAATCAATATAAGCCCACAGATAAAAACAAAACAATAAAATACGAAGATATAATATGTTTAGAGATAATATTAGTTTATGGATTTCGTTCCTAACCAAGTTCAATAAATTAAAAACCATCAATGGCCTTTGATAATAATAATCACTTTGATTTCTAACATGTGAACACAGAAACTATTGATCATATTGTTGATGGCATCCCATAATATGGCATTTCCTGATAATGGATGATTGGATTAAACAGAGCATGTAGTTTATACTAATAATTTTGAAGTATATACTTCAGTTGTATAAATAAAAATGAAAAGCAGATGATAGTAAGATAAAAAATAAGATTAGAGGTATAAAAGCATCTACTTTTGATTTTTATTCATTCAACTCGGAATATTTACTTCAAAATTTTGAGTATAAACTACATGCTTTGTTTTATTCCGACTTGATTCATATTACCCATATTAATAATAATAAAAAACGTCTAGGTAGATGACCTCCACTCTGTGACGCCAAACAACCACATGAATCACAAACTAACTTTTGGCCACTCATTTTAAGTTAGAAAAAAAATAGACTGATCATTTGTGGGTTACAACGATCAGAGAGACAAAGTTTTGTACATAATTCTTACAGTGATGGATTCGACCAACTTTAGGAGGGCTATCCTCAATTGGTCAAATGCTTTAACGTTTTGAAAAAATCGCTCACAATTTATTTAAAACAGGGACAATGTAAAATCTTAAAATTACTTGTATGATTCACTTCATTTTTAAATTAACTCCTAATTTGTATACAATTTAGGTGGCAGGTAAACAAGCAGGATATCACGCCATTGCTGAATACTATCAGAGTTTGGTGTGCAAGGGCAAAAAATTAGTTGGCGAAGAAATTGCCAGACTTCAGCATTGTGAGGAATTATTTAAAGCCGCTCAAACTCGTTCAGGCAAACCTACAATGTTCCAAGATTACGCCAGCAAAGCCCAAAGAAACCTAAATGACGCGAAAAAAGACAACGATTTTATTTATCACGAGCGAATACCTGAAATAAAATCGTTGGAAGTGGTAGGGAAAGCACAGCTCGCTAAAATTTTGCCTTTGACTCATCCTTTAAGTCAAAATTTTAAAGGTAAATTGCAAATTTTTGTATGCTTAAATGTAACGAAAGTGTTTTAGATTTATTCAGCGAACTTGTACCGGTTGTGGTTCATCAAGCTATGGTCGCTTATGATTTACGAAAAACTGAAATTCAAAACACAGAAATTGCTAAATTAAGAGAGGCCACTCAGTTTTTGAACAGGTACGTTTTTTCTAAGTTTCTTTTCATAGTTTTAACCCAATTTTGTTTAGTGTTTTGGCTTCTTTGAATTTACCAGCAGCTATTGAGATAACAGATGGTGGTAACTCTTTACCACCATCCATCTTGGAAAAAGCTGAAGCTGTACGGCAAATGGGTGGAATTTCACAGTTAGAACACTTGATTTCTGAGCTACCTGAACTGTTGAAAAGAAATCAAGATATTTTAGATGAGTCAGAACGTTTACTAAACGAAGAGAAACAATCTGATTCAACTTTGAGAGAGCAGTTTAAAGAAAAATGGAACAGAACTCCATCGGAGAAGTTGACGGAAATGTTTCGGTCTAATACTGAAAAATATAGGCAGATTATCAACAACGCATTGCAAGTAAGACTAACGGGGTTTTTGAACGTTGTTTTGAAAACTGTTAAAGGGAATGACTTCAAATTTTGAAATTTAAGGGCAAGGGAACTTTTTTTTGATAAAATATTCAACTTGTAGTTACAGAATTCAAATTTACCATATTTGGAACATAGCATAGTCCTTTTTGTGAAATTATAAAACTAATTCGCAGTTTTATTACACTAAAACGTAACTAATCGTCACCCTCAATCATCCTCTACCCTTTAACCATTCTTTCTAGCATTTTTAACCTTAGGCGGATAAAACAGTTCGGGATAAATTTGAAGAGCATAAATCCTGTATGGAACTTTTGAGTAAATCACCTTCAGAGTTAGAAGAAGCCGTACCATCTGGTGGAGGTTGTGTTTCTAATTCTTCAGCAGTTCTGACGTTAAGGTCACTTATGGAAGAGGTTTGTTTCTACATTTAAAATGAATACAATTTTAATTCAATTTCTTGTTAGGTTGAAACTGTTAAAGCTGAAAGGGATGTCATTGAATCTGAACTCAAATGCGGTACTATTGATATGAAGGACAAATTTTTAGCTTCGTTGGTAAACGATGGTGGTATCAATGAACCAGCTTTGTCAATGGAAAATTTAGCTGCAACTTTTGGTCCGTTACAGAAGCAAGTTAAAGAGAGTGTTGAGAAACAGGAGTCACTAATTGGAAGAGTTCAAGTAGTTTTTTTTTGTTATAAAGTTAATCTTTTATTAAAATTGAATTTTTAGACAACTCATTCAGAGTTTTCTTCAGAGAGTGGATCTGGAGCAAGTGGTCGTGAGTCGCTTCTTTGTCAACTAGCTGCTGCTCACGATGCTTTCCGCGATATTCAAAATAACTTGCAAGAAGGAACGAAATTTTATAACGATCTCACTCAGGTAACTTTTGTTAGGAATCGTAATTTCAGATTATTCTCTAACTTTTCCTGCAGTTGCTGGTGGTGTTCCAAAATAAAATTTCTGATTACTGTTTTGCACGTAAAACAGAGAAGGAAGAGTTGATGAAAGATTTAACTCAGGAATCCAGTAGGCAAGCACCGCTGCCTCCACCTAGTACACCTGCTTATTACAGTGGTAAGAACATTGTTTAATCTTAAATGGTGGATTGTAACATAGAATTTTTTAAGACGTGAAGAAAACTGATTCTTCACCACAAACACCAAGTTCTGCTCCTCCACAACCAGCATCATCACAACAAGCACCAGGAGCTCTACCGTATCCTGTGTACACACAAGGAATGCCGGTACCATTTGGAGCAACTGGTAATACACCATACCCATCATATGCACCACCACCAATGCCTCAGGGATATAATCCTTATGGTGGAGTACCCTATCCAGGTATTAAATTTATCTTTTTCAAAATATAAATTGTTTTAATTAATTAATTTAGGGGCATATAACTTCCCTCCTGGTGGATACAATCAAGGTGGGGCCTATCAAGGAAATTTCCAACAACAACAGCAACCAGGTAACTTTCCACCTGGTGCTTATCAACAACCTCCTGGTGGATACCAACAACCACCTGGCAACTACCAACAACCACCTGGTGGTTACCAACCTCCCCGTAATTGGTAGTTGAAAAAAATTAAAAATTTTGAACATTATATTTTTTAATTAATTGTTACATAAGAATATTATGAAATAATCTTAAAAATTGCTATCATGCATACTAACTAATACAATATTGTTAATTATTGTAGAAATATTAATTTTTTTAATTTTTATAGTTTTGAATTAAATATAATCCTTTACTTTTTATTCTATTGCAAAAATGATGTTGTTGGATATCGCAAAATTTGTCCTTGATTAATTTTGGTCAAAAATTGAGGGGCTAATTTGTTTTATTTTACAAAAGTGAGCTTACCTACTCTTGTTCTAAGCAAATATGATGTATAAAACATAGTGCCTATTATAAATTTTAAAATTGAAACGTCTTTTATTTGTTTGAAATAATATAATTAGTAGAAAATAAGTCTGAGTTGATGTGCGTCTGGATAAGTGCTGTAATATTGCATCTAACTTTTAAATTTACCGCTTATATTTCCTATATAACTAACCTGAATTACCACCAAAATTTAACCTAATAATTTTTAATTGCAATAATAAGTGACCATCTAATCAAAAGATGCGTTTAGTGAAATCTGCATAAAATAGCTGGCTTTAAAAAAAATCTGACCCTAGTCATTAGAAAGAATTTAAATTGAACGTTGAAACACCGAAGCCTTGCTAATTGTTCAAAATGTCTCGCTTCAGGTGTTCTGATAAAATTTCACTTCCCAGTAGGTTACTGATATGGAAAACTAGTGGATTTGCAATTTTAATGGAAGTGAGGACTTAATTTTAAATGATGTCAAGACTGATTCTACAAAGGTGTAATGCAAAACCTGATAGTAAAAACAACCACAGTTAGATTCTAAAAGTAATTTTTATAAATGGATTTTCAATTAGATGAATGGTGAAAAGTTTTAATGAAGAACAGAATACCCAAGATGGTAAAGCAAATTGGCTACAAATAAAATGCTTTAAGTATCAAAAATGTAAGCTGGCGATTCTGGAATGTCCACCAAATAATATTATAAGTAACTGTCAATTCTGTCCTTTTCAACTGGCAGTTAAAAAAGGCTTACACCAAACTTTGATCAATCACGGTCTAGAAGAAAAAAGATTTATTGAAACTGAAAACGGAAGTCGTTCCAGAAATCTTTCACCATTTTTTTTATACTATTTATAAACTGCTAATTTCTTAATTCTAATAATTATTAAGAGTTCCTAAATTACAGAAATAATGTTCTTAATGTTTTTATTTTATCTTTTGCATTATTTTGCTTAGAAACTGAAAAGGAAATGCTTCCAAATATAACTTTTATTACAATACATTGTTTTGCTAATTAATCAGAAAAAAATAAAATTGGCATAGGTGATGGTCATTGATTTTATACTGATGAGGCAGTACATGCATGGTGTACCTAGAACCAAGACTTTGTACTTTGTCTTACACATGACCGTTTACATAAGTTCATATTCAATTTTTATTTGTTTAAAATACTTTTAATTCGAATTCACATTTTCTGCATAAAAAAGAAACCTCCTTACAATTTTTCCGTTATCTCTTGAAATATTTGTTTCGTAAAGGTTTATGAACTTAAGTTCCTAATGTGATGAAAATGGAAAAGTGTAATTTAAGTATTATTATATTATGTATCTACTATTAGATACCGCTTGATATTTTACTCCTATTTTTGCTGATGAAGAAAATTTGCGATAATTATAGTAGTTAAGAGAACTTGCAATTTTTATTATAAGTGCTGTTGGTCCTATCTATTCATTGTGTACCTATTGCTGATGTGGTCTTCCTCAATATTACTACCACCTACTACTCTATCAGGTAATTTGATTAAAATTTGAACAAATTAATGTATTATTAATTTTCTATTAAAACTTTTAGATTACTATTATGAAGCTCACGGTAACAATTACCATCCTGTTTTTGGTTTTTCAAGCAGCAAGTTCAGCATTTGATGGTCATTGCTATGTAGAACTCAACGACAAGAGACTGTATTCTGGAACCCTCTGCCAAAATTTTAACAATATATCAGAACCCTTGGACTTTATTGATTTTCATTTAAAGTCTAAGTTTACTTTTCAACGTGTACGATTTGAAAACAGCTCATTCGACGTGATTCCTAACAAAACTTTTAGTAAGTACAAATTTATTTCGCAACTGTATTTAAATGACACGAAAATCAAGGAAATACAAGAAGATGCATTTTTTGGTTTAATCAATTTAGAAAAGCTACATTTAGAACGAAATAAAATCAGCAAAATTCATAACATCACATTTAATTCTTTATACAAACTAATAAATCTGGATTTATCGGAAAATCAATTGACGAAAATTGAAAATAATTGGTTTGACAACTTATCAGAATTAAGAACAATTAATTTGTATCGTAACAAATTATTTTTAATCGAAAATTACTCATTTTCCAATTTGATTCACTTGCAAGATTTAGATTTAAGTTATAATTATTTCGAATATCTCTCAAAATTATTATTCGTTAAATTACTTAATCTGCAAGTTTTAAATTTATCTGGAAATAAAATTCAAGAAATAAATTTCGAAAGTTTACCACCCAGCTGTATAAGAAATTTAAACTTACGTGAAAATAGTCTTGGAGATAACATTTTTGGATGGAATTTACTGGAAAACATCAGTACCGTGGATTTATCAAATAACAATTTAAGTCAAATCGAAAACTTAGCAAGTGGAATTGCA
Source organism: Rhagonycha lutea (assembly GCA_958510855.1). Taxonomy (NCBI): domain Eukaryota; kingdom Metazoa; phylum Arthropoda; class Insecta; order Coleoptera; family Cantharidae; genus Rhagonycha; species Rhagonycha lutea. The sequence continues at coordinate 12,302,488 of OY294037.1, forward strand.
AATTTGATTTTAAATTCAAACGATTTAAAATATTTAAATTCGTCCATGTTGGGTTTATCTTGTGATTTAGTATATTTGGATTTGAGCAATAACCAAATTCAACAAATACTACAAAATACATTTCAAAATTTAACTAATCTACAAGTGCTATTATTAACTGAAAACAGGTTAAGTGATTTACCTGCTGGTATTTTTCTGTACTTATCTTCCTTGAGGGAACTTCGACTTTCGTACAATAAATTGGAAAATCTTAAATTCGGAACCTTTAGGGGTTTAAATAATTTAACTAGTTTATATTTGGATAACAATAATTTACATTCCCTTCAAGAAAAGTCATTCTATGTTCTACGCAATTTGAAGACATTGTATTTGGAACATAATCAACTAAAAACATTAAATGCAAATGCTCTATTGTTGCAAATTAAAAGTCTTAAGTTTGTTGATTTAAACAGTAATAAGTGGCTATGCAATGCCTTATTGGAAACACTTGGAACATTGAACGAAAAAGGAATTACAATTGGAACTGGATCTCACTATGAGATTGAAAATGTTGATGGAATAGCTTGTAAAGACGACCCTAAAGACATAATAACTACAGAATTGGCTGGTGAAAATGAAGAAATTGCCAATTTGCGGATGAGGAATTTTGATAATAAAAATGTATGGGATTCTATTGAAAAACATTTTTTGAATACTAGTATTTATAAATTGTTTAACGATGATTACAGAACACATGGTTTTTTCAAAAATTTTGAAAAAGGATTTAAGAATACAAATTTTATACGTTATTTCAATAAAGGTTTTTTAAAGTCAAAATTTTTTAAATTTTTCGAAAATGATTTTGAAGACAGTGAATTGTATGAAAAAATTGATCAAGTTTTGAATAAATTGAATACTTTGATTGAGACATTAAATAAATCTAAATATCGTGATGATTCGTATTACTTATAGGTTTTTTAATGTTTTTTTAGGGTTTATTTGCTCTTTTAATTTTGTAAATTATGATGTTTAAATAAATAATTAGTATATATTTATAATTTGTATAATTTTATATTATAGTAAAATTATGTATTAAAGAGAACTTTTTGTACACAACCGTTTTGATTTATTTATTGTCACCCCAAGGCTTACCTTCATGTAGCGAAAATAAAACTTTTTTTTTGACAAGTTTCGCAGAGATTTGATTTATCAAAAAGATTCCGAAGTTTTGGACTGGACTTTGGAAGAAACTCAATGTGCACAGCTTAGGCCCCATATCAACATCTTCTATAAGTAATGAGGCCTCTGGCAATCACATACTGGCGTGAAGGTTTCAGTCAACACTTCCGGTTGCTCAGATGAAATGGTGTAAAGTGGTTGTAATTTTCTTTGTTTCTAAAGTAGTTTGCAGTGCCGTCGCAGCCTATTGTGTAAACCTGTGTCAAGTATGCAAAGCACAAAGACGGCCAAAATAATAAATTTAGGAAGCGGTATACAAAATACAAAATTTTAGGATAAAAATAGTTAAAAAAGGTTATTCCTATTTAATGAGGAAATATTCAAGGTTTAAGAGGTGGCCAAATTATTATAGGTACTTTGTACATAGGTGAAAATAACCCTAGTGACGGTTATGGTAGTTTGGAATTTGGATGTGAACCTTGTCGTATATGAGACTTTTCTATCATTGATATGCTTTTATCTAAAATTTTGGTAAGATTAAAATTTTTACTACTCTTTGAACATCTACAAATCGCAATAAAAATAAGCAGGAAGCGTAGCTGGTCTTGAATACTATGGGGATTACATGGATTACACTACAATAAATGGATTACAGCCAATATAAATGGATTACAGCCATTTATTGTAGGGCACCGAGTGGTGTATAAAATATAAAGAAATGGGAGTGAAACCGGGGGATTAGAGGGTGGGGTATCTTCCAGGATAAGAAGAAACTTTTTAAGGAAACCAATCTACATCTCTTCAGGTGATACCAAACCTTAATTTTTCCTTCTATCAATTACTATTCACCATTTCTTCTTAACTTCATCACTTAATCTCTTTCTTCAATTCATCACTTAATCTCCTGTAACTCTTCAATACTTCTCCATATTTCTTCAGCATACCAAACCTTAACTTTTCTTCTACCAATTGAATCGTTTATTTGCAAAACGACACATATCCAATGCAAATCGTATGGAGATGTGTTGTTTTGCAAATAAACGATTCAATTATTATTATTCATCTGTAACCATTTCTCCTTAACTTTATCCTTTCATCTCATTAACTCTTTAATATTTCTTAATACTTCCTCATCATACCAATCATTATTTATTTTCTTATTGTACAAAATTTACAGTTTTCCTTGTACGTTTTCCATTCGATTTGCAGTCATCATAAATGAATCAGATTTTCCCTTATTTTTCTTTTTATTATTGAGAGTTGGTGTCTTCAGCGATCTTCCACCTTGCACGCCGATATTGCCATTTTGATAATGTTGACACTTCCAACACTTTTAACCACTTCTTCTTTTTCCAAAATTCTTTCAAATACTCTTCTCCACTTTTTACCCATCTTCTTCTTTTTGAAAATCTTCTACACTTCAAAAACCCAAAGCAATTTATTTAACTGTATCTCCTCCTCATTATCTTCGTCCATTTCTTCATTCCCCCATTATATCTCTTCATGGTCAGACTTGATCTCATTAGACGTAACCTCGTTTGCAAATTATTCTTTATTGTTTTAATCATTTCCCTGATTTCCTTTCAGGTCAAATTTTCTTTTCTTTTGTATTCCTCGCCATCTCATTTCCCGCATCTTCTTTCTTGATAATATCAGGATTTTATTTTATCCATGCTGCTTGCATGATACTTTTCTTCTTCGTTAACTTCATTGGGAATAATTTCTTCTGATGTTACGTTTTCGTCTACCAGTCTCCTTTCATTTATCTGTTCTTTAACATTTCCTTCTTGATATTTGCCTTGCATATGCATTTTTAATGCATGAACCTTTTTATCTGTGCGGTCCATAGTTTGTTTCATTTTTTCTTTTCTTATTTCCTTTCACTTGCTCGTCTAGTTTATTGAATGCCCGCATTCCACGTGCGTGAAGTTAGCCCCCCCCCTTTTTTGAAATTGTAATTTATTTTTGTTGTTCTGGATTGTTCTCAATTTGTTCTTAATGTTCTTAAACATTTTTTTTTGTGATATAATCGGTTTTGAACGCATTACAACGTTATCCGAGCCCAACTACCAACCTTGCGAATTGGTGTTTAGTATGTTAGCATTTTACATTTGTTACCTAGACGAGGAGCAAGCCCGACGTAGAACCCCCAACCTGGAGGACCAGAGAGACGGCCAGAATAAAGTTCTTACTTCATCCGGATTCGAACTGGGCATTTAGTGTTTATAGTCAACTTATTCGACCACTAAAACTCTAAGGGCCGATCTTTTCACCTTCAAGTAAAGCCCAAGTAAACCCCAAGTAAGTTTTAATCGACAAGTAAGTTACTTTTCGGTCTTTTCAACTACAAGTAAAATTTGGTAGCCTACTAATCAGCTTACTGGCTAATAAAGTTATTAGCACCTCTCCATATGCATATAAATATTTATTAGCATGATAAAGTTTGCGAAAAATCACGAAGTAAAACGAACTGAATTTGTTTACTGAAGTTTTAAAATATTATATTGACATAATCTAGTATTTTTTATAAATTGTTCATGAATTTCAATATATTTATATTTTATAAAAGTTTTTCATGTTAGACACAACTTCGGATTCAAATGAAAGTCTTTAGCCCATCCTAGTTCCTAGAGGCATAGCCTTCCACTCCATGATTTACTCATGGGTAAGGCCATTGCCCCTTTGGGTTGTGGATTACAGGAGTGGGTTCCGCCAAGGTATAACCTTCCGGGCCATGAACTGGTCATGGGTTAATGCCTTTGCCATCCTTGTAGCCCTATTAGATTATTTCTGGTCAGCTTAAGCCAGCAAAATAGATGCAATAATATTAATGAGTTAATCTCTTTGATCAGTTCGGTTATCGACCATTTCTCCTTACTCTTACTTACGCTATCGTGCAGTCAGTCCTTGCTTGAAGCTATTATTTAACAGGAATTTTCTTGGCTTCAGCTGGCTACTTCAGAATTAACCTCCTGCGCCACGAGCGGGTCGTGGGGATAAGGTCTTAATCCTTCAGCATGATGTGGTTTCCATTAGGGCATAACCTTCCGCGCTATGAAAGGTCATGGGTCAAGGTCATTTCCCGTTAGGCCCCCGGCCTTTTGGCATTGATGGCTTATTGGGAGGGTCGCAGCGCCTGAACCTTCTGACTCCCCTTTCACTTTTCGAATTCTCCCTATGAAGCTTGCGCGACAAGATACCTTACGATCGGTAAGCAGAGAAAGAGAATAACATTTAGAAGAAGCTTTTACCTGGATTTCTATCTTAGTCGCATTTTACGAGTACCCACACCCACATCCAATGCTGAACATACACGCATCGTGTAGAGGGATGCGTACAGAATCTGTCTTCCCCGCTTACCTGTTTTAACAGGCAGATACTGTATCCTACGCCCTACGTCGTCTAAGTGTCCTTGAGTAGCAATGCAACTCAGATCATCATCTTACTACTAAGTACTTTACTACTAAGCTACTTCTTGTCTTTCGATAGGACACATCTTCGCTTTTAAGACAACCTCATTTGCAAGTTCTCCGTCATGCAGAATAATAAAAATAGCTAACATTTATAAGAAGTTAAGAATTTCACCATTGTAGAGTTTAGCCACTTAAACTTAAACTAACTTGACCGGGTATGGCTAATTTCTTGCTCAGTAGAGGTGGAGGGAGAACGTGCCAGTACTGTCGTATAAACGGACCGGACGATTTTCGTCTCTGCAGATTAGCCACACCCGGACAAGTTAGAGTGGATAAAGTGTACTAACGAAAAACTGGTTAATAATTGCCGTTAATTATATTATTAATGTTACGAACAAAATTTTTTTTAGTGTGACATGAAAAGTTTTGACTCTTTTCTCACTTTTGCATATTTTATTAATCAAATTTTAAAATTAAAATCTGTATAATTTAATTTATATTGTATGACAACTTGTCAAATTGAATTTTTCTATCATTTATCACTTTTAAGGTTAAGTAAATCTGCCCTAGTAGTTCAAATCAGTTCAAATTGAACTAAATTTTAGTTTTAAATATAATACCAACCGTCATATACTTCAAGTAGTTACTGATTGTATAAAATGCGACGAAAAGACCCAACTTTCTTACTTGGCCATTATAAAGCTCAAGTAAAGTAAACGTCAAGTAACTACTTGACGTATAACTTAAATATGAAAAGATCGGCCCTAATTAACGTAATTGAGGACAAACGAAGCTCGTATTTCAATAAAAACATTCAAGCGGGTAAGCAGGTTTCGGCGACCAGCTTCCACTGTGTTTCTCAACTTTTCTCATCAAAAATCAACACTTAACTGTTTATTAATAAATTGTCCTTACTTCCCACTACCTCGACTTTCTATAAATAAAATAAAATTTAAATAATTTTCAAGGAGTTTTGCCCATGACAATATATAGCTTTCATTTGCAGCGAACGTTCATATTTTAATTTTGTATCCAAAGTTCTGAAAAATAAGCGAAAAATTGGGAAAAAACTGAAAATAATAAAGAACATGCTAGTGATTCCATATGAAATCGGCAAACATGAAAATTGATTCATTCAGTCAACTCGTTATTATTTCTGGAGTTATTATTTCATACCCCTCAGACCTCCTCAGTTTTCCGATTGTTTCCTTCTAAAGGTACGTACCCCCCAAAGTCAGGGGAAAACTTTTTCAGGAATTTTAAGTGTTTTTCCATTTTCTAAGATGGCCAAGTCTGTTAGATTTTCTTAAAATGTGAAGAAAAGGGCGTAAAGCCGGGGGGTCTGGGGGCCTAAAGGAAGTAACGAGATAACTTTTTAAAATTGAAAAAGACGCTAATTTAAATCTTAAGAAAAATTTTGGGTTACTTATTACTGGATGGGATTCCATATTCCCAAAGACCTCCCAGTTTTTTGTTTAGCTTATCTTGTGTCTCAAATCTGCGCGCCCAAGGCCTGTGCCATCTTTGTCTCGCCCTAGTTACGGCTCTGTTTATTCAATATCATTTTTGAACTTTTGTAGGTACTTTCTAATATAGTAAGTACAATTTTTGATATTAAAGACTTAAGTAAACTTAAACTGCTAATTTATTTGTTAATTACATTAACTATTAAGAATTCCTAAATTACAAAAAAAACAAAAAATGTTTCTAATATTTTTATTTCATCCTTTGCATTATTTTACTTGGAAACTGAAAAGGAATTGCTTTCAAATACAATTTTTATTATTTATTACAATACATTGTTTTGCAAATTATTCAGAAAAAAATAAAATTGGCATAGGTGATGGTCATTGCGCTTTTATACTGATGAGGCAGTACATGGTGTACCTAGAACCAAGACTTTGTACTTTGGCTTACATATGACAGTTTACATAAGTTCATGTTCAATTTTTATTTGTTTACAATACTTTTAATTCAAATTCACATTTTCTGCATAAAAAAGAAACCTTAAAATTTTTTTATTATCTCTTGAAATATTATTTGTTTCGTATAGGTTTATGAACTTAGATACTTAGAGTTCCCAGCACTAGGATGAAATTTATGGAAAAGTGTAGTAATCTAAATATACATAATACAATTATTAGATACCGCTTGATATTTTACTCATATTTTTGCTGATGAAGAAAATTTACTACATAGTAGTTGAGAGAACTTGCATTTTGTATTATAAGTGCTGTTGGCCCTATCTATTCATTGTGTACCTATTGTTGATGTGATCTTCCTCGAGAATACTAGCACCCCTACTACTCTATCAGGTAATTTGATTACAATTTGAACAAATTAATGTATTATTAATTTTCAATTAAACTTTCAGATTATTATTATGAAGCTCACAGGAGCAATTACCATCATGTTTTTGATTTTTCAAGAAGCAAGTTCAGCATCTGATGGTCATTGCTATCCAGAATACCACGAGAAGAAACTGACTTTTGGAGCCCTATGCCAAAATTTTAACAATTTATCAGAATCCTTGAACTTGACTGATTATCCTTTTCAACGTGTACGATTTGAAAATAGCTCATTGGAAGTGATTCCTAACAAAACTTTTAGTAAGTACAAATTTATTTCGCAACTGTATTTAAATGACACGAAAATCAAGGAAATACAAGAAGGTGCTTTTTTTGGTTTAATCAATTTAGAAAAGCTGCATTTAGAACGAAATATAATCAGCAAAATTCATAACATCACATTTAATTCTTTATGCAAACTAAAAAATCTGGATTTATCGGAAAATCAATTGACAAAAATTGAAAATAATTGGTTTGACAACTTATCAGAATTAAGAACACTTAATTTGTACCATAACAAATTAGTTTCAATCGAAAAGAATTCATTTTCCAAATTGATACACTTGCAAGATTTAGATTTAAGTTACAATTATATTGATTTTCTCTCAGAATTATTATTCCTTAATTTAACTAATCTGCAAGTTTTAAATTTATCTGGAAATAAAATTCAAGGAATAAATATCGCAAGTTTACCACACAGCGGTTTAAGAAAATTAAAATTAAGTGCAAATAGTCTAGGGGATAATATTTTTGGATGGAATTTACTGGAAAACATCACTACCGTGGATTTTTCAAATAACAATTTGAGTCAAATCGAAAATTTATCAAGTGGAATTACAACTTTGCTTTTAAATTCAAATGATTTAAAATATTTAAATTCGTCCATGCTGGGTTTGTCTTGTGATTTAGTATATTTGGATTTGAGCAATAACCAAATTCAACAAATACTAAAAAATACATTTCAAAATTTAACTAATCTGCAAGTGCTATTATTAACTGAAAACAGGTTAAGTGATTTACCTGCTGGTATTTTTCTGTACTTGTCTTCCTTAAGGGAACTTCGACTTTCGTACAATAAATTGGAAAATCTTAAATTTGGAACCTTTAAGGGTTTAAATAATTTAACTAGTTTATATTTGGATAACAATAATTTACATTCCCTTCAAGAAAATTCATTTTATGTTCTACGCAATTTGGAGACATTGTATTTAGAACATAATCAACTAAAAACATTAAATGCAAATATTCTATCGTTGCAAATTAAAAATCTTAAGTTTGTTGAATTAAACAGTAATAAGTGGTTATGCAACGCCTTATTGGAAACACTTGAAATATTAAACGAAAAAGGAATTTCAATTGGAACTGGATCTCACTATGAGATTGAAAATGTTGATGGAATAGCTTGTAAAGACGACCCTAAAGACTTAAAAACTACGGAATTGGCTGGTGAAAATGAAGAAATTGCCAATTTGCGGATGAAGAGTTTTGATAATAAAAATGTATGGGATTCCATTGAAAAACATTTTTTGAATACTAGTATTTATAAATTTTTTAACGATGATTACAGAACACATGGTTTTTTCAAAAATTTTGAAAAAGGATTTAAGAATACAAATTTTATACGTTATTTCAATAAAGGTTTTTTAAAGTCAAAATTTTTTAATTTTTTCGAAAATGATTTTGAAGACAGTGAATTGTATGGAAAAATTGATCAAGTTTTGAATAAATTAAATACTTTGATTGAGACGTTAAAAAAACCGAAAGATCTTCCAGATTCTTATTATGATTAGGTTTTTTAATATGTATTTCTTTTTAGGGTTTATAATAATATGCTCTTTTATTTTTGCAAATTATGATGTTTAAATAAATAATAAGTAGATACTATACTTTTATAATTTGTATAATTTTATAATGTAAAATGATGTAATAAAGAGAACTTTTTGTACACTACCGTTTTGATTTATTTAGTATCATCTCAAACGTCACCTTCATGTAGTGAAAATAAAACATTTTTTTGGACTTTTACAGAGATTTGATTTAACAAAAAAGATCCCCAAGTTTTGGACTGGCTGTTTCCAACAAAATTAAATTTGATAAAATTTTGGGTAAAAAATACATGGCTCCAACTTTGCATTACCTTTTGAGATTATAACCTACCAAACAACATCTACTTTTATGATTTTTAATCCTATCCGTTCGACTAACTTGGAAGAAACTCAATGTGCACGGCGGAGGACCCTTACCAAAATCTTCTCAAGTCTTAGGCCTTTGGGCGGCAATCACGTACAGGCGTGGAAGTTTCAATCAACACTTCCGGTTGCTCAAATGAAATGGTGTAAAGTGGTTGTAATTTTCGTGGTTTTTAAGTAATTTGCGGTGCTGCCGTGACCTATTTTGTAAAGTGTAGAAAGCAAAAGGGAGGCCGAAATCATAAATTTAGGAAGCGGTATACAAAAGAGGTCACTAAACTGCAACTTTTGTTTTCGTCGACAATATTAGCTGATTTTAAGAAAGGGGGTTAAAAAAGGACATTCCTATTTAAGGAAGAACTAATCAAGGTTTTAGGAGGCGGCCAAATTATACTTTGTACCAGTAGCGTAAATAGGATTTGAATTTGGGGGGTGATGAATCTGGTAGGAGACACCACCGGGGGTCTGGGATTTTGGAAATTTTTACTTTTAAATGTATTTTTTTGGATTATTATTAGCCTTTGGGGGGTGATACATCACCTGATCACCCCCCTTATTTACGCCACTGCTTTGTACATAAGTGGAAATAACGACCGCGACAGTTCTGGTAGTTTGGATTTGAACCTTGCCGTTGTATAAAGCGTGGTCCAGACCTAACGTTTTATCGTACGTTTTACTGTCCGTTCTGAGATTGTCAGGTAAAACGTTAGGTGTGGACAGGAAAACGACGAACGATTTAGAACTGAAACGATAAGTCCTAGGATCTTAAAACTGAAGCCCGTCCAGACCTAACGTTTTGTCGTACGTTTTACTGTCCGTTCTGAGATTGTCAGGTAAAACGTTAGGTGTGGACAGGAAAACGACGAACGATTTAGAACTGAAACGATATTTTAAAAATGAAGTCAACTTCTCATTTCTCGCATCATTTCTCGAAGTTTTGTGCAGATATGCAGCAAAAAAGCGTAGGTTTTTATGTTTCAAATAATCTCTAGATGATAACTAGTTGATAAATAGATGATAACTAGATGTAAAATCTTTTAACATTATTTTTAAAATAAAATGAGAAAATTTTAAAGAATATTTTCTTTTTTATCTTAATAAAAATTCAGGATATGTTCATAAATATTGTTGTTAGGTGTCGATATTCATGAATTTTTATAATAATTATTCTTTGATAAAATACATAATGTTGAGTTATGCTCCAGAAATTAAAAAACGCCAATGCAAGAAAACGTGCAGCTTATTACAAACTATAATAAGTCGAATAAAATAATATTATGCAGTTTTCCAGAATTATTTTCGAAATCCAAAATGCAATTTTATTTATTGATGCTTTTTTGGTGCTTTCTACCCGCAAGTATGTGCTTCAAAATTGTAAATTACATTAATAATCTACTTTTGCTTACCTATGTTAATAATAAATTAATTTTATTGTACAAGGCAGTTTATTAATCAAATTACGTTCCTACCTACACAAATTATTTATTATCATTGATTAAAGATTAATTTTAGATTAATTAATTAAGAGCACGGATTCTAGGCAATTTGCCTTTTTGTCCTGTATTTAGGCAATTCAAAATTATAAATACAGAAATGCCGTTCAAACGATTTTGAAAATTTTGAACTTTACTTTTATTTGCCTAAATGCCTATTTTCGATGTTATTGACCTAAAATAGATTTTTAAGGCCTAAAAAGCCTAAACTAATGATTTATCCCGTTTAGTTACTAAAAGTTAAAAAGAAAGTTTTTATGTTTTTAAAATTTGGATCTCTCAGGCAGTGGCTGATTTAGCACTTGAGATGACTTGAGAGGAAAATTGAAGCGCAATTCAATTTTAAGGTCCTCTTCTAAATATTTTCACTGCTCCTACACCCTACAGTGTGCATTCTACGCGCACGTTTTACTATGTTTTTCACACTATAGTGATCTAAGAAAGCTGAATATTGAGGCCCCCTTAATTTATGATGCCCCAGGCGTGCTCGGTGAAGTCAGCATAGATAGAGAACTGGCAGTGGTCGTTGAGTCAGCGCTTCGTATCCACGTTTATTAAGGTGGCCGAGAAATTCACTTAAAAACACTAAATCCGCTAGGTGCCGCGACTGTAGCGCGAATTCCCCATAGCAGTTGAGGGTTTGAAATTACCCATAGTTTGAAACAATCCCTTTCTTTAGGGATCCAGCAGGTTATTTAAAAAAAACATACATACCGGTGTTACTATAAGGATTTCAAAAGACATTTTCCATTCTACACAAAACTCAAAAAATTGAAAACTTTAGCATACCGACTTTGTGAAATAATGTTCTTCAAAGTTGACGCCACAACTAGAATCCAAATTTGGGCTTTAAAAATTTAGGATGAAAAAAATATAGGTAAAAATTCTAAAAAAGAAAATATGTTTGCGATATTTTTTTTTGAAAATCACTCACCTTGTAGTTTCAAACTTAGGCTTTTTGAATCTGTTTTCAGAATTTTTTTAAATTTATTCGTTTTTAAGATTTGTCTCGAACAAAAAAAAACAATTTCTCGGCCACCTTAATAAAACTGTGGAAGTTAATTTAGCTCAAAAGGTGCGACAGATTTCTGAAATCCTGAATGGCTTTAAGTCAGATAGGTACCCTCGAAATACAAAACCGTAAATGGCAGAGGTTCTCTAGGTTTGAGAGGGGGGAGGTGAATTTTTCAAAAAAAGTCGTACATTTATTTGTTAACTTAAAAAAATAGTAACCCCCTAAATTAATAGATAATAAAATAAACACCATCTATTTAGGAGGGAAAGAAGCTTACATAAAAATTTTTATAGTATTTTCCATCTTTATAGTTTATCGTTATTAAAAAATATTTAACTAATTTTTTTAAATATTATGTTTATAAGTTGCTGTAATGAAAAATATAATATTGCCTAAAAACCCCTAAATTCTTAATTATTGCGCCTATTTCAACGATTTTTATAGCCTAAAATTGTGCCTTTTAAAACATTTTTTACGTCCTAAAATCCATGCTCTATTATCAATTTCCGACACAGACAGAAAAGTGCACATATAATATTTTTTATGCTTGTATGTAGTTATAATCTCGTATTGCAAATTATATTTTCGTTGGAGCATTATTTTGCCACATTACCTTATTTTATCATAATAATGCTGCCAAGTGCATCGGGTGCATCTACCCTAGTATGTTCGACTTCCGAAATCATTCGGGAAACTATAATTAGATTCACGACTAAATATTTAATAATTTGAGATGCGAAGGTAAAACGTACGACAAATCGTTAGGTCTGGACGCTTCAGAGATCGAACGTTTTACCTGAAGATCTCAGAACGGACAGTAAAACGTACGATAAAACGTTAGGTCTGGACGCAAAAGAGCTCAAACGTTTTACCTGACAATCTCAGAACGGACAGCAAAACGTACGATAAAACGTTAGGTCTGGACCACGCTTGACCGTATTCTATCATTGATACGCTTTCAACTGAAATATTTGGTAAGATTAAAATTTTTATTACTCTTCGAATATCTATAAATCGCAATAAAAATAAGCAGAAGTGTAGCTATAGCCTTGAATACTATGGGGGGTGGATTACAGCCATTTATTGTAAGGCACCGCGAGGTGTACAAAATATAAAGAAATGGGAGTGAAACCGGCAAGTTTGAGGGTGGGGTATCCTCCAGGATAAGAAGATATTTTTTAAGGAAACCAATCTGCGTATTATTATCCTGAGAAATATATTGTTAAGGTTGTGCGGCTTAAAGGCCGCACTTGACCAATTTTTAGATTAATAATTGGACGAAGCAATCACGATTGCTTCATTGATCGTAAGCCATATTATGTAGATCTATGCCATTTCCAGCCTTAATTCAGAAAGCGTCAATTGTAATTCAGATTAGTTAGTGCTTTGAAGCAGATCGATTTTCAACTTTTTTTAGTATATCCACTTATGGAAGTTTCTTATTATGACAATTCTAACAAAAATTAATTCCCTCCCCCAGTCCCATAATACTATCCAGATTTGATTACTCTAAACAGTTAAATAATAATTGCAAGACGACATACGCATATAGGTCACTCCATAAAGATAATAAGACTCGGCCTTTTAGTTTTACTACGTAGCTTATTTCCTTCAAAAAATTTCCTCTTGGCCTGGAAGATACCTTGACCTCTGATTTTCCATTAATTTCTTCAAAATATTTCATAGTTTATAGGAAAGGTAAGTTACTCCTCTTCCCGCCTTTGCTAGCTATACCAGCGTATTTTTAATTTTTAAAAGCTTTTATAACTTGGTTTGAGAGTTATCCATCGTCCGTCATCCGTCGTTCGTGTGGATGGATTATTTTGATACCGTTTTTACCCAACTTTCCAACGGACGTCATAGATAGCTGAAATTTGGTACATTGATTTTACTCCAGCGAATTTTCATATTTTAATTTTGTTTTCCAAAATTCTAAAAAATAAGCGAAACATCAGGAAAAACTGAAAATAAAATGCGCTTGTGTGGCTGCGCGTTGAACAGTTTTACCTTATAGGGTGAAATGTAACATTACCAAATCACATTCGCATTTCTAGAGACTGCATTGAGGATAAAGTATTTTGTTTTAATAATTAATTATATAGATAAGTAATTAATAAATAATTAATAGATAAGGCACTGCACAAAAATTCCTTTTTGGTCTACAATGAATAGAATTTCGAAATAAGAAAATTTTTTTCTTGAAGAAATAAATTAGTTTCATCACACAAAATTAAAAAAAAATTCTTTTTGACCCCTGCTTTAGAGGTTTGTTGTACCACATGGTGACCTGGTCCTCTACTAATATGCCAAATTTAAATAAAATTGGTGACCTAAGCTTATACTCGTAGTTTTCTCCTTGTTAGTAGCGGTCATGAAGATGCGCGAACATAATTCTGATCCCAGTTCGTCCCTGTATGGAATAATAAAAGATAATTTGTTTACTAGAAATTGCAAAATCAAAGAAATGCAGTTACAGAAACGGTCAAAATACAAAAAATTAAACTTTGAACGTCTATTTGCACCTGAACCTTGTGTGATAATAGGATCAGCAAATTTTTTCAGACATTTTTTAATTTACTGATATTTTTCGATTCAGCTGATATTCCTTTTAAATAAAATTAGAATTTCGCATGAATTTCATAAAAGAAAGTATAGGTAATCTAGTTCATATTGTAGAACCAGACAGTTTCATATTTTATGTAAAATTTGCTGAGAAAACGCAATGGTCGTTGGTATCATAAATGACGCCAAGCTAGGATTTTCGCTGATGATGAAAAAATGCAAGCAACAGAATCATCATTGAAGTTTTACTTTACGAGTAGTGTTAACGTTTTTATAAAGATTAGGTAAGTAATTAAAATTATAATTTAAGATAATTAATTATTATTTAATACTAAATAATTAAGTAATTTGTGTAACAAAATTAAAGCTCAATTTTGTTGTTGCAAGGACCTTTTTTTAAATTTAAATGAACTGCGTTGTAGCTAATACTTCGACATTCCACATTATGAATGTCGTTCGTGTGACGATTAAATTCGAAGTTAAATTTTAGTGGTAATATAAAAAAACGGAAAGGAAAATTGTCTCGCAGTTACTAATTTTTCAAAAATTTATTGGCATACTGTTGAAATTAAATTACGTATTGGATTTATTATTTTTTAAATCATTTTTTATTGTTTCCAATTTAACTTCTGTCAATTTTAGGTAGACCAATATGAAGTCATTTGTGTTCAAACTTGCCATTTTAATTTGGATTTTCGAAAGAGGGTGTGCCGATCGATTACCAAATTGCAACACGTTAGATTACGAAAAACAGTATTACTTTACAATCTGTTTAAATTTTGACTCCTTAATCGACAAGGAACCAATTGGAATACAAAATATTCCCATAAAATATTTGATGTTTAAAAACAGTACTTTGAAAACCATACCGAATAATACTTTCAGTGCTACTGCAAACATCGAAAAACTTTATTTAAATAATTCCCATATAAAAAATTTACATCCAAAGGCGTTTCATGATTTAAATAATTTGGAAGAGTTGCATTTGCAACGAAACAATATCAACAAAATCGCAAATGGAACATTCAATCCATTAAGACGTTTGAAAAAATTGGACTTATCCGAAAACAAGCTAGATAAACTGGAAAGAATCTGGTTTTTTAATTTAGAACATTTACAGGAATTAAATTTAGCAAAAAATGCCCTAATTGAAATATCAAGGTACGATTTTGAGTTTTTGGAACAAGTTCGAATTATTAACTTGAGTAACAACAAGTTGTACAAAATTGGAGATAAATCTTTTGCACATTTGGAATATCTGGAATCTTTAAATTTGGCTAATAATTCCTTTAATTATATTTCGATGACTCTATTTAACGATATATGGAATTTGAAAATTTTAGATTTATCGGCAAACAAAATTTCGGAATTGAATTTTGAAAATTTACCAAAAAGCTTAGTTCACTTGAATATAAGCAACAATGACTTCGAAAATAACACAATAAACTGGAGTTTGTTGCAAAACGTCGAAACCATCAATGCTTCAAAAAATAACGTCAGTGAAATTCAAAATTTAGCGAGCGGGATTTCAAATTTTTATGTAAATCTGAATGATTTGGAATTTTTAAATTCTTCAATGTTTGGTTTGTCTCAAGATTTAGTACATTTAGATTTAAGCGAAAACAAAATCGAAACAATATTTGACAACACATTTTATAATTTATCAAAATTAGAAGTTTTAAATTTGGCTAAAAACTTTTTGACGGATTTACCAGCAGGAACCTTCCAGAATTTATCTTCTCTTTGGGAACTTCGACTTTCACATAATAAATTGGAACATCTCAAGTTTGGAACTTTTTCAGGTTTGGATAATTTGACTCTTTTGTTTATAGATGACAACAAATTACAGTCGATACATGAAAGTTCATTTTACGTGTTAAGAAAATTGAGAGGGTTGTATTTAACCCATAATTTTTTGACCACGTTAAACGCTAATGATTTGTCTACGCAAATTGGAAATCTTACTTTTATAGGATTAAACAGCAATAATTGGTTGTGCACTTCATTATTTAAGATGATTCAAGTTTTGACTGAAAAAAAAATTGGTTTTGCTAATGGAACGGAATATCAAGTAGAAAATATACACGGAATCTCTTGCAAAACCGATGAAAGTTATAAAATCCTTAAGAATTCGGTAGAAAATACTCCAGGTGAAATGAAAAAAATTGAATATTTACACAGCAATCAAGAAACCGCGTTTTCTCGGGATTTTCCGAGTGTTAAGTTGCAAGAATACTTTGGAAAGGACTTTTTGAATTCTAGCTTTTATAAATTTTTTAAAGCCGATTACAATAAACTTGGATTTTTTAGCGAATTACAGAATGGTTTTAAAAATACAAAATTTGTGCGATATTTCAATAAGGGCTTCATGAAATCAAAATTTTTTGAGTTTTTTGAAAACGGTTTCAAAAAGAACAAGCTTTATACGAAAATTGATAACGTGCTAGATGGACTTGGTAAATATTTTAATCGTTCCATTGCTACCCAAGGCGTCGATTCGGAAAATTCAACTGAAGCTTTGTCAAATCCTAGTTTTGAGGCGCTTTCAACTGAAACTGACTTAAATAACGAATTTGTAAATTTTGCCAATAGATTAACCATATGTGTAATGATAAATATAGCTTTGCTGGCAATTTTGATTTTTATAGTTTTGTATTTTATTTTAAAAAAACAAAATAGGTATCTGTTTGTTGAAAACAAAGAGGAAACTTTGTATGCTTGAAATGGATGGTACATTTATAATTATTTTATATTTCAAGTTCAAAATAATTTTTTTTGTAAGAATAATAATATATTAATATTATGTTACCTATTTCCAATGTATATTAATTTTAAGTAATTTTTAGATTATATTTGTTCAAATATTTTGTACTTTTTTTACATTTAAAAATATTTATGTTTAGTAAAGAAATGTATGAAAATCGTAGTTTTTATTTTTAAATTATTACCGATCCAATTTATTTCAGCTTATTGATTCGGATTATCCATCAAGAATACTCATGGGGGCTCTGTAGCACGCAGCGTTCGTAAGATGGCATTTGGGAAGTCAAATATTTGGAAAAACTAATAAACATATTTTTTTAAACAAAACCGTCAATTTAGTTTTCCTTTCGGGATCCCCTTACCCGGGGAGGGGGGGGGAGGCTTTTTGACGTCTAGAAAAGTGGCAAATAAGACGAAGGATGCCACTGGAAAATTTCAGTTATTTGACTTGATTTTTTTTTTGAAGAAATAAATTCTTGAAAATTAGGTGCTTCATTTTGTTTTAAAGTTGAGTTTCCAAGGTCTGGAGAAACTATACCAACAAATTATTTGTTTTTTAAGAAGGAAATTTCTCCTTCAAGGTTGTGTGTTGAAACTTTTGAAGTGCAAGGATGGCACCAAGATAAGAGGTCGTTTTCCGGCCGTCATTCGGGAAAAGCGAAGGTGATTATTTTTCTGGCCCGATAATTTAGGGGAATTTTGAGTTTTTGGAATCAGCAGTGACGTAGCAACAGGTGGTGCGAGTGGTGTCGGGCACCAGGGCCCGGGCCCCGTGGGGGCCCGGTACACGGACAAAATTGATTTCTATTTTTTACAGACATTTTTGTAAAAATTATCTATGAAAGTTTGCACATTGAACACAGCGAGGGCCCCAGGGAAGAGCGTCTGCACCGTGGGGCCGGCCGGCGCCCTGAAGGAACGCCAAAATAAAGAAATATTTGAAAAAATTGAATAATGTAATTCATTCAGTAATTATTATAGCTATATTTACGAGGCAACAAATGACGCAGTTGCAACATCAAAATTTCATGGGGATTTTCTAGTTAAATAGTAACATTCGGTGAAAAATAGGTAGTATCTTCCACAAAAATCGCCTACGGCGCTAAAAGACGCTACTTTCCCCAACCCCATGTACCGGAGGTTGAATTATTTAGAGGGGGGCGTCAAAATTGAATTGTGCCTGAAGCTTCATAAGTGCTAAATTTTCATTAGTCCTGGGGGGGGGGGGGAATTGAGATCTCGCACCACCAGAAAATTTTTTTAGGGAAATCTACGATGCCTTTTTGTCACTTACATGTTTCTTGTGCAATAACATTGTTATTTAAATTTCTTTTTTATAATAAAATAATGAAGTGGGCCCGCTGTGGATCTTGCACCAGGGCCCGGTCTTGACTTGCTACGTCACTGGGAATCAGGATCCATTCCAAAAGCAATTAGTGCTTATTTTACATTGTTCCCGGATGAGAGACGTCCTCTGAATATCGACAAGCGATAGTTTGGAGAAATTTTGTAAATCGCCCACATGGTGAAGATTTGGGTTGTCCAGTTATTAATTTGGACAGTTTTGATCGCTAGACGACCATCAAGTGTTACTTTGGTGGATGATTGGTATCTTGAGCCGTATTTTATAGAAGATTCTACATCAATTTTTGATAAATAAAAAGTTTGGAGGTTAGGATCAACTTACCAGTATTTTTCGTATTTTTGTGCAGGAAAAAAAAAGGATTTTGTCTTTTGATTAGGAAAGACGGTATTATTATCAGTTCCTTGGATACCAAGCTTACGTTTCCGAGTGATGTGATCGCACTGGTTACATGGACAACACATTTGGAACGACTTCCGTTATTTTTGTTGGTTATCGGTTTTTGATTTGTTGATATAGCAGTCAAAAGAAGAAGAAGTGGTGTCAAATTGGACAAAAAGCACACAGAGAGAAATAATTAAGACGGCATTTTATTTTGTTAGAAATGTTAATTTTTCCAAGTATTCCCATCGTATATGCAAAGTGCAGAGATGATTGATTTGATAAATGTCACCTTGCATTTCACGACAGAGGGGGTTAGTCGGAACATGTTATGGTTCCATAATTTCAATTTCGAAGAGAATAATCTGTTGGTAGCACAAAAATTTATCTTCTTCAGAAGAAAATGAAATGTCATTATTTATCTCGAATTTTATTTTCAATAATTTATTTATCCTGAGCTCGAGTGTTTTTCTTTGATTGGTTGAACTGATAGGGTAATCTTCGGCGGGTTCGCTGGAGTTTTAGTTACTGAGAAAAGAGTCAACTGCTAGCCGGTGCAATACAGGATCG
The DNA here is from genome assembly GCA_958510855.1 of Rhagonycha lutea. Lineage (NCBI taxonomy): Eukaryota > Metazoa > Arthropoda > Insecta > Coleoptera > Cantharidae > Rhagonycha > Rhagonycha lutea. The sequence goes on from OY294037.1 coordinate 12,321,743, forward strand.
TCTACACCGGGAGACCGTTTAGTTTTGAACTTCCTCAATTTCTTTTTATTTTATTAAAAATTATTAATAAATAATAAGGCTTCCGGTACAGTACAATATAGGGGGGGGGATATTTTAAATATTAAAATGTTACCAACCTGCAAGAGAAGCTGCACTTGGGGACAATGAGACAACATGGGAGGTTAATCGAAGAAACAAAGAAATCTGAATCATTGCAATTCATTAGAGTCGCAAAAATATACGCTAGTTTGATATTCCTGGTGTTGTGCATTCCCGAACCAATATAAATACCAAAATAAGGTATAAGATCCATCTTAGTTCCCATTTAATAAACAGCATCGATCAAGTATGGCTAGAAAGGTCGAATAATTCCCCGCATGATAGAATCACCTACCAATTTAGGTCGGAGGGTTTTCCTCCACAAACTAAATCATCTAATCAAAATGGCACAGTTACTCACGGGTCATGGCGAGTTCAGAAAATTCCTTAGGCGATTGGAGTATCTCCGGACGGACTATATCCTGAGTGGAAACTGACCAATCGAATAAATAGTTTCGATATAAATTATCCGATCCACAGACTATTGCAGTTCTCCACGTATGATGAGAGAACCCTTTTGCCTGGAACCGAAAATGGTTAAAATTTCTCCAGTCAATCCCAGAATGGACACTTTCTCTGAAGAATTTTCCTTGGATAATGTGTTTTCTTTCTCAATCATAGATGTAGAATCAATTTCGAAGAGAATAAAATTTCCAACACCAAAGTCCATCAGAATATTTTTATTTTTAACCTTTTAGGCTCGGGAGGCATTCAAAATCGCGAATAACAAATAAAATGGTAAACCTTGTGAATTGGAATGCTTCACGTCTAAATTTTTAAAGGTATTCAAAAATTCTCTACTTAACATAGGCGGAGTTAGACTGTGAAATTTGGGGGTACTAATTCAGATTTTAGATGTGCTTGGCAAACTCAAACCCCGTAATTATGTCTATGGTATTCCATACCCCCCAAACCCCCCGATATTAAGAATCAACATAGTGTATATTTTGGCATTGATTTGATTAAATCGTAAGAGTTTCAAATAGATATATCAACATGTTGTGGTATTGTGTTGTTGTGAATTGTTTCAGATTTGTGGATTTGGAGGATATCTAAAGCCCCCCCCCCTAAATTCCGCCTTTGTAAGTCAGGTACTTGTCAGGTAACTACGCAAAACCACGCATAAAACAGAAATATTAAATATTTAAGAAATTAAACTCAATTATGCATTGAAAATGCATAAAATAAAACAAAAATTAGAAAAGTAAATACTCAGGATATGTTGAAGATAAAACTCAGTCCAAATGAAACTTTGCGTATCTGAAGGGCGTTATAAAAGGTCAATTTGTTTTGTTACAGGTTTTCCCCTGTGTCAGTCAATTTCAATTTCAATTGACAAAAAACAATTACTTCTATAATATTTCCTTTGGTCTACGAACTGCGATTAGATTAAATTACCTATTGCTAAATTATTAAAAAAACTGTTGCTACTATTAAATTTAATATGTCAAAAAAATACAAAACATTTTTGAGTTCACGAAACTATTACAACGGTAATTTCTTCCAATATTGACAAAAATACGAATTTCCACCATCCTGATATAAATCCATAGAATTTTCGATCGATATGTTATTATCAGAAGAAGGCAAAATGATCTGAAATTAATTATTAAAAAAAGAAAATTGAAAAATATAATTTTGTCTTACCCTAAACATTAGGTTAAATTCGTAACATTCAGAAACATGACGCAATACCTCACTAAATTCCATGTTATTTTCTTCTTCTTGCAAAACAAAATATTTCATGATGTATGGAGTGAGCTTCATCGGTGCAAAATATTTACTGCATGAAAATTCTGTAAATTGTAAAATTTTTGATCAGCTGTACAATACAATTTTATTATTTTACCTATGGTGTAGCAAATATTTTCGCTAGGCGGTGAAGTCGCAGTCCATCGAGTGAAAATTTTGTTAAATCCATTTTGAAATTCATCAGCAATATCAGTTTTCTTATCGATTATTCGTATACCGTCGTCCAAACTTAAGCAAAACTTTCCAAGCGGTTTCTTAAAAATTGGATGCATGTATGCTGAATTTACACAATCAAAAAAGTTACTCCATCTCATTTGGTTACGAAAGTATTTCATTAAGGCTAACAAATTACAGTTTTTGATTTCCCCGCCCCCATTAAAAAATATTATTGGAGGATATTTAGCAAACTGAGTTGATAAAATTTCGTATCGAGCATAAATTTGGCAAGAGGTTCCATTACACGATACTTCAATATTGAAGTTTGAGTGTAAATAAGAATCCAATAAATCGATTAATTTTGTTCCAAATGAGATATACAAGGAGTGGCCTTTCAAAATAATTGGTTCCACCACATCTTCGAAGTAATCCATAAATTTTTGGTTCAAAAACAGCAAATGGAACACTAAATTAGAGTACACTTCCGAAGCGTATCCAAATCCATTTGTTAATTTTTGTAAATTGTGAATTATATATTTGTATTGATCTAGTATTTTTCCTCCGGTAAAACAGCAAACCCCAAAATTAATATAACGACCACATATGGAGTACAAAACTGTTATCTCTGATTTTAATATAGAGAAAATTTTGTACGATAAACACAAAGAAGAAATTTTAGCCAAACGACTTTCAAATTTATCTTGTAGACTCACATTTTCTATTTCATTTAAAGTGTTTGAAATTAAAATGTCGATCGAGGTTTTCAACTTTAAGAAGCTCGAATTCAAAATTTTGGTGCATTGAAGGTTAAACCATTTATTTACAAGTCGAAGATGAATTATTTCCGCATACGGTAGATTTTCCAAAATTTCTTCGACAATGTGGTCTGGCAAATTGTAAAAACTAAATAATTCCATGACTGAAAATTTATGTAATTTGTTTGAAAAGAAAATCACACTTTTTTAATTTTCCTTGAATTTTGACATTATTGCTCGACGTCACTAAATATTGAATTTGACGTATGAATAAAAGTTGCCATGGTGTTTTGTTTTGGCTTACCTCTTTTTTATGTTATGGAAGTATTAAAAGTACAGTTTGTAAATTATGATTAAAAACACATTTACTTTATTGTTTTGATTCATTTTTAGTTACCCCAATACAACTTCTTCAAATATTCGACCTATTTTTAGAAACATCCTGTATACCTAGACCGTCCAAAAAAGAATATGAAATAAACACACAAAGTCAAGTTAATTATTTATATGGAGTATTAAAACAAAGAATATTACATTTGCTTAATTAATTATGTATGTTAAAAATTATAGTCCTTGCCAGGGAACTTTGGTGTTACGTCGTCGCACACCTGATCATACATAAACACCGGCATTGGTTATGCATCCAAAGCAGCTTTTATAATAATTAGTTGGATTAGGATTACGAGACCCAAAGTTTCCTGGTAAGAACTGAGGCTAAACTATAATACAAGATAAATTTATTATTTATTTTTTATTATCATTTTATTGAGTTTCTTCAAGCGACTCGTGACGAATAGAGTTCACTAACGCAAGGTCTACTATTGATTCGGAAGTGTTGATACTATTAGATTTTCTAGTCAAAGGATTTATAAATCTTTTAATTACCGGTAACAGCAACGCAATCAATAAAATCGCTATTAGTATTGTCATGAAACCAATGAAAGAACTGCGCAACTTTTCAATTTTTTCTCCTACGTCATGATTTCCTTCAGAAGCGCTGGTCAGTTTAGCGTACGAAATATTTGAACTTATTTTCGCTTCAGGATTTATCTGTGGAAGTTTAGGAAGTATTTGAGCTGAATTATCATTTTGGGATTTGGTTTGAAGCAGCTGATGAAAGGATTCCTTAAAATCATCGTCAAATTGGTCTGAGATTTTATCAATTGATTTCGAAAGTTTTGCTAAATTTAAATTTAGCGGATTAAGGATTGATTTATTAAATAAATCGTAGCTTGTAAATTTCTTGTCCGAGTTTTGGACATTCGTTCGACTGAAGTTGGATAACTGTAAATTTAACAATTTTAAAGTGTCAGTTAGATTGTGAAATGTTTCATCGTATTTGTTTGGAAAACTTATTGAAATATTTTTATTAAATGATTTATAAAACGATGTATTTTTAAAATCCTTGTTGAAGTATTCGTTTAGAGCATTCAGGTTGGTCGGCGACGGAATGTTATGATTTCTATAGTTTTCAAAGAAATTAAAAAAGCTGGAATTGCGAAATTCATAGTCAAGAAATCTTTCTAACTCATCTACTTTATTTTTTATAATGTGGTTCTCATAATTAATTTTTTTATTAGGATTTTCTGTCACCATATCTTGACATCCATGCCCTAAATGATTTTTACTATTTCTTGTTGATCCCTCTATTATTTCTATATGACGCCGTGTTTTCTTTAGCGTCGTAGTGAAATTCAACAACGATTCACAGTTCCAAGGATTATCGCTAAGGTCTATTTTGCTTATATATTCACAATGATTCAAAACATCGTTTGGGTTGATAGTTGTAAGATTATTGTTTGCAATATTTAAAGTCAATAAATTGTTTAGAACATGAAAAGCCTTGTAATCTATACTGCTAAACGAATTATTTGAAATATCAAGTTCTAAAAGGTTTGACAAACCTGTAAATGTACCAAGTTCAAACTGTCTTAAGTGATTTCCCGATAAACTTAAGTTTTTCAAATTTTTAAGATTATTGAAAATTCCAATTGATAGTTCCGTTAGATCGTTATTTTCTAGATATAACTCAGTAAGATCTGCCATATTATCGAAAATATTAAACTCCAATTCTTTTATCAAATTGTGGCTAGCATCCAACACTTCGATTTTACTACCGTTGGATATGGAAATGTTAAGATTCTGCAAAATGTTACCACTCAAATTTAAATATTTTATATTTTCAGGTGCGTGGTTAAATTTCGAAAGACGATTATTACTTAAATCTAATTCTTTTATGGTTGTTAAGTACACCAAGTCGTCACTCAACGTATCTAAGTTATTGTTGTTTAAATTTAGTTTGTTTAAATTTAATTGTGAAAAGTTAAAATATTTCATTTTATTATATGATAAATCCAACTGCACATTTCTGTCGACCCCGTTGATATTGGAATAATCATCAACAGGATCATAAATATGATAAAAATTTTTTGAAATTCCAATTAATTCAATCGTCGATATCAAATTGTGTGATAAATCTAAAATAAGCATCGAATGTAGGTTACTGTCAAAAATATCGGAAGAAATATGTTGAATTTTGTTGTGACTTATATTTAACTTTTCTAAAATAGTTAATCCAAAAAAAGATTTGCTTTCAATTCCAGTCACTTGATTATTTGAAATGTCTAAAACTTTAAGGTTGTTTAATATATTAAAGACTCCTTTTCCAATTGCCAAAATATTATTGTTTTGCAGATAAAGTTCACTTAAATTGCCAAGATGATTAAATGCGTTTACGTCTATTTCATCAACAAAGTTGTTATCAATATAAAGTATTTTTAATAATTTTTGATCTTTTTCCAAAACTTGTCCGTCAAGAAAATTTGAGGTTATTGTATTATTTTTTACTTGATTCCAGCCATCGTCATAACATATACAGTATGTATATAAAATAGGGTTTTGACAATACCTTTGGTAGTAATTATCATTATCACTTTCACAGTAGTTTTCTATATCGTCTGGCGTTAATTCTTTTTTGCGAAAATTATGTTGTTTACAGTGTATGTTAGCGGTGTTCAGTTTTGAATTTAATAACAAGACTAATATCATCCAAAACATCTGAAATAAACATAATTAAAATTAATAAATATATATTTTTTCAATTTCTATTATTATAATAATTAATAAATTTGAACCCATACGTAGGCGGAGTTAGACTCTGAAATTCAGGTAATTTTAAATACAAATAAGTTTTATTTTTAATAAAATACGAATTAAGGAATAATATTAAAGGTTATATTTTGAGCTTTCGGTCAAATTTTTTGACGAAGGTCTAAATGCTAGACCGAAAGCTCAAAATATAACCTTTAATATTATTATTGTAGATGAAATCGTTGAGGAGCGGTCATAAATGAAACAAATATATTGTCCGACGTTTCGGGTTCTTTAATTACCCATTTTCAAGGCTGAGGAGTAAATGGAGGTTTAAGACACCATGTTTTACGATGTCCCTAACTTTATCCAAGCCTTTATCTTACTAACTTCTTACAACTTTAATATTATTCCTTAATTCGTATTTTATTAAAAATAAAACTTATTTAATTTCACGAATTATAAATAAACCAATTTTAAATACAAAGTATAATTTCCCACCTCATTGGTGGGGATGCTAATTAAGATTTTTTAATTTCCCAATTACTTGGGAAATTAAATGCACCTTTACAATGTTAGTCCATATTTTATTCAAATATTTTTTCACTTCAAAAAAATTCTTAGATTTAAAAATTCTCAGAGCCGGTCCTGTTTATAAATCATCAAATTTAATTACTTTTTTGATTTCTTGGATTAAGTTATTTACCTAATTAGGGTATTACAAGGGTTAATCCTTCACTGCAGTTCGTGTGTTAGATTATGGTCAATACTTAAGGTTGCACTGCAGTTCGAGGGTCGGATTAGACTTGAGGATTAACCGTACTGCAGTTCGAGTATCTCCCTCAAAGTATCTCCTAACATTTCTAGGACGTATGTGGACTGCACCGATGGAAAGAAATTAATCCTTTTTTTTTGGGTTTTGACCGAGGGTCATATGGACCCCCTTTTGCAAGGACGTATGTAGACTGCACCGATGGAAAGAAATTAATCCTTTTTTTGGGGGTTTTGACCGAAGGTCATATGTAGATTGCACCGATGGTCAGATGTGTATTGCACCGATCCCCACATGTGGATTGCACCGATATAAATACTTAATCCCTGTAAGTCAAAGACTTACCAGTAAACTTGTAAGGCTTGCCCGTAATGTTTTTACTGAAAATGAAACAAGGACGTATACAAGGAGTCGTCCCAAACACTTTTAAAATAACACTAATAGATGGCCAAAATATTTAATTTTATTTTAATTTATTATTTATTGAAAAAAATTCGAATTTTTATAAATTGGATCCTGGTAATTGTTTTGTCAGAATACAAATGTTGTAATTTGGGTTGTTTACTAACTGTAATGGCATTTAGCTCTGGATCTAGGGGGGGGGGCTAACCAGGGCATCTGTCCCGCGAGGTAATTCAAGGGAGCACCAAATTATATTTCGTGAGATTTTTGATATCTTTAAACTCAAATACTAGAGGAAAGGGCCAATGTCAAGTTCTTGCCCGGGTTCGGAAAAATCATAGATCTCGGGCTGACGGCATTAACTGTGCCAATACTCTGCTTATTCTTAGGTATGTTTTAATTTGCATAATTTTTAATATCTCCAAGAAGGTGTAAATCAGCGGGTGGAGTTATAAAAATGTGAACTAAATACGTTATAAAACGACTCACAGGCATTCGTATTCCGGTATATACTTGATGTGCGTGCTGCTCAGAGCTTTGATGGAAAAAGTGAATCTGCATCAATATAGGTTCGAAATATATAATCGGAATAGGTGTTCAGTCGTACATGGTCTGGCATTATCGATATCAAATCTTCACTATAAGCGGCATCAACTTCGTTTGGATGTAAATATTGCAAACCAAACGAGAAGAGCAACCATTGATCAATTTCGGAAAGATCGTTTTAACATTCTGCGACCAAACCTACTTTTTGAATTTTTCTATACCACGTTTGGCTTAAATGAAATCGGAATCCAATAAGTTCAATATTTTCCCAAACATGTTAAGAGCAATGTCCAGTGCTACCCCCCCCCCCTATACAGTGTGAATATTTGTGTTTCCTGTCATTTATTTCCAGGACGCTACAAAAATTTAAATAATTGCTAACATTACAAAATCTTTCAACACTTTTTTATATAAACACGCTAAAGAAAGTTGATTTATTTATTAGAAAACCATGTTATTCGAAAATTAGAACATGGGAATCTCCCCCCCCTTCCAACCGTAGTTTTCGAATTACGCGATGTTCAAATAAGTAAATCAATTTCTTTTAGCGTTTTTACATAAAAAAAAAGTAGAAAGATCTTGCAATGCTAGCAATTATTTAAACTTTTGTAACGTCCTGGAAGTAAATGACATAAAACACAAATATTCACACTGTATAGGGGGGTAGCACTGGACATTTCTCTTAATGCTTACATGAATAGCAAGTTCAAAATCAACGGTTGATGTTATTGGTTTAAAAAGTAAATCATTTTAAGAACATAACTAACGATTAACATAACTAACTAACAATGTTTGTTTTGCCTAATAAAAAAGAGGTACGGTTCTTTGGGTTTTGCTTAATAAAAAAAAATATTGAAAGATGGGAGGTTGAAGGGTGCATAATGTAATATTTGGAGATAAGTCTAGGTTTTTGTGCAGTTGGGGAGGGTTGAATAATGCTTAAAATTGCGTCACGTAATTTATGAACGACCTATAATCCATAAAGTCTTCTAAAAAATTTTTCGCAAATGTGTAATTCAAGCCAATCAAAATTTATTTAAAAATTTATGGACCAATAGAATGGTAGCAAATCGTAAAATTTTAACTAACTAACCTAAGCTCTACCGGTGAATCTCTCTTTCAACGGTCCCCCCATTAAAAAAAAATCATTTCCTAACAATAACCTAAACTCGACCAGTGGATCCCTCATTTAGCGGTCCCCTAAACGTAAATCATGGATGAAATGAGGGTTTCCCATAAATTATTGCTGTAAGTTTTACATTATGAAGCAATGAAAACCAGAAAATGTAAATACAATCTGTAATATTTACATACCTCTGTAGTAAATTAAATACCTCAATCCTTTGATGGAATTAAAAAAGATTACTTACTGACCATCGGTGCAGTCCACATACTTACCCTAACCGAACCCGGTGCAATCTACATGTCAGATTATGTGACCCTTTGACCATCGGTGCAGTCCGCAATTGCCCATTATTTTATATATTGCTATGTCGTTCATTTAATAATACTCGGATGGACCCACTTAGTTGGATGCCGACATTCGCTGTGTTCCGCTCGTATGGTGTATTTGTTACTTTACCTTGTCCGGCTTCTTAGATACAAACTGTCAAAGTAATAGTTCATTCGATTTACACTTGACTTCAAGTTATTTTTGTTTAATTATATTTGTAGTGACGTTAATGAATTTAAACACAGAGTGACGTTATAAAAAAATTTGTTTACTGACAGATAAATTTTAGAGAATACAAAAATGAAAATCAACTTATAAACTAGAAAATATTTGGTAACACAGAAAATTATAACCTAGAAACCAGTGATGTGTTTAAATATTTCTGACATAAAATATCAGTGGCGTAAGTAAATTATTTAAATTGTTTAGTTAATTATTTAGATCGATCTAATAAAATTTTGATACCTTAATTTCAGTGGATACTGGTGATGAAGCACAACACTCCGGATTAATTAATTTCGCACAAGAATTAAATAAATAAAAATTATTTCAAAATAATTTTATTTCGACGAACTACTTTTCTATCGTTTTGTAAAGTTTTAGTCAAACGCACGTGACCTTTCGGTTGCAGCTACTAGACAAGAATGACCAAATCTCCATTTTTCCACCGCCATAGTTTTTGGTCGAAAAGGTAGCTTGATTTTTGTGATTAACCAAAATTTATGCAGTTTGGATCACTTGATATTTTCGATTTCCAAAAATCTTCACCAAACTTCTTGAAATTTTAGACACATGTAGCTACGCCCTATTTACACTCACTGAAGAAAGGAAATAATTCTAAGTACAATAGCAACAGCGCTAGAATTATTTCAAATTGGTAAATGTCAGAAAAAATATTATTTATATCAATTTAAATTTTAACATTAATTTTTAGATTTAATAACACAAACATCATCCTGAACACAGAATACAACAATATCAATATTAACATTTGGTCAAGGAATTGAAATAAACCCTCACCAAGCAGTTCAAAATTTGACATATGAAAAGCTGACATCTTCTCTCTGGTGAATTATATTTTGTTACCCACACTTGTATGTCGTCTCCAAGTGCCCTTTTACCTAATTACTAACAAACAATACTTAAAATTAACAAATTCTGTCTCAAATATCTAAAACATTGATATCGGAACACGTCTTTCTATATTCGGTACTCCTTGATAGTCATATGGACTCTTAATTACGTTAATGCAAATTAGTTTCAAGTATAATTTAACAAAAATGATCTTTACTTCGACTTTATAATATTTATTTTTATGAAATATAATATTTTAACTCGATTAACTTTGAAATGCCACATCGGCGCATACCATCCAAACAAAACCAGCTCTGTAGCCTATTCCTGCGTCCTAAACATGACAATATGAAGCCATTGCCTCCTATACTTACAAGCCGTGAAGTCGCAAATTTGACAACGTCGCCGGTGGTGGTCCTAATTTTCAAATTCTTGTATTGATGTTTATGTGATTTATGCATATTAAATTTGTGTAAGAACACTTTGTTAGTAATAATTAACAACTAAAACTAACTACAATCATAGGTAAGTGTACAAGAACTGTATTAAATAAGTCTGTAGCCTAAAATTAATTCAATTCTTTATTAAATAGTTGAACGGTAATACTTAATAATACTTTTTGTAATTCGTTGCATATTGAATAATTATTTATTAGTACACTTTATTAATGACATTGTTAATAGATCCTAGATGGTGTGTGCCAGATTGCACATCAAAAAATTACCTAGAAAGGATCCGGAACAAGGAAGAAATGAAGAGTTAAAAAGAACTACAAAAATTTAAGAATTTTTAAAAACGACAAAATAGAAAATTATAATTCGTTGCAAGTTTTACAAACAAGCTAAAGTTTGAAAACTGGAATTATAAAATTTATGAAGAAAAGTTCACGTTATTTTATAGAATAAATATCGATTTTGAAATTTCCAACACTTCTTGTCATGTCGAAGATGAGACAATATAGTGATAAGTAGTACTAGTGATAAGTGTTTCAGTTTCTTAAAATATGACTGTTAAAATTCTGCAATTTTCAAATTTCGCAAAAATGCGAAAGGTACATGATAATATCTATGATAATTATTATCAACTTTGATTTATTTGCAGAGGGGTAGGGGTGCAATTACTTTACTATGCTATTCATGTGGAAATTGACTTAAAAATTTAATTATTCAAATGTACAAATCGTTTTGTTATATTCTCTTAAATAATAACAGAAAACTTACAAATGATCAATTTCAAACTGTTGAAAATTTAACAAAATAGAGAAAATTACATACACTTTTACAAACCTAGAAATTGCTTTAATTAGTTATATTTGTGTTTATATTGTAAAGTAAGTACTTTTTTATAATAATTAGTTTAACTTTTTGATAATAAAATTGTATAATTTATTAAATCTATTTATTAACATAAAATAACAAATAATTTTTAAATGAGACACTTTGCAAGTAGGACCACCAAGTACTGTAAATGCGACGTTGCCAAATGTAACTTCACGGCTTGTAAGTATAGGAGGCAATGATGAAGCTAATCTTTATGTATTATAATTGCCTAACTATATATTAAGTATAAAATTAGTAAATTTGATAATTAAAATATATGTGTAACCAAATAATATTGTCCCAGCAAAAGAGAGCACGGTTTTCAGGTATAATTTTGCCACTTATGAAAAATAATGTTAAAGATTATTTTTTAATAGTTATATAAAATAAAGTATAAATTATTATTAATACTTTTGTTAAATCTAATTACAAAAACGTAGGTATAATAAAATTGTCTCTACAAAAGATAGCACGGACTTAAAACGGTAAACGATTAGGGTTTATGGTTTAACGGCACCAACTCTCGTCCCAAATGAATTTTACAACTTTTTTCAGCTGAAGTCACTTCTAACGTGTCAAACACACATTTTTGAAAAATTTTGTCAAGTTTGTTCACAAATTAGATAAGAAAATTTTGTGTATTCCACGTAACGAAATTTCGTAACACACTTGTTAACAAAATTATTCACAAATTCCCTAACAAATTAGTGGTGGTGTCAAACGGGCTTAATAGTGGAGGTGGGGTAGAAAAAGAGTGGAGAAGGGGACTTGCGTGCGACTGGTTAAAGTCGTGAGAATGTTTTAGAGTGCGTACCACTAAAGCCCACGACGACCGCGGTCGTGGTCGTGCAATTTAGCATTCCACTTATACGTTTTCGCCCACGGGCGCTACGGTCGTTTACTGTGTAGTGGAACGGCTTCGTGGGCTTCATGAGCCTGTCAATAGTGGCTATTGACAAGGTTGCCATTGTTATGCCATTTTAATTTAATTATTAATATTTTCATTATTTTTATTATCACATTCATATATTTAGTATTCTTTGTGGTATTGTAGTATGTTTTTGTGTGCCTTGTATATAGAATTAGATATTTTTTAACTTTCTTATTCAATATAAAATTATTTATTTCAAGCATCAGGCACAATCAGGCAACCCTGCAATAGTCACCTAACTTAAAATTTTAACATGTCAAATTCAACAATAAGACAAGCAATTAATATCGTTGCTTATTAGTAGAAGAGGAAACTATTCATCCGATAGTGACCAGGGGAAATTGTTAATTTTACGATAATGAAATTTTATCGTCGTGTGTAGAATTTAATTTTTTTCTATAGCAGATGTAAAAGAAACATTTACAAGAAATTCAAAATTATAAATATATTTTTGTATATCAGATGTTAAAGTGCGATTTGTCCGGCTCAAAATAATTATTAAACAAGTAACACTTGTAACAGCAAGAGTAGATATAATAGCATTTTAACAGCAAGGGTAGATAAAGTACTTTTTTTTACTCAAATTAATTACTTATAACTATAGCAACCGATGAAGATTCCAAAGTGTGTTTGATTTATTGTAAAATAAAACCTGTCAATAATTTAATTTATATTATATTTTAATTTGATAAAGAATTCATAATAATATTATATAATTTACATTTCTGTGCACGTTCTGCATCAACTTTTGTGATCATCACTTCCAAATAAGTATTTTCTTCGGCGTTAAAAAATCTCAGTTTTACACACTCCATTTTAAATTTGAACTATTTGCGCGCGTTTCTGTAAGAATGATCACGACGACCCACCTATTTCTACGAGCTTCGTGGGCGCCGTGGACTTTGAATCGGTGACGTCACTGATGACATTTTGAGCTCGACCGCAACGACCACGGCTTTAAGTGGAACGATTGATAGTCGCCCATGGTCGACCGCGGTCGCCGTGGGCTTTAAGTGGTACGCACTCTTAATAGACCATTTCACGCAAACTACAGCGCTTGCGTTGAAGAGTGGTTGAAGAGCAGAATGACGCGAAAAATAGAATAAGACAGCTAGATGTTCGGACCAACTTACTACTTTTGCTACTTTCCCTATGCTTTTACGTGTAAAAACGTGCTTAGATATTGTGTTATAATTTTTACAGAGTAGTTCAATTTTGATGATTCTTTTTTTTATTTGATAGGGTACAGTTCGACGGTGGTCCCATTTAAATTTTAAAAACAAAAATTCCACCCTTAACGGTAGAAAAATCGAGTTAAAATTGTACAAATTATTGGCACTATTCGCTCTAGTATTAGAGCTCAAATTTAAACATCATTTTAAACACGTCACACATGCGCCACAGAGATTTTCTTCGTGAAATGGTCTATTTTGAGTTGCGAAATTTTGTAAAAATTTCATTTATTTTTTTGAGAATAAATTAAAGTAAATTTTGTGAGAAAAGTGTATTATATTTCCTTTTTAATTTTTAGCAGTATTTTTTATAAAGGAAAAAAATGGAAAAGTTTTGAAATAATTAAAATGGATTTATTGCGAAATAATTTTAATAAAAATTTTTCGATTGGGCTGGCCGCGGCCGTGGCGAATAATTTTCGTAAAATTCAAAAAGTGGATTATTTTGAAAACTCGAAATCAACACTAATCTAATCTGCATCAGTGTGCTTCAATTTGCGCCTATAAAATAGATCTGATTTTACGTCGTATGAATAATTTAAGAGGTAAACAACTGTAATTACCGAAAATGGTAAACGGATCATTTGTCAATTAACTATGTCTTCAGTTAACTGTAATTTAATATAAGCAGCAAATGATATTGATAACAAATTCCTATTATTTTTTACCATCTCTTTGTAAAGTGCATATTTTTTATCGCGTTTTTTGATTATTTTAAAGTTCTATTAAAAATTATTTTTGATTATTTTTATTTCTAGATAAAAATGATCGATAAAATTTAGAAAAAAATTGAAAGGCGTTTTGTTAGCATTGCGTGATTGGAGGAGTAGCTAGAGAAGGCTCTGAGTGCGTAGCTCACCTTAGAAAATGGAAAAAATTTGAAAATGTGGTACCTCATTTTTTCGTAACTTTTTTCTCTGACCTGGGAGGGAATTCTGTACCCCTGGTCTCCCCCCCTCGGATTCTACTCATTACTTCACATTTTGTACACCTCACCATACAACAACGGGCTATAGCCTCATCCAATTTTAGAATTTTTACGAATTTTTATTAGTATCTAATACACAGTTCACGACAATCAATCCCAGAATACATACATTTTATAATATGTTTCATGGGATCTTATGGAAATATGGCATTCGATTTGCCTTGCTTCGACGAAATGTCCTACCACGTAACTCCGATGCAAATCGAGTCCTTTGTTATGCTTACTTTCCTGTATAGAATTTGAAATTTTTATATATTGATGAATTAATAGTATTATTTATTTGCGAAGTGTTAAAAAATATAATTTGAATGACGAAGTAAATATGAATAAATATTACAATTAAAAAAACGATTACCTATTAAACAATTTTAGTGTGCACATAGGAAAAAGTAAGAAGTATTGGAGGCGGTTGATTATTATTTAAGAAGCATGGCTTAATTTAATGACTCCTGTGGAGTAAAAAATGTAGAATTGTAGAGTAACATTTCGTTTCGCTTTCTTGAATTTAGTAAGTTATTTATCAATTATCATATACATATAAAGCCCAGTTCTGTGTATCTGTTCGTAACACACTTCTGATTTGTTGGATTTAAAAGCATTTCTCTTAAAACTTGTAAAATGTCAAATTGTGAACTGTCTAGTCCACCACTGCTTGGACCTCATTTCAATAAAGAGCGTTAGTATAATATAAAATACAAATTTCAAACCTTGTTTTTGTCTGTTGTATGCACTACTACGATTTTAATATTTTCACGTTATGATAATAATGTTAATGCACACTATTGGAAATGATTTAATTTTTAACTTTTACTTGTAATCAACTTGATAGTGCTACTATTAGTGAAATAATGATATAATTATTTATCATTTCAGCAAAATATACCCACACAATAATTGCATCGAAAACACAATCATTGCGTTAATTTTTTTCTAACAGTTAGAGCTACGGTACAGAAAGAAAAGAAGGTGGAGCTAATGTGCAGTAACGAAAACTCGTACAGACATATTTATATTAGTACTATCAATTGGTGAAATTTGGCGTCACGCGGTCTTTACTGCGCCGGATTTTGGCTAAGCCTTTTTTTCTTCCTGTAATGTAACTCGACAATTTTTATAACTTTTATAGAATAGAACAACTTCCCACTTCAACTTGCGATTTCCACGGAACTGAAATGGTTTTGGTATTGAATATAGGTAGAAACCCCGAAAAGTTTTTTCTCTCTTCTTATCATTCTGTTTTAGGACAACTTTTACCATCGGGGCCCCTAGGCAGAGCCGTAATGAGGGTAGAAATAAGCGCCTATTGTAAGTGGTTTAATTTGCTTTACCTCCCCCCCCCCAACAAAATATTTTAATTAATTAAAAACATCGTTAAACCAAAACTAATCTCCAATGTTTTATTCAACAACGAACAAATAGTGCAGGGCATAGTGGCACAATTATTGTTGTTAATATTGATCAGAATCTTAAAATTAAATTAAGCATTATTGTTAAAATTCCATTGAAGATTAAAAAAAAATTATATTACATTATCACATTAATTATAAATATAAGTTTTGGTTAGACTAAACTATGGAAAATAATGAAGAAAAAAGGATATCCTACACACCTAATAAAAGCTGTCAAACGCTTATACAAAGATACAAATATTACAATAAAGATGAATACCCACGAAACAGAGTCAATACAAACCAATAAGGGTCTCAAACAAGGATGTTGCCTGTCGCAATCTCTGTTTAATATATACATCGACGACATTTTGAAGAAATGGAGAAAAGAGCAAAGCCGGGAATAAAAATTAACCAACATACATACATCAATACACTTTTATTTGCTGACGACCAGGTCATTATCTAGGAAAATGAAGACGACTTACAAAGATCACTCCATCATTACATATACTGTGTAAGAAATACAAAATGAAAATCTCAACAAATAAGACGAAAGTTATGGCGTTTTCAGGAGCGCACCATGTGAGAACCAAAATTGTAATCAACGAGAAGCCAATAGAACAAGTGTCACATTTCAAATATTATCTCGGGTGTGATACAAGCTACAGCTATGACAATGATATAAACGAAAAATTACATAAATTCCAATATATCTGCGGAACAATTAACAGAACCCTGAGAAACAAGACCAGAAAGGACACGATTTTGAAATTTTATAAGAAGATGGCAACTCCGGTTCTTACATATGGATGCGAGTTAGACTAAACATCTATGACATCAATGAAAAAATCCAAGAATATAGAGGTAAATGGAAAGAACATGTGAATAGAATGAATGAAGAAAGAATACCAAAACAGATTCTAAAATACGAACCACATGGAAGAAGAAATGTTGGCCGCCCGCGACGAAGATGGAAAGAAGTATGAAGACGGAACAGGTTATACAAAGTCTAATCCATGAAGTGCAGCAGCAGAAGAAGAAGAAGAAGAAGAAGTTTTGGTTAGAGTACGTTAAGTTGGTGCCGAACAGAAAATATTATAATTATTTACAAAAATTCGACGGGATCTGATAGATAACATTAAAATTAAGCGTTTAATCTATAGACGAACGCCAAATAATGATTAATTTGGAAAATAATCGATTGTGAAGTTTCGATTTTGAAAAAGCATCTCATTTGGTTGATGGTACGTGCACTTGACGTTACATGTAGGTTTATTAAGGGGCGGAGCCTGCGACCCAAGTACGATTGAGTACAGACGTATCTTCGACAGCAAAAGTTTTCTTGTTTGTTTTCACAAACCAAACGGTCTTTATTAAGAACCAAGCGTTAAACTGTTATCCACTGCTTTCAACAGCAACAACCCTGTAAAACTCTTAACCGGATAAGATGGATCCCACCAACAGCTCACCAAGTGTCCATACAATTGCCACATTAGACGAGCTCTTCACACAGCAAATGAAGACACTGGAGGAATTGGAAGACAAATGGAGAGCAGTAGAAACACGAATTAGCTACAACCATAACTGAAGAAAGGAAATCAAGAGAAATCGGAACCCTAACGGACAACGAGAGTATCCGAATGAATTAAGAACTTTATTCTGACCGTCTCTTTCCTCGGAAGGCAATGACAAACCACGGGGGTGTAATCTGCCATGAAAGCCCTTAACAAGCATTGTTAAAGGTCACGATGCATCTGTCAAGAAGTAATACGACTAAGAAGAAGAATAAATCACTCTTGCAAACCGTCATTGAACCAGCCCCAGCGATTCATCCTGATAATCCGATTACGTAGTTCATGAATATTCCTTTTTGGATCATTTGTGAAAAAATGAAGGAAAGTTTAGTCAGACAGTTAACTTGACAGTTAAGTGAAATCCTCAGAGTTGGAAAATACACTTTCGTAATTCACTGATATTTTGCTTATTACTTAAAAAAATTGACAAATGTATTGTTGTGATATTTTGGTCATTTAAAGGGTTAAAGCAGACAAATAGGGGAGTGATTTAATTTTATTTGATTTTTAAGTTCAGTAGTCAGTTGATATGACTGATAAAAAAGTGAAATTTGCATCAATTACAAAAACCACCACATGTAACGAAATTTACACATAAAACAAAACAATTTTGAATTTATTTGTGAAATACAAAATTTTTGTAACATCCTGTAAGTGATATTTGATTTTGAAAACAACAACAGATTCCTGTAAAACAAAAGTGAAAGTAATAATTTAGTGCACAAGCAATTAACAGGATTATGTTACCTGGAAGAAAGTGCGATTTTAGTTAACAAGGATAAAAATTCCCACCACAAAAATCCAAATTTTGAGCTTTTGAAAAACACAAAAGGCGAGCAAGCGAGAATGAAGCCAGTTCCTTGGTGAAACTCAAACTGAGTACACGTGGAGTTCTTGGGGAGACGTTGATTGAGAAAACACGTAGATTTCTCGATAAAATCCCAATTAAGGAACTCAATTGCGGTTCTTTGGTACAAAAAAACCAAAGCATTAATTTACTTAATTAAGCGGAAGTAAATAAATAGTGGAGTCGTAAAGTTACGGAATTCCGGTATTTTATGAAAGTTGTGTATTGCGTGCGTGATTGGATATTTGTCAATTGAATATCTGAAATAAAAGTGGATTACAGATATTTGAACAATCGGTACGAATTAAAGGTTATGTTCACACGTGGTGGACAAATTAAAATTGATAAATTAATTGATTACTTACCGAAGTGTGATTAAACACGAAGATTATTTAACCAACGGTTTTTGAAGTTGGTTAACAGAAGAAAAAGGATTTGAGCGGCACTTTCAACACCAAATTTGGAACGCATTCACCGGTAGCTGTGAAGACGTTAATGGCTCCTGGCAGAATAGGCAACATGATGTTACCAACTGTTTTGTGGGAATGCACTAGGTCAAGTAGAAAGTAACAAGGTACAAGATTTGTTTTATTTTTAATGAATCTGAGTGTACGGTGTGGAGTGATGTGATCGCTGGTTGAGTTACGGAGCGGAAATTCTGGGTTCAAGTCGCGGACTTCGCAGAATTTCTTAGCCCGGCCTTCCGGTGGACATCCACACGCTGCGGTGAAAAGTTGTAGTAAAAAGAGTAGCAAATGAGGATTAATCCACCTCGAGAAATGGATTGTAATAGAAGTGGCAATATTCCGACAGGAATGGAAAAGCCTACGTAGTAGTAGTAGTAGAATCTGATTGTGAATCAACGATTTGTGTTGACATTAGATTGATTAAAGGACTTTATTAAAATTGATTATTATAAATTGTTTACATAATACACAAATAATGAAATATCCAAATTTAGCTCCCAAAATTGAGGATTTAAATGTAATTTGGATGAATTAATTATTACACATTAAATAACACATTTGGTTAAGACAAATTTGTTGTCAGCAGTAATTTGATGCAAATTTAACAGTTGATTTTGTTTTCATTGAATAAATAATGTCTACCATGAATTGCCCTCTTATTTCGTCTACTGAATCCACTGACCTTGAACAAGGGAAAAACTCTACTCCGGCGTAACGCTAGTTTTTGGGGTCTTTTTGGGGTGAGCATTCATTTAAGGGTGAATATCATTGCAGTATATTGTCGTGATGACCGGCTCAGTTACACCCCCACTTATACTCGGCGGTGAAACCTCGCTTAATGTGGTCCACTTCAACAAAATAGGTCCCGATAGCTTTAAGTCAGGTTCACATATCTGAGGCCACAATATCTGCAGGTTGTAGGTTTCAGCGATATTAAGCAAATCAATAGGCACAACAAATCATAAAGTGGTTTATTCAAATGACTCAAAAACAAATACAAAGCAACTTTGGACGATATTGACACAATCGTCAAGCGATATTCAATAGGTGTATCAGATGTGTAGAAACATCCAATAAAAAGTATCATTTATGTACAACACTTTAGCTATACTTTTATTAGATGTTCCATAAATGTGCAAAAGTGTAACATCAATAAAGAAAATTTTACAACAATGGTGTTTTTATAAAATAATGTTCAATTTCTTACTCATGAAAATTTTGTAGTAGACACTTGTTACGAAGCACCCAGTACATCAGACCGCACGCCGCTGATCAACATTCACTTGTCGAGTTGACATCCAGTTGGTAAAAACGGTAGCGAATTGACATCTGTGTTGATCCAGAAACCTTTTCATTTATCCAAATAAATAGTGAAGTGAACGTGTGGAAATCCTCCAGTGTAGTGTTCAAACCTCGAATGTCGGTTTAAACAAATCTTTCCAACTTCTTAACCAAGTCGGAACCATAAAACATCTGGCAGGAAAAATTAACCTCCAAAATCCACATGTGGTTCTTTTAAACCACCAAAAATTAACGAACATCTACTTAGATCGGTGCGTACAATGAAATTTGATTTGTGTAATGGTACAAATCATCGAAAATAAACTTCTAAATGTAATTTCAGATACGAAATTATCCAAAAAGCAAAATGGCATCAATAGAGTCGAATATTGCTTGCGCCCACAAAGTGCACGTAAAAACGTTGATTTACGAAAATAATACGCTTCAAAAATAACTCACGCTTATCTCCTATCGCTGGTATAATGGTTTTTGTGACTACAAAAATTCCCAAAAATGGTCTTCTTGGGTAAAATTGCGAGGTAATATTCGCAACCCCATGAAATGCACTCATGAACGGTCGTCCTCATGAACGGTCGGCGCAAGACAATTTATCTCAGAACCAGCGATTTACATTTACTACACTGTCATTCTGCCTACTATATCAATTTTAGAAACCAGCGACTTAATACACTGTCATTTCTACCTAGAAATTTCTAGACTCCAGCTGGGATCGAACCAAAAAAATTCAAAATTAAATGTTTACAATCGACAAAATTTAAATTTAACCAAAAACACAATTTGCTCATTTGATCGACTTTTTCACACTTCAATATATTTTTTAAAAGAGGACACTTGGACGCAGGCTGTGTTGTTTTTAATTTTTTCAAATTACAATTTTTTTCAACATTTTTTTTTTCAAAAAATTTGAATTTAAAAAAATTAAAAACACCACGACCTGCGTCAAAGTGTCCTCTTTTAAAAAATATATACTTTTGTGTAATTCTTTTGAGTAATAAGCAAAATATCAGTGAATTTCGAAAGTGTATTTTCCAACTCTGAGGATTTCACTTAACTGGCAAGTTAACTGTCTGACTAAACTTTCCTTCATTTTTTATTTTAATTAGAAAAATAGTACTAAATTAAGAAAAATATAAAATATGTTCTTATTAAATTATTGTTAACATAGAAATAGGTAATTTAAAAATAATCTGTTCTTAACAGTTCTTCCCACCTATTACCTTATGTTAGTGGAAGATCAATCATTGATTCGGAAGTACCGATATTAGCAGATACTAATATCATTCGATTTTCCACTTAAAAATTTTCCAGCATATTTTTTAAATATGGGTAACAACATTGCAACCAATAAAATAGTTATTAAAATTACCATGAAAGTTATAAAGCTCCCACGTAAACTTTCTATTTGTTGAGACATATCTTGATTTCCATCATAAACTTTTGCCAAGTTTTCGTACGAAATATTTGAAGTCAGTGCCTCAGGAACTTCATTCAGAAAAGCTTGACTTGAACTACCGTTTTCAAAGTTTCTTGGAAGTAATTTATAAAATGCAGATTTCTTTTCAAAATATTTTGAAATATCATCAACCGATTTCGAAAATTTGCCTAAATTAGCGTTTAGTAAATCGACCGTGGATTTATTCAAAGCATTAAAATTTGTGAAATTTTTATCAAACAATTTATAGAACTTACTTGATTTATATTTAGAATCAAAATTATTAGAAAAATTGGATATAACTTCATCATAGTTTTTCAAGTTAACTTGGCTTGCATTTAATAATCCCGAATTGAATAAATTGGTTTTATTTATATTTGACAATTTTAAATTTAACAAATTCATAGTATCCGTTAAATTGTGAAAGCCTTCGTCGTATGTTTTTAGCAAAGCTTTGGAAAAATTTTTATTCAAATATCTGTAAAATGAACTGTTTTCAAAACCTTGATTGAAGTAATCGTCTAAAGGATTAATATTTTTTTGAGATGTTATGTTGTGGTTAATATAATTTTGGAAAAAATGATAAAAACTAGAATTACGAAACTCAAATTTAAAAAGTTTTCTTAAGTTGTTGATTTCGTTTTCCAGCTGATGATCATCAACTGTAACTCTGTTACTTGGATTTTCTGTCGTTTCATCTGAATCGTAACAGATATGGCCTAGGTGATTTTGGATGTATCTATGTGAACCTTCCACGACTTGTACGTGTCTACTTTGAAGAATCGTAGTAAAATTAAGCAAAGATTCACAGTTCCATTTCCATGGGTTGCCGTCGATTATAATTATTTGTAAAAGCTTGCAATGATTTGTTATATCGTAAGGGTTTAGGGTTGTGAGTTCATTATTTGCAATATTTAGCACAGTTAACTGATTTATCGCATGCATAGTTTTATAATCTAATTTAGTTAACAAATTTCCTGATATATCAAGTCCTAACAGATTAGACAATCCAGAAAATGTACCAAACTCAAACCTCTTCAAGCGATTTCCAGATAAGCCTAGAATTTGCAGATTTTTAAGATTTTTAAAAAGACCAAGTGGAAGTGTGGTTAATCTATTATTGTTTATGTACAATTTAACAAGAGTTGACATATTGTCGAATATATTTGGGAGTAGGTTTTCTATCAAATTTTGACTGACATCCAATGTGTCAATTATTTCACCAGCAGGCAAGGAAATATTAAAATCTTGCAAAATATTACCACTCAAATTTAAATATCTTATAGTACTTTTGGACGCGTAATTAAATTTGGATAGGCGGTTGTTGCTGAACTTGAGAACTGTTATATTTTTGGTATTTATCAAAACATTTAATATATCTAAATTATTGTTATCCAAATTTAGTTCTTTCAAATCTACAGTTAATTGTGAAAAATTGAACGATTTTAATTTATTAAAAGATAAATCTAATAGTAAATTAGGAGACCTGCCAGAAGCTAACTCAGCAGGAAATAAGTTTGAAATTGCTTGTAACCCCACAGTCGATATAATATTGTGAGATAAATCAAGAATCTCCAAAGAATTTGGGCTAATTTCAAATATATCTCCAGAAATATTTTGAATTTTATTGTGGCTTATATTTAATTTATATAAATTAATCAATCCTTGAAATGATGCTTCTCCAATTGTATTGATTTGATTACCTGAGATATCTAATGTTGTAAGATCCTTGAGCGAATTGAAAATTCCTTTCTTAATTTCAGTAATGTTATTGTTTTCTAAGTATAGTGACTGCAAATTTTCTAGGCCTTGAAAAGCATCCACATCTATATCGTTTACATGACAATGGTTGATGTAAATGCTTTGCAATGATGGATGTTCTTTAAAGAAATTAGATGGTACTCTTGATATGATGCTGTTTTTGAACTTGATACTTTTTAGGTTTGGGCCTTCAATATTCAGGCTTTCATTACTTTCTAATGAGAGCACGGTGCATGTAGTGTCATCCAAGTAATCATATATAGGACTACTTGAATCGCAGTTATTGGGTTTGGTATTGTCTGAGCTACGCCAGCTATCTGAGTATTCGTCATACTCGTTATATTCATTATTTTGTAGGAAATTTTGTAAAAAATCATCATTTGAACATGGTCGCATTAACTCTTCATATGTTTGTAGTCGCAGTTTAGCTCGACTATCACAATAAACATAAGCGCTGGTTAGTTTTACATTAAATAAAACCATCACAGATATTATCCACAATTTCATCTGAAATAAATGATTACATTAATCAGTGGTTTAACAGAAACAATGCTGTGTTATGGTTAAAACAGCATATCAAAGAGGAGAAAGCCAGGTGTGGGAAGTCGCACCTAATTATTTTCTCATTGTATGAGTGAGTAGGGGGGGAACTTCAATAATCAACAAAATTTGAGTTTGAAGTAAATAAAAATAATTGAACTAATGGAAGTTATTAGCAGATTAAGCACAAAGTAAGCTAGAAATGAATAAATTAAGAAAGTTGTAGTCGTTGTACGGATAGAAATTATTAGCTAAAATAAAATTCTAAATGAATGTAATTAAAGGAATTAAATAAAATGGCAAACGTGGGAAAGAATCAAAAAAGTTTCCAATAATTAAAATCGTAGCATGAAACAAAAATGAAATTTTTAATACATAAAATTTACAATGTTTGGCAAAACTGTAGTAAGTACAGCATGGATAAAGAATAATAAAAAAAACATATAAGTACAAAATTTTTTTGAAGTAATAAATTACAAACCTTAATTTGATTATGATGGTATAGTACGAGTTACTATTATTTGGTTATTACGCGTTCTTCAAAAAACGTCGCAGCATCTACTAAATACAATTACTAGAAGTATCAGTAATTCATGCGAATTCATGTGATTCTTGCACATCACGAGAGCGATATAATTTATCGTTTTAGCAATAATTAACACCCACAGAATTTTAAAACACCGCCACATTTTGAAAAGCAAGAAACCATAAAGATTCTCATTTATTTTTTTTTAAGTTTTTTAACAGATTTTCTAAGGATTCCATCGCAATAACGGTTAATTTAAAAACAAATGAAAATTAGAAATTTTCTAATAAAAATTTTTTGATAGAGGCCGAAATAATAACCTAATAATTATGCTTATATTATTTTTAATATAGAGTTAATAATAGTCATTATTTAATTTTTATTGCTGGGGGGGAAACTTAAATATATAAGTTTTTATTTGTTCTATCAAGCAATAACACAGTATCAAAATTCAGGAAATTTGTTGCAATAATTTTTTCTGCTTTTATTTGTTACAATTTAAACGATATTTTGAAATCCTTTACCAAATCAAAGGATAATGGGATTATTATTAGAAATCATTAAAATTAATTCAAAATCACCAAAAAGTAATTTAATATCAGCCAGGACCGGCATTAGTATCTAGTAAGTAAAATTTCTATTAATTTTCGTTTTAAAATAAACAGAATATATTTTTCTTAATTTAAAATAATATCGAACAATTCATTTGAAGTATAGTAGTACACAATTCTCGTGATTTGGATCCATGCCCAGCTTCGGACAAAAACAAATTTTTTTCATACTGTTTTTACGACAGCACCGTATAATGCCAAATAAATATGGTAAGTTAACTTATAATTTTCGAAAAACAAACTAATCATTTTGTCTTTGTCCAAAAGCTATCTTCACAGATAGAATCTTAAAAATGCTACTGTTTATTTTTACATAAAAAAATGTATAAATTGTTACAATGTTACAGTGTTTATTAAAAATGATAACAAATTTAATAGGATATTTATAAATAAACATAGCTTGAAAATAATCTTATCCTTTTTGTAACAAATTAATTAATTGGAATGCGCGAGAACGGGGAACCACACAATGTTTGTTGATCTCTAACTATAACTAGTACTTCCAGGAAATCAATTTTCTCAGTCGCATTTGATATCTCTACGCATAATAAGTTACGATAAATTTAAAAAAATTAACTTTTTTTACACCATAATATAATTTCCTAATTGTTGTATTATTCGAACTTTCATAGGATTACCATTTAATATAATAATGAGAAGGTGAAAATTGATTAAATATTTTAAATATTTATAGGTATTTTGGGAGTATTTGGGTTGTACTTTTTTTTTCCCGAAATATAATAATCAAACTTTTAATTAATTGATTACTAAAGTTTAATTCATAACCAGGGCTCGGAAGTTATAGCACTAAAAAAGTGTACTTTTAGCGCTTTAATATGCACTTAAAAATACCAAAATTAGCGCTATAAATAGCACTAACAAAATTAAAATATGCAAAATAAAATTGTCAACCAACAAAATTTCAAAAAATTTTAATAAAAATTTTGTTTATTTTTAACCCTACAGAGTACACGTGAAAAAATCTCACCAGTTAATATGTGAGGCTTGTCAGGCCCATACTTTAACAGGCCTTCTTTTCATAGTTTGAGAATTTTTCAAAAATTTTTTATATAGAAATCGATAATTGACATTTATAAACATAAAATATTTATTAATATTTGTGATAAAGTAACTACAAATTAATACAAATGGCATTATTACGTAACATGCGCATGTAAGTGCACAAAAATGAAACAGCGTATGCCTGTCAAGCCTCACGTATGTTCTGTAGGGTTAAATGAATTTTAGATTTTTCTCAATTTAATAAATTTTATAGAATACATTGTATTATATAAAATAATATGATGGTAAGGATTTTATGAACTACTACACGTAGGTACTTGGTCCGGCTTTGGAACATTTCCGATTCTACCGATTCGAATCCGATTATACGATACGTCTGATATAATTTTAAAAATTCTTGGAATATGTACATACCTATTATTTGAAAATCATAATACGTGTTAAAATAGTATTACATGTTTGTTTTCGTTGGCCTATTCGTATGCGGCCAAAGAAAATTAGCAAATTAAACATTCTGCTTATTTTTTCAATTAATATGTAAAAATATGCCTGTAAATAGCACGTAAAACGCAAAAATAGCAAAATAGCATTAAAAACCTTAAATATGCAAAAATTAGCATTATAAAATTTCGTATACGGCATCAGGGAAGTGTGAAACAAATTTGTGTCTTACTTCGAATATTCTAGGACTCTCCAGAAAAAATATGCATTTGCTAGAACTTCCGAGCCCTGTTCATAACTTTATGGTAAATTGCTGTTAGAAGCATAGTCACATGATTTGCAGATTCATTACCTGCTTGATACGACTTTTTTGTTACAGTTGTAAATTTTTGATAAAAAAGAGTTTTTGATTGATTGAATTAAATCTAAGTAAGTTAATTATTTGTTCTTTTATATAAATTTTGCATTTTAATTCTTAACAAAATTCTTTACTTTTTCAAATTTGATTTCTTTTAATAGTTATTTTTTAATTTAAATATGTTTTATTTTTAATAAATAGCGAATTAAGGAATAATATTAAAAGTTTTATTTTGAGCTTTCGGTCTTGCATTAAGACATTTTTATTTGTAATTTTCTGACGAAGGTCTTAATGCAAGACCGAAAGCTCAAAATAAAACTTTTAATATTATTCCTTAATTCGCTATTTATTAAAAATAAAACATATTTTATTTCACGAATTAATAAACCAATTTTAAATATTTTTTAATTTATTTTATTTAATAATTTAACTTTAATTAACTTAGATTTAATTTAACAGACCAGCAGTCTGGCGTAAATCAAACACGGATAGCGGGAAACCACCCCATTAACATTTCCCTAGTAAAGTCTTCTTGGCTTCGCTAGGAGGATCGCTAACATCCGAAATCGGATAGGCACCTGAAGAAGAATAATTTAACAATTTTCAATTAAAAAATCGCCATGAAATCAAAATAATCATAAATTTAAGCCATATAAGGGCTCAAAATTTTTACGTTATTTTTCCTGTCTTTACTATAATGTTTTTAGTAAGTCAATGAAGTTTCACAATATTTCAACAAAATTTAATTTTTATCAAAAATTTCAATTAAGAAATTGCCCTGAAATCAAAATAACCATAAATCTAAGCTATGGTCTCAAAATTTCTACGTTATTTTTCCTGTCTTTACTATAATGTCTTTAGTAAGTCTATGAAGTTT
This sequence comes from Rhagonycha lutea, assembly GCA_958510855.1. Classification (NCBI taxonomy): domain Eukaryota; kingdom Metazoa; phylum Arthropoda; class Insecta; order Coleoptera; family Cantharidae; genus Rhagonycha; species Rhagonycha lutea. The sequence goes on from OY294037.1 coordinate 12,349,462, forward strand.
CAGAATATTTGAACAAAATTTAATTTTAATCAAAATTTTCAATTAAAAATTCGCCCTAAAATCAAAATAACCATAAATCTAAGCTATTTAAGGGCTCAAAATTTCTACGTTATTTTTCCTGTCTTTACTATAATGTCTTTGGTATGTCAATGAAGTTTCTGATGTACCAATAAAATAGGTAAAAAGAATACAGCTAATAATGCAATACGGATCCATCTGAATCTATTTAATATAATTATCAATTCTAAGGATAAGAAAAATGATAAGAATTAATAAAATACCAAGAAAATATAACCAAATACTGAAGAAATTCATCGCAAAATATGCAAAAATTGTATTAAGACTTCTTAATATCTTCAGATATTTTTTTAAATGCATTTTAAAAGAAAACGTTAAATTTAAAAGTACAAATTAAAAATATTCTGATTAGGACATTTATTTGCCCTGTATGACGACAGGGATTGACCAAAAATATTAATGGGTAGGGACATGTCTCAAGGAAGATGGAATATAATTAAATACATTTTATTAGTAACGCAATGTGGATCCATTTATTTCCTGCCCCTTGTGCACTATTTATAGAGCCAGTAGAGCCTTTAAATATGTGCCAACTCTAAAATGTTAAAGTATGCACAGGCAAGATTTTTCCGTCCAATAAGTTTAATGTCATTTCTCATATAAGGGACAATGTTTTGACAGAAATGCCACTGAACCAGCACCAGTATGCTTACAAATTAGGAGAATCATGTGAATTAATTAATCATGAGTTAACCCGAAGGATTGAAAGGGCTTTCGAGGGTTAAGGAATTGCCCTCGAAGCGTTTCTTGACGTGGGTAGGGGGGGGGGGCGGTGACAACACGTCATGTAGCTCAATATAAAGCTCTTTTGAAAGAAGTGGAGTGAGTCCATTCGTTATAGGGTGGATTGGCGTTACTCTGAGAAGTAGAGGAATAAATACGGCACTGGGCCCGACTACCATGGAGGTCATGGCTGCGTGAGGATGTTCGCAGGCCGAGATTCTGTCTCCTCTCCCGTGGTGCCTGGTTGTGGGCCAGTTTCCTGGTGGAGTTGGGACAAAGCCGAATATATGCGTAAAGACATGCAGATGATATCGTAATCCTTATCGGCGGGAAATTTGGGGAGGTTGTATCTTAATCTTCCCTAATGCAGCGAGGCCTAAGAACCGTCGATCAGTGGTGTACTAAGGAGGGATTGTTGGTTAACACCGATAAGACCGCTGTGGTAGCCTTTATAGGTCAGTCATATTGGGGACATAAAAAGTGAAAAGTTAGACAAAAATTGCAAAAGTTTTTATATTTTGGGACAACATTGTAACAGCTCAAAAAATTATTAATCCGATTTTTGCACCCTTTTTTGGTCCCCGGAACATTGTTAAATTGTTAAAAGAAGAGTGTAAATTTGCAATAACTGTAAGAAAAAAAATTCCGAAATATTTATATGTAAATCTTGGAGAACATTTTAATAATTATTAGACATCTTCTATAAATTTTGCACCCTGCTACGATGACCGGAACACTGCAAATAGTTGTGATTATTACTTGCATACAGGGTTGTATTAAGGAATGATTTGCATGACTTTTGCAATTTTTTTCGATAGGAAACACCAAAAAAAAATTAATAAGCTACTGTTTGCAATGTTCCGCTTATTGTAGCAGGGTGCAAACTTTATTGAAGATGTGTTTTAATTATTAAAATGTTCTCCAAGGTTTGCATAAATTTTGGAATTTTGGTTTTTTAATTTAACAATGTTCCGGGAGGCAGAAAAGGGTGCAAATTCGGATTTATTATTTTTTTTACTTCCTTCAATGTTGTCTCAAAATTTGAAAACTTTTGCAATTTTTCATACCTTTTTTGCTACAATGACTGGCCTATTATAAAAAACAAGAATCTATATGATATGAAAGTGCCCAGCTTATGGGGTAAAAAACTACAGCTGGTAGGGAAGGTCAAATACCCGGGTCTAACGTTATAGATAACAATTTTGAAAATGAAAAAAAGTATCTGTGCAACTCTTAATTAAACTAAACTTCTTACAAAAATACACAAACATACATGTAATTATTTTATTTACATTTGTCATATTTTAATACAGCAAAAATTACAACAATTAAAGAAAATATCGTATAAATACATCGCCGAAAACAGCTTTCCGATTAAATTTTGCGATAACTTTCCATCATCTCCATCAGATGTTAGATCAAAATACGGTTGTTTTTCTCTTTCCTTATTGGTATTTGTTTTTCACCACTTCCATGATGACTACCTTACACCAATTCAAGATTAGTTGTAGATCTAGAAGTACTGAAATATGGCTCCAGCTTTTTTGCGGAAGGACAAGTACATTTTATAAGAATAGGAAACATTTTGAAAATCAAGAAAACAATTACTAAAATTGCCATAAAAGTTATAAAGATCGTTTGAATTTGAAGTAGCTTATAAAATGATGGTTCTTGTTTGACAAAGCTAATAATTCCATTTACAGATTGTGAAAATTGTTCTAAATTACTGTTTAACAAATCGACAGTGGTTTTGTTCAAGGTATTAATTAAGTTTGAAAAATTAGAAAGATAATTATCAAATCCTTCGAAATTAATTTGGTTCGATTTAGGCAATTCGGTAATTAAACTAGATTGATTCAAATTGGCCAAGTTTAAATTAAGCAAATTCAGTATGTTTGTAAGGTTCTGGAAACTTTCATCATATTTGTTTGGAAAACTTATCGAAATGTTTTTATTGAAAAATTTGTAAAACGAACTGTTTTTGAAATCCTTATTAAAGTAATTGTTTGCTTGAGATGATTCAGTGTGGTTTTTATAATTTTCAAAATAGTGGTAAAAACTGGAATTGCGAAATCCGAATTCGAAAAATTTTGTTAGAGCATTTAGTTCGATTTTGTCAATTTTTTTATCTGAATCTTCTATCACGTCAGCACATGCATGGCCTAGATGGTTTTTAATGTTAGAATGTGGTCCTTCCATTACCTGCACATTTCTTCCGCTACCAGTAAGTACCATAGTAAAATTCAATAATGATTCGCAGTTCCATGGATTATTGTTAATTATAACCATTTCAAGATTTTTGCAGTGATTTAATATGTCGTATGGATTTAGAGTTCTAAGTTGGTTATTCGCAATATTTAGGAACTTCAGATTTTTAAAACTATGTAAGGTTTTGTAATCAAAGTTCGTAAAGGAATTATTTGATACATCAAGTTCCAACAGATTAGATAATCCTGTAAATATACCAAATTCAGAATATTTTAAGTGATTGCCCGATAAACTTAGAACTTTCAAATTTTTAAGATTTTTGAAAAGACCGATTGGAAGATCATTTAATTGGTTGCCTCGTAACAACAAATTAGTAAGACTCGATGTATTATCGAAAGTGTTAGCATCTAAACTTTTTATCAAGTTATGATCAATATCCAATGTTTCAATTTTGCTATTATTAGAAAAGGAAACATTAAAATTTTGTAAAACATTGCCGCTCAAATTTAAATATCTTATATTTTCCGGTGCGTAATCAAATTTCGATAAGAGATTATTACTTAAATCTAAATAATTTACATTGAACAAATTTTTAAAATTGACTAAAGTATCCAGATTATTGTTGTTTAGAATTAGCTTGTCAAAATTTAATGTTAGTTGTTCAAAATTTAAAGATTTCATTCTGTTAGATGATAAATCTAACTGCAAATTCTGTTTAACTTGAGAAAATAAGTTTAAAATTTTTGTGAACTCAATGGTCGATATAAAATTGTGTGATAAATTTAAAACCCGTAAAGACTGCAGATTATGATCAAACATGTCTGCAGAAATATTTGGAATTACATTGTGACTTATATCAAGTACTTCCAAATGAGTTAATCCATGAAACGATTTCTTTTCAATTGTATTAATTCCATTATGCGAGATATCTAAAGTGATAAGATTAACTAATGAATTGAAAGTTCCTTTCCCAATTTCAGTAACTTCGTTGTTTTGCAAATAAAGTTCTTTTAAATTTGTAAGGCCGTTGAATGCATTCATATCAATTTCGGTAACATAACTACCATTGATAAAAAGTTGTTGCAAAGACGAATATCTTTCAAAAAATCTGGATGGGATTGTTGTTATGAAGCTGTCTTTAAAGATGATAACCTTTGGATATTGGGATGTAATTTTCAGAGTGTCATGATTTTCTAACCGCCAAGCAGTACATGTAGAAATGTTTCCTTGCACAAATATTGGTTTGTTAATACATGAATAGCCATAGTACATCATACAGTTGTTCACTTCTTCTCTTGTGGGCAGTCGTTCATAATCATCACTAACACAGTTAATTATTGTAGCAGTATTTAGTGGAACATTTAATGAAACTATTGAGACTATACATAATAACTTCCAAAATAATATCTAAAATAATAAAATATATAAATATTTGTAAATAAATATAGCACCGCATCGGATCAGCGTTAAAAATTGGATTCTGTTTGAATGCTCACGACTACAGAAGAAGTATTTGAATTTTTCTTCTTTTGAACAAAAGTTTGAAAATCAACAACATAATATCAAGAATAACATAACAAAACTTTGAATTTAACATTCAAATTTACGATTATGCATTGAAAGTTCAATAAACAGTTTAATAATTAAAAGAAGACTTTTTTGAAACTTATTGGATGGCCCACCTTACAACCGAATATAAGAGATTATCATGTAAATTAATATTTTTTCAATTCCTGCTTTCCATTGTAATGAATAAGAATAAAAATGGTATTAATGGAAACAGATTTTCATTCCGCGTCTGAGGTTGCTCAAAACTTGATAATCTGAGCAAAAATTTTCAAGAATCCAGAATATGAAATTAAGTTAAATTAATGAATTATTAAAAAAGGTGGTTTACCTTTTAGAAAAATTAAATTAAAAAAATTATATAAAATTAAAATATAATATAATATATTTTTGAGTTATTAACTTGTGAAAATTATAAAATAAATTACTTGAAATGCATATCAGTTGTCGATAAAGAAATCAATTAAAAATCAAAGACAGCGAAACAATTGTTACAGTTTATATACGAGTAGGTACATTAATTAATTGATTTCTTTACCGATAACTTTTATGCATTTAAATTAATTTATTGTGTAGAAAAATTATTGCTCGTGGTAGATTTGGAAAACTGTAATAAAAATTCGAATTGGAACATAAATTAAAATATAATAAGGTAGATAAGAAATTGAAATGAAAATTTTAGAAGAAAATGAAAAATTAAAAAAATTAATCAAAATTACAGTCCAAAGTTTACTGTACAAAATAAAAAATTAAAACCGCTTTAAAAATATTGACATAAATAACAATATCAAAAATAATAACTTACCATTGTTGCGAAATATTTTTTCGGTACTATAAATTTAATGTGGTACTAGCAACTTGGAATTGGCACACGAGGTAGAATGAAAATTTATCTTTTGGATCTTGGTTAAATTAAAGAATTATAAGAATTTAACAACATAATGGAATACATTTTAATCAATCATAACAACCATTATCACTAGAGGGCGGATTTATATACGATAACAGACCGGTCTTAAGGAGTAAAACTCATAAACAATTGGTTAAGAAAAATTTCTTACCAACAAAAAATGTTTATTAGCGCTAATAAACGTTTTCTATTGGTTAGTTATGTGAGGGTTTAAGCACTGTTACCTTTAGACCAATCTGTTATCGCTTATAAATCCGCTCTCTAATAATTATCAGATTATCACATTATCACAAACCAGTGTTACCACCTGAAATGGTAGTATTTAAAATTTAAAGTATCTATGAAAAAGCGTAAAAGCAATGTAATTTATAGGCTAAGGTACATTCTTCGTTTGTGCCCAAATAGTTTTCGAGAAATTTCAAAATTTAGCTGGAAGGAGGCTGGAGACATTCCTTTTTTGAAATTTCGAAGTTCGTATTCAAAATAGTCTAGATCGTTTGTATTTCATTTGCTCTTGTTTGTCCAAATATTATTTTCGTTTGTACCCAAATAGTTTCTGAGATTTTCAAGAAAATCTTGAAGGACATTGATGCGCATAATTCGATTAACGAGATTCTGGGGAACACCTACATCTACATGATGTAGTTCAAAATAGTCGCAATCATTTGTAATTTGTTTGTGTCTGTTTATGCTAGTTTTATTTTCGTTCGTATCCAAATAGTTTTTGAGGTTTTCAAGAAAAACATAAAGGACATTGACGCTCATGATTCGATTAAAGAAATTTTGGAGAACACTAAGGGCCAGTTGTATAAAAGAGGGTTAACTCGGGGATCAGCTGATCCTGGTTCAAGAGCTGACCCAGGATCGCCGCAAGGTAGATAGATTACTAATAAACCTATCAAGTAAATCTATCTACCTTGCATTAACTCGTTAAATTTACTTGATAGGTTTATTTGTAATCTATCTACCTTGCGACGATCCTGGATCAGCTCTTGAGCTGGTTCAAGAGCTGACCGAGCTGACCCAGGATCGCCGCAGGGTAGATAGATTACAAATAAACCTATCAAGTAAATTTTTTTTATAAAATAAACCTATCAAGTAAATTTATCTACCTTACGTTGATCCTGGGTCAGCTCTTGAACCAGGATCAGCTGATCCCCGAGTTAACCCTCTTTTATACAACTGGCCCTTAGAGGGTATAAAAGAGGGTTAACTCGGGGATCAGCTGATCCTGGTTCAAGAGCTGATCCAGGATCAACGCAAGGTATATAGATTTACTTGATAGGTTTATTTGTAATCTATCTACCTTGCGTCGATCCGATCCTGATCCGAAGATGATCTTCTTTTATGCAACTGGCCCTTACAGGATGTGGTTCAAAATAGTTTCAATCGTTTGCACTTTGTTTGTGCCTGTTTGTGCAAAAAGTATTTTTGTTTTTACCTAAATAGTTTTCGACATATTTAAAAAATTAAGTGGGGGGGGGGGACATGTTTTTGGTAATTTTAATAATAATATAGAACAACCAATACATCATCATCCTATCTGAATTCTTCAGGTATGTGTTTTCGATATTTGATAATTCACCCTGTATAATATATTTGTTTATTTACGGAAATATCCTTTTTACAACTAGTCAAACATTACAAGATTAAAACAACATTACAAGTCTACATATTTAAATTCTTGAATATTTTCTGACATCTAACAACGATTCTTCATGAGCGATCGGGATTCGAACCTATGATCTATAGCTCCAGTCACTAACCACTACATCAAACTACCTATACAATCTATAATATATTATTATCAAATCAAAAAACTTTACCCTGAATGCGGGCCTAACATGTCTTCAGCCCCCCCCCCGCTAAATTTTGAAATTTCTCGAAAACTATTCGGGTACAATCGATAATAATTTTTGTACAAGCAGGTACAAACGATTTAGACTATTTTGGGTTCAAAATTCGAAATTGGGGGGGGGACATGCATCTCCGATGGCACGCAGTCGAAGTGACGAACATCGGCATCTGAAATAGAAATTTTTTTTCCATAATCAACATGAGTGTTGTCACAGAAGTACACACCGATATTACAAAAATATTGATTTCTTGCAAAAGCAGTTTGGAAAGGAGGTTGAAATTTTTACGAATAAATCGACCTTAAATTTTTTTATAAAAATCGTGATTGTATATCAATCGTAAAAATCGTGTGTACTTCGATGGAAAACCTATCTGAGAAACTGCAGTTAAAATTTCATGTCAATCCAATAAAATATGTTTGAAGTATACTACGTGAAAATTAATTATTGTAAAAACGTAATTTCTAGTCAACTTTTTTATATTCAGTCGGCTATCCAGCACCATATAACTGCCCTTCCAAGTTAATCAAATCTGAATATGTTCAGAACATAATAGGGCCGTAGCTAGACATTGGTCATGGGAGGGGGTTCTAAGAAAAAAAAAGTTCTTCCTATGCCATGGGAGGGGTTTTTGCCCCAAAAGAAATTTTTAGACCCTTTTTTTCATGTCTTGCTCTTCCATGGGGGTGGGGGTTGAACAAAATTTTTAAAGTTTCTCGAATAGTATATTTGGGTAACTTATTAATAATAACTATTTATTATAGTATTTAATAACTTCAAATGTAACTTTACGACAAACTAGAAACCGAGCTGGTTGGCACAAAATAGTAAAAATAAAAACTGAGTTTTTGATATTTCAAAATGACCAATAAAAGCACATTTTTAAGATGGTATATTTGGTGGGCAGCCTATTTTTTTAAGAAGTGAAGGTTTAATGACATACAGCAAAGAAATTGTTAATTAGTTTGTTGGTACCAAAGAGCTAAATTGGATCCAATTCCAAAAAATCCAAAAGGAGAAGCCAAAAGGAAATCATTTAATGACCACTACTTTAATGGCGATTTTGATGTTTTCTTTATGTTATATCTTCATTTATTTACAAGCATCTTCTTACCTTATTTTATGTAACTACATTGGAAATAACTAGAAAGCTTTTGAAAATTAAAATAAATTTTTTACACATTCTTAATATTTTACTTTATTTAATATTTGAAAGATTTTAGAACAGCAGATTTATTACAATATTTTAGTTTGAAACATTTTTTTCTGTAAATTTAACATAAAAAAAAATTCATTAAGTTTTGTCAAGTGGACACATTACAATTTATTGTAATCCACATTCTAAATAGTGAGTAATATGGCTCCAACTCCAATAACATTATAAAGTTTACAATAACTTCTTATTAGTTAGAAATATAAAAAACTTATTATATTTTTTTATTTAATTAGTGTATTATTTTAAACAACTTCGTCATCGTCCTACAGACTGTCCTCATGACCACCTTCCACCAGTGGAAGATCAGTTGTAGATTCAGAGGTACTGAAATTTTCGTTAGAATTTCTAGTGAAAGAACAAGCAAATTTTTTAAGTACGGGTAACATCATGGCAATCAATAAAACAGCTATTAAAATTGTCATGAAAGCTATAAAGCTTCCACGTAAGCTGGCTACTTGCTGTGCGACATCTTGGTTTTTGTCGGAACCGTCTATTAATTTTGAGTACGACATGTTTGAAGTGAGTGCTTCCGAAAATGTTTGGGGATGATTCTGAAAAATTTGGTTCGAACTGCCATTTTCAAATTTGGTTTGAAGCAGCTTGTAAAACGAAGATTCTTGTTCGACAAAATTTGTAATATTGTTCACCGATCGCGAAAATTTTTCTAAATTACCATTTAGCAAGTCGATAGTGCTTTCGTTCAAGGTGTTCAAGTTTGAATTATTGTTAAGAAACTTGTAAGATTTAAATGTTGCATCAAAACTATTAGAAAAATTGAAAAGAACTTGAGCGAATCTTTCGAAATTAATTTGGCTCGAATTCGGCAATCCTGATGAAAGTAAATTGGGTTGATTTAAATTAGATAATTTTAAATTTAACAAATTCAAGGTGTTTGTTAGGTTGAGAAAACTTTCGTCGTATTTGGTTGGGAAATTCATCGAAATGTTTTTATTGAAATATTTGTAAAACGAAGTGTTTTTGAAATCCTTATTGAAGTATTCGTTAAACGTTTCAAAGTTTGCTTGTGACGGTGCGGTGTGGTTTTTATAATTTTCAAAGAAATGGTAAAAACTGGTATTGCGAAATTCTAATTCAAAAAATTTTGTAAGGTCATTGACTTCTTCTTTTATGGAATTATTGTCTATTTGAGTAAATGATTTGTCTGAATTTTCTCTTGTAATGTCATAACAGGCATGGCCTATATGGTTTTTTATGTTGGTATTTGATCCTTCCATTACTTGCACATTGCTTCCGTTTTCAGTAAGTATCATTGTGAAATTCAGCAATGCCTCGCAATACCATGGATTATTGTTAATTATAACCGTTTCTAAATTCTTACAATTATTTATTATATCGTATGGGTTTAAAGTTCTAAGATTATTATTTGCAATATTCAGCACTTTTAAATTTCTAAAACTATGAAAAGTTTTATAATCCAAATTCGTAAAAGAATTATGTGATATATCAAGTTTCAAGAGGTTAGATAATCCTGTAAATATACCAAATTCAAACTTTTTTAGACCATTACCTGATAAACTTAGAACCTCTAAATGTTTAAGATTTTTGAAGAGGCCAATTGGAAGATCAGCAAACTGGTTGTCTTCTAAGCCTAAATTAGTAAGACTTGACATATTATCAAATGTGTTGGCATTGAAGCTTTTTATTAAATTACGACCAATATCCAATGTTTCAACTTGGCTACTGTTAGGAAAGGAAACATTAAATGTTTGTAAAACATTGCCACTCAAATTTAAATATCTTATATTTTCCGGTGCGTAATTAAATTTCGATAAGCGATTGTTACTTAAATCCAGATATTTTATTGTTATTGATTTATTTAAATCGTTTAGCGCATTTAAATTGTTGTTGCTTAAATTTAGTGTATCTAAATTTATGGTTAGTTGTGAGATATTAAAAGATTTTAATTTATTAAATGATAGGTCTATCTGCAAATTCAGTTGTTCATCACGAGAAAATAAGTTTAACATTTTTGCTAACTCCAACTTCGATATGAAATTATGTGATACATTTAAAATCTGTAAGGAGTGCAGATTATGATCAAACATGTCTTCAGAAATATTTAGAATTTCATTGAGACTTATATTTAATACTTCCAACTGAGTTAACCCATGAAATGATTTTTTTTCAATTGTGTTAATTAGATTATTCGAAATGTCGAGAGATTTGAGATGAATTAATGAATTGAATGTTCCTTTTCCAATTTCAGTAATTTCGTTGCTTTGCAAATAAAGTTCTTCTAGATTTGTAAGTCCACTGAAGGCGTTCAAATCAATTTCAGTGACATAACTATCATTGATATAAATTTGTTGCAAAGACGAATATCTCTCAAATAGTCTAGATGGTATTATATTCATTATGCTGTATTCATGATACTTTTTGGCTTTAATGTTACCAAAACTAGTGTGTCATTGCTTTCTAACGGTATCGCAGTACACATAATATGGTCTGGATAATCAGATTTTCGATAATCGCATTCGCTGGGGTGGTAACCATATCTATTTTCACATTCCCTTATTTCTGCGTGTGTTGGTGGTCGCAAATATGCGGCGTCATTAAAACAGTTAATATGAGCAGTACTTGACAGCATATTTAATGAAACTATCGAGAATATCCAAAATAACTTCCAAAATAGCATCTAAAAATAAATAATGTTCACATTGTAATACGAGAATTTTGAAATAAATAGGTACTATGTATAGGGTGTTTTTTTTAGCTGCATGAGAACTTTCAATAGGGATAACAATTGAATCAAGATTGCTATGGAAACAGTTTTTTGACATTTGTGTTTAGCAAGGTTTGGCATTTGATAATGCATAGATTGACCATTGAACAACGCTACCAAATTATAGAAATATATTTTAAAAATCAAAGCTCTGTTCGCCAAACATATAGAGCCCTTCGCCCATTTTATGTTAGACATTTTCGACCTTCTGAGCAAGCTATTCGTGAGGTGCATGTCGCTGCCCCCCCCCAAATCGAATTTTGGGGTGAATTTGGTGTCATTCGTTAGAGCTTCGTTAGAGCCTAAATGAGCTTCCATTTTTTTCGTTTGAGCCTCAACCGTCGCGAAGATATTCGCGAAAAAGTTTGGGGGGGGGGGGGGGCTGTAGACACGTTGGCCCCCCCAAGTCGAATTTGGGGGTGAAAATGGTGTCAATCGTTAGAGCTTCGTTAGAGCCTAAATGAGCTTCCATTTTTTTCGTTTGAGCCTCAACCGTCGCGGAGTTATTCGCGAAATAGTTGGGGGGGGGGGCCACAGACACGTTGGCCCCCCCAAGTCGAATTTGGGAGTGAAAATTTAAAAACAAGTCTACTATCCTCCCCCCCCCCAAAAAAAAAGATTTCCCGAATAACTTTGCGATGGTTCAGGCTCAAACCAACAAATGGAAGCTCATTTATGCTCTCTCGAGGCTCTACACTTTGACACTAATTTCACCTCAAAATTCGAGTTGGAGGAGGAGCAATGAGTCTACGCAACTAAAAAAATTAACCCTATACCGGAAAGTAGACATGTTGCCCCCCTCCAAGTCAAATTTTGGGGTGAAATTAGTGTCAAACGTGAGAGAGTAGTTAGAGTCTAACTGAGGTTCCATTTTTTCGTTTGAGCCTCAACCGTCGCGGAGTTATTCGCATAATCGTGGAGGGGAGGGTAGACATGTTTTTCTATTTTCGTTATATTTTTGAAGCTTTTGGTGAAATTGGTGTCAGACGTTAGCCCTCTAACTGGGGTCGTCCATTAATTACTTGTGGTATTTCTTTTTGATTTGGATATTCTCCTTCCCCTTGGTGAGATTTGGTAAAATGTGGTGGAACCACCCTCCCCCTCGCATGAGATTTACCTTATAATTTTTAAATTAATTAATTACTAGTCAATAATTTGATATGTTGGTGTATTTCGCTTCATATAGAGCATTCTTATCGGTGAACTTCAAGCTTTGCCTCCTTCCACAAACGATTAACTTCTTGCTGGTAATTTTTTTTTTCTTGGGGGGGGGGGGGGGTAGACGTGTTTTTGTATTTTCGTTATATTTTTGAAGTTTTTGGTGAAATTAGGGTCAGCCGTTAGAGCGTAAAATTTTTGTTTCGATTACAAAAAGTAATCCTAAACCAATAATGAAAGCTCATTTAGGTTCTAACGTTTGATACCAATTTCTCCCCAAAATTCGACTTAGAGAGGGGGAAACGTGTCTACGTCCTGTAAACAGAATTTAAACATTGAATTGGGAAACAGAATTGAAACATAAAAGTATGAAAACTTTTGTAAAATTAATTTTTCCATTTTTATTTATTATGAAGATTATAATGGCATAGAGGATTAATTTTTTTAATCTAAACAAAAGTTTTAATCTGGTAAAATAAAATTAAATTTGAGGATTATCGGACGCAACTTGCTCGGAGGAATCGAAAATTTGAAATGCCCGTAACTTTTTAGAAAATGAAATTAGAATGTTGGAAATGGAAGTTCATTTAGGCTCTAACGAAGCTCTAACGATTGACACCATTTTCACCCCCAAATTCGACTTGGGGGGGGGGCAACGTGTCTACAGCCCCCCCCCCAAACTTTTTCGCGAATATCTTCGCGACGGTTGAGGCTCAAACGAAAAAAATGGAAGCTCATTTAGGCTCTAACGAAGCTCTAACGAATGACACCAAATTCACCCCAAAATTCGATTTGGGGGGGGGCCAGCGACATGCACCTCTATTCGTGCGGTGGTAGACAAATTTCGTACCACTTCTTCGTTGCGTGATATAAAAACACCAGCAAAACGAAATTATGTGCGTACCGAAGAAGCTATCAGTTCTGTGAGTGAAAGTGTCCAACAGGACCCAAACATTTCAATTCGCCATCGTGCTCAACAACTTGGGCTTTGTCCGTCCACTACATGGAAAATTTTACGGAAAGATCTTCATTTACTACCTTATAAAATCCAGTTGGTTCAAGAACTGAAGCCTGATGATCATCGATTGCGTCGTGAGTTCGCAGATTGGGCTCACAACCAATTGGAAGTGGATCCATTTTTTTACCGTAAAATTTTGTTCAGTGATGTAACACCCTGTACATACAAATATTATAATTAGTTGCAAAAATAAAAAAATGATAATATGTAAAATAAAATTGCAAAGAAAAGCAAAAAGAGAGGACACGAGGCAGAAAGGAAAAAGTGGGCAGAGGAACCGGGTACGCGCTTCGGGAAAGTGAAAGTGTGTCGTGTGTCCAGAAAAATCTAAAATCTGCAAAGCAAAAGGTCAGATAACTTAATATCATGTTTTAAATTGTTAAAATAACTTACACCCAGGTTTTTAATTATTAAAATGTTTATTTGTTATTAATTTAATAAATAGGATTAACTAATATTTGAATTTTATTTAATGGACTGCTATGGTAGACAAGGATAACGTTTCCGAAGGGAAGAAAAATAAATTATAAAAAGTCAATTAAAGAGGGGTAAGGAAGGCATAAGATCCTTCCAGAATTCCTCACAGAGAACCCAAAGGGTTACAATGGTGGCAGCGCAAACTAATGTTACCATAGCGGTTCCAGAATTTAAATTTCAAAATTTGTTTTTTAAATTAAATTAATTTTTATATAGGTAATTAATAATAATTCCAACAAGTAGGAAATAATGGTGATGGTTCAATTTAAATTTTAAAATTGGGTGCAGTATAGTATTTAATTTTGGTGTACAAATTAATTTTTCCATAGGTAATGATTTTTAAAAAATTTGGTATTTTTACACAAAAATTTTTGTTTATGTTAATATTATTTTCTATGGCATTTATATAATTTGAGGTGTATACATAAATATATAAGTCAATATTATTTTATATGGTATTTCATATCATTTTGCAAAATAAGCGAGGTATTTGAACTTTTAATAATTGAATTAAATCATCAATTTTAAAAATGCCGACAACTACGGGAAGTGAAACTGGTGTTACGCAAACATTACCTTTGCAATCTTTAGCAGGTGTCAGCAATGCACCTAGTAACCCAATTTTATCGATGCCGTATATGACGTTGGGGATGATTGCAACTACGTTAGAATCATTTTCGGGTCAACAAAATGTTAAAGAATACTTTGAAAAATTAGATAATAGGGGTGCTTTAGATTCTTGGACAGATGAAGTTAAATTGAAATTGGTTAAATTTAGATTATCTGGTGAGGCATATAAATTTTATAAAGCAGACGCATCCGTTTATAATGAAAATACTTATTCAGGTTTTAAATATAAATTAATTGAAAAATTTTCAATATCAAAAATTCCAGGTCAGGCTTTATTATCTTTAAGTAAGTGTTACCAAAGGCATGACGAATCTATTGCAAACTATGTCATTAGATTAAAATCTTTGGGCGCACAAATTTTAGAAGAAGACTTAAAAAGTGCACCTTCAATAAATATACCCGGATTAAAACAAAAGAATCTAGATTTAGTATTAAATCAATTTAGATTAGGTATAAAGAAAGATATGTTGAAAAATTTAACACCTTTATTAATGCGTACAGAAAATTTAACCCTGGAACAAGCTGAAAATTTCGCAAAACAACTTGAATTATCGGATATGATAGTAAACACAAGATATCAAAATTCAAATACGGTGTTTACAATACAACAAAGTAAATGTGTACATTGTGGTAGAAATAATCATTACTCTAAAAATTGTTGGTTCATAAATCAAAATAGGCAATATCATCCTAATCATTTTAATCAAACTAATTCAAATTTTAACAGGTTTAATAATCAAAATCATAAAAATTATTCCAACACGAATTTTAATAATCAGAGAACGTCAAATTTTAGAAATAATTTTCGTCAAAATTTTGGAGTTAACAATAATTTTCAAAGGGAAAATTTTTATTTTAACAAAAATTTTAATAATGACAACAAAAGTAAATTTAATTACCAACCAAGGAGATTTGAAGTTCAAAATCAAAATAATACAGATTATAGGAACAATCCAAGCAGGCAATGGAGAGATAATAACACAAACAACAATTCGACAGGAAATAATAATAAATATAATGTTAGGGACGACAATTCCAGAAGGTTAAAAGTGAATCAAGTAGATGCTTTAAACATCGAAGGACTCTCCTTGCAACCTCGAAGGAAGAGTCTAATGTAATTGAAAACAAGAAAGAGTCAACGCCCACCACATTTCTAATCCCACAAGTCACAAAATTCGTAACAATACAATCACCAAGTATTGTATTTTTATATGTAAATGGCATTCAAAAGAAGTTTTTATTGGACAGTGGATCTGCTATTACTATAATTAAAGAAAGCGCATTAGATAACGCACTTATTGAAGATGCTGGTGAAATTTTATTAGCAGGTATAACTGGCAAAGGCTTAAAAGCGATAGGTATGGCTAAAATAAATTTAGGAACTCAACCTATATTAGAAAACTATAAATTTAAGGTAATAATATGTGGAAATGATTTGATGGTAGGGGCTGATGGAATTGTAGGCCGTGATTTATTAGGTAAATTTAATGCTATAATAAATTACCAAAAGAACACTTTAAAAATTTGGGGCCAACAAATTCCGATATTTTTCCAAGATGAAGATAATTTTGTAGACAATTACAATAATAAAGAGGAAAATAAAAATAAATATAACTTCAGTACTAATGAGGAAGAATTCGAAGATAAAGATAATATAAATGAGGATGAAGAATTTTTTGATGCTATAGAAGATAATGATATGAAAGAAAATCAAGTATGGTTTTACCCTATTTCGAAAAAGGATAATAGTAATAGTAAAGAAGAAAAGGAAATAAGTGAAAATTTTATAAAAAATGGAGAAAATAAATCAAAAACAATCCTAGAGAAAAATAAAAGGAAAGTTCATTTTGAAGAAGAGAAGAATTATAATAATGAAGAAATACAAATAGAAGCAATTATCGAAGAATATGGGGAATTATCTAGTAGCGATGAATCAGACGATAATTGGTATGAAAATCGTAAGGAAAAACAACGAATTTATGCTAGGCATAAAATAAAAGATGAAGTTAGTAATCAAAATGGAAAATTTAGTAAAGAAAATATTGAATATGATGATGCAAGTGCTAAACAATGTGAAAGGGTTAAGATGAAATCGGTGTCGGTTGCAAGAAATGATTGCAAGCAAAGAGATCGAGTCTCAGATAATAGTAGTAAAAATTTTGCTCACTCAAGAGAAATTGGTAATTTAAATATTGTTAATAATAATAGTAAGGGTTACAATGGTAAGGGTAATAATGAAACAAAAGTGCAATGTCATAAAAATGTAATAAAATTAACAGAGGATACGATTTTACCTGCATGGACCGAAATAAATTGTTACGCAAATAATAATTATGGTAAAGAAAGTGAAGAGGAATTTATAGAGGTGGTACCCAATAGTACGAATATAAATAATGTATTTACACCTCATATAGTAACAAATAATAATAAAATGATAGTAATTCGCATAATAAATTTAAATAAGCATGAGGTAACTTTAAAAAAGAATCTGGACATTGCATATGCGCAACCAATTTCAAAAATTCTTGAAGAAAATAAAAAGCATAAAACAAAATTTAAAGTAAATCAAATCCAAAATCGTACAATAAAATCAAATTGGATCGAAGAAAATTTTGATTTTTCACATTTAGACAATCATGAAAAAGGCTTACTACATGAATTAATTAGTAGATATGCGGATATTTTTTCTGAAGGAGATGAAAAGTTATCAAGCACAACTGAAATACAACATAAAATTCGAGTGGATAACAATCAGCCAATTTATAAACGTCCATATAGAACTCCACATAAACAAAGAGAAATTTTACGAAAAGAAATAGATAGACTGTTAGAGCAAGATATAATACGACCATCAAATTCGCCATGGTCGGCTCCTGTGGTCCTGATTTCAAAAAAATTAGATAATGGAGAAGATAAAATTAGAATGTGCATTGATTATAGAGGATTAAACGAAGTTACCAAGAAAGATATTTTTCCATTACCAATACTGCAAGATATAGTAGATCATTTAGGAAATTCAACTTTATTTAGTGTTTTTGATGTTACGTCAGCTTTTCATCAAATTTCAATGGATCCAGACAGCATAAAATATACTGGTTTTTCTACAGTTGATGGACATTATGAATTTTTGAAAATGCCATTTGGATTAAGTAATTCGGCAATTACATTTCAAAGATTTATGTCATTTATACTAAGTGGTTTGATAGGAGAGATTTGTTGGGCATATTTAGATGACATTTTAGTGTATAGTTCTAAAGGTATTGAAGATCATATTCGAAAAATTAGTACAGTATTTGATAGACTGAGACAAGCTAACGTAAAATTAAAACCTAGCAAATGCAAATTAATTACGAAGGAATGCAAATATTTGGGCCATATACTTTCTCAGCAAGGTTTTAAACCAGACCCATCTAAATTAGCAGCAGTGAAAAAGTTCCCAATACCTAGAAATGTTAAAAATGTTAGACAATTTTTAGGATTAGTAGGATGGTATAGAAAATTTATACAAAATTTTGCAAAAATAGCAGAACCTTTAACTAAATTAACAAAAAAGGAAGTAAAATTTGAGATTGCGGAAGAGCAACTACAAGCAATAGAAAAACTTAAAACAGCACTTACATCCGATAGTGTTTTATGTTATCCAGATTTTTCAAAACCATTCATTTTAGCAACAGATTCTAGCAACACTGGAATGGGAGCCATTTTGAGTCAAAATCATAATGGGTTTGAAAAACCAATAGCTTTTGCTAGTAAATCATTTAACAAAGCAGAATTGAATTATAGTGTTTCTGAAAAAGAGTGTTTTGCTGTTGTTTTTGGGATAAAGCAATTTAGATGTTATCTATATGGAAGAAGATTCAGCATCTATACAGATCATAAGCCGCTTAAATGGATTTTTTCGATTAAAGACCCTTGTTCAAGATTGGCAAGGTGGGCTTTATTGCTAAGTGAATACGACTTTGAAATTTTATATCGTCCAGGGGTTAAACATGGTAATGTTGATGCATTAAGCAGAGTTTATGAAGATAATAAGGAAGAGATGAATAAAAGAAATACTAATAGTAAATTATCATTTCAAGAATTTTTAAAATTAATAAATAAAAATGTAATCAATAGTAGTAATGTTTTTGTAAAAGAAGGTAACTTATTCCATTGTCCTGAGTACTATTCATTGGCACATTGTGTATCACAAGATTTCAATATGAGCAAAGGAATTGCTGCACAATTCAAAAAGATTTATGGTTCATTAGACATTTTATTAAGACAAAATAAAAAAATAACCGAAGTGGCATTATTGCAATTACCAGAACGCAATATTTATTATTTAATAACCAAAGCAAAATACATGGACAAACCAACTTACGAAAATGTATGGATAGCGTTACATAATCTTAAAATTAGTATGATAGAAAATCAAGAAACATTTTTGGCATTACCAAAAATAGCTTGCGGCTTAGATAAGTTAAATTGGTCTATAGTTTTTGAAATGATCAAATACGTTTTTCACAACACGCAAATAACAGTATTTATTTACCTTTACAATCATGTGAATATTGAGATAGGAGCATTACAGCAAACAGTAAATGAAACAACACCAATCTGGGATCGTGAAGTAATAAAAAAAGAACAAAGGGTTACAATGGTAACCAAGCAACAAACCAAGGAACAAAAACAAGATTCATTTTGTAAAACAATTATTAGCCAATTACAAGATGGAAAAGAAGATTTTGGATTTTTTCTTGATAATGAAGAAATTCTCTATAAATCAGATGGCAATCAGGAAGCATTAGTAATTCCAAAAGCTTTTGTAAAGAAAGTTTTACACGATTTTCATGATCTTCCGTTTATAGGACATCAAGGACAAGAAAAAACATTCACCTTAATAAAATCACGATGTTTTTGGCCTAATATGAAACAAGATGTAATAAAATATGTAGAAAGATGTCACTCGTGCAATCAAAGAAAAACTTCACCCCATTTTAAAAAGGTACCTATACAAAATTTTCCAGAAATTACTACACCTTTTGAACGTTGTTCAATGGATATAACTGGTCCGTTTGTAACATCTTATAAAGGAAATAAGTATTTATTAACATTCATTGATCATTTTTCAAAATACATTGAACTTATTCCAATTCAAGATCAGAAGGCAGAAACAGTAGCTCAAGCATTTTTTACAAACATTATAGCTAGGCATGGAACACCACAGAAATTAATCACAGATCAAGGAACAAATTTTGTATCAAAACTTTTTAAAGAACTTTGCAGGAAGCTCAATATCGAAAAACTGCAAAGCTCAGCATATCATCCAATCAGTAATGGTTCAATAGAGAGAATTCATAGAGTTTTAAAAGATTTCCTTAGTCATTATGTAAACAAAACTCAGTTAAATTGGGACGAATGGATTCCATACATGCAAATGTCCCATAATATGACAATACATGGTTCAACGAAATACAGTCCATACTTTTTACTACATGGTAGGGACCCTATTTTTCCTTTAGATCAAGTGATTAAGCCTACATCAATTAAATATGATACTGACGAAAATTATGTGTCAGAAATGATGCAAAGATTAAATGTAGCGTTTGCCAAAGCAGCAGAAAATATGAAAATAAACGCAGAGAAAAGAGCCATACAATATAATAAAACAGCGAAAGAGAGATCTTTTAAATTAGGAGATTTAGTGTATCTTCATGATCCAAGTACAAAAATTGGGATTTCCAAGAAATTAACAAAATCATGGTTGGGACCATTTAGGATAACAGAAATTAAAGGTCCTGTTACTTATAAAATAAAAGAATTACATAAAAATAAGGAACTTATTGTACACACAAACAGATTAAAATTGTTAAAAGAAGATATAAACCAAGAAGAAACCAGTGAAGAAACAGATGATGAAGCAAACAATCCCTTAAACAATTGGAGCGTAGAACCAGAAGAAGAAGAAGAGGTAAATCCAAGTAACACTACTTTATCCATAGCACATGGTTTAGATCAACAAAGAATAGAATTGGAAAGTGAACAACAACAAGAAGCAAAAGGTAGAAATTGGAGATTACATATAAATAAACAAACGAGAAAAATGGTACAAGAAAATGCTGATCAGTTAGGGGATGTAAGCACATATGGTTCAATTAATAAAGATGGAGTAAGAAGATCTGCACGTAGAAATTAAATTTCACTAAAATTCACTGAATTAAATTTATTGTATATTTAGATATTTTAATTTATAAGGTAATTGGTGTATGTAAATAATTATTGTATTATTTGATTTTTTAGTTTAAGTGGTTTTAATGATTGTAATCATAATTAATTCAATTTACTATTTTTGTGTTTATATAAATATATTTTTGATTTTTTAGTTTATGTGGTTATAATATTATTGTAATCATAATTATGTCAATTTATTATTTTTGTGTTTATATATTTTATATTATGTTCAATGTAGCTTAAAAATATGGATATATTATAGGTAAAAATAAAGTTAATTTTAGGGAAATAGAATCTCGACTGCTCGTACCGTTAGTGTTAATATTCGTGAGTGCGCTAAAAAAAAAAAAAAAAAAAAAAAAAAATGTGTCGGTGCTTATCGCGTTTGACTGTAAAATTATGAACAATAACATATCAGCAGTGTCAATTCATGAGGTAGCGGCCTGCCCAGATAGGCCAGTCATTATAGTAAAAAAAGGTATGAAAAAGTGCCACAGTTTTTAAATTTTGGGGAAACATTGGAGAAGGTAAAAAAATACTAAATCCGAATTTGCACCCCTTTCACCCCCCCGGAACATTGTTAAATTAAAAAAAATCAGCAATAAATTATACTTCAACGAAATGAATTTAAAGAGCAAAAAGTAGTGGTCTAATTGAAGTAACAAGGATAATACAACATTGTGGAATGCATAGTCATACATCAGCAGTAGCAGGAGGTGTATCTACATTCATAAAATTCATTGGAAGACAGGATATCAAAATGTTCACCGTTAACGTACAATAAATATTTTCAATCAAGTTATTGAAAGAATAACTCCCAATGGAACAACGAATGCCGAATTGACAATACTAGGAAGCTTACGAGATGATGGAAGCTGTAAAAGAACTTCTTATAGTGAAAATGGTCACTCTTGGTCAAAAGTAATCGTAGTGGCAGCAATAAAAATTCATATTAGAGATTAATTGGCAACGGTAAAATTTATCGAAAATGAGATAAGCTTAACTGATGGAATAACTTGCAATTATAACTAATGTCAAACAACCAAATGAGCAAATTATGGTAATAGAACAAGGAGAGAAGATATTTGCTTTGTCGCTGATAAAAATAATAACATTATGTGGGGGTCGACATTTGGCAATCGGAATATCCAAGAATAGTGGTACTGTTAAATTATACTGCAACTTATCTAATAGGCAGTACGAAACAAATTCCACAAAATACAGAGCAAACTATATGGAATACTCTCGCAGTTTGGATAGTGCATAATCAACAAAATAAAACCAAGTCAAATGACATAGAAGAACAAAGAGATATTGTAAGCCATGAAACAATCACTTCACCACCAAGTCAAAGTATAACACAATCGGCATCACCGACATCCTATCCAGTGTTGGACAATTGGACAAATTCGCTCACTACCCCGGCGTAAGTGGTAGAGCCAATCGCGTGTGTATAGACAAACATTTATTACAAGTGAACATTAGACAAGATAAAAAAAAAAAAAAAAAAAAATGTGTATGGCCTTTCAGTGCTTTAATGTTAACGGAGGCGAGCAGAGATCTTAAAACTTTCATTACTATTTTGATTTAATTATCATTATTATTATATTGTATTATTAAATTTGATTGTTTTTATTTTGAAATTATTAGATGAATTATAATAATTATAATTATTGTTTTATATATTAATGTTTTATAATAATTAATAATTGGATGTATAATTTGGGTAGTATTATTGTTTATTGTTACTAGGGAATTAAGGAAATACTGTAAAACTTATTATATATTGTATGTACAGCCAACTAAGTCATCAAAGTTTTTAAATTCTGTGTTTTTTTTTTTTTTTTTTTTTTTTCAAATTGGACCTGTGTTTAAAGGAAGGACAAGTCCAAAAGAACTAGTCCTTCTTTTAAAAAACGGGGGAGTATTGTAACACCCTGTACATACAAATATTATAATTAGTTGCAAAAATAAAAAAATGATAATATGTAAAATAAAATTGCAAAGAAAAGCAAAAAGAGAGGACACGAGGCAGAAAGGAAAAAGTGGGCAGAGGAACCGGGTACGCGCTTCGGGAAAGTGAAAGTGTGTCGTGTGTCCAGAAAAATCTAAAATCTGCAAAGCAAAAGGTCAGATAACTTAATATCATGTTTTAAATTGTTAAAATAACTTACACCCAGGTTTTTAATTATTAAAATGTTTATTTGTTATTAATTTAATAAATAGGATTAACTAATATTTGAATTTTATTTAATGGACTGCTATGGTAGACAAGGATAACGTTTCCGAAGGGAAGAAAAATAAATTATAAAAAGTCAATTAAAGAGGGGTAAGGAAGGCATAAGATCCTTCCAGAATTCCTCACAGAGAACCCAAAGGGTTACAGTGACGAGGCACATTTCTGGTTAAATGGGTATGTGAACAAACAAAATTGCCGTATATGGAGTGAGACCAATCCGGGACATTATCTTGAGACTCCATTGCATCCATTAAAATTGACTGTTTGGTGTGGAATACACGCCAACGGCATCATTGGTTCATATTTCTTTCGAAATGAGGAAGGAGCTACCGTTACGGTGAATGGTGTGAGATATCGACACATGCTCAATACATTTTTGTTTCCAAAACTTCAAGAGCTAAACATTGACAACTTATGGTTCCAACAGGATGGTGCTACGTGCCACACAGCCAACGAAACCATCAATTTATTGAAAGGACAATTTGGTGACAACATTATTTCAAAACGTGGTCCTATCAATAATTGGCCTCCAAGATCGTGTGATTTGACACCTCCAGATTATTTTCTGTGGGGGTATGTTAAATCCATGGTTTATGCTAACAAACCAACAACTCTAGAAGCATTGGAGGCTAATATTCAGCAAGCCATTTATGAAATAAAGCCAGAAATATTGGAAAAAGTGGTCAAAAATTGGACTGAACGGATGCGCTTCGTACCATTAGTCGTGGTGGTCACATGCCGGAAGTCATGTTCAAATCATAAATGCCTTTAACTGTACTTTCATAAAAAAATTATAACCAAAACATTCCGTCAGGTTTTTAATGTTTTATTTCATTTTGAAGTTCTCATGCAGCTAAAAAAGCACCCTATAATATACTAGGTACATAATAATAATGTACATTAGGGTATCCCAATCCCAATACTTCCAGTGATTATTACTACAAACACCTTTAAGATATTGATGACACAGAATACTTTTTAAAATAATTATTTCCAATTCCTTAGGTAGTAGCCCCTTTAATGTTTTCTTTCAGTGAACTTAAAACAACCATACACAGAAACTATTAATCTTTTGGTAGTAATCATTTAGTACTAATAAATTTAAAGAGCCCAATGTATTTTTACAAACTAAATTATAATTCTTTTTTATTTGGAATTAGCGATTTCGAATGCAAGAGAATTTTCAATTTTATTGCATTCGTTTTCTTATGATTCCTATAACTTTTAAATGTGATAATTTAAAAAGAATAAATGCCCCATTCCATCCCCCCCCAGTCTCAAAGATAGTGTATATTCCTGTCAATGATTTTATTAAATCTCAATCTTATCTATTTACATATTATACTATTACTATGTTTTACTATACGAGTATTATATCGACGGTGGTGTAATAAACGGAAATTAATCGGAATTAAATTTCCTTATTCTTTCAAACAAATTTATTCGTTCCCTACGCTCCGCTTCCAGCGCTACGGGCCGTTTTGGGGCACCCAATCAAAAAAATCGTATGCTACATCTTAGATAATATTATAAAGAATATGTGTTATAAATTTTAACAAGATCAGTTATGTAGATCTTGAGATATCGTGTACACCAGTTTCAAAACAACTGTCACAAACTTCCATGGTTCATAATATATATTATTACCTCTAATGGTATTTAAATACTATCATACCATTTACTTATTGTTTCATAAACAGATTGTAAATAATATTTAATTGTAATAAAAAAAAATATATTTAATATATATACATATATATACGGATTTCTACGGCTGGCGCCGCCTCTCCGTTCCCAGCTTCCAACTGTTTCTATCCTGACATAACTCTTCATTTATGTTTCTGGAATTCATCGCCCCATCTATATCGTCCCTCCAGCTTCTCCTAGGCCGTCCTCTCTTTCTCCGTTCCGGCGGGATCCATTCCAATACTTTTCTTGGCCATCTACTTTCTCCCATTCTTTTTGTATGTCCGAACCATATCAGTTGTCGTTTTTCTATTTCATCCGCTATATCAGTTTCCATATTCATGGTTCTTCTTATAGCTTCATTCCTTATTCTTTCCATTCTGGATCTTCTGCAACTTCTTCTCAAGCAGTCCATTTCTGTGGCCAGCAATTTCCGTCTATTGATTGCGCTGACATCCCACACCTCTGCGCCATATATCATCACACTTCGGACTATAGATTTATAAATCCTTTTTTTCGTCTCTTTCTTTATATTTTTTTCCCACAGGACTGAGTTCAATGCCCCTATCGCTTTTCTGCCCTTGTTGATTCTTTCTTTTATTTCGTCATTACTGTTACCTTTTTTTTCGCGGACGACCAGATTGTGATAGCGGAAGATGAGCAAGACCTTAGTTATATGATCAGAAAGCTCCAGGAGGAGTACACGAAGGCCGGACTTACTATGAACCTGATTAAGTGCGAATATCTGATTGTTGGAGGTAATGAATGCAATGACCTGCCACTTGAAACAGGTGCTATAAATATATTTAATAGTTGCTTCAAATTTTTTTTTATTTTTACACCTATTTTTCCGAGCGCCAAGGTATGGTGAAACCCCTTAATAGACGACGAATAATAATAGTTGATTTATACTCACTTATCACTTAAAATTAGGAAATTAATCAATAGTGCATAGTCATTTGTTTTAACCGTTATGTTCTAATTATTTGTAACGAATTTTTGCACTGCGATACGTGGTACTACTTTCTTATTTCATTTCAATATTTCTAAGTACGGCCCATGCATTTTATTTAAATGCAATCTATGAATTCAATGCATTTTGGCGAGCAGATGGTGGATAACTTGAATACCTGAGAATACCTGAACTAGTAGTTCAGCAGTAAATCTCCTGTTTATAACATCTATTCGAGCAAAAGTGATAAGAGAGTCACTTAATGCGCAATCTTCGTCATCTGGATGGTCCAGCGTTGCGTAACATCTGCAACAACATCTCTCTCATAATCCAGGCTGCAGCAGTATTTTCTGTTCGCGGAAGTTGTTCAAGTGTTTTCGGTGTAAAGTTTACAGGTGTGCCAGAGCTTACCTCTTGAAGCCAGCCGTCGTACATCGAGTAGAAGGAGACATTTGCCACCTTATAAGTTGTAAACTTACGAGAACCTTTTATATAAGTAAATTAATTCTTTCTTACTCGTCTGACCTATGTACATTTTTGGCTTTTGTATTTAAATCACTGGTAACCCATGGCGATTG
This sequence comes from Rhagonycha lutea, assembly GCA_958510855.1. Classification (NCBI taxonomy): domain Eukaryota; kingdom Metazoa; phylum Arthropoda; class Insecta; order Coleoptera; family Cantharidae; genus Rhagonycha; species Rhagonycha lutea. The sequence goes on from OY294037.1 coordinate 12,375,713, forward strand.
CTGCTTGTTTAGGGCCTTGTAAATTTAAATTGGGTGCACTTTTTGATTATGACACCGTAATCATTTATTGCTACTGTGGGTTTGTTTACCACAATAATTTACATTGTAATTATTGGAACTGTGATAGCCACTCTCAGGTTCTGTGTGCCAATAATTGAAGCATTTGATTAAACTATTTGCATTTTTTTAGTTCCCCCAAGCTACCGGTCTTCTTTCAGAAATCCACGGCTGGCCTCCGCATTTAATAACGAGCTAGTCTATTAACATCGTGGCCAAACAAACTGGAGAGGTTATCTCCGGATTGTGACGGACTCTGGTCTCTGTTTGGGTTAACCCTCTCATTGGGGGGTTGCAATTCAGAGGGTAGTTTTCGCTTCGAGGTTAATCCTCTTAAATGTTAAGTGATAAATGATTAGTGAAGTGATTGATTGATTTTTGTGATTGAATAATTTTTGAGACGTGCGATTTTTCTGTAGAAACAGAAAAAAATTTGATTCAAATAATGTTGAAAAATCAACATTTTAGTTTAAATATTATAATATTAATCGGTGAGACCATTGGGGCAAAGTTGAGTCAGACGAAGTGATCGAATTTACTTTATTAATTTATAAATAATATTGAATTATAATTGAAGTGCTTATTAAATAAATAATAATTATTAGTCATTGAAATAATTATTTGTTGTTGGATATTCAATGATTTTGATTACATTTTTGTTTTCTTAAATGTATCACCAAAATTATCAGTGGGCATTTTTTGATTTGCGTACCCATATTTCAGTAGGATTATTTTTAAACAAGGAGAAATACATTCCTATTTCTGAATGAAATGAAGAATGAGACGGTCGTTAGCATAGCGATTAAGCGCATAGACTGCTAATACAGAGAACCCGGTTCGACTCCGGGCGAAATAAGAATCATATTATGGCCGTCTCCCCTCGGCAAGCAATGACAAACTACCGGGATGTAATCTGCCATGAGAAACCTTTGTCTTAAGATAAAAGGACCTAGTACGAAACATATAAAGTACATAAAATCGTCCCCAAATTAAAAGGTTCACCAAACCCTCTTTAGGCTAAAAGGACCGAGTAGGAGGATTTTTAAACAAGGAGAAATACATGACTCGACTCTAATAAAGCAAAAGAGGGTTGCTTTAAGGGACGTGCCTATGGGGGGAGCCTCCCCCCAGTAATTTAGGAAATTGGAAAAAAGTTGACAAAATCACTCAAAATTTTGGTCAAATCACACAAAATTTGGTCAAGTTGGCAAATGTCGCTAAACCTATAAGTAGGAAAAATAGACAATTACAAAGAGTTGGCAATTTTGAATTAATTAAGTTGGCAAATTCAATCCCCCCCTCCCCCAAAGTTGGCTGGGCAAGTCCCTGGTTGGTTTTATTAATAAATTATAAGGAATCATTGGAAATTTCCTTACAATTAGAATTTTGTAAGCATCATTGATGTAAGAACTTTATTATTCTGATTAGAAGAATAATTCAAGTTAATTTTGTCGAGCGAACATTAGATACATGCAATGGAATGTGCTAATTGTGTGTTACCGCGAATAGAGCTAATAGCTCTATTCGCGGTAACACTTCAGAATACGTTTTATCCTACTGCGTCTGCGGATTTATACTTTTTATCATCTAATTTGAGCTTTAATGACAATTTTATTATAAATCCGCAGATGCAGTAGGATAAAACTTATCCAGGATTGTTACCGCGAATAGAGGTATTATATAAAAGTTTAAGGTGCGCGTTCGAACTGAAATTAATTCAAGTTTAAAAGAGTTGATTTTAATCAATTAGCATGCTTGGTGAAATACTTACGAATGAAGTTATATTGATTTAATTAAATCATAGGGGTAGATGTAAAGATCAATCTATCTATCGTGTAGCGCTACAACCCTGATGGGTCTTGGCTGACCATTATAATATTAACTTTTAATATTAAATGGCATTCACAGCATTGCATTTTTTACCTACGACGGGGAGCCAGCCCGACGAGAACCCCCAACCTGGAGGACCAGAGAGACGGCCAGAATAAAGTTCTTACTTCACTCGGATTCGAACCGGGTATTTAGTGTTCATAGTCAACTCGCATGACCACTATGTTCCGACCGTCCGTCCGATAAAGATCAATGTTAAGTATTAATTTATTTGATTTTATTTAAGCAGAAATTGATTACACATCGCGGCACAGAATACCAGAAATAAGTAAGCCGATCTTACGTCTTCTGGGGAGTTTTTAATCCCAATCAGTGGCTACCAGGGATCGAGAAGGAAGTTATAAGTAGAAGAATCAGGTAGTTAAAAAAAGAATCCGAGGGTGGCAGCGATAAAAATAAATAATATTTACGATTTTTTGAAACTTGTTAATTCGACGATGCACTCCCAAATATAAGGGCATCTCATAACTCTGTAATTTTTGGACTATAAAAGTAAAGGTAAAGATTCGAGCTTTGGCTATAAATTTCTTGAGGGCCAAATAAGAATTGAAGTAAATATAATTAAAATATAAAAATAATCTTTTTTTTATAAAACCAATAAGTATCCCCGGACGTTACAGTTGAAAGGCAAACAGTCTTAAGCGTCATTACATACAATTTTAGTTATGACGCGGTACATAGTCGGTCAACGCTTATTTATTGTGAAATCCCATTATAGTAAATATGGTGTGTGTTTTGCAAAAAATCATCTTCAGTGACTACAGTGAATGGTATTTGTTACCGTGACATGATTACAAACTTTTTATGATCTGAATTACATGATATGCCTGTGGACGAACTTGCCAAACAGCCGGTATATACTATAATATAAATTAATTTATTTCAACCTCTTATTTGAACACCATTTAGAGTAGCCTAATAAAAACTGAGGTCATCCGATTTCCACCTTGTTTTGTAAAATATTTCTTTAAAGTATGGGAGGGGGGTTGGACCGACTTTAATTAGCAAAAGGTTACACACTAAAAATATGTTTGGTCCCCTCACAGAAACACTTCATCAAATAAATATATTGTTGTGATATTTCAATATTTAAGTAATCTAAATGAATTATTAAGGTGATAAATTGAAAATTCTTTAATTAAATTCAATAATCAGTTAATTTGACTGATAAAAATAGACTTTTGCATCAAATTAATGATAAACCACTGGATGTAACAAATTACACAAAAAACCATACAGATTTAAAATGATTTATGTGAAACAAATATTTTGCAACACTCTGTGAACGTCATTAAACTTTTGAAATGACAACAGTTTCTTGTGAAATAATAATTTAGTGAACAAACAATTATAAACACCATGTTACCTATAAATAAGTGTGATATTAGTGATCAAAAATGTCGATCCCCACCATAGAAGTATCCAAATTTCGAATTTTGAAAAACGAAAAACGGCGAACAAGTAAGAGAGGGGCCAGTTCTTGGGTGGTCTTCAAAGAAGGAAGAACTCCTAAAACTTCTCTTTGATCCGAGGGTCAGAGAAGTGTAATTTCGCGGTTTCACTAAGAAGTGAATAATTTGCGGAAGTCGAGTCATCACGTAATTCCTAATTACGACTTATAATTAGTGAACGGTTGTGTATTTCTGACGAGTTGAGGTATTAGTAAATTGGATACCTACAACAGAAAGTTGATGATTAAAATTGTAAGCACATGTGAAATTTGGAGGTTACTTCCACGTTTAGTGAAAAATTACGATTGATTACGGATAAGTTACTTACCGGAAACGCTGTTTCAAGTAGCAGTTGTTCAATCAACAATTGCTGAGAGGATTGAACAAAAGATTGGCGATTTTATCAAAATTGGATGCACAAGGTTACGGGAGCAACACACTGGAACGGATATGGTTTCCGACTACAGGGTTGGTAATGCAGATGTTGACGATCGACTAAACAGTGGCGCACAAAAACTTAAAAAAAGTTTATCATTTATAAGGTAAATGAAATTTAATTAAAAATTAGTGAACTCAAATAAAACAATGATCTCTGTTGATAATGAGTTTATTAATTAAAATTGTATTTGCTATTTTATAATATAGGGTGTTTTTTTAGCTGCATGAGAACTTTCAATAGGGATAACAATTGAATCAAGATTGCTATGGAAACAGTTTTTTGACATTTGTGTTTAGCAAGGTTTGGCATTTGATAATCCATAGATTGACCATTGAACAACGCTACCAAATTGGGCTCACAACCAATTGGAAGTGGATCCATTTTTTTACCGTAAAATTTTGTTCAATTCAAAAATTTTTACGTTCAGATAATAAATTATGCTTATCACGGATTTACACCCTTTTATTTCGTTTATCGAACGCATCGACTCTGAGGAAGAGAAAAACCCATCTTCGGCGAAAAACTAGTTTCGAGGGCCTTAGTTATAGTTCGTTTGACGAGAAGATCATAACAATATTATTTGGTTTAATAATACAATAGTAGTTATTTAAACAAATATTTTGGTTAACAAAATACTTTTGTTTGAACAAAAGTGATTTATAATATAGTTTGTAGAATACTTCGGATTCTTTAATTTAAAGGAATACTAAATTATTCATATGAAATAATAATAATTAATAGTTTCGATATTATGGCTATTTTTAGATATACAATAAAATTGTCTTCTGACACCTTGAAGGGGTTTTGTTTTTGTCATTGAGGGATCATGTAGAATATTAGATGATGAGTTTAAATTCGAAAGATTTGCAAGTGAGTAAATTAAAAAATAGCAAAATACAAATTAATTTTTATAATATTTACCATCAATAGTTATTTACTGATATCATCAGCAGCGGATATACAACGAATTTGAATTTTATTACTGTTATGACTTATAAATTTGTTTAAAATTTAATTTAATAATTCTAAATAATAGCTTTAATTTAAAAAAAAATATTACTATATTTTCTAAACGAGAAGTAAAAATTTATTGATGACGTTCTGTTAGTAAAATATTAGAAATATTGAAGGAACAATAAATTAAGAATTTTGAAAATAATTTTCTAAAAGTAATGTGAATATTAAGATTAAAAACGGAAAATATGAATTACATATTAGGGGTTTTAATAAAAATTAATTAAGTAATTAATAAGGACATGTTCTTATGCATTCTTCAATCTTATTAGAATCTCATAACATGGACTTAATTAAAGTTTTTAATATTTATAAAGAAAAATTAACAATTAAAACTAGAAAAATTATTTGAAACTAAATTTAAAACAAAATATAAGTGATTTCTTCATTAATAACAACTAATACAATTTTTCTTTAATGAAAATATTGAATGCAAAAGAAGACAACATTTTGGAATTCCTAAAAATATTTTGTTTCTCAGGTATTATCACTCGAAATAGTTAATTTTACCCAATACCCAATGCCAATAAAAAATCAGTGAAGTCTAATAATTATTCTAAAGGCCGTGTGACACTTGTACTAATTTGTTAACAAATTTGTTAGCAAATTTGGTAACAACCCATTGATTGGTTAAATTAAAAATCCCGTTCATTGTTTATTTTTGTTTAACCAATCAATGGGTTGTTACCAAATTTGTTAACAAATTTATTAACAAATTAGTACAAGTGTCACACGGCCTTAACAATTACTTGCAATACATTCTTTTAAGATAAATCAGAAGTAATTGTTAGGGGGTAGTTAAATTTAATTAGGTATAAACAAACATGTAATAAATTTTACAAACCTTGATAGTACTTGATTATAAAAACAACTGTTGACTAATGCGCAACACTTTAGGTTGCTTAGTAATCCTACCAATTTTGATAATTATCATCGGAAGAATATAAATAATATTACAGTGACGGCTCTTGAGTTTTTTCAATGATAGGACTAATCAAATTAAAAGACCAATGTAGATTTACCATATTTTTATTTACTTGCCTATACGAAAATCCATCGTCTTATCTTTACTATAGGAAAATAACTATTAAATAATCTTTATTGTTAAAATCTGGAATGTACTAAATAAATTTATTTAAATAGACATCATTGAGAGAAATTAAGAAGCCTAACTAATAACCTATACTTCTTTTAAAAAGTCTTAGTTGTTTCTATAAGATGCTTCAGATAAAATGTCTGTACGGTATTAGTAATAACGCTAATAAGCATTAAAACAAAATGAATTAAGAAATAATAAACAATTACAAAACTGGAGGATCGAAGCAATGTGTTCCCGTTTCATTGTTCAATGCAGGTTAGGATCTAAAAACGAAAAGTTCTATTCCAGATTTGGGAAACAATCAAGGAGTTTATTGAGGAGGTCTTTCTATATTTTTCTTACATTTTAATATTTTTTGCAAATGGTTTCAAAATAATTTTTACTATGAAAAGAAAAATAATTTTATTTTTATTAAATTTTATTTAATTAACATTGTGTACTTCATATACAAATAATAATAATGATTAGTAATAACAAGTCACACTAACTGAAACTCAGCTGATTCAATACTTGTAATAGTTTGCTTTTCTCGATTAATTACAAATTTTTTTATTAATAAAAAAAGTAACAACGTTATAATGAGTAAAAATAAAGTTAGAATAGACATAAAAACTATAAATAAATTACACAAGCTTTCTATTTGTTGTTCACCTCCTTTATATTCATGCACATCACCTCTTAATTTTGCAAATGAAATATTTGAACTTGTGTGCATTTCGGTTGGAACGGCTTCGTTCAAAGAACCTTGATCAAACTGTGGGTCCGTAGTTTTAGAAAAGGAATTTTGATAGTCCCGGTTAAAATTATCAGTCATTTTCAAGTTTTTCATCAAGTCGGTAAAGTTTTTGTCAAAGTATTCGTAAAAGTTACTTTTCTTAAATCCCTTATCGAAAAAATTGGAAAATTGTGAAACAACCTGATCGAATTTTTCAATATTATTTTCCCTTTGACCAAATCGTGAGTTTATAAAATTTAGAGTTTTGGTAAAATTTCGTAAACTACCTTCATAATAATTGTTAGAAAAATTTCTATTAAAATACTTATAAAATTCGGTATTCATAAAATCCTTATTAAAGTAGTCATTTAAAGATTCCAAGTTTGTGTACGGTTTGTAAACTTCATTTTGAAGTGAACTATGATTTATTGCAGGATTTTCTGTAACCAAAAATTTCTCTGATTCGTAACAAGGATGACCTAAATGATTTCTGATATTCAGACTTTGCCCATCTGGAATTATCACTTGATGCTTTTTGAGTACAAGGGATAAATTTAGTAATGAATCACAAAGCCAGGGATTATTGTTGAGCATTATGACTTTTAATTTTGTGCAATGATCCAAAATGTTATACGGATTTAAAGTAGTCAATTCATTGTTAGCAATATTTAATTTGATCAACTTTTTTAAAATATAAAATGTTTTAGAATCTAAAGACTGAAATGAATTATTTGAAATATCAAGTTCAGTGAGATTCGCTAAACCCGAAAAAGTACCAAATTCAAATTGTTCTAGCTCGTTACCAGACAAATTTAGGGAAGTCAGTAAAGTAACGTTTTTAAAGACGCCAATTGGAAGTTCAGTTAGTTTGTTGTTTGCTAGGTTTAAATATGTCAGTGTAGACATATTAGAAAAAGTGTCGTAACTTAAATCTTTTATCAAATTTTGACTAACGTCTAAAGTTTTGATCTCAATTTTAGCAGATAATATTGAAAAATTTAGATTTCTTAAAATATTCCCGCTTAAATTTAAATATTTTATATTTTCAGGTGCGTAATTAAATTCAGAGATATTATTATTACTTAAATCTAGCTCATGTACAGTTTTTGAATTTTGAAAACCTATTAAGTTTTCCACGTTATTGCTTCTCAAATTTAGTTTATTTATATTGCAGGCTAATTGAGAAAAATTTAACGATTTGATTGCGTTATAAGATAAATTTATTTGAGAAATTATAGAATTTGCAGAACACAAGTTTGAAATAATTTTTAAGTCAATTTCTAAAAGAAAATTATGCGATAAGTCTAAAGCATCCAAAGAATGCAAATCAGAGTCAAAGATGTCCAAAGAAATGTTTTGAATTTTATTGTAGCTCAAGTTTAAATTTTGTAAGTGAATCAATCCATGCAATGCTTTTCCTTCTATAATTTTTATTTGATTGTTTGAGATGTCTAAAATTTGAAGATATTGAAGATTATTGTAGATACCTTTTCCAATATCTGTAAGGTTATTATTTTGTAAGTAAAGATTCTTAAGGTTTTTTAGATCGGAAAAAGCATTTACATCTATTTCGTTGATATAACTGTCATTGATGTAAATTCCTTCTAATGATGAGTAATCTTGAAAAAATCTTGACGGTATCGTTTTAATGAGGCAATTTTTGAAAAAAATGTATTTTAGTTTTGCTTTTGAGAGCTTTATAGTGTCCCCCCTAAAAAATTTTTGATTATCACATACACCGTATGAGTATAAAGGTGGTGGATTCTCGTAGCTGCGATATCCTCTATTATATATTTTCGCAGAAACTTCGTCAGGCATATCATATGTATTGCATTTTACAGGATTAGAAGCCTCTACATTATTTGTATTTGTTAAAACAAATATGAATATTGCCCCAATGATTTTCTGAAACAAGAAAAAAGTAATTAATAAAAAATTACAAAATATATAAGTTAGGAAATTTGTCCTAATCGAATTTCGAATATCAAAAACTCGTTGCGCCCAAAAACGTTGTGGTCTACATTTAAATGGTAAACTATGATGAGCAGCTTCCACAACCGCTTTTGTGCGATTATGACTAATACTATAAGCACCTGATCGTAAATTTTCTAAATATTTTTGAACTTTTGGACAAGTGCACAGAACGTTTTTCAATTATGTGATGGATATATTGAAGAGAATCGAAGATCGTATAAAAGTAAATAATAGTATAGGTATTATGTTTGAAAATAGAGGGTGGAAAATTAATAAAAAAATTCTTTCTATGTCAGCTAGAAAACAAATTTGATGAAATAGTGAAACAGTTAAAAAAACAAATTTTTTTACTATGTTTTCTTGTTTGGTTGTATATTGTCCTTCAATGCATCCAAGGACAATAGTTTGCATGCAAAAATTTATTTTCTCTACGGGTTAGGTTGCTCTGACTCAATATTCACTATCAAAAAGTTTCCTTATCATCAAGGAGCAAATTCATAGAGTTAACTATGCATCGTCCTTGATCAGGTGGTTCAATGCTTTTCAGAGCACAATAAAGTATTTTGGCTGGGGTTCTTATAATTTCATCTGTGTGTATTTTAACTGAAAATATTAATTTAGCACTTTCTGAGCCTCCTCAGTTGACACCACGCTGTGCAAACATCACACTTGATTTATTTTGAAATAACTAATAAATAGTATGTTCTTTATTTTATGTAATTTAACAATTTTATTTAATTTTATATTTTAATATTTAGATCTAAAAGTGCTTACCATGATTTCTTATATTATTTTATTTAGGTAGGTTATTAGGTATAATTCCAGATTAAATGAGACACAATTTGTTACTTTACAAAATGACACTCACGCACATCCCAGTGCCAAAGTATGACTGATACATAAGTGATAAGACATATCACTAAAATTACCGAAAACTGAAATAGTTTAGTTGCTTGGGTTAAATGCAGTAGCGAGCACAGGGGAGGGGAAATCGAAATCGGAAATATTAAAGATTAATTTATTGTTGTTTTTAAAGTGGCTTGAAATATATTAATATAAACGATTTCTTCGAATATGTGTGGTGTGTCATCTCCAGTACCAAGAGATTTTTTTGAAGTCGTTTGGAATTCAACATCTTCAGTAATCGAGGCAGCTAACCATGTGGGAACAGTTAGATGATAGTGTGTAAAAATTGTTAGTATTTGTTATTTAGTTCTTCCTTAAATTGCTATTTCACAATATTTCTCGATCCTGCTCTGAATTATTATTTACCTTATTGCGCATTTTATGCATGTATTGGTTGCTAATGTGGACAGCCTGGAGTAAACGTGACCTCGAAGTCTCCCACCAACTACAACGACCAGCAAACCTATTTCATTTTGCCACAACGATTTTATTGAGTGCTGATAGTTTTGATGTTAGCGAATATATTTTTGGTCTTGTCGCTACTGCTTTTTCGTGCCAAGTTTGTGTATGACTAGTGGTCCAGCTGTCGTGTGACCCATTTGACTCCTGTAAATATCTGGTGAGTCCACGATAAGGGTCGCTAATTTTTAGTGCGCAAGCTTTACGACCATATCCGACTTGTTATGAAACAAATCAACGGGGTCTTACAGATAACATTAAAATGAAGCGTTTAAGATATGGGAGAATGTGCGAAATCGATTAGTTTAGTCAAAAATCGATTTGGCACCATTCTGTTGTCGGTACCATAATATAACCTAAACTACTCGAACTGCATCGCATAGAAAGTGGCAGGGGGGGGGTAAATAGTCGTATTTAAGAAGTTTTAGCAAAAGAATCGAATAAAATTAGTACATTTTTTCACGAATCCCGAATTCGAACTTAGGATAGGGATTTTTACAGGGATTCAGATCTCGAGCTTAGATAAGTGCTCTTTCTTTTAATTCATTTAATAAGAGAACGCTTTCTAAATCCCTGTTCACACTATAATACTTCTCATGTAACTAGTCACGTGACTTTTCATATGAGAAATAATTTGTACGATCTGACTGTAACATTTTCAAAATTATAGAAGTCATGGCTAAATAATAAGCTCGGTCAGTCGTGTGTTCTACTATATTGATCACGATTTTTTAGGTAAAAGCTTGAGTGAAATGGAATCATTGAGTAATCTTTGTTGATTTCTCAAAGCATGTAATGTTGAGGTCTAGGGATGTACATGGGAATGGAGTCTCGGCTGACTCTGTGGAGTGATGTGATCGCTGGTTGAGTTACAGAGTGGAAACTCTGGGTTCAAATTGCAGACTTTAGAGAATTTCTTATCTTGGCTATCCAGTGGACATTCACACGCTGTGGTAAAATCAGAGGTAGCACAAAGGGCCCGATCAAGAGTCTGATTCTGTTAAATATTTTTATTAATGACCTTGTAACGACAATTTTGCCGACTATCATAACGATGTACATGGACAACATTTTCTTGTTGTCTGGAAGAGGCATATGGCATGTAAGAAAGCTATTGATAACCTTAAGATTTTGCTTGAATATTTATTTTGCCAAGAAACTATATCTGACTGCTGAAAAACAATTTTCATGATTTCTTCATGCTGGCGCAGTTTTTTGGGGTGATTTTATACATTTAAACTTGAATGGTTTTGAAATGGCAAGGGTAATGTCAATAAAGTTTCTTAGTATCCATTTGGAGTAATTTCATAAATGGGATGCATGCCTTTGACACACAAGATGCTGAGTAGGGTTTGCTATCAGATTAGAGCTTTTAGAGGGGCCGAGAGCCTGTCTGTAATTAGATCGGTTTATTTTGCAGAAGTTTGGTCTCAATTATTGCATGATTTAATCTATTCGAGCTTTAGCTAAGTTTAAGACATCCTGGATATATGAAAAATATAAATCAAAATAATAAAATTTTTTGATTTGAGAACTGATGTGAGGAAGCAAATCAAGAAGATATAAATTTTGTTTCAATCAGTCGGTTAAAAAACAGGCATCAAATTACAGATTCGCTTCAAAAGTAACTTTGTTACAGCTCATAATAAAACATTTTCTATATTTTTGAATTTTATTATTTTAGATAATTTGATTGTTGGTAATTGAAACAGGAAAATGAGAGATTTGATAATTTTCAATCATATTTTATCCTAATCGTTTATTTCCTGCGATATTATTATACAATGTATTCATTCAGATAAACTTAAAAGTTATTACACACCAAGACAAATTTACTTATAAACCATATAATGCGTGTACAAATTGTTCCAATATAACACAGCTAACAACTGAGGAAAATTAAAGAAAATATTATTTTCAAAAGTTGTAGATTTCAAACCCAATTCAAATTGAAAATTTGGAAATTCATTATGGGGAACATGAACTATTTTATTTAGAATGTGGCTATATTAGGCCCGATCCGCTCCGTTCCGTTAGCCAAAAATGACGGGTAAATTGGAACGGAACGGATCCGGATCCAATGCAGCTACTGAATTAGGATTTTACATGTAACAGTCTATACCTCCCACTTGATGTTGAAGAACTCTGGGAGCACTTGCCAGAACAACGCGTGTCTTTTCAAAATACTTAATAACATCTGTCAAATTCTCACATTTCCAAGGATTATGGTACAAATAAACTTCCTGTAAAATTGGTGTATAGTTCTCCACTAATTTGGTAACGTTGAAAGCTGTTATGTTATTTGAGGTGAACGCTAAAATTTGCAACTGTTGATTATGAAAAAAAACATTTTCTTCCAATTCTTGTACATCGTTTTGTGAAAAATCAAACATCTCTAATGACGCTGTGTTGTTTAACAACCCTCCAGGAATACTTCTTATGTGATTGCTGTTTATAGAAAGAAATTTTAATTTGCTTTGATGTTTCAATAACCTAAAATCAAGTTTAGTCAAAAAATTGTAGGACAAATCGAGTAATTGCAAAGATATTAAATTTTTAAAGGTTCCAATCTCAATGGACGATATGTTGTTGTAATTTAAATAAAGGTGTCTCAGTTGTTTGAGATCTGAAAATGTTGTTTTGTTGATCACTTGAAGTTGATTCGAGTTTATGGATAACCACTCCAATGAAATTAAGCCAGAGAATGTGTTTTCGTGCAGCGTATGGATTTTGTTGTAGCTCAAATCCAAAAATTTTAAGATACTTAAGGAATTCAATGTTCCATTTTCGATTTCAGTTAAATTGTTGTGGTATAGATCTATCATTTCGAGTTCTAAATTGTCGAATGAACCTGGTTCAATTTTATGTACGTTTGCTGCTGTTACATAAAAGGTTTTCAAACTTTTGAATTTTGATATCAAACCTTTCGTTATGATTGGAATGGTGGTGTTGAATGTTAAGTGAATTAAACTTATTCCTCCTATAGGCTCATTGTTACTTATGTTTTCGCATTCTAGGTAATTAGTTTCACTTTCTTTCCCCTCACGGTAATAACAGTATTCCGATGTAACAAATAAAGGTAGCAGGAACATGTAAAAACATGTAAACAGCATTGTGACGTGTTTCTAAAAATAACAGAAAATTATTGCGATAAAATATTAAAATATTAATTAAAATAATATAAAAGCTTACCGATTGCAAAAAGTTAGGTACTAAAATCAACTACGAAAATGGTAAATTTTAGAAATAAAAATTTATTTCATGCCAATGTTTAGCAGTATTGTAAAATACAAAACTATTGTAATTATTAATATGAAAATAATTTGCTATCAAAATATCGATATCGTTCATTTAAAGTTCAAGGTTAAATGTTATATTTATTTATTAATAAATTTGTATTTATTAAAAAAATTGTGCGCAAGTAAAATTAATTTGAAGTAGTATTGCATAACAAATTTTTTTTAAATTTCATATTTAACGGTTTTAGGAAAGGAGGGCACAGTAATAAATAATATTTTCCCTGATAAACCTGTTGGTTGGAAAACGCTAGGATTTCCTTTAGAAATCTTTTTCACTTTTACCTCCCACAATGAAAAATGCAGCAGTTTGCAAAAATTATATTAAGTATTACTTAATTAATACCAATCACTTTAAAAGAGAACTTTGTTACATAGAACCTTGTAATATTGAAACAGCGAAAGCATTATAATTATTATAACATTTGGAAATATATTTAATATTTATTATCTTTTAATCGGCTTCGTTGACTGTGCGTGTCGGATAGAAGGACTTGGAATATTATATTTAATAATTATGCAAAATAAAATTATTAATGCAAAGAAGATTACTTATTAGTTGAGACAAGATAACTTGAGAAGTTATCAACCCCGCTTTTCACATTGAATAATTCTGCGATTCCACAGTAATATAAAAATATATAAAAATGTAAAAAATAAATTCTGATGTATTGCTTTGCATAAATTCAAATAAATTGCTTATTTTAAAAATATTTTGTACTCAAAAATTATGTGAATTTGAAATGTGATATAGGTAGGTAAAAATTTATTTGTAAAAATGTAATAACTTTCAAGATAGATTTAATACTTTAGAAGAATTAACTTGTTATAAGATGTCACGAAATCGCAGGTCGCTGTTAATCCTTTTACTTCATTAGTTAATTAGATTCTTTCAGACAATTATTTTATTTTAAAAATTTCCTAATTAATTAATAAGAAACTGTTTCTTGGAAAATTCTGTTTGTTGAAAATTATAATTTTAAAATTAAAGCAATTTCAAGTAGCCAAGAAAATTGTGTTTTAGATAACTTTAATACACACCATAATAATATTAAATTTACTATGGAAAATGAAGTGAATAAAGAGATACCTTTTTTAGACTTAAAAATAATCAGAAAAGGTGAAAACATCATAACTAATAACTAAACTATATTTATCTGTTTTTTAGTTGGGTACCAATCGAACCACCATATTAACATTAAAAATGCTATGGTTATTGGACTAGTGTCGAGAGTTTCAAATATTGGTCATCATTTTTTTGTTGTTGAAAATAATAACAGAATTGAAACTTTATTAATAGAAAATGGTTATCATAAATGGTTTATCACAGCGGCAGCAAGAATAATGAAATATCAAAAAGAAAAGATAAACCCTAAAGAAACAATAAAAGAAGATCATTTTGAAGTTGTTTTGAAAAGTTATTTTAAGTTTCCTTATTTAAAAGAATTAACTGAAGATATACAAAAAGTTTTAAAACCGTTTTGCACTTTAGCACTTTATAGTCTTCAGAACCATAGAAATTTGTTAACTAAGTTAAAAACAAAAATTGATCAAAACTTCCAATCAGGGTTAGTTTATAAAAGTCCATGCAAAGATTGTGAAGGTTCGTATATGGGTCAAACCAATCAATGGTTAAAGGACAAAATCTATCAACATATTACTATATGAATGATTGCAGGAAGTCAAAAAGAGACATCTGCCAGTGAGCAAAACTTGTATTTTAAGTTTTTATAAGTATTTTGATTTACTTAAAAATTGTCTACATTTGCGATGATGTACACTGAGAAAAAGGTTTGTTAACTATTAAGCAGTAGATTTATTTGAGGTAGTTTATTTAATATAACATTCGGTATAATAATATTAAACGCGATAAGTTTATTATAAATTTTTTAGTAAATTTGTCTGAACATTATGCTTTATTTGATTATTTGGGCACATTGTGTTAATATTAACAAATATTCTTTTGGCAAGCAAATGATTTGTTAACTATGAATAATACTTGTATTGGGTACTAATTATAATCCAGGTATTAGCATTGGTATTAGTAAAGTATATACCTGGGTAGTATACCTGGATCGTATACCTGCACAGGGTGTACTTTGTGTCATTTTACATACACACCTCCATAGGTGTGTGGTTACGATGGTTAGTCTCGCGCAACGTTCAAAGCATTCGTCACGGGTTCGAATCTTGGTCAGATCAGAAATTTTTAATTTTCAGATTCACAAGAGTTGATGCTACAATATTCTGAAGAAGGGCACTGATAGGAAAATATGATTAAAATAATTAAAATGATAAATAAAAAAAAATAATCCCAATCTAAAAGAAAGAGTCGAATAATATAATATGTTGAAATAATATTTTGTTTCTCTAACAATCCCATAAGTTAATAGTTAATAAATATAAATTTATATTTAATAAATATTTTGTTTCTGTAACACTCCCAAAACTTAATATTTAATAAATATAAATTTACTGTAAAGATATTGGTCAAACAAATGCTTTGTTTATATTAAACAAATATTTATTTCTCTCATTCCAAATCTACCATTTATTTACTCCAAATAAATTTTATTTATTACAAAGAAACCTTTTTCTCAGTGTAAGATAAGATTTCTAGTTTCATTTATTAATTTCTTCTTTACTAATTTGTAAATTGATTAAGTATAATAATTAATCCTGATGGCTTGGTGCATTATTGTTTTTCAAATAAACCTACGTTTAGAACATACTCTTCAATAAAATTTTAAAATTTCTGGATTGCATGATTTCAGTTTAAAGTTATTATTAGTCAGTTACTTGGTTGAACTTTAAATTATTAGAAACAACTCTATATTACCTACTAAGTATATAACAAGTTTTATTATCGATAACAACTGTGAATGCATTATCAATCCAATATATAAATAAGACATGAAGTTATTACATTTAGTTTCAAGTCCGTTCAGCAATAGAGTAAAGCCAAAATGGTGGAAATTCAAAATCTTTCCAACAATTATTTTGAATTTCAAAAGAACTTGTTAAATTATTTTGGCTTTTCAACAAATGCTGGATTATTATCTAGAATTTACTCTATGAGTTTGTTAATAATTATAACAATTTACCCTTTCACCGTAATACCTGAAATCGCTAAATTAAAGAATTTTGACGAACTTATTGACAGCCTTATGTTTGAACTGGGATTATTTACATGTAAGTTAGTAATTTATAGCAAAATTAAAAAATGGATTCCAAAAATATTGTTTTAAATAAAATAATTACGCTTTTTTAGTTTTGATTAGTATACATTGTCTATATTGGAAAAAATATGCTTTATATGAACTGTTTGATAAAATGGAAATCCTTGGAAATTTAGCCACGTCACTTAAAAATGACGATGGTATTCTGATTATGCATAAATATGAAAATTTTGGTAGAAAACAGGTAATTAGTTTATAAGTTTGTATGATCATATTCTTACAATAATTGATCCTGATGTGAAGTTATGTTTATATAGTGTTATTACGGTGAAAGGTTAGTAAATTATTTATTATTTTATCATCAAAGATCTGATTCTTAAGGACCAAGATTCAAATTTGAATTTTTATTATGTAAATTCCAATACTTACATCGCCAATTTAAACTTTGCAATTTTCTTCCTCCAACTGCGCTATTTGAATCATTATGAACCGACAAATGACATTTTCTTTTCAAAAAGTTGGATCAAGCGACCACGAATTTCACTTTTTTTGTTCATTTACATTGTTTTTTCCAAAATCTATTAAAAATCTCATTCATTTTTTTATTTTTAGGGATTTTATGTATTCATAATAATAATTATGGAACTTGCAAGTCTTACAATGCATGCTGTTTTCTATTCGATAAAAAACGAAGAATGGATATTTCCATTTGGAAGTACTACATTTATAGAAAATGGCACCATTCGATTTTTTCTTCAAATTTACACTACTGCCGTAATTGATCTTTTAATTTATTGTGGAATAATTATTTATATGAACATGCTTGCATTGGTGTCCGCACATTGCCAATATGTACAAATATTAATCAGATCAATAATACCAAGCAGTGGAATGTTACTTGAGGTAGAAAATCTACATTTGTATTAAATTTTTCACAACTATGTAATATTAGGATGTACTCGTATACTCGGAAAACATACTGTGCTTAAAAGTAACACTATTATTGAGGAATAGATTGTTGGAAAATCAAACTTATATAAAAATTAAGTACAATTATTTTTGTATAATTGTGTTATAAAAGAGCGAAATCTTAATTTTTGTCGACAATTTTCATCCAAATCGTGTCTAATTTAGCCACAGTGTTTTTCAATGTATATTTCATATTTTAGATATGAAAAGTCTACTTACTGGCTTCTCTTCAAAAACGCAAAAAGAATTTTAGTTAAAAATTAAAAACAATCTCTCACTGGTGCCGGTGGGGCCGAACAACTACATTCCATTATTTGTTTTTAAATTTTTAACTAACATTTTTGCCTAAAAAATAAGAATTAAAAACTGACTATGCAGTGCAGTCCTCATAGGTCCTAATATGGACTTGGTGTGTATTTTTAGTAAGCCCACGATGTATTTTTACCCGACTGCCAAAAAAAAAGAGGGTTATGTTTTTCCAGTGTATGTATGTATGTATGTATGTATGTCTATTTCTTTGGCACGCTCTACAGGCTAAACGGTTTGACGGATTTTAACATACGAGGTGTCATTAGAATCGTATTCATTGTGGGAGTGACATAGGCTATAATATTTTTAATTAAAGCGTCCGCGAAAAAGAAATATCAGCACATTCAGTGGTGTGATGTACTTTTAAAATAATAACATAACGTAAATATGTTATGTTATTCTATAGTGTTTTTCGCGAAACGGTCTCACGTATCATTTTAACAAGCCGCTATTATTATAACGTGAACGTTATAATAAAGGTTTTCCTAACCGTTATAGTGCGAAATATAAATGCACCTAAATTTCACCCGTTATATTTCGCACTATAACGGTTAGGAAAACCTTTATTATAACGTTCACGTTATAATAATAGCGGCTTGTTAAAATGATACGTGAGACCGTTTCGCGAAAAACACTATAGAATAACATAACGTATTTACGTTATGTTATTATTTTAAAAGTACATCACACCACTGATTATCTATTGAGTTTGAATTATGTATACAGGGCGAAGCATCAAACATCTAAAACACATACATGGAGAATTCTGATAGGATGAAGTTGCATTAGTTTAAGGCGAGGGTACACCCTGCCGGCAAAAATAAGAAGTCCAACTTTGTGAATTTGTTCTGAGAAAATGAATGTATTTGGGTTTCGGCACATTATTGTACAAGTCTTGAAGAACATTTAACAAATTTTTAAGTCAAAATATTACAAAATGGCCGCGTGGCAGCTGAACTCCAAAATGCACCTCTTAAAATGCGGTGGAAGATATCCCAATGGTCTCGATCCAAATTTTTAAATTTTTGTCTCAAAAATTTTGTATGTCCGTTTAAGTGACGATGTTGACTTTATGACTTTGAACCTTAATACCTCAAAAAAAAATTAAAATATAAAAAATCTGGATCGAGGCGGATTGGATAAACATACATTAAACTAAATTTTTTTATTTCCGATGTTGTAGGTCTAACGACACCATTGGGATATCTTCCACCGCATTTTAAGAGGTGCTTTTTGGAGTTCAGCTGCCACGCGGCCATTTTGTAATATTTTGACTTGAACAAATTGTTAAATGTTCTTCAAGACTTGTACAATAATTTTTCGAAACCCAAATTGATCTAACTACATTCATTTTCTCAGAAAAAATTCACAAAGTTGGACTTCTAATTTTTGCCGGCAAGGTACCCCCCCCCCGCCTTAAATACAGAAGCTGTATTTGAAACAAATATGACTAAAAATTTAAATAGAAATTGAAATAAAAAATTTAAAAAAATTCTTTTACCTAAAATGAACAATGTGAACTAAAAAGCTTGAAATAAATAAATTATTAAAAATAAACAAAAAAACCCGACTGCGTTAAAAAACATCAACGGAAAAGTAATAAACTAAATTTAAAAAAAAATAAACTAAATTATTAAAAACATAAACAAAACTAAAAAGCGAAAAACAAGCTTTGCAGGGTGTGTTCCACTTCAAGCCCACGACGACCACGGTCGATCGCCAGTCCAATCAAATAACCGCGTTCGATCTTTAGTCCAATCAAAGATCCATGGGACCACGCCGCGGTCGTCGTGGGCTGTAAGAGGAAGGTACCCATAATCTATACAAATTTGTAAGATCAAAAGGTATTGCAGGCGGGGACAAGCAAAGAATTACAAAACACTTCACTTAAAGATCACCAACTTGGACTATTAGCTTGTCCCCGCCTGCAATACCTTTTGATCTTACAAATTTGTATAGATTATGGGTGCCTTCCTCTTACAGCCCACGACGACCGCGGCGTGGTCCCATGGATCTTTGATTGGACTAAAGATCGAACGCGGTTATTTGATTGGACTGGCGATCGACCGTGGTCGTCGTGGGCTTGAAGTGGAACACACCCTGCAAAGCTTGTTTTTCGCTTTTTAGTTTTGTTTATGTTTTTAATAATTTAGTTTATTTTTTTTTAAATTTAGTTTATTACTTTTCCGTTGATGTTTTTTAACGCAGTCGGGTTTTTTGTTTATTTTTAATAATTCATACAAAATAATTCAGTTATTAATGCAAAATTAAAAAAATAGTATTTGTTTTAGGAAAACGAGAAGAATAATTACCAATTTGCAAGTATCAGTTGGGAAACTTTTAGACCAGAATTAAAAAAAGTAGTTGACTATCATACCACTATTATTGAAACATCTGCTGATATTGAAAATACTTTTACCTTCTTTATATTTTCATTTTTTAGCGGAATAAGTGTAGTTTTATGCTGTGTGTTATATCATGGTTCAACCGTAAATATTATATAATTGTGTTTATAAATTTTTAATTAGTTTGTTTTAGGTATCTGTGGGAAATGTTTCCTTCTGGAGAGACTTACTGTATACAATTGTATTATACTTAATGTTAAGTGTATTTACTTTTTGGGGAGATCAAGTTCTATCTGAAAGTGGTAAAATATCCAGTGTGTGCGCAGAAGTTAGCTTTGTTGGACTTGATTTAAGAATACAAAAATCGCTGTTACTTATTCAAATGCAGAAGCCTATAGAATTTACAATTGGCAAAATTAAGCCTTTGGATTTACCCACCATGGTTGGGGTAAGTATATTAAAGAAATTACGTTTTTTGTTTAATGTTCTGCTGTTTCAGGTTTTTCAATCAATATATTCTTACTATACATTTCTAGTGAATATGGAAAATAGGTATTAGTTGGGTATTCCACCCATTTAATTGAAGCACCAGGTCGTACCCTCGGTCTGCTATTTACTTAGCAATAACTTTATGAAAATAATATTTGTGTTATAAAAATAATTAATTAATTAAACACTCATTCATCACGCCGCAGTCAAATTTTTGAAAACACGGTTAAGCGGAACCCAACTACAGCTCACATTAACACAATCCACGAAAATAATAAGCGCTTCTGGCGGATCAAGCATAAATTACTACACCACATAATGTTATAACTATTAACACACACCCCTAATTGGGGTTACCTGTTTTTTAAGCAATAATGGTTTTTGTACTCGTTTTCTAGGAAGTATTTCACGCGCGAGGAATCTGGATCAACACCCGCCAACCGATGTTGCTGATACGCCATCGCAGGAGCAGTAAAAATAATTTCTGTTAAATAAATTACTTGCCTTTGCATCGGCTTGGTCGGTGTAGGGGCAAACTGTTTGTAAAACTGTTTGTAAACATTAATTTAAATATAGACTTTGTTGATTGATTGTGATAGCAAAGACGTCGCGTCGTCTGAAGTCTGCTTCAGAAATATTTATAGTGATCCACACCTTTTTGTTTGACTTGTTTGGCACTACACTATTTTCTTTCGATAGTGTAAGGACCAAAATAATGAATAAAATGTCACCGACGAGCCACGACGGACGTAGCGACTGCAGACCGAAAAAGATTGGCTGCCACTATTTTACTTATTTATTTTACTCAGGAGTTCAGCGTAATTTTGATAATTTTGTAAATGAATAAAAAACAAAAGTAGTGGAAAAAAGAGTGTTTTATTTCTTTTAAAAAGCATTTAAAAAAGAAGACGTTTGGAACGATTTCGAAATTTATTGGATTCGTTTAAGAAATAAATTTTGGATAGAAATTGCAAAGTTGTAGATATATAGGCGAGCGGTTTACTCTCTAAAACTCGTCTGGAAACTACATTTACCGACCAACTAGCGTTCTAGTGGCTGGAAATGATTTTATTCGATTTCTTATATTATCGCGAGAAAAAACTTCTATATACACTTTTTTTTGTATGTCGTAGAGGAATCCCTAAAGTTGGAAATTTTTTTAAATTCAAATTTTCTTCAAAACTTTTTTTTCAAAAAATTTGAATTTAAAAAAAATAAAAACACAGTAGTATGCGTCCAAGTGTCCTCTTTTAAAAAATATATACTTTTGTGCAATTTTCTTGAGTAATAAGCAAGATATCATTGAATTACGAAAGTGTATTTTCCAACTTTAAGGATTCCTCTTAACAATCTTTTGTTTTATAAATCTAAATATCGAGCAAAAATCTGAAAAAAATATATAGGCTTAATCGGACCAAGATAAACATTTTTTGTCTCTTTAACGTTTCTCGTAAAATCAGTGGTTCTTAAGATAATATTCGATAAAAGGCGAAAAATGCTTAACATTATGAATTTTTTTCTCGGGAACCAATTGTCCAATCAGAATAAATAAAAAACAAAAATATTCACCCAACCTTAAGCTATCACGACATATTTTTTTCTTTTTGATTTTTAATGTTAGTAACAGTGAAAACTGTATTGGAGTAGAGCTCTAACAATTTTAATTCTAAATTCAAATTCAAAATTTTTAAAAAATGTCCGGACCTTCGGGTGAAACGCAGATACACGTCTTGTTTTTCAAGTCCAAAAGATTCAAGAACGTGGACCACAAAATCAAACGATCATCGTAGAATCTCCGGATACAGATGTTCTCGTTTTACTTTTAGCACATTACCATAACTTCAAATCACAACCTCAACTATGGTTTTACACAGGCAAAACATCAGCACGTGTCGATCATCGTCAATATATTCCAGTAGTATATGTTCTCGGAAATACACTTGGTTTCATTAAATGTTTGTCCATTTTGAATCTCCATGCACTAACAGGTTGTGATACGACTAGTTCAATCTTTGGAATAGGTAAGAAAACAGCATATTTAGCAATGGAAAAACTAAACGACGAAGAACTAGAACAACTAGCTAATTTACATATTTTGTCTACCGATGATACGTTAGACATAGTTAGTACGCTATTTGCTTTCATGTATGATCCCAGTCATAAAAATATGGCAATTCGAAATTGCATTAATTTATTACGATTCAATTTAGCCGTTGAAAAGAATAATTGTTCGATCGATAAATTACCCGAATCGCGACCTGCTCTGCTTCAACATATTCTTCGATTCAGGCACCTCTAGCACATATTGAATCTTTAAAACCTTCTGAATGTGGTTGGTTAGAAGAACATGGTCTTTTATATCCAAATTATTTTGACGGTGATTCAGCAATGCAATTTATTGTTACGGAAGTATTTTTGTTCTTGTGGCGGAAAGTTTCCTTCTACAGCTAAAACATGCTCTTGTTTGGCTTTAGGTTTAAAATGTTGTTCGGTTTGTCGGTGTTCTATTAAATGTACAAATAAAGATAAAGACAATAATGATTACAATGATGATGATTAATATATTATTGTATCTTAATGGCTAATAAATAGTTTAAATTTGAATTTAGAATTAAACTTGTTAGAGCTCTATACTCCAATACAGTTTTCACTGCTACTAACATTAAAAATCAAAAAGAAAAAAATATGTCGTGATAGCTTAAGGTTGGGTGAATATTTTTGTTTTTTATTTATTCTCATTGGACAATTTGTTCCCGAGAAAAAAATTCAAAAAGTTAGGCATTTTTCGCCATTTATCGAATATTATCTTAAGAACCACTGATTTTACGAGAAAAGTTAAAGAGACAAAAAATGTTTATCTTGGTCCGATTAAGCCTATATATTTTTTTCAGATTTTTTTCTCGACATTTAGATTTATAAAACAAAAGATTGTTAATAACTATTAAAGGACGACATAAAAAAAAAGTGTATATAGAAGTTTTTTCTCGCGATAATATAAGAAATCGAATAAAATCATTTCCAGCCACTAGAACGCTAGTTGGTCGGTTAGTGAACTGAAAATAGCTATAAACCGCTCGCCTAATATAGTCCAGTCAAAATAGACAAAAAAAGTGCAAAGTTTGCAATAATTCGCATCCAGCTGAAAATTGGCATAAACCTTAAATGCACTATTACAAACAAAATATCAAAAGTCCCCACCGATCCCACATCTGCTAAAAAAGTTATTGAAGGTCAAAAGTCAACAATATCGATTTTTTGCATTTTGCTCGTAAATGATAAGTGTTATCGTAAAAATAGGTTAGACAAAAATTGTAGATCATGAAATTCTCTACAAAAATTATTCTTATACTTATTTTCGTACGAATCGCTATTCCGGATATATCGCGATTTCGAAAATCACTTAATCATTACCAATATTGCCATTTTTTCAATCAATAGGACACTATCTAATAAAACTTCCCAACTTTTGAATCGTGTTATCTGATGAATAACGATTCGTACGAAAAAAAGTATAAGAATAATTTTTGTAGAGAATTTCATGATCTATAATTTTTGTCTAACCTATTTTTACGATAACACTTATCATTTACGAGAAAAATGTAAAAAACCGATATTGTTGACCTTTGACCTTGAATAACTTTTTTAGCAGACGTGGGATCCGTGGGGACTTTTGATATTTTGTTTGTAATAGTGCATTTAAGGTTTATGCCAATTTTCAGCTGGATGCGAATTTTTGCAAAGTGAAATGTCTATTTTGACTGGACTAAATAGGGTAATCGCCGTAAGGGCAATAAGAATATTTCTGGACTGGACTGGCTTGGTATTGTGTTCAAAATTAATCCGACCGATGGAATTTTGCAAACTTTAAAGGACCATATTTTATTTTCGAGAGTATATTTATTTTGCAAAGTTTGTGGTCTGGATTATTTTATGACAATATGTAACGAATTTTTATTAATTCTTACTTTTTTTTCCTTTTCATATCATTTCGCAATATTTCTGAGTACGCCCATGCATTTATTTTAAATGCAAGCGCAAATTTAATGCATTTTGTTATGCAGATGGTCGTGAACTGTGAACGTTCGTATTGGATAGGAACATTTCCGGCGTAGAATTTTCATTTTAGAACAGTTACCAGAGTACCTAAGAACCGAGCGGTTGATTATTTTTGTTGCGTCAGTTTTCTGAGTGCCGATTTGGAGTGTGTTTTTGTTAAACCACTGGTTGATCGGCCAGTCTATTTCGTAATATGGTTTTCCGGCTCTGGCAATGTTTTTGGTGCTACTGTATAACATCTGACAGTAGATAGGTAACTTAAATGTGCAAGAATGGATTACAGTTTTTTTCTTGTTGGTGTGCAAGTTGTGCGACCATTTTGGATTTCTTCAAGTTGGCTACATCCTATTGTTATTGTTTTTGGATGGATGAGCACTTGGGAAATTCTTTCCATCGTTTGGAAGGTTCCGTCTTGTTTACATCTCTACACCATCTCTCACTGGTCCAGATTCCAGCAACAAATCTGCAAGCAGAATGTTTAGTGTTCGCGATTATAGCAATCGAGTGTTTTCTTGTGTGATTCAACAAGTTACAGATTCCAACTTTCAAGCCAGTGGTCAATGTCGAGTAGGAAGATGCGTTTGTCAACATCTAAGTTTGTAAACTTATGAAACGTTTATGTAAGTAAATTTTATTCTATCATACTCGTCTGACCGATGTGCATTTATTTGGCTTTTGTATATTAATTACTGGT
Source organism: Rhagonycha lutea (assembly GCA_958510855.1). NCBI lineage: Eukaryota > Metazoa > Arthropoda > Insecta > Coleoptera > Cantharidae > Rhagonycha > Rhagonycha lutea. Next base: position 12,401,054 of record OY294037.1, read on the forward strand.
GGCCCATAGCGGTTACTGTGTGTTTTGGTACTTGTTAAATTTAAGCTGGGTGCACTTTTTGATTGTGACCGTAATCTTTCTTTTCTTTTTCTTTTTCACCCTTAGCTACCTGTTATTTACAGAACCCCGATCCAGCCGCCGTCCAAATAAAGAGCTGGTCTAATTACCATCGTGGCAAAACAAACTGGAGAGGTTCTCTCCGGATTGTTGCAGATCCTGATCTCTGTATAGGGGTCGACTCTCCCATTAGGGGTCGTGTTTGCAGAGGGATGATTTGTTACAAATATAATACTTTTATTACTCTGTAATATAAAATAATCATTTAAAAATGTTAAAATTTTTAACTTCATAATTTAATTTAATTTGTCATTTTCATTTTTTCTACTTTACTTCTAATTTATTGTATTTCCTGACGAAGCTTGAAATATTAGAGCAAAACGTTGAAGATTTACCTAATTATTATCTGATATTTAGTCCAATAACGCAATAACTCAAAAACCACGTAAGATAAATAATTATATTTTAAAACTGTTAAAATGTGGAAAAAATCCAGTTTGATCAATAAGAAAATAAATCTTAAAAAGAAATTTCAAGAAATTTCAAGAATATAGGTGTGATATTAGTATGTGTTTGTAAAATATAAATTATAAATTAAACAAAAATTTTTTTTAATTTATAATTTATATTGATCAATAAGGTCGTATAACGAAAAAAATAACTAAACCTAGTCCAATATAGAGTGATAGTCCAATACATTTAAGATTATAAATTTAGTTCTAAAAGTGTTCCAATTTCGGAATGTTATTTAATTGCTTTAATAGTTTAGAAGTATTGGATTAAGCTCTAAAGAATCTTGATTTGCAAGTGATTGTTTCTCTGCATTATTGAATTGTGTCATACCAGAAGGGACTTTTAAGTCCATCCAGAAGTATTCTAAGAAAATGAAGAAAAAGGTGTTTTGCACTGCGTTTATCCGCAGTATTTTAATCATACTGCACCCTTAAAATTTCTTCTCAGTAGCAGGCAATAGAAACCTTACTGCGTTTGGCTATGAAGATGATATTTATTAAAAACAATAATGTAAAAAGGTGTTGGGTTTAGGCTCTCGAAATTTCGAAAAGACGTGAATACACAAATCATCTGAAAAAGTCCAGTCATTATAATATACATTTGAAACCGAAATTGAACCGAACTGGCTGATTTTTATATATTGTGTAGGGGGGGGCTTAGAAAAGCTTAACTCCGCCATTTTGAAAAAAAGGGTTGAATTTTGTTTTCTTGCGATAACTCGACTCTCCGTCATGGTATGACAATATTGTGATTCAATACTTTTTTGTTAAGAATTTTACGCTCTACAATTATGTGAAGTTTATGTGAATTTTTCGCTTACCGTTGATCGTTATTGAGGTATCGAACGTGAAAGTAAAAAAATAAATCCTTGAAACTTGTTTTTTGCCATTTTCTCCTTTCTCATAATACATATCGAAAAATGTTTATTATCAAACTTGCAGAGCATTTCAATATCTGCAATGCAGTTTTTTTTCATTTTTTTAAAGGCAAAAATTACAACTTATAGCGCGCCGTAAAGTTGGTGGTAAAGTTGGTAGTTGGTAGGTAGGTAGGTAGATTTTATAGATATGTTGCAACTGATTTACGTTTATAGGGAAAATTATTAAAGTACAATATAAATAAATAAAGCAGTAAAATTATGAATCATACGTATAAAATTAATTATTCAAATACTACATGTTTTTGTGTTGAGAAGATGGAGAAGAATGGGGGTTCATTCTTCATACTTATATTTTTCTTCGTTTCGATGGTCCTGGTTCACGGTCTTTCTGTTCGGAATACTCATCGAGTTGTGGAGATTTTTCAACCACATAAGATGATTCTTCGATTGTCGAATCACCCTCATTGAGCAGGATATCGATTTTGGCGATGTTGTTGCATGTTTGCCCACTACCATTTAAGCAAATAATGGAAGAAGCAATCCCTGCTTTTCTGCACCCATAAGCAGCTCCACATCTTTTCTTGCAATATAAGCTTTAAAAGATCATAACCGGTTCCAGTTCCTGATTTTTTCTTTTTTTTTAAATCTTGAATTAGCGGCTGGCGATGAAATGGGCGACTTGAGAATGTGATATATTTGGGCGACATTTGTTAGTAAATCTAGCGACCATTGAAAATAACAACTGGCAGTACTGGTTATTTCAGTCAGTTGTCTTGAAACTTTCGAAGCGAGCATACGTAGTATTTGAAAATATTTGTGAAAATGGGTGACTGTTTTATTTGCAATAAAGCTTTGATTCAAGACATTTATGTGGCTAAGAAGAAAGCTGTTCAGACTCTTTTAGTGGCGAGCGTGAGTGTTCACAATGCGTGCTGCTTCAGCTTCAGGTAATTAACGGTGGTTTTCTTCTGCACAAAGTTGTTTGGGGTCGTATTGAAACATTTGGCCTCATCTGCCAGAAATATGTCACGTATGTGCAACAACACTTTGGAGAACGTGACAATTATATTCGACGGTAATCCGAAAGACATTAGTATTGCAGGATCCAAAACTTCGGAAAGAGTACGACGTTCGAGAAAGCACCAAACGCTAGAATTTAAATTCGATGAAACTACAGCTCCAAAAGTTAGCCAAGAGAAGTTTCTTTCAAGGGACACAAACAAGGATAACTTTGCACAAATGCTTCGCTCTTATTTTGCAAAAGTCGATATAGAAATTGATTAGGCATTTGAAGACGCAGATGCAGACACTCTGATCGTAACTACGGAAATTGAAAAAGCATCCATTTATGACTCTGGTGAAATCGTTGGCGAAGACATCGACCTTTTGGTTTTAATCAGTGGACTCGCGGAGGACAAAAGAAACATATACTTCCGAAAACCATCAAAAGGAAATACGCCCGCAAAACTCTATTCTCCGGCTAGTATGAAGCATGATAAGTCCGTTCTCGACAACATACTTTTCCTTCATGCGTTTAGCGGTTGCGATATCACATTTTGGAGTATGCTTCTCCGATCTGGTCTCCTTTTTATGCGGTTGATTCTGATCTTATTGAGAGAGTTCAGAATAAGTTTTTGTATTTGGTCGCATATAGACTCCATTTGGAGCGAGATGTATGCGTCAGGGAATTTATGCGAGATCTGTTGTGTTTGTCAACCCTGCACGATCGAAGGGTTATTGCCGACTTGACCTGTCTTTATAATATTGCGAATGGCAACTACGATTGTTCGGAACTTCTACAGAGGATCAATTTTCGGGTTCCCCGGTATGGGGTTAGACATATTTCTTTGTTTTCTATTGACTTTGCTTCTGCAAATTATACCTACAACGCTCCCTTAAATAGAATCCAGAGATTGGGCAATGTTCACTTGAGCGGGGTTGATGTTGATTTGTTTAATTCCTCCCTGCGCGGTTTTAAAAGATTTTTGGGCCAGAGATTGGATGGTGACCGCTAAATTTTGGGCCAATATTTGTTATTGTGAGGATTGATGTTTTAGCCCCGGTATTGTGGATTTTTTTTTTTTGTAATGATAGTTAATTTGTATTATGTGTGTATATATGCTTAGTAAATTGTATTTGTGATTGTGGTGCTCTGTTATGAAAATTGTAAAAGGGTAATTGCCCGTATTTAATAAATAAATAAATAAATAAATCACATCATCTTTTTTTAATATTGGAAAATCAAAATTTATCAACTCTCTCGAAAGGTATACAGAGCTACAGTCAACTGTGGAATTATTCAAACAAGAAAAAGTCGATCCGGAGGTTCCGACTTCCATAGGAGAACAATTCATCATCGCCCTATATGGTACTAACAAGCAGGAAATTTCTATAATTATTTTACGATTCCACCGCTTTTCTAAATCAGTGACTAAAAATTATTTGAACCACCTCTCACTGGTCCCACCAACGAAAAGCGCAGCACGCCAGCATATATTCCATACGTATCACCAGGTGCAAACGTGGCTTGGATTTTACAAGGATCCTAAGGAATGGGGTTGGCGACGAACAAATCATGGACTGGAACCGGTTATGAGAACAGCTGAACCCGCGCCACCTGAGCTTTTAAAGCTCATATCGTGCAAGTGCAAGAAAAAATGTGGAGCTGCCTGTAGGTGCAGAAAAGCAGGGATTGCTTGTTCCATTATTTGCTTAAATTGCAGTGGGCAAACATGCACCAATATCGCCAAAATCGATATCTTGCTCAATGAGGTTGATTCGACAATCGAAGAATCATCTGATGTGGTTGAAAAATCTCGACAACTCGATGAGTATTTCGAACAGCAAGACTGTGAACCAGGACCATCGAAATGAAGAAAAATATAAGTATGAAGAATGAAACCCCATTCATCTCCATCTTATATATGTTACAGTTAAAACCCGAAATCAGTTAAAACCCGAATTAACTAGTAAATTCTAATTTTAACTAACCTCTTTAGTAAATTCTAGTTTTAACTGGTTCCCCTGTAAAAGTATGAGTATAAAGAATTAGCATTTTTATTTAATTACGTCTACTTTTACTTTAAACGTTGTTTAAATCTAGTTGTAATGGTGATAGATCGCGAATTTACCAACACCAATCAGTTAATTCTAGTTCTAACTAAACTTATATCAGGTAAAACTAGAATTTACTAAAAAGATTTATTAGAAATCCGTTAATTCTAGTTTTAACTAAACTAATACCAGTTAAAACTAGAATTTACTAAAAAGATTTATTTGAAATCAGTTAATTCTAGTTTTAACTAAAATTAAACCAGTTAAAACTAGAATTTACTAAAGAGGTTAGTTAAAACTAGAATTTACTAGTTAATTCGGGTTTTAACTGATTTCGGGTTTTAACTGTAACATATACAACACAAAAACATGTATTTGAATAATTAATTTATAGGGGACAGGTTTGCAGGTTGCCACCTACTGCAGGTTGCCACCTATCTTGGATTTTGGTGTTGGACCAATGTCATAAACTAAATTTTGACTGAAATCGAAACCTAAGGAGGTGTGATCACTTTTAAACTAGTTCTGGAGCGGACAGAGCCACTAAGACAGTGTGTGTTGACAAAAGTTTGAAAAGTTGTATTGTGAAAATTTAAAAATTAAAATTGTGTTTTTGTTCTGTGGTCATAAATTGAACATTTTAATCGAGAAATCTTCTGTATTGCTTTTACATTCAACTTACATTATCCTAACAAAATTTCAAACATATCATGAAATAGCAATTTTTTTCAGATATAATTCTAAAATAGTGCTAGAATGCAGGTTGCCACCCTTTACGATTTGCAGGTTACTACCTATCGTGTTTCGCTTGTTTACACTCATATGCCCGTTTTTATGATTGTTTGATGTTTACAATTGTTATTGAGTTAAAAGTGAAGTGTTTTTATTGCATTAAATAATTAAATTTGCAAGATAATATGGAATCATGCAAATTAACATGAAAAATCAAATTTTGATTTTTTATGCCAATTTACACTAATTTTTTTATGTTTACGACCACTGAGTGTCAATAAAAACCCATAAATTTTATAAATCAGTTGGTTTTCTTTCCGTTTTTCTACATTTTCAGCAATTTCTCGATGGGTGGCAACTTGCAAGCCTAAATTTCAAGACCTCGATTTTAGGTACTTTTGAAAAACTCCTGTATAACTTTTATTTTTTGAAAATTCAAATAATTTGTACGTCAGGATTGTGCCTTTTAAGTTCCTCTTTCCAACGAATATTATAATATCAACAATATGTTGATTTTGTGACGAGCTATGAGCAAAAAAGCTAATGGGTGGCAACCTGCAAACCTCTCCCCTACGTATGATTCATATTTTTTTTTTTTTTATTAAAAATTTATTTATTTATATTGTACTTGAAAAATTTTCCCTAGAACCGTCAATCAGTTACAACTATTATCTATAAAATCGCGCGAGCTGAGGAAATCACAACTTTGCGCGGACTTATCAACTTTACGGCGCGCTATAAGTCGTAATTTTTGCCTTAAAAAAATGAAAAAAACTACATTGCAGATATTGAAATGCTCTGCAAGTTTGATAATGAACATTTTTTCGATCTGTATTACGAGAAAGGAGAAAACGGCAAGAAACAAGTTTCAAGGACTTATTTTTTTACTTTCACGATCGATACCTCAGCAACGATCAACGGTAGGCGAAAAATTCATATAAACTAAATTGTAGAGTGTAAAATTCTTAACAAAAAAGTATTGAATCACAATTTTTTCAAAATGGTGGAGAAAGCTACCAGGAAATCTTGGTCGAAAACTTCAAGTTAAGCTTTTCTCAGCCCCCCCTACACAATATATAAAAATCAGCCAGTTCGGTTCATTTGTATTTACGTATATGCCATTTTTTCGGACAATCGCGTGATATGATATTATTATGATTGTTACATTGCAATATTTTAAGGTTTTTTATTTTGATTTATTTAAAAATTTTATACATTTATTATTATATATATTAGATTTATAATATTTAGTTTCATTCATTAATTTTTTAATTATTTCTTTACCAATTTGTAAATTAACTGTAATTGAGTAAATAAATCGTGGTTTGATACATTGTTGTTTTTCAATTATTTAAACCTACGTTTAGAACATAATCTTCCATAAAATTTTAAAATTTATGGATTGCATGAGTTCAGTCTAAAGTAATTATTAGTCAGTTACTTGGTTGAATTTTAAATTATTAGAAATAATTCTATACCTAAGTATATAACAAGTTTTGTTATCGATGACAACTGTGAATGCATTATCAATCCATTCTATAATTAGTAAGACCAGTAGTTATTACATTTTTAGTTTCAAGTCCGTTCAGCAATAGAGTAAAGCCAAAATGGTGGAATTTCAAAATATTTTCAACAATTGTTTTGAATTGTATGATAAACATGAAATGTATGAAAATGTATGATATTAAATGATAGAGTTGGCAGGAATGCTGATGTTTTGATTGATGGTGAGGTAATTGAAGTTGTGGATCAATTTAAATATTTGGGTGTGATTATCGATGATAAACTTAATTTTAAGGGGCATTTTGATTTCATTTGTGGGAAAATTGCAAAAAAATTGCATTTCTTTTCGAGGATGCGTCGAAATGTTTCTACGATATGCGCTATTAAGATTTATAATTCGATGATAAGACCACATTTTGAGTATGCTTCAACAGTCTTGTTTTTGGGTAATCGTGGCATGCTTGATAGATTACAGAAGCTTCAGAATAGGGGTATGAGAATTGTACTTAGGGTTAATAGATTTGTTTCAAAATTTGTGCTGCTGGAGACTCTGCAGTGGCATAGTGTATACCAGCGTATTGTTGCAAATGTTTTGATTTTTGTATTCAAGGTGAGATCTAGGATTCTGCCCGGCTATCTGAGTAGTGGCATTGACTATGTAAATGATGTGCATGGTTACCCTGTTCGTAACATGCATGATTTTAGATTGCATTTATTTAGAAATAATAGAGCGCAGAACACGCTATTATATAATGGCTTGAAATTGTTTAATAGTTTGCCTATAGATATTAAGGAGGATGTGAAATTTTCTAGTTTTAAGAGAAAAATTAAAAAATATGTTGGCGTCAATTTTATTTAATGACATGTAAATTGTGTTGTATAATAATGTTTTATTTTATAATGGTTATTTATACCAAATAAAGTTATTATTATTATTATTATTATTATTAATTTCAAAAAAACTTGTTAAATTATTTTGGCTTTTCAACAAATGCTGGATTATTATTGAGAATTTACACTATGAGTTTGTTAATAATTTTAACGATTTACCCTTTCACCGTAATACCTGAAATCGCTAAATTACAGAATTTTGACGAATTTATCAACAGCCTCGTGTATGAACTGGGATATTTTACATGTAAGTTAATAATTTATAGCAAAATTAAACAACTGATTTCAAAATTATTTTTTCAAATAGAATAATTACGATTTTTAATCATCTAAAATTTAATATTTTTAGTTTTGGCTGGAATTTTAGTATTGTATTGGAAAAAATATGGTTTATATGAACTGTTTGATAAAATGGAAATCCTTAGAAATTTAGCCAGGTCACTTAAAAATGCAGATGGTATACTGATTATTGATAATCATGAAAATTTTGCTAAAAAGCAGGTAGGTAATTAGTTTATAAGTTTGTATGATCCTATATTATTGTATTGCATTACAATAATTGATCGTGTGAAATTATATGTAAGTATTGTTATTAGTGCGAAAGGATAGTAAATTAATTATTTTTTTATAATAATTAAAGATCTGATTCTTACGCCTGTTTCACCAACAATTTATTTAAGAATTTCTTAATAAAGAATTATTTACTTAGCTAGGATTACATAAATGTGATTGGAGAAATTTGACATAGTATTGATATAAAAATAAAAATGATATGTCAAGTTTTCCCAATCAAATTTATGGAATCGTAGCTAAGTAAATAATTCTTTATTAAGAAATTCTTAAATAAATTGTTGGTGAAAACAGGCATTAAAGACCTTGTTTCAAATTTAAACTTCTATTATGTAAATTCTAAATTAATTTATATACTTACTTATGTATATCGTCAATGCAATTTTCTTTCTCCAACTGCGCTATTAAATGACATTTTGTTTTCAAAAAAGTTGGAGCACAGCGATCACGAATTTCACTTTTTGTTCATATACATTGTTTTCTCCAAAATATATTAAAAATCTCTTAAACTTTTTTATTTTTAGGGCTTTTATCTATTTATAATAATAATTGTGGAACTTTCAAGTGCTACAATGCATGCTGTTTTCTATTCAATAAAACACGAAGCATGGATATTTCCATTTGGAAGTACTACATTTATAGAAAATGGCATCATTCGATTTTTTCTTCAAGTTTACGTTACTTCCGTAACTGATATTTTACTTTATTGTGGAATAGTTAGTTATATGAACATGCTTGCATTGGTGTCCGCACATTGCCAATATCTACAAATATTAATCAGATCAATAATAATTATATCAAGCAGTGGAATATTACTTGAGGTAGAAAATCTAAATTTGTATTAAATTTTTCACAAATATTAGCTCTGTTTGGTATCACAGTCCTAGTGCAACCTGAACTGCACTTTTTTCTAAATCGCGTTTGGCATGAATTGGTGTAAGCGGTGCAGGTAGTGGACAACCGTTTGTTACGAAAATTGTTGTAGTTCCGAACAGCTCGGAACTGCACATTTTACTCCACCTAAATAGCAAGAGTAGCGAGTGCAGGTAGCTGACAAGCAGTAGAATTTGTGGGTGGGTAATAAAACTTGCGATTGAAAACGACATATTTACTTGATTTGTTCTTAATAAAAAATTTTTTATAATTTATTATTATAAAAATCAATTATAATAATAAAAATAAATTTTTTGAAATTCTAAAATTTGTTTTGAATTCATTTTCGCTGTAATTGGGTACAACCAACGTCCTTAAAATAATTTTTTATGCAAATTGCATAAAAATTGCATTTTTATCATTTTTAATCACTTAATAATTCAAACGTATGTAGGTACCAAAAACTTCACATTTTACAAAAGGTTTCGGGTTTAGCACGTGGCGTGGGTTTAGCAATGAACACTTGTTTAAATCTAATGGTTATTTAAAGTTCTTATAAAAAAAAAAAAATTTCAACTTTTATGAGTGACGTTTCAATCCTGCATCGCCTGCATGCACTAAAGTCGTTTGTTATAGTCATGTGCACTAGCGAGTTCTCGTGCAATTCTGGCTGCCCTGGGCTGCCCTGCCTGCACTACACTTTTTGTGTACCAAACAGAGCTAATATGTTAGGATGTACTCGTACTATACTCGGAAACCATACTGTGCTTAAAAGTAACACTATTGAGGAATAGATTGTTGGAAAACCAAATTTATATTAAAATTAAGTACAATTATTATTGTTGTAATTGTGTTATAAAAGAGCAAAATCTTAATTTGTCGACAATTTTCATTCAAATCTTGTCTAATTTAGCCACAGTTTTTTTCAATGTGTATTTACATGTTTTAGATAATGAAAAATCTAATTATTTGTTTTAGGAAAACGAGAAGAATAATTATCAATTTGCAAATATCAGTTGGGAAACTTTTAAACTAGAATTGAAAATAGTTGTTGACTATCATACCACTATTATTGAAACATCTACTGAGATTGAAAATACTTTTTCCTTCTTTATATTTTCATTTTTTAGCGGAATAAGTGTAGTTTTATGCTGTGTGTTATATCATACATCAACCGTAAATATTTTATAATTATGTTTATAAATTTTTAATTAGAGTTTTTTTTAGGTATCTGTGGGAGATAATTCCTTCTGGAGAGACATAATGAATATAGTAGTATTATACCTAGTGTTAGGTGTTTTTACTTTTTGGGGAGATCAAGTGCTATGTGAAAGTGGTAAAATATCCAGTGCGTGCCAAGAAGTTAGATTTGTTGGTCTTGATTTAAGAATACAAAAATCGCTGTTACTTATTCAAATGCAGAAGCCTATACAGTTGACAATTGGCACAATTACACCTCTATATTTACCCACGATGGTTGGGGTAAGTTTATTAAAGGAATTAATTATTTCGTTTAATGTTCTACTGTTTCAGGTTTTTCAATCAATATATTCTTACTATGCATTTCTAATGAACATGGAAAATATGTATTAGTTGGGTATTTCACCCATTTAATTGATGCATCAGACCGTACCCTCGCACTCCTATGTACCTAGCAATAAATTTGATGAAAATAATATATTTGTAATTACAATAATAATTAATTGTGTTAGTACAGTGATAGACAAGGCGTTGCGTCGTCTGAGGTCGATTTCACAAATATTTATGGTGATCCAGACCATTTGTTTGCTTCTTTTCGATAGTGTTAGGCTACGTAAAGAGTGCACGCTGTTATTCAAACGATAACTCTTCAAATGCCTTTTTGATAATTAAATCAATGCTTCCAACATAATTTAATTGAAACTAAATGGACAGGGGCGCACTTAAAAAATTTACAAATCACCTCGCTTCACTTCGATCTTTCACAGTAATAAATTAATGCTTTTTATAATCTGATAAAATAATGTAAATGAATATTGCGCGTAACTTGTTTGGAGTTCTAAAACATTTTAAATATTTACATTAAATAGTAGAAAATGAATGTACCAGCAGTCTGGCGTAAATCAAACACGGATAGACTAACTTTTTGAAGTTTTTGAGATAAGTAATCAAATTTAAAAATTTCAATAATTCTTAACTCATCAGTAAAAATGAGACTAAAATTATAGCAATGGAAGTGTATTGAATTTCCAAAGACGTATAATAGAAAATTTAGGACTATTATTTAAAAGTTTTATTTTCGTTCTGAATCAGCTGTTAAACTTGGTTATATTATTATTATGTAGTATATCAGTTTCATCTATTGATGTCTTGATGAATTCGAAAGGGTTTTATTTGAAATTCTATGAGTTGTGTTTCCCAATTTTTTATGTATAGCATTAAATTGCTTTAAGAATTATTTATTGGCACTTATTTGTAGGTAATCTTTGTAATAATATATATTGAGCAGCACAAATGCAAATAAAAATATTATAAAAGTTCCCAAACTGTTTTACTTTTTTTATAGCCTATTTCCTACTTATTTCTATTATATTCACTGAAAAAGACACTGCTGAGAAGTAGGACAACTTGATTCTAGATTGTCTACAATTCCAAATTATGTTAAGCAAATCAAAATTTAAACGGGGAAAACTTCCTAACTGAAACGGTGAATCGCACTCTAATGCCAGCAAACTCAGCGTTTCCAATATAAAAATCAAACAATTGAGATTCATAATCCTTTCTAGAAGTATCAATACTTTCATTAACCTAAGTAGAGTAGAATGGGGTCAAATAGGTATGGGGGCATAGTAGGTCATTGGCTTTGACGTCGCCATTTTATTACATAAGGCCGCCCGTTTTGCGTGAATTAGATACACATAGTGGCGAAAAACGTTCACGGCAAAATTTTGGCTGTCGCCATGCATCTGTCAGTTTAGTTATGGTGTCATTCATTTTGACGCGTGTTCTTATGTGAAAAAGCATTGTTTTCTCTAATGCTGTGCATTAAATTAACACAAATAATTGTCAAGGGCAGTGGCGTAGCTAGGTGGACAAGGGCCACGGTGCATAAAAAAAAATCGGCCCTTTTTTCCACATGTTTGCATTATAAATTAAAAAAAAACAGCTCAGGGGGCCCCCTGGGCTCTGGGGCCCCGGTGCACTGCACCGCTTTGCCCTATTGTAGCTACGCCACTGGTCAAGGGAGTTTATTTTTATGTAGAATTTGACGCTGAACACGAATATTGTGTTGGTTCTTCGATATTTTTGATTTTGAAAAAAATACAGACCCCAACATGAAACATGTGCTTGGGGGCAACATAGGTCACTATTTTTAACGCTCACGGAAATTTTAAAAATAATCATACCCCCAAATTTTTAAAATATCAAAAAAAGGTACCTTCGCCTTATCGAATGTAGCTTTCAAAATATTTATGCTAGACATAAAGTTAGTATGGCGAAAATGTTGCCAGATAAATAACCTTTCCAAAGAAAGCTTATTTTTCGAAATCGGTGCAAAAACACCGTCGCAAGGGCTCTTCAAAAAAAACCTACCTACTTGACCCCAGACCCCAGAAAACTCACTTTGGGATCTTTCATTTATGTAACTGTTACATATTTATTGTAAATAATGTTAAAATAAGTGGATCAATTCCAATAAAATTGGATTAATTTTATATAATATACAGGGATGATGAATGAGACCACCCGTATCAGCAATTTTTTTTCAAAAACGCTTATTCATAGAGAGTTGGGTTAAAAAATATTTATTAGAAAAGCCGTAATAAAGAATCGAATGGTGATATTATTATTTCTCGGAAAGGTCGGGATCCCAAGTAGTTTGCTCCAGAAACTCCAGAATTTTAAATAGTACTATGGGTCAAAAACGGTATCGTTGAAAATATCTTTAACCCTCCAGTTGTCGCGTGGTCTACGATCGTAGACCATGCTTTTTTAAGCCTTCTTTAAACCGCCATAGTTCGTAACAGTTTGAATTATATCGGTTGCATCTTTAGGTAGCTGACAAAAATTAGTCAATCTTTCGGATCTAGTAGTTTTTGAACTTTTAAAGTGGTAAATTATTGGTATTATTAGTTCTGAAACGGGGCTGGTCTACAAGGGTAAATCACGCGCCTAACGGAGGGTTAAGAAATAAATATTTTATTACTCCTACCGTGCTCCTACCCCTTCTTCTTCTCCGTCGTATTGTTTCTTGACAGAATTTTTTTTATAGCAGATGTTAAAGAAAACATTTATAAGAAATTATAAATTAAATTATTGACAGGTTCTATTTTACAATAAATCAAACACACTTTGGAATCTTCATCGGTTGCTATAGTTTTATAATTAATTTGAGTACAAATAAAGTACTTTATCTACCCTTGCTGTTAAAATGCTATTTTATTTACTCTTGCTGTTAAAGTGTTACTTGTTTAATTATTTTCAGTCGGACAAATCGCACTTTACCATCTGCTATAGAAAAAATATAATAATAACTGTATTATACAAAGTGCTAATAACCGAGTGGTTGAAGCACGTTAAGCTTAAAATCTCATTGCAATATTTTAAGTTTTTTATTTTGATTTACTTAATAATTTCCTACATTTGCGATGATGTAAGATAAGATTATTTATTAATTTCATTTATTAATTTTTTAATTTTTTCTTTACTAATTTGTAAATTCATTATTGCATTATTGATTTTCAACTATTTTTAAACCTACGTTTAAAACATAATCTTTAACACAATTTTAAAATTTCTGGATTGCATGATTAGTCAGTTACTTGGTTGAATTTTAAATTATTAGAAATAATTATATACTACATACTAAGTATATAACAAGTTTTGTTATCGATAACAATTGTGAATGCATTATCAATCCATTCTATAAGACCAGTAGTTATTACATTTAGTTTCAAGTCTGTTCAGCTATAGAGTAAAGCCAAAATGGTGGAAATTCAAAATCTTTTCAACGATTGTTTTAAACTTCACAAAAATTTGCTAAATTATTTTGGTTTATCAACAAATTCTGGATTATTATATAGAATTTACTCTATGAGTTCGTTAATAATTTTAACGATTTACCCTTTCACCATAATACCTGATATCGCTAAATTAAGTGGTAATTTTGACGAATTTATTGACAACCTCATGTTTGAAATAGGATATTTTACATGTAAGTTAGTAATTTATAACAAAATTAAAAAATGGGTTCCAAAAATATTGTTTGAAATAAAATAATTACGCTTCAAGCATCTAAAATATAAAATTCTAGATTTGATTGGTTTGCATTATATATATTGGAATAAATATGCATTATATGAACTGTTTGATAAAATGGAAATCCTTGGAAATTTCGCCAGGTCACTTAAAAATGCAGATGGTATTCTAATTATTGATAATTATGAAAATTTTGTTAAAAAACAGGTAATTAGTTTATAAATTTTTATGATCATATTCTTACAATAATTGATCCTGTGAAATTATATTATATAAGCATTGTTATTACTGCGAAGGGTTAGTATAAATTATTTATTATTTTATCATCAAAGATCTGTTCTTAAAGACTAAGATTCAAATTTGAACTTCTATTATGTAAATTCCAATTTAAATTAATTTATGTAGTTACTTCGTCAATTTAAACTTTGCAATTTTCTTCCTCCAACTGCGCTATTTGAATCATTAAGAAGCCACTAATGACATTTTGTTTTCAAAAAGTTGGATTAAAGCGACCACAAATATCACTTTTTGTTCATTTACATCTCGATTTACATTGTCTTCTGCAAAATCTATTAAAAATTTCATTAATTTTTTATTTTTAGGGCTTTTATGTACTTATAATGATAATTGTGGAACTTGGAAGTACTATAATTTTTGCTGTTTACAATTCAATAATAAAGAAAGAATGGGTATTTCCATTTGGAAGTTTTAGTAGTAGTACATTTATAGAAAATGGCACTATGCGATTTCTTCTTCAAATTTACACTAGTGTCGTATTAGATATTTTGTTTGTTTATGGACTAACTATTTATGTGAGCATGCTTGCATTGGTGTCCGCACATTGCCAATATGTACAAAAATTAATCACATCAATAATAATTATACCAAACAGTGGAATGTTACTTGAGGTACATAACCTACATTTTTTTGTATTACATTTTTCACAAATAACTTGTTAGATGCACTCGTTTGGGAATATTGGGAAAACATACTGTGCTTAAAAGTATAACTATTTGGGAATAGATTGTTGAAAAATCAAAATTATATTAAAATTAAGCACAATTATTTTTGTAATTGTGTTATAAAAGAGCAAAATTTTAATTTGACGACAATTTTCATCCAAATTGTGTCTCAGTTAGCCACAGTATTTTCAATGGGCATTACATATTTTAGATATGGATAATTTACTTACTGGGTTACTTTAATACGTTTTAGTTAAAAATTTAAAAAAATCTCTCACGAGTGGGGCCAAACAACTACATTCCATTTGTTTTTAAATTTTTAACTAAAATTTTAGCCTAAAAAATAAGAATTAAAAACTGACTATGCAGTCAGTCCTCAGAGGACCTAATATGGATTTGGTGTATATTTGCAGTAAGCCCAAGACGTATTTTTCATACAAAATAATTCAGTTATTATATAACGTGTAGTTTGCTTGCCCAGTGCAGCGAGTTGTAACAATAACTATTTCTTGAAAAGGGGCACTTTACCTAATATCAAAATAAAAAAAAAATTATTTGTTTTAGGGAAACGAGAAGAAAAATGACCAATTTGCAAGTATCAATTGGGAAACTTTTAAACTAGAATTAAAAAAAGTAGTTGACTATCATACCACTATTATTGAAACATCTACTGAGATTGAAAATACTTTTACCTTCGTTATATTTTCATTTTTTAGCGGAATAAGTGTCGTTTTATGCTGTGTGTTATATCATGCATCAACCGTAAATATTTTATAATTGTGTTTATAAATTTAATAATTAATTTTTTTTTAGGTATCTGTGGGAAATATTTCCTTCTGCAGAGACTTAATGTATACAGTTATATTATACCTAATGTTAGGTATTCTTACTTTTTGGGGAGATCAAGTTCGATATGAAAGTGGTAAAATATCCAGTGCGTGTAATGAAGTTAGTTTTGTTGGGCTTGATTTAAGAATACAAAAATCGTTGTTAGTTATTCAGATGCAGAAGCCTATAGAGATGACAATTGGCAAAATTACACTTCTATATTTACCCACTTTGGGTGGGGTAAGTTTACTAAAGAAATTACTTATTTCGTTTATTGTGCGACTGTTTCAGGTTTTTAATTCAATATATTCTTACTATGCATTTCTAACGAATATGAAAAAATAATATAATATTATAAACCTTAATAATATAGGGCGATATAGGGTATAACTTAATACTTAATATAGGTAATATGATCTCAAAAAAGAATTTCGTGGCATGCCGAAGTTTGTAAACTACTGATCTAAGGTATAATACTGCAAAATCTCTATTAAATAATTTTATCCATAGTCACAGTAAGAATGATATATCGATATCTGACTTCACATTTGGAATTATTTAATGTAAAATAATCAACTAATCAAAAACCAACCAACCAACCTAAACTTTCATAAATAACTATGCAAAAGGGTATAAGCAATAAGATAGCGAGTAATCGTCTAAGAATAATATTATATCCATTCTTACTGTAATATAGTTATTAATACGATGGTACTATGCGCAGCCCAGGCGCATGCACGTGACTTACAATCACGTATGTATTAACACCAGTAATAAACAAGACTAGGTGCTAGAACCACGTAAGTTTTATTTAAAGGTTACATTTTCAGATAGTAACAATATACAAGGACTATATTACACTTACGAATACTCGAATTTTGCTGCGGCGCACCTATATACTGTGAAAGTTTACGTTGGTTGGGCTTTACCTAAAAATTATTTCAATTATGTATTATTCAAATCAAATGCCTGCTTACTCACTTATTTGTGAAAGTTATTACTAGCATACATGATTACTTTGTTATGGAGAACCTTGTAAAGTTATCTGTTAATTCTTGGATGAACAAAAAAATTTTATTATTGATGTTTATTCCAAAAAGAGAAAATAGAAATATTCACTTAAAAAAATCTCTCACCAGTGGGGCCGAACAACTACATTCCATTAGTTAATCCATGAGATATTCACATTTCATTTTTTTCTCTAAAATCGAAAAATATAATAGGTAGCTACTACTACGCATTGATAAATTTAATATAGCTATATGCTACATTGATGTATTAAATTTTCCTCAAAGTATTATAGCTATTTATGTAATCCATTATTAACTTTTGAGTACAATTTTCGCAAATGCGAAGATATTAGCTACTGTTTTGGGGGGATTTTTGGATTATGTAGGATTATTATCTTCAATTTGATGATCTAATTTTATATAATAAAATATAATGATAGTTGATTTCCTTCGAGAAATATGAAGTTAAAATGACCGAATAGCCCATTGGATTTCAAATAAATCTTCATTGGTTAATATCTCCATGGATTGGAGTGGAACTGCTGTACAACGTTTAAGTTTCAATTCAGTTGAGATTCCACTTGTTAATTTGAGTGTCTTAACTGTAGTGAAGTTATTAGTAAATGAAGGGTAAGCGGAAAGAAGTTAGTTTAATGTTATATTAATAAAAAAAAGCGTTAATGCTGTTATCGGATAGAATTTTGAAAACCAAAATTCCAGGGCAATAGCACATCCAAAATTTCACAACTCACTTTCCTGTACTATTCAAAAATGTTATTCAAACGATAACTCATCAAATGTTTTATTGATAATTAAATCAATGCCTCTAACATAATTTAATTGATACTAAATGGACAGGGGCGTACTTAAAAAATTTACAAATCACTTCGCTTCACTTCGACCCATCATAGTAATTAATTAATGCTTTTTATAATCTGATAAAATAATGTAAGTGAATATTTTTGCGCATAACTTGTTTGGAGTTCTAAAACATTTTAAATATTTACATTATAGTAAAACATGAATATAAATAATTATGAGATGAAAGCTTATTGAAACTCAAATAAAACTCGACCGATGTGTTAAAGTCAATTAACGAAGATTCAAATATTGTTTAATTAAGTCTAGCGTCTAATTAAGTTTTTGTTTAATTTATTGTCTAATTAGTTTTAATTTTGAATCAGCTGATGAATTTTTGGATCTTTCCTTTAGTAATTATTTTACTGTGAAGTCGATAGTAATAATTCATTGTAGTTTCAATCAACTTCCATTACTTTCACTTTATTGGTTTAATTTAGCTATAAAGTAGTAATCTTTTTGAAGTTTTTGAGATATTCAAATTTTAAAATTTCGATAATTTTTAACTCGGTAAAATGAGACTAAAATTATAGGAATGGAAGTGTATTGAAGTTCTAAAGATGTATAAAAGAAAATTAACGACTATTTAAAAGTTTTCTTTTCGTTCTGAATCAGCTGTTCAACATGGTTATATTATTATTATGTATTATAATTGAATGAATTCGAAAGAGTTTTATTTGAAATTCTATGAGTTGTGATTCCCAATTTTTTCTGTATAGAATTAAATTGCTTTAAGAATTATTTATTGGCACTTATTGTACTCCTTGTTATAATATATATTGAGCAGCACAAATGCAAATAAAAATATTATAAAAACTCCCAAACGGTTTTACTTTTTTTATAGCCTATTTCCTACTTATTTCTGTTATATTCACTGAAAAAACACTGCTGAGAAGTAGGACAACTTGATTCTAGATTGTCTACAATTCCAAATTATGTTAATATTGTATTATACAATATTGCACTATTTTCCAGTACAGTTGTGTTATTTTCATTTTCACGGTCATACATAATTATATCAAAGTTCGGTTTGATTTTGAATTTTGTTTAAAAGCAAATCAAAATTTAAACGGGGAAAACTCCCTAACCCAAACGGTGAATCGCACTCTAATGCCAGCAAACTCAGCGTTTCCAATATAAAAATCAAACAATAATTGAGATTCAAAATCCTTTCTAAAAGTATCAATACTTTAATTAACCCAAGTACAATTAATATTTAGATCCAGAAAACTCCCTTTGGGATCTTTCTTTTATGTAACTGTTACACATTTATTGTAAATAATGTTAAAATAAGTGGATCAATTCCAATAAAATTGAAACAATCAAATTAGGAAAATAAACAGTTATAATTTTATATAATATACAGGGATGATACAGCGATGATGAATGAGATCACCCGTATCAGCAATTTTTTAAAAAACGCTTATTCCTAGAGAGTTGGGTTAAAAAATATTTATTAGAAAAGCCGTAATAAAGAATCGAATGATGATATTATTATTTCTCGGAAAAGTCGGGATCTCAAGTAGTTTGCTCCAGAAACTCCAGAACTCCAGAATTTTAAAGGGGTATATATAATTGCACTTAAAAAAAAATGCTTCCAACTTTGTACAAATAAACTATAAAACGGCACAATCGAACTTTGAAATCGGTTCATTTTAACTTTAAGCTTACCCACTATAAAATGATACAATTCCACTTTGGGTATACTAAACTTTAAGAGAAGTATTAATTTATAAGTATACTCCGTATATATTTTTATTAATGAGCTTATATTTTATATAAAGGGCCATGGGCACCTTTTCCCGTTTTAAAATGACTAACATACCCAAAGAATATTTGCAAACAAGTGCACCGAGATGTAACTTATCATTTTCCGAATAGCAAGTTACGATTATTATTATCTGAACTTTATAAAAACTGTCAAAACATTCCCATTGTTTCATTAGATGATTTCAATTGGGTATCTTTTATCTTTCCAGATTTGTACGTCCTCTTGCGTCAAGGATTCTGTAGCATTTGTTGATTTAGTATAAAAGACAGTCTTGTCATCCTCTTTTTCCTCAAACAATTTTAATTAGACTGTATTATTCATTGGGTATAACCTACGTTTCAAAGTGCGATATATCGTTTTTAAGTGCAAACGGCATTTACAAAGTGTGTTAAAATATTTCAAAGTGGTATTTATTTTTTTTTCATGTATTACCTATGTTTCAAAGTGCAATGTATTGTTTTTAAGTGCAAACGGCATTTACAAAGTGTGTTAAAATATTTCAAAGTGGAATTTTTTTTTTTCGTGCATTACCTTTCATTTAAGTTTTAAAATTTCTTTTAATGTGTATTCATTTCTTTTTAAAGCTATTTTGATCTATTTTAAAGTGCGGATAATTACCACCCAATTTTAAATAGCACCATGGGTCAAAAACGGTATCGTTAAATATATTTAAGAAATAAGCAAGTTTTCTACGAAAAAATATTTTATTACTCCCACCCCTTTTTAAGTAATATTCGATTGTATATTGGTGAATGAAAACGTGAAACGCGAACTTTGAGCTCAACCATCGCGAAAAATTTAACTTAATTTAATACTTTTTTGGAGGGATTTTTGAATTTTGTAGGATTATTACTTTCAATCTTATGATACACAAAATTTTATCTAATAAAATGTGCAGTTCTAACTATAGAGCATTATACTAGTGGAGTGTCCCAGTTATGCGGAACAGTTTTTAAAAAAAATTGAACAAGATTACAATGAGACGGTATTGCCTTGCAGCTAACGCAGTTGGATGCAAATGCAGGGCACCGGGTTCAAACCTGGGGAGAGTCAAACTTTCTTATGACTGATCTCCGTGCTTCGGAAGGCACGTTAAGCCGGTGGTCCCCTGCATAAAAACCATAAAAACCAGGATACATGGCACATCTGACGGCAAGTCTAGCAAGCTACCTAAATGGATGTAAAATTTGTATATGCTCACAGAATTAATACTGCCAAGGAAACGATGCAGATGTTGGTAATAACAAGCCTTAAGGCTTAAACTAAGAAGAAGAAGAAGAAGAAGATTTAAACCCAGAAGGAAAAAATACCATCAATACAATTAAATATATTGAAAAAATAAATTTGATCCAAAAAATAAAATAACTACTGTATTATACAAAGTGCTAATAACAGAGTGGTTGAAGCACGTTAAGCTATAAAAAAAAAATGATAGTTAATAACTTCGAAAAATATGAAGTAAAAATGACCGAATAGCGCGGAATTTTCAATACAGTATAGCTTCGATAATTGGGACATGCGTTAACTAGGACACTCCAGTAATTAGGACACTGCTACAACTGGGACAATTTTGTTCCATTTACCTCTATAATCGGGACACATAAAAATTGTATAAATTACGTGCTTTAACAGTAAATAAACTTTAGGGGAATCACGGGGAATCCAATAATTTTCTGCATAAGCATCGAAAAGCATTAGATTTGCGTTTTATTTGTCCATTTATTCAGTTTGTTAACGTTAGTGAAGCTTTGTTCTCAAGTTCATATTTGAATAATTTACTAAAAATGAAGCGAAATCATAAAACGCTTACGCTTCAAGAAAAATGTAAAATTTTTAGATTTTCTTGAGAATGACAAAAGTATTCGTCATGTAGCCGAAATATTCGGAATACCAAAATCGACAGTTTTTAATATTAAAAAAAAATAAAAGTAAAATTAAACAGTTTGTTTCAACTATATTTCAAGGGCCAGGTATATTATGGATTTACAGTTAAAATTTTGAAAAAATTAAAAGAGAAGTTAGATTAGATTAGATTAACAACTCGTGTATTTACAGTAATATTTACAAAATTTTTGTGCTACTGCACTAAGTACATTAACACATAATTAGTTGAATTGATTCGTTTCGCTGCACCTGCGGTAGCATATCAGCAACGTCGGATGGTGTTGGAATTAGTTGGAGTCGGCCCCGTTGAAAGTTGTTCCTGGAAAACGAGTACAAAAACCAGGCGAATGGTAATTAGGTGTGTGTGGTTAGTGTTTGTAGTTTATAACATGATTTGATGAAGTAGTTTATGTTTTATTCGCCTGAAGGGCATATTATTGGTATGAATTGTGTTGATGTGGGCTGTAGATTGGTTCCGCTTGACCGTGTTTTCGAAAAATTTGACTGCGGCGTGATGAATTAATGTGGGAATTCGTGGTATGTTTGCAATTTCGTGTAGATCGTAAATTTCTGTGTTTCTTGGCATTCCGGTGATCAACCGGAGGCACTTGTTTTGAGCACGTTGAAGGATTTTTACATTGGTACGGGCGGCTTTGCTCCAAATCGGGCATGCATACAGCAGGATGGGGAGTATCATGGTTTTGTAGAGCTGAAGGCGGATTTTTGGATGTAGTTTATTGCGGGATGTGAGGAGCGGGTAAAGGGCGTGCATGGCTCGAGCGGCTTTCCCTGCAGTTTCAATGATATGATCTTTAAAAGTTAGTCTTTTGTCGAGGGTTACCCCCAAGTATTTGGTTTTCGTTGTCGGGTTAACCTCCACACCATTTAGTCGTAGTTTTGTGGTTAAATTGTCGAGTTTGTGTGAAAAAGTCGTTAGGGTCGTCTTTGTGGGGTTAACCTTAAGTCGCCAGTCGTCATAGTAGTCAAGTAGCGATTCTGCATGAGTTTGTATTTTGTCGATGGTTTGGTTTTTGGTCTTTTCTGTGGCGGAGATACCGGTGTCGTCGGCGTAAAGTGAAATGATGGTGTCGTCGTCTTTTGGAATATCGTTTATGTAAAAATTAAACAGGATGGGAGAAAGGATGGAGCCTTGTGGGACTCCTGCTGGAATGGGTTGCGGGGTTGATAAGGACGCGTTGATTTTTACTTGAAATGTTCGGTGTTTGAGGAAACTGATAAGGAGTTTTAAAAGGTGGATGGGGAATTTTAGTATGAAAAGTTTGTGGATAAGGCCATCGTGCCAAACGGTATCGAAGGCCTTCTCGATATCTAGAAGGACGGTGGATGTGGATTTATTTTTATTGTAATTTATGGTGATGTGGTCAACTAGGACAGCTAATTGGAGGGTGGTGGAATGGTTGGCACGAAATCCAAACTGTTCTTTTATGAGAATGTTATTTTGGACTTCGTGGGCGAGGATTCGGTTTAAGAGGATTTTTTCAAGGATTTTCGACATAGTGGGTAGGAGACTGATGGGACGGTAACTGGATGGTAGGTGCTTCCGGCTTGCCTGGTTTTGGAATGGGAATGACTATGGCGGTTTTCCAGGCTCGGGGAAAGTATTGGTTTTTTAAACAGGAATTTAGGATATAAAAAATTTGTACTAGGAGTTTTTTTGGGAGCTTTTTTAGGATTTGCGGGGTGATGTTGTCGCGACCTGGTGCGCGGTTTTTGAATTTCTTGATAATTTGTTTTATTTCAGTGGGGGAGGTTAAAAAGGATGCTGGGGTGGGTGACTCGGTGTTTTGTATTTCGTCAATGGAATTTTTAACAATGTTGTCGATGTCAGGATTGATGGTATGGTTAGTGAGGTTGTGGTGGTCGAGGTATTCTTGGGCTATTGCGTCTGTCTTGTCTTGGTCAAATATATGTTGTCCTAAAGGAGTTTGAAGCACAGGAAATTGTTTGTTGGGCTCGTCGTTTTTTAAGGTCTTTGCTATTCGCCAAACTTTTTTAAGGTTTGACGATGTTAGGTTATTTAAAGTCTTGTCCCAGTTGGCTTGTTTGATTTTTGCGATGTCATTGCTTATGTCGTTCGTGAGTTTATTTATCTGTAGTTTAACTTGGGGGTAGTGGTGTCTTTGGTAGATTTTCCTGAGTTTGTTTTTGTTGGTAATTTTGGTTCGTATTTCAGGGGTAATCTTAACATTGTAGTCCGGTTTGGGGAGGTCTCTGGTGTTTCTATTGTAGGTTTTTATCAGGGTGTTCGAAAATTTGGCTATAGCCCCGTCGATATCATCGTTTGTGTCGATGTCGTGGATGATTTCAACGTCGAGGAGATCGATTCCGAAAGCGGTCCAGTTCGTTTTCGTTCGAGGTCTTGGTGGAGTGAAAGGTAAGGAGATTGCATTTATTTCGATAAGGATTGGGAGGTGATCGGAACTTAACTTTTGCATCACCGAGATGTTTGCAACGGTTAAGTTCTTACTGATCGCCAAGTCGATCGTAGAAGGAGAGTGGGCGGTGTTACCGGGGATGTGCGTGGGGCTATCTGGGTATTGGAGTAGGATCGGGTCCGGGTGGTCGGTGATGAACTCAAACAGGCTGCGACCGTTTGCGTTCGTCGTCCCCCAACTCCATGTCTGGTGAATTGAGTTGAAATCACCCGCAATGATGGTTTTGTTTGAATTTTGAAGTATTTTGTTTAGGTCACCGCGGTCGTGTCTGTCTTCCGGGTGAAGGTAGTAATTTGAGATTGTCACGTCGTCAATTTGAATGGTTTGCGAGTCAGCTACGTTAGTTGTAATGTTAGTCATGGCGGGGTTTAGGGTACTTTTAACATATGTTAAAAGACCTCCGCCTGCGTTCTTAGGTTTATTGTACGTCACGTAGTCGGGTAATTTTGGTGGACGTCTCTTGTTAAGTCTGGATTCTTGTATAAGTACAATGTCAGGTTTTTTGTCAACTACAAGGACCGCCACCTCGTGGATTTTCCGGTAGATACCGTTAGCATTCCAGGATATTATTTTTAGGTTGGATTGTCTAGACATCGTATTTTAAGGCGATCTGGTTTAAAATGTGAATTTTTTGAATGGAGTTTGTGACGCCTGTTAGCTTTTGAGTGATTTCAATTATCATTTTGTAAGTTTGTTCGAGGTTAATTAATTCATCAAGGGCTCTGGCTGCATTGAGTACTTTGTGGATATCTGTATGTAAAGCCTTGGGCTCCTCCAGGTATAAGGAGGCTCGCCTTTAGGGCTTCATGATCTGCTCGCGTACTTGCGTACACCCATGTTTGCCCTCGGACATGTTGAATGCGTACGTTATCGGAAATAAGTGGTTTGATACTCGCCATAAATAAAAGGTTCTGGTGTGGCGGGTCTTGGTGGTTGCTCGGGCGCCTTTGCCAAAATACCGAACCTATTGTAAAGTTCGATATTTGGCGCAACGACCTCGTACACTGACAGTGTGTGCATTTGTTCAGTGACTTCCATTTGGTCGGCAGGAGTGGCGGTTGCAGGAGATACAGTTGGGCTGAAGACCATCGCAGGGTCGACCATGATTGTGTTTGGGTCTGGATTGGTAGCCATGGTTTTAGCTGCTTGTCTGATTGCTGCGATTTTAGCTGGAATTGGGGCTAATCCGTCACCCGAGATGAGCCTTTTTGTTTTCTTTAGAGTATTTAATTTAATACGGTTTGACATTCGATTTTGGAAGTGATTGATGACTGGTCCATCAGAACTTGATGGATTAGTAGTTAACGTACTCGTGATGCCAAATGATATCGTTATTCAACGGTATTCGGAATTTAATTTTCAAAATAATATATGTCAAAAATTGACAGCTTCAAACTAAAGCTTCAAAATTTGCAAACTATGGAACTACAACACAACTCTGGGCTCTTTTCGAGCTATCAGCGTGAAAAGGAAAATTCAACTAACCAACCAACGGCAACAACATAACAGATTAACAAAGAAACGGCACTGAAACTGCATGAACACGGAGCTGCACAAAACACGTTGTCATAGGACGCGTGCTCGTACGCGAATAAAAGAGAAGTTATATTTTATTACTTATTAAGTTATATTTTATTACTTATTAGGTTCCAAAAAAAGTCTTCGTCAAGGTGAACATCCTAAGGTAGAAGAAGCTTTGTATGCATGGTTCTTACAACAAAGAAGTCTTCATGTACCTACCAATTTCATCAGAAATTTTATGCGAAAAAGCTAAATTTTTTTATAAAGAAATAGTAGGAGAAGGTAATTTTTTAGCAAGCTCTGGGTGGTTGGATAAATTTAAAAAGAGGCATGGAATTCGATTTTTAAAAATTTGTGGTGAGAAAGTGTCCAGTGATACAACTGCAATAGATTCATTCCAAGCAAAGTTCCTCAAGATGGTTAAAAAATGAACTTATCAGAAGACCAGGTGTATAACGCTGACGAAAGTGCTGCATTTTGGAAAACTTTACCAACTACAACGTCGGTTCACCAAAGAGAACAATCAGCTCCTGGCAGAAAAATTTCCAAAGATAGGATAACATTCATGCCTTGTTTTCATGCGACAGGTACTCACAAGCTACCATTACTTATTCTCGGAAAGTCTGTCAAACCCAGATGTTTTAAAAACATCGACCTTCCTGTCGAGTATAGAGCCAGCAAAAAAGGGTGGATGACCCAAACAATTTTCATGGAGTGGTTTAAAAACTGTTTTATTAAGGTAATGCCGGGTATGATTGACACAAGTTTACCAAAAATTTTTTTTCTTGCGCATTATTATCAATAGAAATCTGCAAACGTGGAGTTAGTTAAATGAGTATGTTATGCGTATACATATATAGAATGTCAATTTCCACATTGAATTTTCATTTCCATTGATACAATTTTTTTTTTTAAATCCGACAAAATGTCAATGTTACCCTCGCGCCTGGTAACATTGACACTCTATGTAAAGAGCTTTAAATATTAATATTTGTCAATGGGGGTGTATCAGTGACCTAAAATACGAAGTAAAAAAACAATTTTTATACAAAATCTTTTAATTTATTGAAGAATATTGAGGATTTTTCCAGTTTTCACACAAATAAAATTAGTTTTGAATACATGCATTCCCCGACGTATGGTTGGTTCTGGGAGAATCCTTACAACGTCTTTAAGCAGAATTGTTGCTTCATCTGCTACATTTGGGCAAACAAAATGTTTTTCCTTCCTTCGTAAAAATGATACTGCTACTTCACGACCTTTTGCAGCGATTTCTGTCACTTTTCCAATGTAATAGTATAATTCATTTTTAGTTGCACGTTGGTTATCTACTTTAAATTTAATAAGAACCCATGAATTTACCAAAATGTTGTTGGGATCGATCTGTACTGGGTCCACCACAGGTCCAAACAGTAAATCATCGTCACTCTCTTCTTTTTCCGAGGATACCTCTAAGTCAGAATCTTTATTTAGTTTTAAACTTACATCACTATCACTACTTTCAACTACTTTCGGCTGCCTCTTTTTTATTTTGGTTTTTGCCGAGGTTTTCGTCATGTGTCAATTTTAACCGTAAAATTTTTTTTCCAACATTTCTTTTTATTACTTCAAATTTAATATAATAACTGAATCGCACTTTATCAATGTTGCTATAAAACAACTTACCTTGCAAAGAAAACTAATAAATCTTTAAAAATAACTTTTAAAAACGAAGTTTTAGGCACCTTATTTTAACTGTGTTAGCTGATGTTAAAATTTAAAAGTTTACAGAAACTGATACTACAGTAAATACTTAAATATTAGATATTCTCAATATAGGGCACACCATTATCAATTTATTAGAGCATGTACAGTTATATTCAATTTGATAATAAAGGCACTAGGCGGTTTTTTTAAAATTGTGTCAATGTTTGCACCCTGTCAATGTTACCCGGTGTTACCAAGCAAGTAACAAAATTTTTGAACGAGAAACATTTACCAGAAAAAGCACTGCTTTTAATCGATAATGCTCCTTCACATCCAACAGAAAATGCATTAAATTTTAATCCAAATTTCGTAGTTATGTTTTTGCCCCCTAACTGTACAGCAATAATACAACCAATGGATCAAAATTTGATTCAAAATGTTAAAGTGACTTACAGAAAAAAATTATTATCTCATTTAATATCTCAAGAGAATGATTTAACAACCACTTTAAAGAGTTATAATTTGAAGGAGGCTGTCATGAACTTGCATCAAGCATGGAATGGTATAACAGAGAGAAATATAAAGAAAAGTTGTGCGCAACTGTGGCCAAAAGGTCAATGGGACGAAGATGATGAAATTCCTTTAAGTCAGTTGAAACAAAAATAGGAAGCAACATCAATAAATGCAGATTTAAACATCATGAAGCAAATGTTGAATTCATTTGATCCACAAATTAGTTATGAGGAAATCTGTAATTGGGCAACTGGAAAAAATGAAAATATGCCAAATTTTACAGATGATGATTTAATTGCAGAGGCTTTAAAAGCTGAAGATACTGTTTTGCATATTACTGACTCAGATTGTGCTGTAGAAGAATCTTGCAATAAAATCTTGCATAAAGATGCTGTTTGGTCATTTTCACAATGCATTCAATGGGCAGAAGAAAATAATATTGCGATACAAGATACTCTTTTATTAAGAAGATTGAAAGAAAACGCCAGCACACATTTTTTTGAAAATATCAAACAGCATAAAATTAGTGATTATTTCAAAAAAAGTATTCCAGTATGAACACCTAAGACATATTGTTTATTTCTAAAAATATGTAATACTAGATGATTAAAATATGTTTAAAATTCATTAAAAAAGTTTTTCTTGTGTTATTTAAATAGTTTTATAAAATACTTCTATAATCGGGACAATTCGAAAATCGGGACAGGTTGAACATTTTATCTGTCCCAATTAGTGAAGCTATACTGTACGTTAGTTTTGGACTTGGAAATTGGTAATTCTGAGGGAGACTATTTAAGGGTCGGAAGTTCCAAATTATTTAAATTTACAAATTCATACAGATAAAAAAACTTTGCGTATACGCCTTTCGTTACATTGCATTAATAAATTGTCAATCACGCGATGCACGTAAAAACACTGCTAAATACATTTGAAACAGTAGTTGAAAATTTTAACCCTCGAAAATCGCTCAATAAATTAAGCTATTATTAAAGTTACCTCAACAATAAATTAATCGCCGCGCCGTTGCTATCCAAAAAGTAAATCCATCCACATATGGGAAATTTACCACACCGGGGACACAAAGTTTTGGGTTTTGAAAAAAGTTTTCAAATAACGAGTATCGAATAATCTAACAGAATAATTAATTTTCTTAATTACTATTGATCTCATATCCAATCTTTACATTCAAAAATAATCGCATTCAAAATCTTCGTGTCAATTATACGAATGCACTTTCCAAGCAATTTTAATACAAATTCTATTATTGCACAACCATCAAACTTTTATGCAATCAAACGCAGATCGAAAATATTAGTAAACTAATTGAATAGTATCGAACTAACTAATGCCAAACTCAATGAAAATTGTTTCACAATTTGATTGGACACATTCCGAAAATTCGCACAGCGGACATTCGTCCAGTCCAAGCACTCAAGGCGAACTCCTTAAATCTGCCATTGCCGGATATTTTTATAAACTTTTCCATTTTATTTCCGCCGATTGGTTATTTGAAATCCTGTCAATTATCGAAAACTTTGCTAACTTATTTATTATTGGTGAGGAACTTACTTAAATTTAAATTTATAAATCACCATTAAACAAATTAAAAGTGAGGTTTCCACCGGTCCATTCCAGGCAACTAATAGATTCTTTGAGTTACAGTTACAATTATTTTTTGTTTTTAATTTAAAAGGAAAAATGTGGAATGCTAGGAAAAAAGGACAATGGACAAGCGAATAAGTTTTAGCAGTTAGTGCTTTAAAAAGCAAAGAATACGGTTTAAAAATGTATTTCATATAGGGAAGAACTTGCTGCTAAGCAAAAATTGAAGGACGTAAGGCCAAAAAGTGTATTTGGAAATATAAAAAGAAATTAAAAAAAAATGATGACAATAGTACGAAAAACTATCGATCTTCTAAACCTTTCACCAGTTTATGCCCTGACCTTGATGAAAAATATAAAACTACAATGTTAGGTTTGATTTGTATACATTGCATCTATTGGAAAAAAGTTGACTTAAATGAACTGTTTGATAAAATGCAAATCCTTGGTAGTTTAGACAAATCTCTTAACAACGAAGATGGCGTCCTGCTTGTTTAAGGTTACGAAAATTTAAATTTTCTTACATTTGATCTTGTGAAATTAGATGAATATAATTTAAATCAAATTTTGCATCCAATAGCATGGAATTTAGTATTTCTCGGGCAAGTGCTTTATTCCCTTGC
The DNA here is from genome assembly GCA_958510855.1 of Rhagonycha lutea. NCBI lineage: Eukaryota > Metazoa > Arthropoda > Insecta > Coleoptera > Cantharidae > Rhagonycha > Rhagonycha lutea. The sequence continues at coordinate 12,431,079 of OY294037.1, forward strand.
AAATAGTTGGTGAAAAGTGATACTGATCATTTCAATAATTTTACTTTCTTTTATTTATGTTTCGTTATATAAAGCCATATAAATTTAATATCATAAATTTTTTGGTTTCATTGTTGGTTAGTTTATTAAGCTGAATCTCAGAAAAATATTTAAAAAAAACTGAAAATGTTACAAATGGCAGAAACATTGGATCCTTTTTTAGAAGAAAATCATTTATTTTTTTCAAATAATTTTATATTTTTGCATAAAATACGTTTATTGGACCTTTGTGTATCTAAATTTGATATAATCTAATCAAAACTACCAATGAATTACATGTAGTACATTAGTACTACATGACATCATGAATTTACTGATCTAACAGCTAATCAAGAAATGTGAAAAGTATAATAGAATTCAAACATTTTAACGAACTATTTTCCAAATATATTCTTAATACCCACTTGCAAGTATCAAGTATAATAGCGTTGACAGACTGAAACGTTAATGAACATTAACGATCCTTTCAGTCAGAATTCCACGAATCTGATACACATAATAAAAATACTCAAATCACTACTTGTTTTATTATTTACTTAAGTATCATTTACGCCATTTAATAAATTAAATTAATTGCGGTTTTACAATAAATTTATGAAAAAGTTAATGAAGATTAATTTTCAGTCTGTCAACGCTATAACCTTAATAATTATTGTATTTAACCATAGAAATTTATTAATTAAATTCAAAACAAAAATTAATCATAACTTCCAATCAGGATTAGTTTATAAGATGCCATGCAAAGATTGTGAGGGTTCGTATGTTAGTGTCGATATCAAATATCGATAGTGACGATATCAGTGTCAGGTGTAGAAGCGTGGCTAAGATTGAAACATGTAATCCGGTAAGGTATTCTTAGATTTTATAATATTTTTGCTAGTTTTTTTAATGAACTCCGAATCCCTAAGACGGACCTGTTTGTTCCTATTTTTGTTATGAATTATGATGATATGTAAGAAGTAAAACCTAAAATCTACATAATATAGATTATTAAAGGGTGGTAATTATTCGCACTTTAAAATAGATCAAAATAGCTTTAATAAAAAGAAGTGAATAAACATTAAAACAAAATATTAAAACTTTTATAAAATATAATACACAAAAAAATATATATTCCACTTTGAAATATTTTAACACGCTTAAAATAAATCAAAATAGCTTTAAAAAGAAAGGATTAAACATTAAAAAAATTATTAAAACTTTTATGAAAGATAATACACTAAAAAAAAAAGAAATTCCACTTTGAAATATTTTAACAAGCTTAAAATAGATCAAAATAGCTTTAAAAGAAATTAATGAACATTAAAAAAATTATTAAAACTTTTATGAAAGGTAATACACGAAAAATAAAAGATATTCCACTTTGAAGTATTTTAACGCGCTCTCTAAATACCGTTTGCACATAAAAACGATACATCGCACTTTGAAACGTTGGTATACCCAATGAGTAATACTTTGAAGGCGGTTGAAATTTAAAATTTCAATTTTACAATTAGATACAATTTTTTTTAAAGTGATATTATATTTCCTGTTTTTAAAAGTGCACATGAGGCTGAGGACTTCATTGAAATGGAAAGCATTTGGAAGAAGAGTACTTCATACAGAGTAGCGGAAGGATTAATGGTTAGCTACAGATGTACAGGTGGTAAATACATAGAAAATGAATGTCCTGCGGGAAAGTATTTATTGTATCACTCCGAAAGTAGCAAAGTGACTCTTTTTGAAACAGAATGTGATCATGCCAATCATGTAGAAAGCAGTAGAGGGCTTTCTTCGTCTGCAAAGCTGTTAGCGCGTCAGTTTTATAGCGATGGCATCAAAAAGCCTAACGCCATAATAGCAGCCTTCCGTAGCCGAAATGAACAGCCACCTGTGAAATCCCAGTTGAAAACATTTTTGACTTTAATACGCACAAAAACTTTTGGATCATCTACTGTTTCTGCAGGATAATTGCAGAACTGGTGCAGTATTAACTCAACAATTCCAAACAATAATGAGGATCAGCCGTTTGTATTAGGTAAATCTATCATTTTATTATGATATAATATAACATCATTTCTTCTTTAGATTTTAAAATTGAAGTTGATGATACGAACTCATACAACCAGGATTTGAAAATTGTTTTATCCACCAAAAGACTTCTGCAAATTTTAACGATAACTAAGAAAATCCAAACTGATGCTACATACAATTTGATTTGGCAGGGATTTCCTGTGCTAGTAGTTGGAACATCGGACATTTGCAGAGTATTTCACCACCTTGCTGTTGCATTATGCTACAACGAAACAGAAGTCGATTTCGCCTTTATATTTAATGCAATGAAAAAATCGTGTTTAAACCTACACGGAACTATTTGGGAACCAAATGTGTTGCTTGCTGATGCTTCTTTTGCAAATACAAATGGATTTAAAGCAGTATTTTGTACACCAGCTCCAAGACTTCAGTGTTTTTTTCATGTTTTGAAAAACATTGAGTCAAGAATCCGTAATATAAAAGAAAAAGGTGAAATTATTCGATACATTCATACCCTTCAAGTTAGCATAGACAATGAGACTTTTGCAGCTGGTGTACATCTATTCTTTAAAAAATGGAATGCTAATGCAGGCCAGGGAGTCTGTAAACAAAATATAAAAGAATTTTTAAAATATTTCGAAAAGACATGGCTGGGGAGAACATCAATTCTGGTACGAAGGTGCGCATGTTATGATTTTCCTAGTACTAATAATGGTCTTGAGTCAATAAATTCTACCATAAAGAAAGAACACACACTAAGAGAAAGACTTCCTGTGGGTCAGTTTCTCGAAGTTTTGAAAGTTTCTTTAGTTGAAAAATGGTCATATGTAGTGATTGCAATACCGGACCAAAATTTCAATACCGGTATTCGGTATTAATTTGCATGTAATACCGGTATACCGGTATTAATACCGGTATTAAAACAAAACAAAATTCAACTATAGAAGATCAAAAAGTACCTTATAGTCTGATTTTTTTAAGAAACCGATAGAAATTTTGTACTCCACGTGGACAACGTGAATGTTAACCAATGAAATTGCGTTGAATTTAATTTGAATTTAATTTAAAGCGCGCTGCAAATTTTGATGCAAAAACATGTTTCAACAGATGGCGTACCCTAAAATATTAATCTTTTATAGTTATCTTTTCACCAAAACAGATTTCTAATAATTTATAAAAGTCATATGAATAAACGATAACCAAGCTAGGCAATAAGGAACTTTGAGCTTCCAATGTTAAATATTTACAAGTATATTCCAAAAAGATATGCACATGTGAAAATATTGAATAAGTTGAAGTGAGAAAAAGTCAATAATCTGCCGAAATGCTGGCATGACAGAGAAAAGTTGTTCTTTGTTATCTCGAAGCCAAAACTTGTCACAATTTCCACTTACACTGATACAAATAATTTTATGCTTGTTGATTTGTCTTGATAAAGTGTTATTTTTGAATCCTATCTAAAAGTGAAATTTGTAAGTGACAGTGAATTTCAAAGTTTACCACTAAAAGTTAGGAACTTACGTTTTGGAAGTAGAGTGCCGTTTTGTAAAAGGTACGAAAAAGTGGAAGGAGAATTTTTGTCTTTCCCAGCGACCATTGAAGACCAGGTGTGTTTTTCGAGACACCTACAAAAAAGGTGAATTTCGGTAGTTTTTCTTGGAACCAGATGTCCGAGATATGATTTTTGTGTAAAACACAAAGTTTACAATCGCTGGAAGTGAAAACGTGAGTCTTTTACGTTGATTTTGGAATTTTTTATTTAAACATGTGGCCGTTTGACCTCGTTATAAATTTCACATAAAATGCGATCCAGTTTTATGAATTTATGATCGTAAGAATTATTGATTGCGTGAAAGAGTTATTTATTCGATTTATTTCATCGAATAAACCCTATAAATAGAAATTTTATTAAATTTGGATACTATAAGTTTGAGGTTAAATTTTACCTTACAAAGCGGCGTAGTAATTTGGATGCCTGTAAACGATAATTAGGATCTATCTTGCAAGTTTTATTTATTGGAGAACACTGGAGCTTTTATAAATTGCCAAATGAATTTGATTTGGATAAAACTAAAAATCAACACATGCGGACCACATTTCAACAATACAGGAGCTGTCAAACAGTGGTGTAGATATTCCAGTGGTGGAGTGCATATGCGTAGATGTTTCTCTTTTATCACATTTTGTTAACTACGTTACAAGGGTTAGTGGAATCATTATTATTTTTATAACAAAACTGATTATTGTGTCAAAATTGATTTATTTTGTAAACATTTTCTCTAACACATTTACAACTAATCCAGTCGTAAATTCGTTCAGAATTTTTTATGAACAGTAAATGTAACAGAATTTACGACTGTGATTCACCTTTACACCTCACGGCAGAGCAGGCATTTATGAGCCTGACAAAGAAGAACAACTTTTCTCCTTTTCTTTTTTATTTGAATAAAATTCAATATTATTTTTATACTCAAGGATTTTATTCTGGCGCCCAACAAACCCTTGTTACCCTTCTTAGGATCCTGCTAACTGGGAAAAGTGGTCTCCAAGTAACTGTAAGTGCTCACCGGCTTAAAGCAAACCGTGGACTCAATTCTGTCATTCGTTCCGGTGAATGCCGACTACCCCAAGCGTCTAATTGAAGAACTTGGGAAGTCAAGGTCATCTGGGACACGACAATATTTATAAATATTTATCTTTGAAAGTTCAAACTTCCTTATTGCCTAGCTTAGTTATTGTTTATTCATATGACTTTTATAAATTATTAGAATTCTGTTTTGGTGAAAAGATAACTATAAAAGATTAATATTTTAGGGCACGCCATCTGTCGAAACATGTTTTTGCATCAAAATTTGCAGCGCGCTCTTAAAGCAATTTCATTATTTAACATTCACGTTGTCCACGTGGAGTACAAAATTTCTATTGGTTTCTTAAAAAACTTAGACTATAATGCAAAAATTTCCTGCCGCAGAAAATGCTCTTTCCGATTCTACACTGGTGGAATATCTAATAATAATCTACGGCTATCATTCGCGAGAAAACTGCAGGCAAGGAGTTGTTATTATTTTTTTATATGGCAAAATAATCAGAAATCTTAGATTTTTTATGTGGTCCACAAGAACTGGAACTTATATTTGAATTTGAACAAAGTTCTTTTCTTTTTAATACGTTAATATCATGGTTTTCAAATATGTATGCAAACCACTGGTGCTTCCACCAACAACTTTAATAATTTTTAAGCATTTTTTGCATTTGCCAAGATTATCGTTTTCGTTATTATCTGCTGATTTCTTGTGTTCCTTAAAATTGATGTCGTTATTCATTTTCGATCGTTTTTGATTTAAATATTCTGTTTGTTTACTTTGGAAATAATGTTGAATCTTATAATTAGAGAGCGGATTTATATGCATAATAGACCGGTCTTGAGGTAACACCCCATAAACAATAGAAAACGCTTATTAGCGCTAATAAGTTTTTCTTAACCAATTGTTTATGGGGTCTTACCCATAAGATCGGTCTGCTATGTATATAAATCCGCTCTCTACTTATAATATTATTATATAATACTATTTATATAATACTATTTATATTTATTTTTAATAATACCCAGGTTAATACCTAACCAATGAAAAACATCTGATGGATACCAACACGCGCTTTCCATTGGTTAGTTACCATTTAGTACTAAATTTTATGCAAAATTTAACGTCGTGTTATACGGGCTTTACCAATACCAACTTCAAAATTATTTTAAATAACAAAAAATTAAATACCGAAAAACCGGTATTACACATTCAGAAATACCGGTATTTCGGTATCGCAAAATAGCCGAAAATACCGGTTTTCGGTATTCCAGTATACCGGTATTGCAATCACTAGTCATATGAACTCAATCCAGAAAACCCAAATCACAAGCCATTGGCTTCTACTATAAAATTAACGACAAAAATTTGGACTGATGCTTACCAGTGGGTGAAACTGAAACCAAAATTGTTCGAAGAAAAAGAGGATGACAAGTCTGTCTTCTATGCTAAATCAACACAGAATACTACAGACGTCTTGACCCAAGAGGACATACAAAGCTGGAAAGATATTCAATTGAAATGGGAATCTTTTGACAGTTTTCATAAAGCTCAGAAAATTATAAAAGTAACCTGCTATTCCGAAAATGATAAAGTTACATCTCGGTGCACTTGTTCAAGTTTTCTGAAGCAATATGTTTGCAAGCATTCTTTGGGTATGTTAGTAATTTTAAAACAGGCATAGGTGCCCATGGAAGCAAAAACTGTACCTCTTGGCACGAAAAGGAAGAGAGGACGGCCAACCAAAGAAAAAAAGGCACTAATAGTTCAATATTAATTTTTCCTTGACATTTTATTGTTCTACTATTTCATACATATTTATTGCTTATGTAAAACTGAATTTTGTAAATGAAAAGATATACGCAATATACGAATAAATTGGAACTTCTCTAAACAAAGTGCGATTGTATCATTTTATAGTGGGTAAGTTTAAAGTTTAAATGATCCCAATCCAAAGTGCGATTGTATCATTTTATAGTGGGTAAGCTTAAAGTTTAAATGTGCCCAATCCAAAGTGCAAATGTATCATTTTATAGTTTGTTAGTACAAAGTTAGGAAGATTTTTTTAAAGTGCAAATATATATACCTACCCCATTATTAAAGGTACCGCATTCTCAATTATAATTTTTTTTAGGTTTGTTCGTTTGTATTAACTAACTTGAACTGGGTTATCTTTCGAGACAAAATACTCCCACCATAAAAGTTAGATAGTGTTCTAACTTGCACTGCCTACTCCTCCTATGGAGGTCGGGCAAGAAGTTCATGTTCGGTTATGAACTGAGCAGCTAAACGAACACAGTACATTGCACTAACTTGAACCGAGCAAGTTAGTTCATACAAACGAACAAACCTTTTATTTTTTTAATGGATGGTTAACTAACACGTTAAAAATTTTTATATTTTTATATTTTAGTTTAATATTTTAATAAATTACGAATTAAGGATATAAATTTGTAATGTATTTTAAGCTTTCGACCGCGAAATTTTAAATTCAAAAATTTTGAAACATTATTTCTAGTCAAATACATTTTATAAAATGTTCCAATTTCGGAACGTTTTTCAATAGTTTTAATAAATTATTGTTCAGAAGTATTGCCTTAGGCTTCATAAAATCTAAAGTTGCAAGTGCCCGTTTCTCAGTATAAAAGCTGTTTTGCACTGCATTTATCCACAGTATTTTAATGATACTTACCCTAAAAGTTTTTTCTCAGTAGCAGGTAAGAGGAAACTTACTGCTTTTGGCCGTAATGATGATATTTATTTAATAAAAGTAAAATAAAAGGTGCTGGTTTTAGACGAAAAGAGTGTTGATGTTACAACAGAATACAAATTTATGATTATAATGTACAAATAAAGGACGAAGTGAAAGCTCTCTATTATGAAAAGACAAGAATAAATATACAAATCATCTGAAGAATAGATGCAATTATTGAAGATATAGCAAGGTAAATACGCTATATCGATGTTTCGCGATTCTGTCGATCATCAGGCGCTCAGACAAAAAAAAATGAAAAATGAAAAAAATAGGTGAAAACGGAAAAAATTTTAAAAAAATAATGAAAAAAGAAAATTAAAAAAATGAAACGCTTACCAACGGAATAATAAATATAACTGGATTTACCTTCGCACTTGAAGTTCAAAAATGAAATAAAGGTTCTAAATGAAAGCTTCCAAATTTTGCTACAGGCAAATCAATGTTTTTTGACACACGTCGCCAACTTAAACTTTGAAAAAAAAATTCTTTTACAGCTCCACCAACGTTAGAACCGACTTTAGGGGCGTGTCAGGCGCTGCTAAAATTCAAAATGTACACTCAAATGAAGAAGTTTCTCGGCGCGAATATTTAAAATCCATAAATTATTTTGTCAAATTACAGTCACGAAATACGTAAAAAATGTTACCGCAAATATTAAATAAAGCACTTTTGGAATAAATTTAGTAAACATTAAATACAAAAAACCACGACAAAAATGTAAACACACTGAATGATTTGTAACTTTTACAACAGAATGTACTTGAGAAATAACTCAACGTTCATTGGTTCATTCAAATTTTTATCAAATTAATTGGCATATTTGCCGCGTCCTTTCTAAGCTTGGTGGAGCTGTATCACTTTAATGTTTTTCAACATTCCTAATATAGAAATTTCACAACACATACTAAAATTACACCTATCCTTGAAAAATTTCATTTTTAAGATCATATTCTAGATTATTACTACATTGCAATATTTTAAGTTTTTTATTTTGATTTACTTAAAAATTTCCTACATTTGCGATGATGTAAGATAAGATTTATTAGTTGCATTTATTAATTTTTTAATTTTTTCTTTACCAATTTGTAAATTCAATACAATAAACACACGGAGGTGTTGTGGAAGCACTTTTCGAGAGGCCGTGAAGACATGTCATTACGACAGTACTAAATATGTTGAGGATAAACCATCAATCAATAAGACCCTTCGCGAGGTCAAAGTGGCGCAACTTAACTAGTTGCTAAGAAATTGTAAAATAAATTCGAAAATAAGTCAAATTATATCCAAAATACAACAACGACAGACATGTTTCGATCTTGTTAGATCTCATCAGTGACGTATAGCTGTGAATTTGTTATAATTTAATTTTATTTATAAAATGCTATATAAGGAAAAAACATAAAGTCAAATTATAACCAAATTCACAGCTATACGTCACTGATGAGATCTAACAAGATCGAAACATGTCTGTCGTTGTTGTATTTTGGATATAATTTGACTTATTTTCGAATTTATTTTACAATTTGTAAATTCATTATTGCATTATTGATTTTCAACTATTTTTAAACCTACGTTTAAAACATAATCTTTAACACAATTTTAAAATTTCTGGATTGCATGATTTCAGTAATAAATTATTAGTCAGTTACTTGGTTGAATTTTAAAATATTAGAAATAATTCTATACCTAAGTACATAACAAGTTTTATTATCGATAACAACTGTGAATGCATTATCAATCCATTCTATAATAAATTAATAAGACCAGTAGTTATTACATTTAGTTTCTAGTCTGTTCAGCAATAGAGTCAAGCCAAAATGGTGGAAATTCAAAATCTTTTCAACGATTGTTTTCAACTTCACAAAAATTTGCTAAATTATTTTGGTTTATCAACAAATGCTGGATTATTATATAGAATTTGCTCTATGAGTTCGTTAATAATTTTAACGATTTACCCTTTCACCGTAATACCTGAAATCGCTAAATTAAGTGATAATTTTGACGAACTTATTGACAGCCTTATGTTTGAACTGGGATTATTTACATGTAAGTTAGTAATTTATAGCAAAATTAAAAAACGGATTCCAAAAATATTGTTTGAAATAAAATAATTACGCTTCAAGCATCTAAAATATAAAATTCTAGGTTTGATTGGTTTGCATTGTATATATTGGAAAAAACATGCATTATATGAACTGCTTAATAAAATGGAAATCCTTGGAAATTTAGCCAGGTCACTTAAAAATGCAGATGGTATTCTAATTATTGATAATTATGAAAATTTTGTTAAAAAACAGGTAATTAGTTTATAAATTTTTATGATCATATTCTTACAATAATTGATCCTGTGAAATTATATTATGTAAGCATTGTTATTACTGTGAAGGGTTAGTATAAATTATTTATTATTTTATCATCAAAGATCTGTTCTTAAAGACCAAGATTCGAATTTAAACTTCTATTATGTAAATTCCAATTTAAATTAATTTATGTAGTTACTTCGTCAATTTAAACTTTGCAATTTTCTTCCTCTAACTACGCTATTTGAATCATTAAGACCCACTATTGACATTTTGTTTTCAAAAAGTTGGATTAAAGCGACCACGAATTTCACTTTATGTACATCTCGATTTACATTGTCTTTTGCAAAATCTATTAAAAATCTCATTAATTTTTTTATTTTTAGGGCTATTATGTACTTATAATGACAATTGTGGAACTTGGAAGTAATATAATTTTTGCCGTTTACAATTCAATAATAAAGAAAGAATGGGCATTTCCATTTGGAAGATTTAGTACATTTTTTATAGAAAATGGCACTATGCGATTTCTTCTTCAAATTTACACTGGTGTCGTATTAGATATTTTGTTTATTTTTGTATTAACTATTTATGTGAGCATGCTTGCATTGGTGTCCGCACATTGCCAATATGTACAAAAATTAATCACATCAATAATAATTATACCAAACAGTGGAATGTTACTTGAGGTACATAAACCTACATTTGTATTCAATTTTTCACAAATAACTTGTTAAATGCACTCGTATACTGGGAAAACATACTGTGCTTAAAAGTAAAACTATTTGGGAATAGATTGTTGAAAAATCAAAATTATATTAAAATTAAGCACAATTATTTTTGTAATTGTGTTATAAAAGAGCAAAATCTTAATTTGTCTACAATTTTCATCCAAATCGTGTCTCAGTTAGCCACAGTATTTTCAATGGGCATTACATATTTTAGATGTGGATAATTTACTTAGTGGGTTACTTTAAAACGATTTAGTTAAAAATTTAAAAAAATCTCTCACAAGTCAAACAACTATATTCCATTTGTTTTTAAATTTTTAACTAAAATTTTAGCCTAAAAAATATGAATTAAAAACTGACTATGCAGTGTAGTCCTCAGAGGACCTAATATGGATTTGGTGTATATTTGCAGTAAGCCCAAGACGCATTTTTCATACAAAATAATTCAGTTATTATATAACGTGTAGTTTGCTTGCCCAGTGCAGCGAGTTGTAACAATAACTATTTCTTGAAAAGGGGCACTCTACCTAATATCAAAATTTAAAAAAAATTATTTGTTTTAGGGAAACGAGAAGAAAAATGACCAATTTGCAAGTATCAATTGGGAAACTTTTAAACTAGAATTAAAAAAAGTAGTTGACTATCATACCACTATTATTGAAACATCTACTGAGATTGAAAATACTTTTACCTTCGTTATATTTTCATTTTTTAGCGGAATAAGTGTCGTTTTATGCTGTGTGTTATATCATGCATCAACCGTAAATATTTAATATTGTGTTTCTAAATTTTTAATTAGAGTTTTTTTAGGTATCTGTGGGAAATGTTTCCTTCTGGAGAGACGTAATGTATACTCTTATGTTTTACATAATGTTAGGTATACTTACCTTTTGGGGAGATCAAGTGCTATGTGAAAGTAGTAAAATATCCAGTGCGTGCCAAGAAGTTAGTTTTGTTGGACTTGATTTAAGAATACAGAAATCGCTGTTACTTATTCAAATGCAGAAGCCTATACAGATGACAGTTGGCACAATTACACCTCTATATTTACCCACGATGGTTGGGGTAAGTTTATTAAAGAAATTACTTATTTCGTTTAATGTCATTTTACTGTTTCAGGTTTTTCAATCAATATATTCTTACTATGCATTTCTAGTGAATGTGGAAAATATGTATTAGTTGGGTATTTCACCCATTTAGTTGATGCATCAGACCGTACCCTCGCACTCCTATGTACCTAGCAATAAATTTTATGAAAAAAATATATTTGTAATAAATTACAATAATTAATTGTATAAGTACAGTGATAGACAAGCCGTCGTGTCGTCTGAGGTCTTTTTCACAAATATTTATGGTGATCCACACCTTTTGTTTGACTTTCCTTTCGGTAATGTTAGGCTACGTACAGAGTGCACGCTGGTCGCCGAAACCTGCTTATCGCCTTGGATGTTGTCATTGAAATAGCAGCTTTGCTTGTCTTGAATTATATTAATTCATATAAAATAATTAATAATATAATAAGTAATATTAATATAATATTAATTAATGTAAACGAGGACAAACGAAGCTGGTATTTTAATGAAAACATCCAAGCCGTTAAGCAGATTTACGTAGACTTAAAAACTAAAATAATGAATAAAATTTCACCGACGACTTAGCGGCTGCAGACCCAACAGTTATTAATTATAAAATTATTAATTATGTTTATTCCAAAAAGAGAAAATAAAATATTCACTTAAATTAATACATACAGTATGAGATATTCACATTTTATTTCTTAATAATTTCTCTAAAATAGAAAAATATAATACCACGCATTGATAATATAGCTATATGCTAATATTGGTTAATTACATTTTTCTCAGAGTATTAGCTATTTATGCAATCCGTTATTAACTTTTGAGTAAAATTTTTGCAAATGCGGAGATATTAGCTACGTTTTGGGGGGGATTTTTGGATTATGTAGGATTATTATTTATGATCTAATCTTATCTAATAAAATATAATGATAGTTGACTTCTTCGAAAGATATGAAGTTAAAATGACCGAATAATTTTGTAAACTAAAATTCCAGGGCAATAGCACATCCAAAATTTCACAACTCACTTCCCTGTACTATTCAAAAATGTTATTCAAACGACAACTCTTCAAATGTCTTGTTGATAATTAAATCAATGCATGAACATAATTTAATTGATACTAAATGGACAGAGGCGCACTTAAAAAATTTGTAAATCACTTCAATTCACTTCGACCCCTCACAGTAATAATTTAATTAAATAAGTAAATAATAAATTAAAGCATTCTAAATATTTACATTATAGTAGAAAATGAACATACTAAATAATTATGAAATGGAAACTTATTGAAACTCAAATAAATCTCGACAGATGTGTTACAGTAAATTAACTGTAACACATCTGTCAGAAGATTCAAAAATTGTCTTAATTATTTTAAATTTGAATCAGCTAATGAATTTTGGAATGTTTCCTTTAGTAATCATTTTACTGTGAAGTCGATAGTAATAATTCATTGTAGCTTCAATCAACTTCCATTACTTTCAATTTAATTAATAATTTAATTTATAGCTATAAAGTAGCCTACCTTTTTGAAGTTTTTGAGATAATCAAATTTAAAAATTTCAATAATTTTTAACTCCGTAAAAAATTATAGGAATGAAAGTGTATTGAAGTTCCAAAGATGTATAAAAGAAAATTAACGACTATTTAAAAGTTTTATTTTCGTTCTAAATCAGCTGTTAAATATCAGTTTCATCTATTGATGACTCGATGAATTCGAAAGAGTTTTATTTGAAATTCTATGATTTGTGATTCCCAATTTTTTGTGTATAGAATTAAATTGCTTTAAAAATTATTTATTGGCACTTATTGTACTCTTTGTAATAATATTATACTGAGCAGCACAAATGCAAATAAAAATATTATAAAAGCTCCCAAACTGTTTTACTTTCTTTAATAGCCTATTTCTTACTTATTTCTATTATTTTTACTAAAAAAACACTGCTGAGAAGTAGGACAACCAAATTCCTACAGATAAAAATTCAATTTTCCGCTCCCTTAACTATTTTATTTTGAATTATCAAATAATTATTTTCTTCAATAATTACCTGAATTAAAGTTTTCACTTTTCAGGTAGCAAAAATATTAATGCCCAACATCCGACTACAAATTAGCACCCAACGTGACAAATTGGTGTCTTAAGTTAAGTTTTTAATTTTTTCTTTACCAATTTTTGTAAATTGATTAAGTATAATAAACCGTGGTTTGATGTATTGTTGTTTCTCAATTATTTAAACCTACGTTTAGAACATAATCTTCAATAAAATTTTAAAATTTCTGGATTGCATGATAGGTCTAAAGTAACTATTAGTCAGTTACTTGGGTGAACTTTAAAATATTAGAAATAACTCTATACCTAGTAAGTATATTACAAGTTTTATTATAGATAACAACTGTGAATGCATTATTATCAATCCATTCTATAAATAAGACCAGAAGTTATTACTTATTACATTTAGTTTCAAGTCCGTTCAGCAATAGAGTAAAGCCAAAATGGTGGAAATTCACAATCTTTTCAACGATTGTTTTGAAATTCAAAAGAACTTGTTAAATTATTTTGGCTTTTCAACAAATGATGGATTATTATTTAGAATTTACTCTATGAGTTTGTTAATAATTATAACGATTTACCCTTTCACCGTAATATCTAAATTCGCTAAATTAAAGAATTTTGACGAACTTGTCAACAGCCTCGTATTTGAAATAGGATATTTTACATGTAAGTTAGTAATTTATAACAAAATTAAAAATCGGATTCCAAAAATATTCTTTTAAATAAAATAATTACGCTTTTTAATCATCTAAAATGTAAAATTTTAGTTTTGGTTGGTATACATTGTATATATTGGAAAATATATGCTCTATATAAACTGTTTGATAAAATGGAAATCCTTGAAAATTTAGTCACGTCACTTAAAAATGTAGATGGTATTCGGATTATTAATTATTATGAAAATTTTGTTAAAAAACAGGTAATTAGTTTATAAATTTTTATAATCATATTCTTACAATAATAATTGAACCTGTGAAATTATATGTAAGTATTGTTGTTACTGTGAAAGGATAGTAAATTAATTATTTTTTATCAACAAAGATCTGATTGCTAAAGATCAAGATTCAAATTTGAACTTCTATTATGTAAATTCCAATTTAAATTAATTATTTAAACTTTGCAATTTTCTTTCTCAAACTGCGCTATTTGAATAATTAAGAACCGACAAATGACAAAAAATAGTTGGAGCAAAGCGACCACGAATTTCAATTTTTGTTGATTTACTTGTTTTTTCCGAACTCTATTATAAATCTCATTAACGTTTTTATTTTTAGGGCTTTTATCTATTTATAATGATAATTATGGAACTTTCAAGTCTTATAATGCATGCTGTTTTCTATTCAATAAAAAACGAAGAATGGATATTTCTATTGGAAGTAGTTCATTTATAGAAAATGGCACCATGCGATTTTTTCTTCAAATTTACACTACTGCCGTAACTGATATTTTAGTTTATTGTGGAGTAATTATTTATATAGGCATGCTGGCATTGGTGTCCGCACATTGCCAATATGTACAAATATTAATCAAATCAATAATAATTATACCAAGCAGTGGAATGTTACTTGAGGTAGAAAATCTATATTTTTTGTATTAAAATTAAATATGTTAATATTTACTCGTATACTCTGAAATCATACTGTGCTAAGTAACACTATTTAGGAAGAGATTGTTGGAAAATCAAACTTATATTAAAATTAAGTACAATTATTGTTGTAATTGTGTTCTAAAAGAACAAAATCTTAATTTGTCGACAATTTTCATTCAAATCGTGTCTAATTTAGCCACAGTCTTTTTCAATGTGTATTACATATTTTAGATATGAAAAGTCTACTTACTGGCTTCTCTTCAAAAACGCAAAAAGAATTTTAGTTAAAAATTAAAAACAATCTCTCACTGGTGCCAGTGGGGCCGAACAACTACATTCCATTATTTGTTTTTAAATTTTTAACTAAAATTTTTGCCCAAAAATTAAGAATTAAAAACTGACTATGCAGTGCAGTCCTCAAAGGTCTTAATATCGACTTTGTGTGTATTTGCAGTAAGCCCACGATGTATTTTTCATACAAAATAATAAATTCATTTATTTATGTAACGTGTAGTTTGCTTGTTTTTTGAAAAGGGACACTTTACATAATATCAAACTTAAAAAAATATTATTTGTTTTAGGAAAACGAGAAGAATAATTACCAATTTGCAAATATCAGTTGGGAATATTTTAGACTAGAATTAAAAAGAGTTGTTGACTATCATACCACTATTATTGAAACATCTACTGAGATTGAAAATACGTTTACCTTCTTTATATTTTCATTTTTTAGCGGAATAAGTGTCGTTTTATGCTGTTTGTTATATCATGCATCAACCATAAATATTTTTAATTGTATTTACAAATTTTTAATTAATTTCTTTTAGGTATCTGTGGGAAATGTTTCCTTCTGGAGAGACTTACTGAATACAATTTATTGTATTATACTTAATAATGGGTGTATTTAGTTTTTGGGGAGATCAAGTTCTATCTGAAAGTGGTAAAATATCCAGTACGTGCACAGAAGTTAGTTTTGTTGGACTTGATATAAGAATACAAAAATCGCTGTTACTTATTCAAATGCAGAAGCCTATAAAATTCACAATTGGCAAAATTAAACCTTTGCATTTACCCACGATGGTTGGGGTAAGTTTATTAAAGAAATGACTTATTTCGTTTAATGTTCTACTGTTTCAGGCTTTTCAATCAATATATTCTTACTATACATTTCTAATGGATATGAGAAAAGTGTATTAGTAGGGTAATTCATCCATTTCATTGAAGCACCAGATCGTAGGTACCCTCTGTCTGCTATTTACCTAGCAATAATTTGTCACAAACGCCACCCTCTGAAAGGTAACCCCTAATGGGAGAGTTAACCCAATCGGAGTGCCGCGTTCGAAACAATCCCGAGAAACTCTCAGGTTTTGTTGGCCACGATGGTAAATGTAGGCTCGCTCGCAATTCGTGTGGAAAGCGGGGACCGTAGGTTCTGAAATAAACTCTGTAGCCAGGGGTAAAAAAAAACACAGTGATCTTAACAAGTGTATAATAAAACAAATTACAAAATTAGAGACGTGCTTTCTGCTTACAAACAATAGCAACCGAACCGGCTGGTTATTAATAAAACACAGCCCACTGACTTTACTGTCAAACAAGCGTTCGCAACAACAAATGCAAATACACAGTTCTGTATTAATAATGGTGCTGACAACAACACACGTCAGAGACAAAATGGATACTAAAAATGATGACTCACCCCAAGAGCTCTTGGAAGATCTTAAAATGGTGACAAGTATGCCACTTGCAACCGACGTGTCCTCTGGTAGAATGAGGACTGGCATTCGCATCAATTAACACAGAAGCACCTGGACAGCTTCGCAACTCCAGACGCACTTGTCAAACTGGCCTCGATTATAAAAAAGTGCAGATACAGTTGCTGGAACGGTTGGAATGATGTTGAAATGATGTTAAAGTAAAGTTGGATAGATGTAGTATAGATGTAAATGGTGAAATAGTTGACCATAACCCAAAAAAGTAAAATTTTGGTCCGTGTTTGTCAACACAGAATCGAGCCTTCACGAGTGAGCTCGAGCTGATACGAATCAGAAAATGCCTGCGTCGAGAGAAATGCGCGTGAGCACGATAGCGTCGGCCAGATGTGGATACAGAAAAAATGCTACTGTGTACCGGTGGTATCCCAAATACACATACAGGACCGCAAAAAATCACTGGTCACAATGATATAAACTTCAATGACGTCACTCAAAGATTTCCGCCAAAAATGATGTTTTTACGCACTTAAATATTCTCTCGACCGTTTTCTATGATTGCCAGGCACTCACCCCCGTTACCTCGTGTCCCTTCTACCTCCAAGCGCGTGTCACATGACAGCCCTAACCAAATGTTAATTCGAAGGTCAGTAACACAAAGCAGATATAAAAATATCTGGAAAATTAAGACTGGGCCGTACTCAGAATATTTGAGTAATTATTTGTGGAGAAGTTTATGCAACAGAACTAAAATTCGTTACAAATTTTAAAAACGTTTCGTCGTCTATGGTCGTCTTCACAACAATTTATAGTGATCCGCACCTTTTGAATGGTACTATTTCCTTTCGATAATATTAGGGACTCGAATAATGAATCAGATTTCAAGCACGACGCGACGTAACTGCAATGATATTAGAGTATTGCCTTGCTTCGGTAAAAGCTAGCAAGATCCAATCAGAGTGATGTATTTTCTCATTATTTGCTATTCTTAAAATTAAGCCTTGCTTGCCTTGCTCTTTTTTTTGCCGACGTTTTTAAGATTCTGTGGTAATGGTAAGAATCAAATTGAAGCAAAAATTATAAAGAAACTTTGATTAGTGATTTTATTTATTATTATATTAATTTAAAAAAGCAAATAAAATATTCACTTAGTATATTTGAATTCATAATGTTAATATGAGATATATACCAGGTTTGTTCCAACCAATTTTGTATCATCACGAAACGATACGGGAACTGTTGGTAAATGTTTTATGCACATGGTTGAATTTTGTATTTTGCACTGTTCACTGTACTACAAAATATAGTTGGAACGGTTGGAACAGATTTGTGAATGATTTCTGTACCAATATTTGAATAATGTATAACAACTCAACTATAATTATGACCAAAAGGTATATTAAAAATGAAACAGATTAGTGAGTGACAATGTTGGCTTGGACCTTGTTAGGTTAATAAATACAGATACATATTTTTAAATCTTCTCTATAGCAAATTGTTAAAAATATTTCTGCTCCTTATTGTATATTTATCACTTTTGTATTACCTAAATATGATTATTAAGTTTCTTGTTCTGATAATAAAACAAGAATTATTTATTGCTACCTATTGTATTTAAATAAAATTTTGACTTTCATAAATGCAAATAAAAGTATAATAAAAACTCCCAAGCTGCTTTATTTTATATCGTCTTATTTCCTACTTATTTATAATAAATAGTAATTGTAAAGAGAGTATACAAATTTCATGATAATAATATAAATAATATTATAATAAAAATAATATACTCATTACTCCATGACCTTTGGCCATCGTTGCTCATCGCCAATTCCCCAAGTCTGTCATGGTTTGGGGCGGTATTTGTGCTACCGGTAAAACACCTTTAGTTTTTGTGGAAGAAGGAGTAAAAATTAACAAGGAAATCTACCACCGGGATATTTTAGAGGCTGTAGTTCTTCCGTGGGCCCAACAGCACTTTGGTGACCAACATTGGACCTTTCAACAGACTCTGCACCTGCCCATAAGGCAAAAACTACACAAGAGTGGTGCCGAATCAATTTTCCAGATTTTATCAGTTCCGCTGAATGGCCTCCATACTCACCAGATCTCAACCCCATGGATTACGCCATATGGTCAATTTTAGAGGCCAGGGCCTGTGCAAAACCCCACAAAAGTTTGGAAACACTAAAACAATCTTTGCGTCAGGAATGGGACAAAATTTCCCTAGAAGAGGTACGAAAAACGGCCGAAAATTTCATTCGACGTTTAAATCTCTGTATCCACGCAGAAGGAAGCCACTTTGAAATTTTATAATTTATGATATACATAAGGATGTTGTTAATTGTTATCCATTTTTAAATTTTTGAATTGTTGCGTTTAAATAAGTTTTTTTTTTTTTAAACGTTTGTCCGAGTTCTTGTGGGTTGTAGTTACAGTTATTATATTATGTCTTATTTAAATTGCATGATCTCAGGCTAAAATTATTATTAGTCGTTTACTTGGTAAAATTTTTAATGAGACCAAACCAAAACTTTCTGACAAAGAAGCCAACATCAGCAAACATGATGTGAAGTGAAGTAAAAGCTTGTAAAAAGAATTGTTGACTATCATACCACCATTAATGAAACATCTACCGAAATCGACCGAAATAGAAAAAATTTTTCAAGAGTAAAAAACTGGATAATATATAAGATTTTTCTTATTTTATTACGTAAACCTTTGTTTAGGAAAATGATTTAATCTTAGAATATTGAATGATAATTTTTTAAGTTATTTTGATTTATTTAAATGATTTTTATATTTATAATCATGTCACGACATTAAACTTTGCTTTTCTTTTTTTAATTTGGAGGGTTGATTATTAAATTAAAATATAATATTACTTACCCCAATAGATTATAATATGTACGAAGGGTTGATGTGAGTACCATCCTGGAAGGTTAGTCACAACGCGTGTTATATGTGCATAATCGAAAGGGTCACGAGCACAACTTAACTTTCTACCTTCAATCATGTCCTTTTAGAAACTCCCTCCTTCCCTTACTTTTTGCATTATAAGTAATTCAGGTATCAATAACCTATAATGTTATGTATTTTGAATTCTTTCAATTTACACAAGCATGGCCTGATGGATAGCTCTCTTTTGTAACCTGAATTACTTATCTTAATATTTCTAAGTTTATAATAAAGATAAGTTATTATTTCTATGTATAACTTTTAAATTTTTCTTCAAAAATTTGCAAATTGAATAAATATAATAAATCATAGTTGGACGTCCCTTTGTTTTTCTTCTAAACCTTCTTTTAGAACTAAATTTTCAATGCAATTTTTAAACTTCAAGATTTCCTGATATTCGGCTTGAATTTTACGTGACGTAATACAAATGCCTTATGGCAAGGACTGTAGAACCTTAGAAGTCTTTATAATCGAAAAATGTAAAACTTACTTCATGTTTTCGTCAAAGTAGGAAAGCTTAACTGCTATTATTAAGTTAATATTAATAATAATTAATTTTATTAGATTTTACACACTCTTGTGTACTGTACTTAGAACTAATTTACTGATAATTATTGGTACATAAGTAATAACTAAAAGTAGCACAAAAGGCACAGATATAGCATTTCTGAAACAGTAAATATTTTTTATAATAATTAATTTTTTATAACAATAATTAGAATATTCTGCACGTACTTTATATAGGGTGTTTTTTTAGCTGCATGAGAACTTCAAAATGAAATAAAACATTAAAAACCTGACGGAATGTTTTCGTTATAATTTTTTTATGAAAGTACAGTTAATGGCATTTATGATTTGAACATGACTTCCGGCATGTGACCACCACGACTAATGGTTACGAAGCGCATCCGTTCAGTCCAATTTTTGACCACTTTTTCCAATATTTCTGGCTTTATTTCATAAATGGCTTGCTGAATATTAGCCTCCAATGCTTCTAGAGTTGTTGGTTTGTTAGCATAAACCATGGATTTAACATACCCCCACAGAAAATAATGTGGAGGTGTCAAATCACACGATCTTGGAGGCCAATTGATAGGACCACGTTTTGAAATAATGTTGTCACCAAATTGTCCTTTCAATAAATTGATGGTTTCGTTGGCTGTGTGGCACGTAGCACCATCCTGTTGGAACCATAAGTTGTCAATGTTTAGCTCTTGAAGTTTTGGAAACAAAAATGTATTGAGCATGTGTCTATATCTCACACCATTCACCGTAACGGTAGCTCCTTCCTCATTTCGAAAGACATATGGACCAATGATGCCGTTGGCGTGTATTCCACACCAAACAGTCAATTTTAATGGATGCAATGGAGTCTCAAGATAATGTCCCGGATTGGTCTCACTCCATATACGGCAATTTTGTTTGTTCACATACCCATTTAACCAGAAATGTGCCTCGTCACTGAACAAAATTTTACGGTAAAAAAATGGATCCACTTCCAATTGGTTGTGAGCCCAATTTGGTAGCGTTGTTCAATGGTCAATCTATGCATTATCAAATGCCAATCCTTGCCAAACACAAATGTCAAAAAACTGTTTCCATAGCAATCTTGATTCAATTGTTATCCCTATTGAAAGTTCTCATGCAGCTAAAAAAACACCCTATAGATGTTGAAAAATATTTCATGTGAATTTCGATCAGATGTCTACATTTTTCTTTTACAAAATTATTTTTATTTGCAAATGCTTTTTGTAGGTGCATTTTATGTCTACTTAATTATCAAAGTTACATAATTTATTTATAGCATTGCATGACCTAAGCCGAAAATAATTATTGGTCAGTTCCTTGTTTAAATTTTAAATGCATTTAAATGTGGGAGCTAAGCATAAGTTATTATCGATGTGCAATGCTTATACTATAATCTCAATTAAAATCATTTTAAAATGAATTACTCATGATGCATTTAGTTTCAAGTCGGTGAATACAATAACCCTAAAATTTAAAAGCATGGAGGTAACTTAAAATTTGTCTAACGATTGCTTTGTACGTCCAGAAAATTTAATAAAGTATTGTTTTTCTAATACTATTGGATTTTTAAATCTTACTTCGATTAATTTTCATTTTCTTTGGATCCTCTTAGAACAAAATTTTCAATAACATTTTTAAACTTCATGGTTGAAATTTAATCTTTTTTTTAAAAATGCACAATCTAGTCTGATCCTTAATGCCTACCGACAAAATTCGTGTCTATGTTGGTGTCAATTGGTGGATTTGGGTGTCACGCGATCTCTACTGCGACGGATTTTGGTTACGCCTTTTCTTCATTCTTTGGAATTACTCTACCAGATCGTATATATCAGCGGTTTTCAAACTTTCTAAAATCTCCTGCGGCGCGATCCTTTAAAAATTGTTCGATGGCACACGGACCCCTTTAATATAATTAGAATATCTTTCTATATTTATGAGTTCTTCTAATGTTTGGTTTTGTTTTGGCCAGTGCAACGCGTTTTACAAGGTTTTACCGAAACCACTTCGCGGACCCCAACAAACTAGATGGTGGTATCCTGCGGATGCCAATGGGTTGCCTAACTTATCAAATTTTTACATGCGCTTGTCAATGAGCCACAGACCTTGTTTTCTGGATCGTGGTTTTTGGTATATTTGTCCTCAGTTACGTTGTTCAACTGATAAAATAATGAAAATAACATGGTCGGTTTAAGTATCGTGGTGTCATTATTGAACGTTATCTGTCATTATTGTCTGTTTTGTACCTTTGGATGAGATGATCCCCCTTAATTGTAATTGTGTTATTTTTTCAAAATTAAATTACTTAGGTATCGTTTAAATAATTAATTAATATTGTTTATTTATGTGTGTTTATGCAATAGCTTGTGGCCCTCAACACTTTAATTTATGAGGTTCGAATTTGCTTAAATAAATACAAAATTATGCACCTAAAATTACATGAGCATAAAAAGCAGTGGCGTAACTACCAGTGTGCGCGGTGTGCGAATGAACACTGCCCATAAAATCTTAGGGGCCCGAGACAATGTAAAGTAAAAAATTCTTAAACAAGGGTAAAAAGCGCGTGTGCAAGCCGGAAACGGACAACTTGGTAAAGGGAATCCCCTGGTCGAGCTTAAGTTAATGTTAGGAAACGATTTTTTTAAATAAGGGGACCGTCCTGCTGGTGCCGAGTCGGGTGGAGTCGAGTAGACCGGTGCCAAATTGTTGTGTGCCCTGCCTTGTGCTGGGGGGTATTCCATACCCCCAGACCCCCCGGTTTCACGCCCATTTGAAGGAAATAAATTTGTTTTGGTGTAACAATGCTTTAATTTCATTTGTTATTTTAAAAAATCTTTTATTTGAACTGGGACGGATGTAGTGCAAATTAAACTACTTGTCACAGGTACGTTTAATTTAAATTAGTTATACAATTAAAAACATTGTTAAATTAAAATAAATGTACTCCTCTGAAATGGACGTGAAACCGGGGGGTCTGGGGGGTATTCCCAGCACAAGGAAATAACGATGTAACTTTTCAAAATTGATAAAAACGCAAATTTCATTCTTGAGAAAGCATATTTTTCTTATTACGGCTGGGGGATATCCTGTTCTTCAATTGTTTATTTATAATATGGCGTAAATAATGGGGAGGGGGGCAGAGGGAAGAATGGTCCTAGGCCCAATGTTTTGGACCCCCTTAAACTGCATTATTTTTCGACTAAATTTTGTTTTTATATCGCACACCTCTCAATCGAGGGGACCGTCAAAACTCTTGCTCCCGGGACTAAAATTTGAAGTTACGCTACTGATAAAAAGTATCCTTAGGTATATAAATAGGAAATAAAATGGATATAATAATAAACGTTGTGTTTTTTTTGGATTTATAATAAAAATTGATCTTTGTTCCCAAGTAGAAGTACAAACTTTCAAAAGGATGATATAACCGTATATTCTAATAGTAAATTCAAAATATCTAAAATAAGGTTTTATCTGTTATGTATGTACTTCAAGGAAATTTGTAATATCATTATTATCAATTACATTGTTATTGTCATAAAAGCATAAATTTATTAAATATTCAGCTGCAAAGTTGAAGGGGTATGGGATACCCCCCAGTATAAGGAAGTAAAGAGATGAATTTTTAAAATTAATCAAGATAATTAAGAAATTGGAAACTAAAAATGAACAAACACATAAATTTGCTAAAAAGTATCAGTCAAAGTTCATGGTGGAAAATAAATACAATGCTTACCCACAAACTTGAAACTGAAGTTTAAATAAAGGGGATAACCTCATAAACGAAACAGTTTAGGTCGGCCTTCGAATTTGCACTTCAAAAGATACATAATGAACATAGAGAAGTCGTAAAAAATGTAATTGTGAGATATAAAACAACAAAAATCTGTAGCAGTACAATTTTTTGTGCTCCGATTCCAGCTACTGACAAAAAAACATTAATCCGCAAAGAGTTCTGATAATAAAATTCGAGATTATTTAGATTGAAAGTAATTTGAAGATTAAAATTATTAAAAATAGATTATTATATAGGTACTACGCGAGGAGAAGTCAAGAAGAAGTTACAGAATACAAATTACGTTGCAACCCTTTTATTAAGAAACCATGAGGCGCCACTGGTAACCTTTAATAAATAATTAATGCGAAATTCTGAATTTATTTTATTTTCTACTGATGAGCGAGAATTAAAATATTAGTTTCCCCAGGCCTTCAATTTTGTCTGAAAGGTCCTGGATATAGGAGTAGGTACATCTTTATAATTTTAATTATTAATCTATTAAATGTAATCACGAATTAACAACTAAACAATTTAAAGATTAAATTATTATTAATAATACCATGTTGACCTTAGCATTATGCCAGAAATGTATATAAAAAATTGTTTTTTAATCAAGTATAAAAATTACGCGGATTATCAACTTGACTGATAGGTGCGCTGCTATTTTTGTATGTTAATTTGTTGATTCTCATGGCATCACGTAAAATGAAAGTTTAACCAGACACTTAGTGCTACTTATAAAAGTTTTAGTGTTGTGTTAAAGTAATTTTAAAAACATTTTCCAGTTATTACCTAATTACTGGTACAGTTTTTCGTGAAAAAAAAATGACCGACCGTTTAGACATTTTAGTTTTCGGTGCTACAGGATTCACTGGCAAACACACTCTTCCTCATATCTACAAATTCTCCAAAAATAATGGGAATAATTTATCGTGGGGTATAGCTGGTCGCACACCAGAAAAACTTAATTCCATTTTGGAGGAAACGGCGAAACGAATTGGTAAGTTAATTTTTATTTAATTCCATCTTCTTGAAAAATGCATCAGTTTTTATGTGCTCAAGGGGTGAACGATTTAAGTTGGGTACCTGTTATAATTGCCGATGTTTTTAACGAAGACTCAATAAAGGAAATGACTCGGCAAGCAAAAGTTATTGTTAACTGTTGTGGACCATACCAATTATATGGAGAAGTTATTGTTAAGGCTTGCTTAGAAAGTGGAACACATTACCTTGACGTAAGTGCTGAGGAACAGTTTACTGAAGATATGGTCAAAAAATACGATGAACAGGCCAGGGAAAAGAGCATATACGTGATTGGTGCTTGTGGTGTAGATTGCGTTCCTACAGATCTTGGAATCATATTTACAGAAAATAATTTTAACGGTAAATTTAACAATAATTTTATACCTAATTCAAATATTACATTTTTATCAAATAGGAACGTTAAACTCAGTGGAAGCGTATGTAACATTCGATTATAGTTGGAAACCAGTTGCTCACTCTGGTACTTGGAGCTCCTTTGTGGAAATTGCAAGAAATCCAAGACAATGGCTATCCATGCACAGGGAAAAGCAATCAAACTCAGAAGCAATACCTACATTAATGCCAAAATTGGCAAGGAGGTGGTGCCCTTTCCATAGGAGAGTAGATACAAACAAAT
Source organism: Rhagonycha lutea (assembly GCA_958510855.1). NCBI lineage: Eukaryota > Metazoa > Arthropoda > Insecta > Coleoptera > Cantharidae > Rhagonycha > Rhagonycha lutea. Next base: position 12,456,846 of record OY294037.1, read on the forward strand.
GGGCTCTCCCGTTTCCAAGTTCAGACGACAAAATTATTAAACGCTCTCAAAGTTACTTTTATACAAATGATAAGAAGAGACCCATTCAGACAAAGTGTTATATCACCCTTGGTTCATTTTTTAAGGTTTTACTAATTTCATTTATATCCGCAGTAGTATTAGTGCTAGCTCAATGTAACTGTGGGCGAAGGTTGCTGAAAAAGGTAAGGAGTAATTTTTTGCATCGCAAAATTTTATGGTTCTCTTTTCAGCATCCAAGGTTTTTCACTGCAGGTTATTTTACTGAAGGAGATCCAGATGAAAAAATTCTTAAAAATGCTGTAGGTACTTATACCTTTTACGGATTGGGATGGAAGGAAAAACTGGAAGATACTCCACAATTATTTGACATGCCACCTAACAGATCTGTAATAACTACGGTGGGAGGAAAAATTTCGGCATACGATTTCACGTGCATTGCACTTGCACTTTGTACAATTGTTTTACTAACCGAAAAGGAAAAATTACCGAAGATGTAATACAAAACTGGTACGTAATAGAATTTTAAAGCATATTATATGGTTATTTTTATAGGGGTGGAGTATATTCTACTGCCGCAGCGTTCGGAAAAACTTCTTTTATTAGGCAGTTACAAGAAAATGGAGTTAATTTTGATATTTTATCTTCAAAAAATATTTAAATTTATGTAGTTTATTAATACTTCTGGTTGTTTGTGTCCAGAATACTTAAGCGTAAGTATAATATCTTTGAATATTACAACGATATTAATTAAAACAGTGGCGTGCTGGCTTATCGATATTCTGGTAGTTTTCAAATTGTCCCCAATAAATCACACGTAAAATAATGCTTTGGGGTCACGTCGTGCTTCGGAAAAGTTTTTTTAAAAATTTCTTTGACATTGTTAATAAAGCATTGTTGTAAAAACTCCAAATAAACCCTCCAATTAGCCTTTCATATTACATTTTTGGTTTCAGTTGATTTTTGGTGAAGGTCCACCGTTTGGGGAAATTTTTAAAATCAAATGTCTTTGCTATAATAACGAAATAGTTTTAATACAAAAATTGTTTGTGGCAATAATATCAGATATTTTTTGTTTAAATCTAAATGTATTTTTCTAATAAAGTATTTATAATTAAAAGGTGGAACGTTTACTTGCGGAATTTTTGCTGTCAAAAATCTCATTACTGAGTTGCAATTTATTCGCCAGAGCAAGCACTTGATGAGTAGATACTTTGAATTTATATAAAGAATAATTCAAAATTAGAACTAGGAGGGAGCAACTTATATTTACATGTTAAAAGTTAAAAGTTAAAAGTTAAAAGTTAAAAGTTAAAAGTTAAAAGTTAAAAGTTAAAAGTTAATATTTCAATGTTAAATATAAATTTGACCTATTACATTCTAAATGAATTACAGCACTTGCCAGGACTTCGCAAGTACTTGCGAATAACAAGAAAAAATTCAAAAGAAAACTCAAGATAAATCTCTCGAGAAAAGTTCGAAAACAAAGACAATAGAGCCAAAAGTAGGGCAAGCAGGAATCACAAAGGAACAACCAAAGTAGAATGTAATAATATGTCGTCCATAAAAGCGACCACTAATGACTTCTCTGTTATTTGGCATCATTTAAAAGACCAAAACGAGAAAATGGTAGCTTTCCTTATCAGAATCAGGTATTCAAAGTTACATTTAGGAAGTACTTGTTCTTAGTCGTATTTTTCTTAGTATGATTAAGAAAGATTCTTCACAGAAGGGTTGTAACCTTTTTGACAAAGACTTACATGGCAGATTACATCTCGGCGGTTTGCCATTGCCTTGGTTGGAAATTCTATAATGACATTTTAAAAAAATTCATTGAAAACATAAAGTGAAACCATTTTTGTTACTTAAAAATTTATAGTTGCTTATACCTCCATCAGTGGTAGGTAGTGGTAAAAATTAATAAATGACTTAACGGATATTGACAAAGTTATTAGTGGTAGAGATTTTTAGGTTCACTGTCAAAATATACAATTGAACCCCCTTATTTATTTCTGATAGATTGCTATTTTCATCAATGAATAAGTCCTCCAGGTTGGGGGTTCTACGTCGGGCTTGCTCCTCGTCTAGGTAAAAAATGTAAAATGCTAACAAACCAAATACCAATTCGCAAGGTAGTTGGGCTCGAATAACGTAATGCGTTTCAAAAACCGATTATATCACAATAAATTGTATCACATGTTTTTTTTGACAAATTCATATGCAAAACATTATGTTCATATTGATCGATATTTATGAGACTGGTGTACGTTCAAAAAATTTTAAAACATAAGGTAAAATCTTCAATTTTCAATTAAAATTTTAGATATTTTGAACAGCAATTTAAAAAAGTACATCGTAAATAATGAAATACTTTACATAATTGTCCTTTTTGGATTTAGCGGTTAATAATTTTGATTATTTTTGAAAAAGGATAAATTTGAGAAAAGTCACGCATTCGATTTTTAAATTAGGTTCTATTGTAAAGAATCAGCAACAACACCTCCGTTACTAAATAAGGCGCTTGTACCTTCAAATAATTTTAGAACAATCAACAACTCCGAAATGAGAGAAGTGTTGATTTGTAATGTTAGGAAGTCTGGATTGTGTTGGCACCTGAAAATTGTAGTGGAAATAATATTTATAAAATTGGAAATTGGCGAAGAACGTCTGGAAAAGATAAGAGATTGAATTGCGAGACAGCAAGGCTTACAGATGTATTTCTCTTGTGTTTTTCCAAGTAACCAATTAAAGACCGAAAAATCCTGGTGTATTAACTGTGTAACATCATTTTTCAAAGAGTGCGAATTATTCTGGTTTTATAAAAATGTAGATTGGACCGAATAAGTATAATTGACCGTATGTGCATACACATGATAAATAGATTGGTGTCGTTAATTAAGAATTTTGAATCAAGATTTGAGGAAGAAGATAAAAGGTTCCTACCCAACGTTTTGTTTTTTTATTTTGATTTTATTATAATAATTTACCTGCCTGTGTTTCTAAGCAGCAAGTTATATTGAATTTGAATTGCTTAGGGACTCGTGAAAAGGAGCATTGGTTATAAATTGCATTTTATGAGTTCAAATCCCATATAACTGAGGTGTTGAATTTTTGTTCAATTATTTATGTACCTACTTAAAATTTATGCTTTGAATTATTAAATTTTTACATTTCAATTTAAAAGAGTTTCTATAGTGTGAGCTGGTGCTTTTCTTTTGTAGGAAGGATTTATTCTTCTTCTTCTTTATCAGCCTTTTCCGTCCACTGCTGGACATTAGCCTCTCCATATTATGGAGGTTTGGTTTGGCCATAACTCACCACGCTGGCCAGACGGGTTGGTGAGTAGTCCGCAGATCGATTTTGGACTATAGTTGTTTTACATCCGGTAGCAGCTTGCTAGCAGAGGCTACCATTCAGATGTGTCTGTAGCCCTATTTTTTTGTTAACGGTGGCAATTTGTCAACTCAGGGGAACCGCCGCGCCGGCTTATTTGAGACTTGGTCATAAGAAAGTTTGACTCTCCACGGGTTTGAACCCGGTACCCCGCATTCACATCCAACTGTGTTAGCTGCAAGGCAATGACCGTCTCTTTTTATTATTTATTATTTTTAAGTATTTCTGAGCTAGCCGTGGCGACCCAAGGAGTAACTCTGCTACTGACTAAAGAAGTTTACCCCGTTATTTTGATTTTGTTTTTATTATAGCGGTGGTACAATACCTACAATACACATAAATATTATTTGAGGAAGTTACAGGTATAGGTATAGAGTAGTTATTTGTGAATCTGTGATTTTAGAATTTATCATCTGAAGTGTTAAAATACTAACATGTAGTAAAGTATAAGATTGTTGGATTCATTAGTTGGTTCATTATTAAAAATGTTCCAATGCCACCTAAGTGGGTCTGTTTTAAGTATAAATGTACGTACCTACGAGTTCCTCCTCCTCCTCAGTCCATAACCCTTCTGCAGGGTGTGGTGAGCCTTTTCATGGCAGATTACACCCCGGTGGTTTGCCATTGCCTGCCGAGGGGAGACGGCCACAATATGATTCTTACTTCGCCCGGAGTCGAACCGGGTTCTCTGTGTTAGCAGTCTGTGCGTTTAATCGCTATGTTAACGACCGTCTCGAGTTAGACCTACTCGACCTACGAGTTAGATTGTCGAAATTAAATCAAATTATTCAACACTGCAAACTTTATCGAAGAAATAGCAATATCTATGGAGGATGGTCAGTAATTAAATAAAATTCTCACGCAATTGTATTCTTTAAAAGCTGATTCAATTGGAAAGTTGCTTATGTCCATATCTTGATTATGAAACATATTTGGATTTATTGGTATCTTCAGCCCTCTCTTCTATTTGCGCAGTGTGCCTTCTATTCAAAAGTAAATCAGACTTTGCTCAACTAACATAATAACCAATTAAGACAATAATAACCCTATAAATAGTAATTAAAACATTGTAATTAATTTGGTAAAATATAACTAAGTTCTAAAATATTAGAATTTTAGCTGTAAGTGAACAATTTGGAAGAAACATTGAAATTTTATTCAAAAAGCACTTTAAAAATATTTAATTTATCCCTTTTTGATTATTGTATCTGATTTATGCAACTGACGATTGCAAAAAAGCATGAAATAACGTTATATTGCACCCATATACTCACAATATTTCTTATTATAACTATTATACCACTCTATTTTGCAATTTTTTTTCAAATACTCCACTTTTCTCCCCTTTGTAATTTTTCTTTTTGGATTTTGGAGATTTTTGATATTACGACTTCATGGTGAACTTCTGGTCGGCCAGAGGTTAATTTGCGGAAATTTTGGATCATTTGAGTTATTATTTCCTGGATGATCCTAGATAAGTTCTAAAAAGTAGAATTTTGGAGTGAAAACTTGGAGATTAGAATCCCACTCACTTGTTTATTCAGTTTGTTTTTACCTGTAGGTAAATAAATTTGGTTCTTTCGTTATTTGGAAGATGATAAAGTTGGTTTCATCGTACTAAATTTGAGTATTTATGGATAGAAATTCAGGCGTAGTGAAAAGTTCGATATCACGTGAAGATAAGCCACCGTATTTGAAGATAGAGAAAGATTCGGCCGATAGAGTTAAAATGGATGTGAAAGTTACACCCAGAGAAATATTTTTTAAGATACCAAAAACATTTATTTTTTTGTATTTGAATTTTTTAAGGTTAATTCCTTCGCGAATGCAAAGAATAGCATACGATTGTTTTAGAGTAAATGTCTCCTTACATAAGCGGGAGAAGTGTTTAATTAAATTTTGTAATCGTTCCATATTTCAACGGTACAAATAATCTATTGGTTTGGTATTTTAAGATAATAAAGCACAAAATTGTCCTTTTCGAAATAAAATTTTCTTTTAGTTTGATGAATGCACTGCAGAATTTAACGAGCAATATAAGAATCATAGCTAGTCGGTGAATTTTACAGGGTACCATTGCTGACCGTTCCTTTTTTTTTGAAAACTCCTCAACCATCAATTCATTTAATTTTTTATTATAAGACGATCCCTGTAGACTACACGAACGTGGACTATGTACACTATATTAAAAATGGTGCAAATTGGTGAGTGCTAGTGTTGACTCTCCTCTTGTAAATGTATTTTGTACAATATTTATACCATATTTTAAAGAGCTATCAGATCGTTTGTTTACTGAAGAAACAGAAAAAAAAGAGTGATTGCGGCAAGATATATTTAATATCACTTTTTCATCAATGGAAAGTTAGTAAGACACTTGTGGGAATATGAAATTAGGGCTATGTCACTGTGTACTAACCTCGATTTTCTCATTTTAGATGCAATTAATAACATACTCACTAACAATCATTATATTATAATGTTTAATGATAATTACATTACAATATGGGAATTCCGTCAGTTCAATAGAATTTAATTATTTTATTTTGAATTTTTCATAAAATTTTAATTTATTGTTTTTCTACAATCGGCTCTCCTATTGATGACATGCTAATTCGCGTTTTACATTACCGTTGGTGGCGCTGCAAACCATACGTTTTAAATGGATTTATGTAAACAAATTCATTGTGTAAACAAAGCAAAATACTTTCTAAATGAACTTCGAAATTATTCCGTGTGGTGGCGTTTTGTTAATGTAAAACGCGAATAGAGGGCCCCTCTTCAGTTTTATATCCAACAATGCCTTAACTTCCACCAATTACAACATAAAATACTGCTTTCATATATTGTTTAAAAAGATATTTTACTTTGTTTTTGTAGTTAAAATTTCAAAATTATTCACCAGCTAGCTTATAATTATTTAATCAAATCTATCAACTTTAAAACCTATCAACCGAGGGGTAAATCACTACAAAAATCTGTTGTACACCAAGGCAAAATCCAGATTATAATCTATAAAATCTTCACTAAAAATCGCATAGATTTTACAATCCAGTAGAAATCTTACCAAAATCCTTATTTCAATCTATAAAATCTCTACAATCTTTATAAAAGCAGTAAAATCCCGAACAATCTTCATAATCTTAATAAAAATCTGTAAAATCTCAGAAAATTTTTTAAAATCTTCGAAACAATCCCAAAAATCTTAGCATTGTTGCCATGCAAAATCCAGATTATAATCTATAAAATCTTCACTAAAAATCGCATAGACTTTACAATCCAGTAGAAATCTTACCAATCCTTATTTCAATCTATAAAATCTCTACAATCTTTATAAAAGCAGTAAAATCCCGAACAATCTTCATAATCTTAATAAAAATCTGTAAAATCTCAGAAAATTTTTTAAAATCTTCGAAACAATCCCAAAAATCTTAACATTGTTATCAGGCAAAGGGAAAGATTCCCATCATTCTAAGAAGATTCTTAGAAGAATTTACGGCGCAGACTGGAAAATGAGGAGGTTATGGGTCTTTGGGTCAAAGGGTCAGGTGGTTGGAGCATGTGGAAAAACTACCGAGAGAGAGAACGACCCGAACAGTCCTAAGGCAGGGTACGATAGGTACCACAAGAAGAGGAAAACCAAGAAGAAGATGGCTAGATGCAGTGGAGGAAGACCTGAGGACAATGGGAGTAGAAGACTGGACAGTTATAGTGAGAGACCGAAAGAGATGGAGACAGATTGTTCAAGCCATGGGTCTTATACGGGCCGTAGAGCTCTATTATTATTATCAACTTCTTACCATGGAATATTTTCTGATGTGAATGTTTTTCTACATTTTTTTGTAAATTTTTTTGTCCACAGAACTTTAACAATGGCACTATTCCATTTTAATCAATTTTCAGGCCAGTATATAACGATCATTTGGTCAGTTTTATAATAGGAAAGTTGATCCAATTCTATCCGATTTCTGAGAAATTTAGTTTAACCTGAAATCGTAGTTTTCTTGTAAAAAATTATATTTGTTTAAAATCTTCAGCACTATAACAATAAATTACAAAATTATCTTCACTTCATGTTGATTTTCACAAATAAAGCTATACATTTGTAAATAACCATTTCAAAATTTTTGATGTGAGTGACCCCCTACGCCCCCTAACTCATTGCATATTTTGTGCTTTATTACACATTTAGTTAAATAAATGTGCTTAGTGCTGAAGCTATTAATGTAATGTTTTACAATTACGTGACATTCGTGACTAAATGTAATAAAATACAATTTAGTCAATAAGGTATCCTGTAGTTGTTAATTGTTTATTGGTTTATGGATATCTAACGCAACAGTTCAGAATCTAACGCGAATGTGGTCATAAACCGCAAGTATGTTTAAACAAATAAATATTGATGATGATTGTTTTTGGTATCAAAAGTTTTTGCTTAAATTATTTGGGTTTTCGACAAACATGGGAATATTTTATAATATTTATTCTCGTGGTTTGCTTATATTGCTTACCATTTATCCCTATTTTGAAATTATTGAGATCCCAAAAATAGTGGATGATTTGGATGAACTTATTTACAGTATGCTATATAAAATTGGATGTGCCACATGTTAGTAATGTTTTAATTATTATAATATGTAATATAGTTAGATTTTTAGGTCTTACGATCATACACACTGTAAATTATAATCGTGTGAGAATAAGTAAAATATTTATGAAATGCCAGAATCTTAAAATTATGTCAAATTTGTTATTGGATAACAAAAATCCAGTTTTAGAAGAAAATGAAAAATCTATTAAAAAAGAGGTAAGAAATAAAATTAAAGGTAACGTGTGGAAAGGATAAAATAATCCCTTTTTCGTTATTCAATATACGAAAAGGACAATAATTTTTTTAAATCTAGTTAAAAACATAATTTTGCAGAGTTATCTTGGCACAGCATTAAACGGATTTTCACTTGTATGCTTAATATCATTATCAATGATTATGTCCAGAAATAGGAAGAAATGGATTTATCCTTTTGGAATTGCTCCAGATTTTAATAACACCAATTTAGAATTATTGCTTCAATCCATGTTTTATTTTACAATTGGATTTATATTTTTGTCAGTAGTTGTTATTCACCTAAATTTATTATCACTTATTTCATGTCACTGTAAAGTTCTGCAAGATTGCATCAAGAACATTTTGGAATCTAGCCACAAAAAATTACTTAAGGTAAAAAAGGTACAAACTGATGAAGATGATAACAATACAAAATATGCTTTAGAGTGGAAAATTTATTTCGGTTGCCAAAAATAATGTTCCTTGGAGCTTTATAGAACCAGAAATAAGTAGAGTAGTTGAATATCATGTCGGTATTATTGAAGTAGCTGCAGAAATTGAAAAAGGATTCCATATGGTTACACTGGCACTTTTTAGTGGAATGTCAGCTGATTTATGTATCGCAATTTATCACATGCTTTCAGTAAGATGGTCAAACGCATTCAAATTAAAGTAAAAAATTAATATTTTTATTTTATTTTAGCCTACCGTTAGTAATGTAAACGTTTTAAAAGATATTGTTTTACTTTTTATTACTTATTTTACCATGACTATACCGTCCATTCGCGGACAGCAGGTGGTGACAGAAAGTGAAAAAATTATGGAAGCCTGTTGTGAGATTGATTTCACTGGCACAGATATACGATTTCAAAAATCACTAATGATGATTATTAAAAGTAGCCAAAAACCGATTATACAAACAATTGGGAAAACTAAAATTTTGAATTTGAGTACCATGGTTGGGGTAAGTTATTAGAAGGATTCAAGCTCATGACGATCTTAATTTCTAATTGCAGGTTTTTCAAACTACTTATTCGTTTTACACGTTTTTGAAAAATACCAAAAGTGCATAATTTTGCTTAAGAACTGTCTATGCATTTTTTCGGTTCATTCTGTGATCTACAGTCTACTGTTATGATTACTAATTAAATCTTCTAGAAATGTGATGGGGTACACTATACATTTGTTTATTGATCTGCTTTAATGTAATATTTAAAATTAATGATCACTTAGAAAAATTATATTTTAACGATATTTACTAATGTAGTGGCACTAGTAATTATTATAATGAACTTAATATACTACCAGATATTCAGAGAATAAAATATCATAAAAAATAAAGAGTAATCTCTTACAATTACTGTTTTTCAATTTACCTGCTAGAAATTTGTTCTTATATAGAAGACACGAACCTTGCATAATTCAATGGTTTCCACAATGTCCATACACCGACTTAATACATTTTAGTCGTAAAGCTTTCTTTTTATCTGTTTTCCCATATTAAAGGAAATGAGAGGATCATCTACTTTCAGTTGAACAGCTACAAGGAAAATGATTTAGGTCATTGAAAAATTTCCGGCTTCAAATGGATGACACTGGAGAAACTCGAAAAGAGGCAATGCTAAGTTAATCTTTCTTTCGTCCTTTTACATCAATCAACCGTCCTTGGAACACTTCTTTTGAGCAGGAAACAGGAGTGTTTAGATTGTTTTCAGTATTTTTCCGTTACTCCAAAAATATTTGTAGTAAATAGTCATATTATAGATTTATAGAACGTACGCTACGTATAATTTGAATCCATCCCAAAGTAGTGGTTATTATTATTTATTAGTTATCAATATGTCCTTGTAATATTAATAAAATATTTATTGAATTAATTTTTATATAATAGGTTTATTAAGCAATTTTTGTATTGCATTTTTTTTGTATAGCTTGTGAACTTGTGATCTACATAATTACATAATATTATAGCGACACTTACTCTGTCCAAAAGTTCTTCCCCTCTTAGCTCCTATACTTGGAGGATTTATTATCAATTACGAATATAATTGTCATTATATAAAAATTGATTACAAATATTATGCATGAAGTTCGAAGACAGAATAAATGCTAAAATTGTTGATTTTTCTAGAATTTTTTTCTAGAAAATAATAAACAGATATTACCCAATCAGTGCGTATTTTTAATAAATATCAAAATAGTTTCTTTATAGGATGTGCAGACGCTTTCCGTTCAAAATAGGGGCGACTATGCTCAGCATAACGATTGGAAATTCGAATGTCCACTGGAAGGAAGTAACATTGATGTATTTGTTGTTGTAGATATTGTAAAGCTATAATATTAAAATCTGAGGCAAAATTTAAACCTAAAAGTACAATTTTAAATTAGTTTCTAGTAGGTAGTACTAAAACATAAACAAGACTTAGCTAATAAGCAAACCAAAATTAGTAATGTTCTGAACGGAAAGAATCAATCATTTACAATAAATTATTTAAATTTCCAACCTGAAGATATAAACTAATAAAGTTGATTTACGTCCAGTTCGAGAACGGCTGGCTATTGCTCGTCTGCTATTGTACTGGCATCGCGGGTCCATACTGAGATTTTTGAACTTTTTTAGAATGAATATTTGGACGAAAGTGATTTTGTGTAAAGTATTGTGCGATCCACAACCGTGAAAGACATCAGTGCAGGATCGTAAGTAAATTTTCTACAATTTAGAGATTATTGTGATAGAAAATTTAACCCTTTATTTTCATATTTAAAAACAAATATGGTTATTTTGTAATTGTGAAGAAGGAAAGTCTTTGTTTCATCAATTTAACTTCGGGTTTGTAGTAAGATTGTTAAAATCACACCCGATGATCTGAAATTTCGAGGCGATGAGATCTAGCATATTCGTCTAGTTTTTTTTATTTTTTAAGTTAAGTTTTTTATTGTATAAACTGGAAAAATCTACAATCTCCATAAATGAGAGAAATCCAATTATTTAGTATTATACTAGGTGAACTTATGAACTATTCAGGTTTATTATTTTCTAATAAATCATTGAATCTTTGTGGTAAATTATTAATTATCTAATCCTTGTATGTAGTCTTGTTATGGAATTAATTATTCTAAAGATAATATTCCATTTGGTTATTGTTATTATTGCATTTGGGAGCCATTTTCTTCGTTACACAATAAAAGACGTTGATGAATTTTTCAATTTACTTCCTTCAGTTTAATACAAATCACGTTTTCATTTTGATATATTAGATTAGGAATTCGATATTAACTTACGCATCGGTATCACTTACTTTAACAAAAAAAATTACTTAAACAAAAAGCAAACAGGTTAAGGATACCTTAGAGATCAGTGAAAACAATCCATGCTGACAATAAGCAGAAGCGTTTACACTGGAAAAATATGACTATGAGATGTATTGTATTGAGGTTTGAGGATTGAACTCTTAAGTAAATCTTACTACAGTTTTTGCCACAAAACTTCGGTGTTACGTCAGTATAATTAATTGGTTAGCTTATAATTACGTAAAAGAGCAGGCGGTCCCCTTATGGGGATCATACTAAACTCCGCCCTTCTCTTATGAGGATATTTTCATTTCATTATTATGTAATTTTCTTTTTGATTTGTAATATTAATATTCTTGTGTATTTATTAAATTTTTAAACTTTTAAAGATTTGTTGTGCTCTTCGTCAGAATAATCCATAATGGGTAAACATGGAAATATTTACATTGCATTGTCATTTGAACGGTAACTGGATCTAATTTATCAATCAATTTATTATCACGTAGGTTCAATTATTATTGTCCCCCTTATTATTATTATATCATGTGTTACTATGAAAATTTTGTATGAATTTCGTATATGTGGTGACCCCATGGGAAATAAAGACTTTATTATTACTATTATTATTATTATTAAATAAAGTTCTAAAGCAAGCACTATAATATTATGTATAATAGTATCTAAGTTAAAGGTTATTGAATAACTGTTTTCATTGTTATAAGACAATGTGATCTATTGGCTTAAAAATTAACTTACAAAAGAATCGCTAAATTGTAATCAATAACTATAAGAACTGTACTACAGTTATCTATTTTATCTTATCTTTATTTTATAGGATTTTTAAAAGATGTCAGGCTATAATTGAATCGTAGACTGTACATGCAAGAATAATATTATTAATAAGGTTAATTACGATGGATTATTTTAACAGCAAAAATTAAATTCCTTCGTATATTTTAAATAATTTTACAAGCGTCAGAATAATACATAGATACTGGGTAAACTGAAAAACCTAAAAACCTTTACATTGCATTGTCATTTGAACGGTAACTAGATCTAATTTATCAATTAATTTATTATCACGTAGGTTCAAATTATAATAGCAGAGTTAACCCACCATCAGGGGCGGATGGGCTATCAATATATACAGGGTGTCCCCGCACTCACTTTACATAACTTAGGTGCTGATAGAGGACACTTTTCTAAGAACAATTTTTAACAAAAATTTTTTTCTAAATTCAAACCCTCGAAAGTTAGGCCTCTTTAAAGCATTTTTTTTAATTTCCACCTTCACGTGGCCATAGCCCCGAAAGTATTGATTTTTCAGTAAAAATGGTTTAGTTATTTTTTAAAGAGCGTGAAATAATCTACAAACTAGATTTAAACCTTTTCTTGTCTAAAATCAACGGCTTTCGAGTTATGAATTAAAGTAGGTTAAAAAATGTCGAAAAATTTGAGCTTTCTTTTTTTCTGGTTTTTTTCAAGACCCTGTATCTTTTAAACGAAACATTTTACAAAAAATCTGACGCCCCATTCCGGATAGGAAATTTAACGGACTACAACTTTTGTCTAGTAAAATTTTTTGAGAAACTAATCCATTTCACAGAAAATCAGAAAATAACAAACGAGACAGCTACAAAACATAAAATTTAATTCACAAAATTTTTTATTTTTTTTGAAAAATTATTTTATTAATTAATTTTAAACTATTAGATTATTTAAGTAAATGTTGAAAATGACCACCCTCATTTTTAGTACACAGTTGTGATTGTTTTAAAAGATGTTTGTCAAAACAAATCGAAAAAAGGCGATTTTTCGACACTTTTAATCGCAGAAATTCGAATTTTTGACACTTTTCACTTTTCACTTGACACTTTTCAAAAATGAAATCCTCATTTTAAAATACAATAAACAGTTCTTGATTAATACCACTTGTTTATTTTTAATGGCCGGTGAATAACACCATGGAACTAAATTCCTATTAGCCGCTTTCGCGTTTGATACTCTCCCCACCCCGATACCCCCCCCCGTTCGGAAACAACAGGCTTCTGTAATTTTAAGAGACTATTGGTCCACCCTGTATAAAGCCAAAGAGGTCTTTTTGTTCAAAAATAGTGCATTTCAAGTTGCCGAAGCTAATGTCAGTATAGATCGTTAGTAGCGTTTCGTAGAGTAGCAGTTTGTTCTTGTTAGTCATCGTTTGCCCTTTCATCAGTGTGTATATTTTTCGCATTTGTCCATATACAATAATTTGTTTTCTGTATTGTAAGTGATTTCGAAAATTAAGTCTGGTTTCCATGTTCATTCCTAAATATTTCACATTTACTTTCGGTTCAATTATGTCTCCATCTACTGTAAGAGATTCAAAATTTTTGTAGTTAGTCCTTTTTCGTGTAATAGTTATTTACATGAAAGTCAGGAAAATGATATATTACTGACGAGGAGCAATGTTGAAATACGAGAAATTTTAGAGCTCCGAGTAAAGTGAGATATTTTCCTGACGTATTTTGTATTAAATTTTTCCAAAAATCGTAAAAAATCGAAATTTTTGAACAACATTTTTAAAATGAACAAAAATCAAGTTTGTCAATGTGTCAAAACTTGAACAACATTTTTAAAATGAGCAAAAATCAAGTTTGTCAATGTGTCAAAACACATTGAAAAAATCAATTACTGACATTACCGGACTAGTCAGTATAATTCAATTTCCCTGCGCGTAGATACGCAGGGAAGTGTTGTTTCTATGACGATTTTTGGAAAAAGTGATTGTCTCAGTCTTATGTGGATTTAGTTTTATTTTCCAGTGTTTAAAATATGATTTCAGTATGTCAACGTGTATCTGTAGTTGTTTGTTTGCTACCTGAGCGTAGAACGAGTGGGTATAAATACAGTTCGTGAAGAAAGGTAGAGGTAAATTTTACGTTAGTGTTTGGTACGTGATTTAAGCTTGCGCAGAAAATGTGGAAGGAGTCACCCGTAACACATAATTCCACCAATTGACACAAACATAGAACCAAAATAGCTAATATTCGTTTCTGCACATTAGCCACTCCCAACCACTAACGAAAAATTTTACTCTATGAATGTATTAATTTTATTAGGTGAGCCGAAAATTTGTAATATATTCAATCAATATAAATTAATATATTCTTATCTTTTACCACTTATAGTTTACTTACGAGAGTTTATCAATGAAATTTATAGCTCACACTAGAAAGATTTCTAACATCAAATTGACGAAAGGCGTTGGTTTATTATGTGCTTATCTAAATATGTTTTACTCATAAATGCCTTTTGAATAAACTATAAAGTAGAAGTTAATTTCATGGAGAATCAGTTGGTAATTAATATGTTTGATTGCAAAGTTTTTTATGAAAGCTCATAAAAAAATAATTGTTTGCTTTTTAAGTTTATTATTTTAAGGACGTCATAAACATATTTTATTCTGAGTCATTTTTATTGCGTACGCGTTGGTTGAAGAACACAAGAATAAACTTTATATTTATAATAATATGTAACTTTCGTACTTTTTTCTTGTAGTTAGTAGGAAGTTCAGAAGATTTGAAAAATTACATAATATATCAGATGTATGTATATTATATATTAGGTCGGCTGAAAAGTTCGTATCGTTTCTAAGAGAGGGAGCCACTAGAATTTTTTTCATATGAGTTTCAGTGAGAACTAACCTTCAAACGATACTTTTCAAAATTTGACAGCGATCTGTCAATTGGTTCGTGAGTTATAGCATTTTGAGTAAAGCAACTTTGGTTATTGGAAAAAAATGGATAAAAAGGAATTTCGTGTGTTAATAAAACAATGTTTTTTAATGGGAAAAAATAGTGCTGGAACAAAAACTTGGCTTGATAAGTGTTATCCGGACTCTGCTTCAGGGGAAGCAACCATTCGTAAGTGGTTTTCTAAATTCCGTACAGGCCATATGAGCATCGAAGATGATGAGCGCAGTGGACGTCCAAAAGAGGCCGTTACAGACGAAAACATCAAAAAAATCCACCAAATAATTTTGGATGACCGTAAAGTGAAGTTGATCGAGATAGCTGAGACTCTAAAGATATCAAAGGAACGTGTTGGACATATCGTGCATGAATATTTGGGCATGCGAAAGCTCTGTGCAAAGTGGGTGCCGCGTGAGCTCAATGTCAATCAAAAGCAACAACGTGTTGATGATTCGGAGCAGTGTTTGGAGCTGTTTAACCGCAATAAAACCGAATTTTTGCGTCGATATGTGACAATGGATGAAACATGGCTCCATCACCACACTCCAGAGTCCAATCGGCAGTCAGCTGAGTGGACTGCACGCGACGAACCCAATCCAAAGCGAGGAAAAACACAGAAGTCGGCTGGCAAGGTTATGGCGTCTGTATTTTGGGATACGCAGGGTATATTGTTAATCGATTATCTTGAAAAGGGGAAAACAATCAACAGCGATTATTATATAGCATTATTGGTGCGTTTGAAGGATGAAATTGGGAAAAAACGGCCCCATTTGAAGAAAAAAAAAATTTATTTCACCAAGACAATGCATCGTGTCACAAGTCGATAAAAACGATGGTCAAACTTAATGAATTGGGCTATGATTTGCTTCCCCACCCAGCGTATTCTCCAGATTTGGCCCCCAGCGACTATTTCCTGTTTGGAGACCTCAAGAGAATGCTCGCTGGAAAGAAATTTAGAACCAATGAAGAAGTAATCGCCGAAACAGAGGCCTATTTTGAGGCTAAAGACAAATCGTACTACAAAAATGGTATCGAAAAGTTGGAAGATCGTTATAATCGGTGTATCGCCCTCGAAGGCAACTATGTTGAATAATTAAATTGTATTTTGCCAAAAAAATGTTTTTTTCTTCAAAACGATAAGAACTTTTCAGCCGAGCTGTTATGTATTTGTTTCTGTTTTTTTTTAATTAAGAAAACATGTGTTATTTTAAGAAAAAAGCTAAAAATAGTTCATTCGAGGTATTTTCCATCGCTAGCTGCACATTTTTTTCTTCTATCTGACAATTTGTGGATGCCACGCCAAAACAACTGTTTGTTCTTTGAAGAAAACCATTCAGATACCTAATTTTCCACTTCTTCCGCTGGTTTGAAATGTAGATCTTTAAGTACTTACCCCATTGATGAAAGCAAATGGTAGTCAGAAGGAGGTAAGTCTGGTGTGGTAACAAATCCTAGCCAAGTGATTTCAACGTAACCTGGACCGATTTTTTAAATTAAATTACCTTACCGTGTCTTCTTGCCCATTCTTATCGATAGAAATCAGCATTAACGGTTTCTCAGGTTTTATGAGCTCATGGTACAGCAATCCTTTCTGATCCCATCAAATAAAGGGCATTCTCTTCTTTCCAAATCGATCTGGTTTTGCAGGGGTTGTTGATGGTAGGCCTGAATCAACATATGTTTTTTTGAGTTTAGGATTCTTAAAATATATTCGCTTTTCAACACGTGTCACAATTCGATACAAAAAAGACTTATTTTCGTGCCGTTGAAGCAACATTTCATTGGTCGTTTTTCGATTTTCGATTTGTCTTTCAGTCAATTCATGAGGGACCCATTTTCGTGACTTTTGATTCTTGAAACCATAGCATATGTATAAAATGTCTAGAAATTGTTGTTTGACCAGCATTTAGTACTTCTTCAATTTGCTTTTCACCAAAGTATAAAAACTGTTACGGTTTCGGTGTTGTTCTGATCACTCCTTGTCTCTTACATCAAAATCACTCATTTTAAAGTTGTTTACTCTGGGCTACAGTGACATCTACAGTTTTATTAAATTATTCGTTCATGGTTTCGGCGTTAAAAATCAGCTTTAGGTCAGTAACATCGAAAATAAGCATTTAGGCAAATTAAATTACAATTTTAACAAATCATTTTGTTTAAATTGTATTCAATATGCTTCACATCAAACGTGTCACGAATAAATTCGTTGATTTCAAATTAAATTAGTAAGTAAGTAAGTAAGTAAGAAATGTTACTAGAGAATTGTTACTGAGTTACGCTCTGCCTGCATGTTATCAATGAAAAACTGCACAACATTAGGAAGGTAAATGTTGTCGGCTCAGTGGCCTATTCCGCAATTCTCCACATATCAAATTGTGATGAAGGTAAATAAAAATATTTCATGTTATTAAAACAATAAAAAGTGTTGAAACACTAAATAATTTTTATTGAATGCCCTTTTACAGAAATATAAGAACTATATAATTGAGATATATAAATTTTGCATGTAATGTAACATTTATGGTTTTAATAAACCAGTGAGAAAGTTGCTTCCATCAAGCATGGAACCCAATGAGGTGGAACCCTTATCCTTGTCACCTCCGAATAGATTTCCACCAAGGATGGAACCCAATGAGAAGGAACCCTTATCCTTGTCACCTCCGAATAGATTTCCACCAAGGATGGAACCCAATGAAGAGGAACCCTTATCCTTGTCACCTCCGAATAGATTTCCACCAAGGATGGAACCTAATGAGAAGGAACCCTTATCCTTGTCACCTCCGAATAGAGTTTTAAAAATACCTAAAAGAAAAAACTGCAAATAATTTTGTCAAAATGAAATAATTGATTATTTTGTTCATCACATTTATCAACAGGTTCATCATAATTATAACAGTTATGAATGCAATCATCAATGGTTAAAACGAGTAATCATATTGATGAGCAAGTTAATGTTATCGATGAACATATTTATGTAATACTAATATACAAAAGAAAATCAGAACCTTATCATAGATATTATGATAAAGTTGTACATTGTAATAATATACCTGCACCCTTTGTTAATGAGTTTACTATCCCCTTTGTAGTTTTTAACCCTTTCATTAAAACGGAACTTATCATCCCTCTTTGCCCCGTGTTTTGTAAAGTTCCTAAATTCAATAAACAAATTAAGTAATACCAAATTAATCTCTCGTTTTATTGATTTATAACTTACTCACAAGTCCTGTAAGTTGTTCTATTAGCTTGCTTAATATTGTTGATATTGCAATAATTAAACCTGTAATCAGAAACAAATATTGTAATTTTTTGTTTCGGCTGGCAATAAAATTTATATAATACATAAATATTAAAATATTGAAATCATTTGCACCTATTTAAAAGTTTAAATTTCAGCTTGAATTTTATTTTAAATATCCCCATCTATAATGAAAAATTTTTGTAGGGAATGATTTTATAATAAATTTTTTTTAAAGGGAAAGTAATCAGTTGTATTTGGACACTAAATAATAATCAAAATAGCTCAGTTCAATCCTAAATATTTTTAGTGGGAAGAGATAAAATTTTAAAATCTTAATCCATAAGAACACCAGGTGATGTTATTATGTGACAAAAATAGTTATTCTACCGCACAAAATCGAAACTCAGTCTTTTAAAAAATTGAAAAAAAAAACAACAAAGTAGCAATAAAAATGTTTATTTGACTAAAATGTAACAATATAATAGTAGGTATTCATATTCACGAGCAGAAAAAATAATGAATGGCTAACGAATCCATATATTTCACAAAATATTTTCTTGTTCATCCATTAGTTCTTTGTAGACAATGCCAAAGCCTTACAATGAAATTAAAAAAAAAATCATAAATCTCAAATATTTGAAAGTTAAAAAATATTTGGAATTTTGTATCCTGGAATAAACCTTCAGTAATCTTACGTTGTTATTTATAGGTTAGACCATATAGAAATTCTAAAAAAAATAATAATAACTACACATAAATTTGGTGGTATGGCTTACAAGGGGAACGCCAACACTTGCACTCACCGACTTGCACCATTTTTAATATACATTTTGGTCATAATTAGTAGTACATCAGGTGAAAATTTAAAAACCCGTTATTCAGCCAATTTGGAGAATACCGATTTTTAAGAACGAATTGCGCGGACTCAAACATCATAAACAACATAGAATACTTTCCCCCAGTTGGGAAAAGTGATCATCTAATATTGCTGGCTATCCAAGAAAGAAAAAGTTTTGCGGGTCTCAAGAGAACTAAAACATAAAATACGCAAATAAATTAAATTATCATACCATGAAGTTCTAATTGGGATAGAACGGTAGTGGTGCAGATTCGTGACGACTCAAGTTGGCCACCCTTTGTAAGTTAATTTGAAGATAATAAAATTTTTGTCACCAAAGATTACAATGAAGAACAAAACTTTTTGATTTTATGTCGTTTTTCAAAAAGATTGGTTTGTCCTTATCAAATTTTTCTATGAACTAAGTATACAGTTTTTGGAAGATCCATAATTTATATTAGCAGTTATGCTATAAATGTAATAATTAGGTATAAAAATTCAACAATATTCGAGTTAACAATTAATAACAAATTGTAAATTCCACTTACGTTTTTAATCAAATGTACACTGATGATTCATCTATGATACAAGTTAGTTATGAATTAAACAATTTATCAAGAAACTTTACGATATGCGCATAAAATTGACAAAAGGTGTATAATGTATTCTACGTATAAGTGTCTCGTAAATAAACTATAAATTAGAAGTTAATTACACGCAGAATCAGATACCCATACATTCTAATTATTTCGAATTCAAACGTTTTTGTGTTGCACAAAAATATCAAAATAACATATTATCAATTAATCACACTTTCCAAAAATCATCAAAATTTCATTTTTCGGAGAAGCGCCGACAAAACTCCTCCGCAGTTTTCGGTTCGCACATAAAAGTAGTAGGTACTACTTTGTACTAATAAAACATTGGGTGCTCTACATGATTTTTATTGAATGCACTTTATAAAATAATAAGACCATTCGTAATAATACATAAGTACAATAATGCTATTTTGATAAGTGAAGTACATTAGGATATGTTTGGCTATGATGCTGGGCGAAATTGAACATGTGGTGGTTATGTGAACCTCCTTGGTTGTAACTATGAACTTGATGGTTGTAAACCATGAACTTGATGGTTGTGACTAATGAAATGATGATGGATTGACGATGAAAACTGGTTCTGGTGATTTCCGTGGTGATAGTAAGAGATCTAAAAGAAAGAAATGGTATTTTGATTTGCTTAAACTTAGATAACGCTTTAATTGAGAGCTTCTATCGTTAGTCAATTTTTACTTTCTAATTTCCTTGCACTGTAAAAAAATGTTTTGTTTCATTTTCACTTTTCCTTTCAAAAGTTGTTAAATCATTAACATTATTGCTTCGTTTTTCAATTTAATTTCGGAAAAGCCATACTTTTATACAAACATGTAATTTTGTGCATCACATTAACGAGCTCGCGTAACCACTGTGCTCCGACAGTCTCGTTTATTTTTATAAACTTATAAAATAAAAGGTTATAAACTATTTATTAGTGCTTTTAACAAATGTAGTTATAAAAACAACCAGGTAGTAAGTAAAATATTTATTTAACAATAATGTAGATTAAAATTAATTACTTCCTGATTCATTTTCAGTAGAAGAAAAAATAATGAATGTCCAACGAATCGTTTGATTTCCCTAAATGTTTTTATGTTCATCTATTACTTCTTCAATATTTTTACACGCCATAATGCCATAATGTGACCTCCAAGATATCAAATTCATTTTCTGAAATATCTGGAATTTTTTGTTTGTTAGTTGATACATCATATCCTAAAACAAATTAATTATGTTTAACTTACAAGGCGACCTTTCCGACAACTTTTCACCGATTTGCACAATTTCTAACATACCTTTTAGGCAATAATTTTTTATACTTCAGGTGAAAATTTCAGGACCCCGAATTGAGACAATTTGTAGAAAATCGATTTTGAATATCCAATAAATTTGTATTATAAATTAGGTCTAATGCGAATTGCATCCAAGATTATCTGATATAAAAATGTATGTACATTTGACAGCTGACTGTCATTGCAATTTTTTGTATTTTTTGAACGATTTCAAAGAAGAAATTCGATGGAAGGAACTTCTCATATCAGAATTCACTGCAAACTTTGGATTTATAAAATATCAGAAATGAAACTTGTACCAAAAACATTTTAAAATTCACGAGGGTGAAAAGCCGTGTAAGTTTAAATTTGAAAATCAATAAAGAATCCTTTATAAATAATTTAGATACTTATTTTACAGGTAATTGGGGCACTTCTAAATTTGAATAACCCGTTAATAAAGGAGGTAGAAGATAAGTTTCTGAAGATAGCGATTCTTTCGAATAGGAAATTAAAAATGTTTTTTTTTTAATTAAATATTGTAAATAACTTTAGCTAATTTTATAAACAAATAGAAGTATGTATATTATTTTCAGCATACATTTTCTTAGGAAATTTATTACATTTTACTTTTTTAATAACAGGAACAATGATACTTAAAAAGCATTTATTTTTATTTCACAAGGCTTTTCACCCTTGTGAATTTTAAAATGTTTTTGGTACAAGTTTCATTTCTGATACTTTATAAATCCAAAGTTTGCAGTGAATTCTGATATGAGAAGTTCCTTCCATCTAATTTCTTCTTTGAAATCGTTCAGAAATTAAAAAAACTTGCAATGACAGTCAGCTGTCAAATGTACATATATTTTTAAATCAGATAATCTTGGATGCAATTCGCATTAAGTAGACCTAATTTATAATACAAATTTATTGGATTTTCAAAATCGATTTTCTACAAATTGTCTCAATTCGGGGTCCTGAAATTTTCACCTGAAGTAAGTATAAAAAATTATAATACAATAGTATTTCCTTAATTCGTTATTTATTAAAAATAAAACATATTATTTAATTTCACGAATTAATAATAAACCAATTTTAAAAAATTATTATTGTGCAAATCGGTGAAAAGTTGTCGGAAAGGTCCCCTTGTTAGTACATTACCACAATATAGTCCCAACATTTGAAGTCTAGTAATGTATTAATTATTATTATAGTAGAAAAGGTGAGTTAAATTACAATTTATACTGTCGTATTAATTTTGGATAAGGAACAACCAAAATTGTAAAGTATAGAAAGTTTATTGTGGGAATTTGATTTTTGAAATTCGCGGTTTTTCGAGGTCGCTGCGGAGCACAGATTCCGGAGCGCAAGAAGATAAGAAGAAGACTTGCGTACGTCCTCCAAGCGTGGACGGTCGTTCTTTTTGATTTTTGATTATGAATAACTGTAAAAGTTGATTTACGTTGAAAATAAAAGATAGGTAAAAGTGGAAATTGTGTTATTTGTTACATTTACAATTTGCAAGTGGAATTATTTCGGAAAGGTATTGAAGGGCGATTGATAAGGGCCGGCTTTTAGAAAGATAACCGATTGAGCTAGCGGGTAAGAAGTGATTCTCCGCCCAAGTTACAAAAATTATCAAAAAGAATTGGAAAATTCTGTAATTGGGTCGTCCCAAAGTGACGGGTTGGGACATTTTGACTGAATTTTGCTCAATCTTTATCTAATTTCTCCCTAACCATTTACGTAACCAGTTTAAAAATGATAACATCGTGAAGTCAGATGTTCATTTCAACCGCAACTATTGAAAAAATAAATATTATACTGTTTATACCCAAAAATTTACATTTTTCCAAGTGTGACCGGTGGGACACGCATGACACCCGCCTGCTCAAGTTGATGACTTCACTTCTAAAATTAAGGCAAACTATTCTAGTTTGTTCAGTGAATTTTTCATAATGTTATAACTGGAATATTAAAGCTCTCTATTTTCTATATAAATTAAATAATTAACTTTTCTAAATTTTATAAAATGCGTCTCTTAGCTTGTGACGGGTGGGACAGCAGTTTGTGACGGGTGGGACAAGTTATAAACTCATAAAATAGTCTGTCGCCGCTTGTTTTGATGGAAAATCGGACTACAGCTACATTCATAAAGCGAAAAAAAAAAAAATGGAAAATAGTAAAAATGTCGATATCTGATGAGTTGCTCTATTGACTGTACTCTAGTTATACCGGGTGACCGGCCGCCGATGTAAACATAGGAATTAACATGGGAAATTAATTTTTCTTTAATTCCTGCTTCCCATCAGAACGGATACGAATGAAAAAGGTATCAATTGAAAGAGTTTTATTTTTCGCGTCTAAAGACACCCAACACTTGATGTTTTGTTTATTAATAATGTTAAAAATGTGGAATTAAAATAAGCGATTTTCTAAAAATCAGACCTGCTTTGGATGGTTGAACAGTTTTCAAACAAAAACAATTGCAATGAATTAAACAAGGCATCTAATATCTATTTAAAAGTGTTATTTTGTCATTTTATTTTGAGTTTTTAACAATGATCAAAGAACAAACCATCAAGTGATTGGGTGTCTTTAGACGCGGAAAATAAACCTCTTTAAATTGATAATATGTTCATTCTAATCCGTTATAATGGGAAGCAGGAATTTAAAAAAAAATCAATTTCCTATATTATTTTCCTATGTTCACATCGGCGGCCGGTCACCCGGTATATTTAAATACAAATTTTGTAATTTCTTGTTTCGACCTGTGGTGTCATCTTCGCTGAAATGACCCAATTAATATTTTGAGGGTGAAAAATTACACTTCAATACATTGTTGACTCATTGGAGATATCATTTGTATAGTTTACTTTTTATTGAGATCCAAAACTACAGTCACAGTTGCAAAGTCTTTCAGATACACGAAGTTTGAGGTAAGTAAAATTTTTTTATTCAAATTAACCTAATTGTATTTATTTCTGACTGCTTTTATTTGTGTTACAATACTACTTATGTAATGCTTATATTTGCACCCGATCTTGAAATTTAGGGATGTCAACTCAGCTCAATAATAGACGATTTCTGGAGTTACCTATGGAAAATTTGTGAAAAACTATAACATTTCAGAAAAGCACCTGAGTGTTTAGTGTATTCTTGAACTACAGTTCTTGATGGAGTAAACGTAACTCTGTTAGAATGTTGGCTATTTGGTGTAATAAATGTGTTCAATAAATAAAATTATTTAAAAAAATTTAACAATAACAATCTGTAAATTTTACTTACCTTTTTAATCAAATTTTCACTAATGGTTTATTTATACGATTCAAATGATTGAAAAAATAATTTTTAAAGGAACTTATAGCGTGCAATAAAAAAAATTTAACATCAAATTGATAAAAGATGTGAGTTGATTATGAATTTTCCGTATTATATGAACCCATTATTGTCCTTCCAATAAACAATAAAGTAGAAATTAATTTCACGCGGAATCAGCTACCCACAATGTTAATTAATAAATATAATAAATAATATTATATTATATTGCGGTGTTAACTGACCAAAATTTCAAAATCTAGGTCAAACGACATCTACGGGAATAGAGGAAGCACCGATCACATAAAGGCTTTACAATTAAACAAATAATTTAGCAAAATTCAAAATAAATAGAGAGCAAGTAAAACTTTTATGTGATGATTGATCCTTGTGAAAACGGTTCGTCACCGAGGGCAAATTTACAAGAATTGAATTTAAAAAAAGCATCACAGCAGCACATGAAGAATTAATTTATATTACGCAAATTATAGGCTGAGAATAGGTCTTTAGTAATCTACAGGTAAATTTTAAATTTTTACTTCTTATAATTCATTAAAAGCAGCAAAAAACCAGGTCCGTCATTAGGATTCGATGTTTATTGAAAAACTTAGCAAGAAAAATTAGAAAATGAAATAATACCTTACCGGATTACATGTTTCAATTTCATTCACTATTCTATTCGTAAAACTGATATCATCAGACCCGTAATGATTGAACAATAATAAACTGTGACAATAAACTGAAAGAAGTTTGCAAGAGATCTTTTTTAATTTAGAGCATGGGCTTGCAGCTTTTCCAACCTCATCGTGGAAATTAATAACGTTAGTGTTTCAAAATTTGAAATAACAAATAAAATTTTTTTAGTTGACCTTCTAAAGGTCTTTCTAGAAGGTCAACTAGAAACGTTTTGAAAATGTTGTATTTTTAAATTCGGAAACATTAATTTTATCAATTTATATTACGTTTGGGGTTTTTGAGACCACATCAGTGTGCAGTTCCAAGGATAATATTGATTATTGTTAGTAAATATTTACAAACAATTTCCAAAATTATGAAACTTCAATAGTTCTATAAGCAATAATGACTCTTTAACTTTAGATAAGTAGGTACTTACAGTAATCTAGAAAATTATTGTAACTACTTGAAAATTTGTTTTATAAACATTTTATTATTATACAAAATACTCGCAAAGACACAATGCACGAACAAAAATCAACCGACTGTTTTGCTCTGCAAAAATTTCTATTACCATTAACAGGTTTGCCAATAACGCAAAACGAAGGTTACAAATACAAAATTTATTACATTATTTTGTTTATAATTTTTACAATTTACCCAATTTCGGTGCTACCTGAAATAACTAAACTGAGTAACAATTTTAATCAGTTTATCAACAGTTTAATGTTTCAAATTGGATACATGTCAGGTATGTTTGCCAATCATAATAATTTAATAACATTTGATAAAATTGAGATCTTGGCATTTAAATTTATTTTGAAAATTTCAGGACTCCTAAGTATGTATTGCTGGATTTACAATAAAAAAAATATATTCAAAATATTCGAGCAAGTACAGTATCTTAGGAAATTGGCTAATTGTATTGAAAGATATCAAGATAACGCAAAATTACGACAATACGATAATTTTATACGAAAACAGGTAAAACTTGCCTAGATTACTCTTCAACTAATATCTGCATGTTTAAAATTTTAGAGCATATTTGGTATCGTGCTGGGAGTATTGGGAACTGTAGGAATTATGTCCGTGTCCATGATTTTTTCCATCAAGAACGAGAAGAATTGGATTTTGCCATTTGGAAGTGGACCTGGTATTGACAACAATAATTTCCAATTTTTTAGTCAGATCGTTATTTTTCAAATCGTAATAAATGCGTTTATATTAGTTATTTTTTGTTTTATAAGTATGTTAACAATACTTTCCTGCCACTGTAAAATATTACAAAACTTTATCAAGAAGATGTTACAAAACAGTTTGAAAAATGTTATCCAGGTAAGGTAATGTATTAAATTTTTTTATATACAATTATTGGTTTTAGAATTCCCGAAACAAAAACAAAAATAATGATCGAAAGGATAATATGAGTAATATTGCATGGAACTTTATAGAATTACAATTGAAGAAATTGGTCACTTATCACGTTTCCATTATCGAGTTAGCTGCTGAAATAGAGAATGCGTTCTGCATCATAATGTTAATTGTCATTGTTGGAGTATCAATGGTTATATGTATGGCTATGTTGCAAATAATGTCTGTAAGTGTAAAGATATATTGATCAATATATTATTTAATCTTTTTTTAAAAGTAAATGGTATAGTAACAAAAATTTTATTAATAGGATTCCACATATGATGCAAATTTTATTAAAAATGTTATAGTATCTATGGTAGCTTATTTTCTCATAGGGGTTGCGGCTTATCGTGGTGAGCAGGTTTTAACTGAGAGTAAAAATATAGCTGAAGCATGTTCAGAAATAGATTTTATTGGAACAGATATGCGATTGCAAACATCCTTGCTGATGATTATAAGGCAAGGACAAAAACCTATGTTGATGACGCTTGGTAAAATGAAAATTTTAGGTTTGGGCATAACAGTTGGGGTAAGTAGAACTATAATTATTTACCACCGGGATGGAGTGTATAATACAATATCATGGGGGGATACTTTGTTTAAATCTTGCGATACTTAAAATTTGTAGTGATAAAAAGTTTTTACTTTTAAACATAACTAGCTCCAAGCTTTGTTGAATAGAATATTAATTTCCCTTCGGTAACCGATCCCCAACTCAACAATTCTGCAAGTAGATACTAGATTTTCTAAAAAATTTCAATTCTAGTTAAGGGGGGGGGGTTAAATAGTATCAAAGAGAAATAAGTTATTCATGAAGTTAAAAAGTAATCTAAACATCCACATGTTACGGTACATAAATAATCTCTAATCAGACTTCATTGAATTTTAAACAAAAGAACGGCATATCCATCTCGGAGAGGGGTAGAGTATAAAAGAACTTTTATTATATTATAATATCTTATGCCATTTTAGGTTTCTCAAATATGCTATTCTTATTACACAATACTCAGAAATATTAAAAAATAACGATTTCACAGTTATTGCCAGAAACTTGGCACCTTTTGATGTTTTGTGTTGTATTATATTTATAATATCTAAACGTTGTCTCATAGAATATAGATAATAGCATATTAGGCTATGGTAGATGGTTATGAACACATATTTTTCACAACTTATGTAAGTTTTAGCACCCAAATCACTAGTAAATATTTCAATACCAATAGTAGTAAACATTATTTTATTGTACTCGTATAAAGTCAGATTGTGGTTGCGTTTCAACTGCGTCATCAATGTTTGTCAGTTTCCAGCCTTCAAAAGAACTAGCTTAGTAATACTGCAGGTTGTAGGATGTAGGTGATGTTATGGACGCCTAAAGAATTATTAAAGAAGTAAACCTAAATTATTGAATTATTAATTATAGCAGCATTACCTATTTAATATAGGAAACAGATGAAAAAACTGATAATTATTAATTATTGTTATTGGAAATTATTGGCTTGTTCAGCGATTTTTAAAATCTTTTTAATCGAATAGAATCCAGAACAAATATGGATAGGGCCGTCATGTTTTGCAAATATATTATTAGATCGATATTTTTACTGTTACTAAGTATCTAGTGGAAAATACTACTATTACTACCTAATTGTAAAATTTGAAATGTCCAAATAATGTCCGCAATGTTTAGAAAAGTAGCATAGTGAATTTCTAACATAATAATTAATTTTTTTTTAAAGCTGGTTATAAAATAATGTAAATTCTGATAATTTTTCTTTTCGTTTTCTTTCATTTTAAAATAAGGCAAGATTTTATGAAAAATTCCATTACTATGAAGTTCAAACACCTAATGGAATTTATGTTATTTCAGAATACTAACCAAAATTGCTACCATTCGTAAATTTATGAATTTGAAATTAAAATCAATAAATTTGTATTATCATGTCAGGATAATGAACTTAGCTAGTAAAGTACAAATAAAAATAATATTCCGAAATATTTTTTTATTTAATTTGTACCAAAATCATTGTATATCAAGGATTCTATACAATACAACAAAATTGTACCATAGCTTAAAAAATAACACTGCCCCACAATGAGAGTAAAATTTCTCTAGGGAATTTTTACAATATTCCCGGTTACACCGGCATAAATGCGACATCTGCTGATGAATTTTCAAATACTGCAAGACAGGATAAATCCACGAATACCATAATGGCCAAGACTGAATTACAAGTTAGCAGTTTTTTTTAAATATTTTGCTGACTAAACGGCATTTTTAAAATTTGGTAGTGTTTATAATTTATTGTGAAGAAGGAAAGTCTTTGTTTCGTCAATTTAACTTCAGGTTTGTAGTAAGATTTTAAAATCACACCCATCGACAGCAAAACAGGAATTCATTATCATAATATAGTCGGTTTTGAGATGTCTTCGACGTTGTCCGATCCCAAACTACAAACCATATCGAATTGGCGTTTGGTTTGTTAACATTTTGTAATATACACCGTGTCCAATAAATTCGGATACACTTTCAAAATCCAATAAAAACTATTAGACAATGTTTAGTTAGTCAAAAATTGTATTTTATTAAAAGTACATTTATAAGAAGTCACAATAAATGTTTTGGAAATACTCCACCTTTAACCTTTTTAACCAGCTTCAAACGCTTCTCAAACCCGTTACAAGCAACACGCATAGCTTCCATCGGCATTTCTTCCCAAACGCGTTCGATAACTTTCTTCAACTGGTCCAGATTTGCGATTTTATAGTCAGTAAGCTTCGAAAGCATGTATGACCACACGAAAAAATCTAAAGGATTCAAATCTGGAGAGCTGGGAGGCCACTCATTCTTGGGTAGAAAATCGATCAAATTGGCATGACACCACGCTTGAACCATATTTGCTGTGTGGGATGTTGCTCCATCTTGTTGGAAGACGTAATGATCATTTCCAAACATGCGTCGTACGTTTAGGGCAACATTTTTCTCCAAAACTTCCGTTTGGTAATACTCGGCGTTAATTTTAACACCTTTTGTCGATTTAACCAAAGGAAGTTTACCGCGCTTACAAACTGCTCCCCAAACCATCACTGAGGCAGGATTCTGAAATCTAGGAACGTTTCTCTGGCTATCGGGAATATCCTGTATCTCTACTGCCCACAACCGATCATTTTCAACATTGTGCGGATGTTCCAAAACAAAAAGTTTTTCGTCAGAAAACACAAACCATCACCTGCGTGCCAGGAAAGTATCGCATTTGCTCTTTCTAGCCTCTTTTTCTCAGAAGCTTTCGAAACGCCGTGCACCTTTCGTTTTTTGTAAGCGCGGCACCCAAGATCAATTTTCAAAATGTTATGCGCAGATCCCTTGGAAATATTCAGATCGGCTGCCAATTTTCGTACTGAACGATGGCGTTTTCGTCGAATCCGTTCCCTCACAATTTTCACTACTCGTACTGTCTTCAGCGAACGCGGTCTACCAAATCTTTTTCTATCCTCTAAAGAGAAGGTCTCATTGTACCGTTTTATGGTTTTGTAAACAAAATCACGCTTGCTCCCGATGTTTTTCAGATCTTTAAAAATGGCACCGGAACGCTCACCATTGAAATATTTTGCAATTATCACCTTTCGAAACTGCTTCATTGCGATTTGTAAGTAAATGACAAGTGACAGAAATTTGATATGACTCTCATTGTTTGCCTAAACATTGCGATGTCAAACTGTAAAAAAATCATGTCCATCAAGTTGGCATTAAATTTATAATATGCGCTCAAGAAAGTGTATGCGATATATTGGATACGGGTTAAACATTAATGAAAATAGTAAACAGCAATTTATTAGGTTTTTTGTTTTCAAGCTAGCTAAAAAAAGGTTTTGCTTTTGAACCTTTGCATAAACGGTTTTATAAGAGGTCGCAAAATTCACGGACTCAAAAATCATAAAAATCATCAAAAATCGTACGTTACCACTAAAAAACATTAACCATGTAAGGCAGGGGTGTCAAACTCATTCCAGCCGCGGGCTATTTTCTGACAAACAAAATTTCCGCGGGCCGCACTGATGACTTTTGTTCCATTTTTGAACAATTTGAATTTTTGAACGATATATTTATCATAAAATATACAATATTCCCAGAAATATATATATTTTTTATTATAAAACAAGCAATCACCGAAGTTTATTCGGGCCACAAAAATATACGTGGCGGGCCGCCAGTTTGACACCCCTGATGTAAGGTTTCAAATCCAAATAAATGAATTTGTCGCATTATCGCATATCCAAAAATTTTATCAATGAACTGCATAAATAAAATATCAATTTGCACGCATCTGGATTTTTCACAATCACTCAAATTCGATCAACAGCTCGAGTGTCGCTGATTTATCAAAACACAACAAATGAATTCACCTCAATCGACAATACTTGACCAATCGTCAATTTAACAATCAAAAACGCACTAATATCGAAAATTCAAAATGAAGAATTGGCTTCAATGGCGGTCGGCGCCGGCGCCAATCAGTAATAATATAATCATAATCATGATATAATATGGGATCAAATATTTCAGTTTAATTTTTCCTTTTTTCATTTCATGAAATTAAATTCCTTGCTCTATTTCTAACTAATAAGTATAACAGTTTTTTCATTTATGAGGATTTAACCTTGAATTAACGACGTGAATCTTTCCTACACAAGTAGTGCGGTGGTCGCCTCCCGCACGCCCAGATGCTTTATTTAAAACTATTGTTTTAAATGTTAAATAAAAGCATTTTTATGTCATATATTGCAAGAATAGATCATTACCTAATTCTTTATGCGCTTTTGAAACACTAAATAGAAGGGTTAATTAATCTTCTTCTTTAGGTGCTTATCCGATTTCGGATGTTCGGCGATCTCCCCGACTTAGTCAAGAAGGCTGTACCAGGGAAATGTTAATGGGGTGGTGGTTTGTCTTCCGCTTAGTCCACAAATCAATTTTGGACTTTTTTAGATCATTAACATTTTAAGGATTCTTCTTGGCATATTACTCTCGGTGGTTTGCCATTGCCTTCCGAGGGGAGACGATCTAGAATAAAGTTCTTACTTCACTAGGATTCGAACCGGGTATTTAGCGTTCATAGCCAACTCGCGCTAGCACTATGTTCCGACCGCCTCCTGGGTTAATTAATATTGGTGCTTATTTGCCGGTTGAATTTTAATTAAATTTTTCAATAAGTATTTAAATCGAGATTATTAGTAATTGGAATAATATTTTGTTACAATTGATGAATTATATAATAAAACAGAAGAAATTGTAAGAAATATATGTTAAGGGCATTGTCCCTAACACTAAAAACGAGGAATAGCTTGTAGAATTCTTTTAAATTATCAAAAATACAGTCATTTTAATGTGCACCTTTGCCACGTCACTAGTTAAAGGTTAATAGGAAACGTAGAAAAACAGCATCGTAAAATTTAAATATTTATCAAAATTAAATTTTCATAGTGACGTCATATTTCAAAAACTCACTTTGATATAAATTAGTAATTTTTTGACGATATCGAAAGCTACAATTACATTAAACAAAGTTAAATGTTGACCAGGGTCTGAAATACCCATATAAATTTATTTTCCATTGTTGTAATTCGCTAAAAAGCACCTACGGATATTCACACTTACTCATATACTTAAGAACTTAATTTACAAGAATGGATTTAAAAAAAATCATTAAAGCACGTGTGTGTATAATATCATTAATTTATATTACGCTTGGGGTTTCGGAGACTCCAGAGTGCAGTTCCAGTTATAATATTGATTATTGTTAGTATTTACAAACAATTTTCAAAATGATGAAACTTGTATAGTTTTACAAGCACTAATTACTTTTACTTTTGGTAAGTACTTAAATAATCTAGGAAATTACTGTGACATGAAAATGTCTTCTATCAGCTTTTGATTATTATAAAAAAAAAACATTGTAAAGAAAAAATGCCTGAACAGAATGTAATGGACTGCTTTGCCCATCAAAAATTTCTGTTACGATTATCAGGCTTGCTGATAAACCAAAACAAAGGTTACAAATATAAAATTTATTATGTTATTTTGTTTATAATTTCAACAATTTACCCAATTTTGGTGCTACCTGAAATAACTAAGTTGAGTAACAATTTTAATCAGTTCGTCGACAGTTTAGTGTTTGAAATTGGATACATGGCAGGTCTGTTTTTCTAATAATTATAATAATTTGCTAACATAAAAATGGATATCTTAGTATGTATTTACATTTATTTTGAAAATTACAGCCCTTCTAAGTATGTATTGCTGTATTTACAATAAAAAGAAAATAGTTAAAATATTCGAGCAAGTAGAGCACCTTGGGAAATTGGCTAATTGTATTGAAAGATATCAGAAAAACCCAAAACTTAAAAAATACGAACGATTTATCCGAAAACAGGTAAAAATAAAGTAGGTTATTTCGCAACTATACTATCAAATATTTATATTGTGTAGAATATTTTTGGTATCGCACTTGGAGCATCGGTAACGCTAGGAATTATGTCAGTTTCCATGATTTTCTCCATTAACGAGAATAATTGGATTTTGCCATATGGAAGTGGCCCTTGTATTGACAACAATAATTTCCAATTTTTGACCCAGATCGTTATTTATCAAATGGTTATGAATGCGTATATGTTAGTTATTTTCTGTTTTATAAGCATATTAACAATACTTTCCTGCCACTGTAAAATATTACAAAACTTTATAAAGAAGATGTTACAAAATAATTTGAAAAATGTTATTCAGGTAAAGTTTTTTTATAAAAAAATTTTATATTAAATTATTTTTATAAGTTTTAGAACTCCCGAAACAAAAACAAAAATACTGATCGAAAGGATAATATAAGTATTGCATGGAACATTATAGAATTACAATTGAAGAAATTGGTCACTTATCACGTTGGCATTATTGAGTTAGCTGCTGAAATAGAGAAAGCCTTCTGCATCGTAACGTTAATTTTCTTTGTTGGAATATCAATGGTTTTATGTATGGCTATGTTACAAATAATGTCTGTAAGTGTCAAGATATATTCATTTACGTATTATTTAATATTTTCTTAAAAACGAATGCAATATAGTATCTAATAAAAATTTTTATTAATAGGATTTCAAACAAGATGCAAATTTTATCAAAAATGTTACAGTATCTATCGTAGCTTATTTTCTCATATGGGTTGCGGCTTATCGTGGTGAGCAGGTTTTAACTGAGAGTAAAAATATAGCTGAAGCATGTTCAGAAATAGATTTTATTGGAACAGATCTGCGATTGCAAACATCCTTGCTGATGATTATAAGGCAAGGACAAAAACCTATGTTGATGACGCTTGGTAAAATGAAAATTTTAGGTTTGGGCATAATAGTTGGGGTAAGTAGAACTATAATTATTTGCCACCGGGATGGAGTGTATAATACAATATCATGGGGGATACTTGGTTTTAAATTTTGGGATACTTAAAACCTGCCGTGATAAAACGTTTCTTGTTTTAAACATAACTAAATCCAAATTTTGTTGAAGAAAATATTTTTTTCCTATGGTAGCAGTTCCCCAACTCAAAAATTATTCAATATTAGATTCTCCTAAACATTGTTTCAGTTCTAGTTTAGGGGGGTGGGGTTATAACTTTCATATTTCATTGAAAAAGAAAATCTAATTATGTTCTTTGTCGGCATATCTTTGATTGGTCTATTTTTATTTCTATTTCCACCATGAATTCATATTGTCGGAATGTATCTGATATTTTGAATAAACAATCTTTAATCACACTTTATAGGATTTCAAAGAGCAGATCAGTATATCCATCTCGGTGGAAGGTACTTTTATTTGTAATTAACTAAACTTTTTTATTAATACCATAATGTCATTTTAGGTTTTTCAAATATGCTATTCTTATTACACATTACTGGGAAGTATTAAAAATTAGCGATTGCTGGGTTATTGCCAGAAATTTTCCACCGTTAGTTGTTTTGTGTTGTTGTTTTACATAATATCTAAATTTTGTCTCATAGATAATAGCATGTACTATGGTAGATGGTTATAAACACACATTTTTCACAGCTAAAGTTTGAGCACCCAATCTGCTAATAAATATTTCAGTACTACTAATAGCAGTAATCATTTTGTTATATAATCACCCTTTACTTCCTAATTATCAAAAGAACCAGCTTGGTAATATGGTAGATTGGTAACTCTAAATATTGTTAATGACCTAAATGAATCCAATATCCACCAGAATATAATGCCACATCACAGTTCTTGATGTGACAATTATAGAATTTCGGGTGAAAAATTAGCAAAAACGCAATTCATTTTGTTTAATTCAAATATTGTTAATTTAGTGGAAAAATAAATTAGCTTTGTGCAAAGAGGTAAGTTAATTATCCTCAATTTGAAGGGTTACTATTAATACTTTAAGGAAAGTGAGGGTCGTGAAGAAATATAGAAATCGAAGGAGAGTTATGTGTTTTTATTGTAAATTTCATTTATAACTATTTATTAAATCAAAATAATATACATTTTGAGATATTCCTGATGTGTCTGACGTCTGCTGGCACTCTTGTTCGTTCTTTTGGTTAAATTTTCGATGACATTTAGGCATAGTTCCGGCTCAATTTCATCAATGGTGCGTCGAATCCTGTCTTTCAGTTCAGACATTGTTTTTGGACTATTGGCATACACCTTTCCTTTCAAAAATCCCCAAAGAAAGAAATCCAAAATCGCGTGATCTTGGTGGCCAAATCACATCGCCACCGCGCGAGATTACTCTCCCTTCAAATTTCGTCCTTAATAATTTCATCGTTTCGTTCGCTGTGAGGCAGGTTGTACCGTCCTGTTGAAACCACATATCTTCGAGATCCATTTCAGAAATTTTAGGCCAGAAAAAGTCATCTCACGTCTGAATTGTTGCTGAGACCGATGGCAAATTGAGGTGGAAGGATTCTTCAATACTCTCACTAATTGTTGCAATGATTTCATTACACCGAGCTGCATGAACACGGACAGATTTCTTCTGGGTTTGAATTGACCCAACCGCCTCAAATTTCTCTATTAATTGGACCACTGTACGGCGAGAGGGTGCGTTATGGTGACCAAAAAATCCAGAACATTTTCGAACCGTCTCTGAAAAGATTTCACCAGTTTGGTAGTGGATTTTCACAATTTCTATGCGTTGTGCATCTGTGTAATTCTCCGTAACTAAACTTCAATGTTCACACATGACACCTATCAAAAAACAGCACTCTAAGACCGACACTTAAAAAATGGCACTAAACTCAAAATAGGCTGTGTTACTGGGACATCCTATACATACCTCTAAATTTTAATGTACCGTGGAATGGGGTAACATTGGCCCAATTTTATACAAATTATTTGAAATATTTAGTAATAAATTATATAGCACCAACTGTACAAAGCATCTAATATTTTTTAATTTATTGGTAGGGGTATATCTATGTATGTTTTAAAGTTCAATTAATATTTTTCATGTCACAATTGCGAAAAAAAAAATTGTTTTTGAAGTGGGTCAAAGTTACCTTGACATGGGGTAACTTTAGCCCAAACATGTTTTTCGGGGCTTGTGTTAAAGATAGTCTAAAATAAAAGCTAAAAGTTGATTTTATAAACAACTAGACCCTGTAGGTAATTAAAAATAACAGTTTTATGTGATTAGTAACTGCATTTAAAAAAAAACTTTAGAAATAGTAATATTTATTTAAAACTAATATTCTAAATAGGTACTACCTAGTTTTTTAAAACAATAGTAAAAAACAAATATTTTTAATTTAAACGCAAACTCTTTCTTCCTATATAATTTTTCTATTACTTTCCCAAAAAAATAACTGGAGCTCAAACATAATTATCGAGCTCCGGGACTTTATATTGATTTTTCTTGAAAACCATTATGGGTTCTGGTTCTGGTATTTTGTCAATAACATCATCTCAGCTGTAACTGATAGCATCTTTTTTTGGGCTACCTTCAAAATTTCAGGCTCTTCTCTAGACAGTCAACTGTTGGCCCTTGTTCTGAAATAGCAATAACTTTGCCATGGTATTTATTTTCGTTAAACAAAACCACAACAAAGTCGCCAATGATTAATTCATTGGGATTTATCCTCAATTTCGGGTTTTCTTGGACCATTTCTATCACTTCCTCCAAATCAGAATATGTCTCACTTTCTTTATCAGAATTTAAATTGATTTTAGCTTGGGCCAATGTTGCCCCAATATCTGGGCCAATGTTGCCTTATCTTGGTTATTCATTCGTCACAGACCACCGGATTATAATTAAATTGAAAAATCTTGATAAATCACTTAATTACTAACTTAAAATAAGATATTAATGCTGACTGTGTTGTTCCTAATTTTAAAAATTGCGTTTGAGGAAGAAGTTGCCACGTGTCGATTACCGATGAATAATAACTCGATTGACGATTTCACGACCTGCACAAGAAAGCAGACATCAAGTACTGTTCCAATTTGTGGTTCCCCGCATTTTTGCGGTCTTCTCCTATCTGCTGACGCAAAACTTAAAAAATTATCGTTGCATTTACGATCTCTATACTACAAACAAACATTTTTTGTCAGGTAGGCCAATATTGTCCTTAAAGGGCCAATGTTGCCCCATCATACGGTATATTATCTGACGATTAAATTTATTGCTTGAATCGCTTATGATTATTCTCGTTACTAGTCCCGAGTAGTACTAATTAGCGATTTAATCCAAAATAGT
This sequence comes from Rhagonycha lutea, assembly GCA_958510855.1. Lineage (NCBI taxonomy): Eukaryota > Metazoa > Arthropoda > Insecta > Coleoptera > Cantharidae > Rhagonycha > Rhagonycha lutea. Next base: position 12,494,210 of record OY294037.1, read on the forward strand.
AAGTTTGTCTATCTTGTCAAGTAGTCCTAACTACTACTTAGTAGTACTTATGGTCTTCGAAAAAATAACCATAATGAAGTAAAAACTAGGAACTGCCTTCGTTGCTAGCAACGGCGAAGTTAACAGTTATAAAGGCATGTAGAGATAATCCGTACAAAATAAGGGGTAACTTTTAATTTATTATTCCTGTAATTATGTAAAAATTGTAGATTTTAAGGTGATGTATTCGTTCAATTTTAACAACAATCCTTCTATGATCTCTAATAACCGTATCAAATCCGGTTAGATACTCGAATGCGATCTATGTGTTAAATTACCGATTAAAATGTAATGTTATCTATTGGTTTAAAATTGAACCTACATAGCCATCCTTTCATTTTTGATCAATAACTTCCTGAACTGTACAGTTATTTAGTTAAACCTATCTTGCTTTAACGGTTTGCCAAAAGAGGTCAGACCCTAAATGAATCATAAAGTTTTACGATACATGCAAGGTGCTAGTAAACTAAGAAAGGATATTATGATTTAATTACTATTTTCTTTATAATATACTAATAGTACTTAAAAAGTACAATTTACAAAAGTTTTGTATTAGTTAAGTTTATTACTGTTAGTATTGACAAATAATTTTCAAAATAATGAGACTTCTTTAGTTTTCCAGGTAATATTACTAACTTTCATGTAACTACATCATAAGATAGTAGGTACAATAAAAAAAATTATTATATAAAAGTAATTATTGTGACTTTGAAATTTGTATTATCAACATTTTCTTGTTAGGAAACGATGCAAAAGCAAGAGGCAATTGACTGTTTTGCTCATCAAAAATGTCTGCTACGATTATTTGGTTTGTCAATAAACCAAAATGTATCTTACAAATATAAAAGTTATTGCATAATTTTGTTTATAATCATGACAATTTTCCCAATTTCTGTGTTATATGAAATATCTAAGCTGATTTACGATTTTAATCAGTTTATCAACAATTCACTGATCGCAATTGGGTACATCACAGGTTTGGTTTTTCAATATTAATAATTTAAGCATTTAAATTGATTTTGAAAATTTCAGGACTTCTATGTATATATTGCTGGATCTACAATAAAAAAAGGATAAACAAAATATTTGAGCAAGTACAGCACCTTGGAGCATTGGCTAATTATATTGAAGGATATCAAGAAAACGCAAAGCTAAGACAATATGAACATTTTATCCGAAAACAGGTGAAATTTTACTATCTCATTTCAAACTTTATTTCAGAAACCATCAATTGCATTTCAGATAACAGAATGCTTCAATGCGAATCCGAATATCGATCAGCTTCGGTGGCTGTGAGGCTGACAGTACTGGTTAGTCTGATTTACAATATTGATGCTTTCTGAATTAAAGTTGAAAATGGTTTAGTACATCACTAATTCCTAAAAGTCTATCTGAATGTTTAAATTTTATAGAGTATTTTTGGTATCGTATTAGGAGAATTGACATGGGTAGGAATGACATCAGTGTCCGTCTTCTTTTCGAGAAACAAGAAGAATTGGATTTTGCCATTTGGTAGTGGACTCAGTATTGATAATAATAATATAAAATTTTTGAGCCAGATCCTTATTTATCAATTCCTTATAAATGCGTTCGTATTAATTTTATTCGTTTTTATAAACATGTTAACAATACTTTGCTGCCACTGTAAAATATTGCAAAATTTAATGAAGAATATGTTACAAAACAGTTTGAATAATGTAATCCAGGTAAGTTAATATAATTCGATTCCTTTCCGCCAATTGTTATAAATTTTAGGATTCCCGTGCTAAAAACAAAAACGTGAAACTAAGAGATAATATAATTATTCCATGGAATTCTTTGGAATTTGAGTTGAAGAAATTGGTCACTTACCACGTTTGCATTATTGAGTTAGCTACTGAAATAGAGAAAGCGTTCTACATCTTCACACTAATTGTCTTGATGGGAATGTCAACACCTTTATGTATGGGTTGTTTCCAAATCGTGTCTGTAAGTTTAAGACTTCCAGTAATTGAAAATAATTATTAAAATATAAAGTAATAGTAATAACTTTTCTTTTTTTATTAATAGAATTCCATAGAAGATACGAACCTTTTCAAAAATGTTACAGTTGTTATTGTGACTTATCTTCTAATAGCGGTTGTGGCTTATCGCGGTGAGCAAGTTTCAACTGAGAGTAAAAATATAGCTGCAGCATGTTTAGAAATGGATTTTATTGGATCAGATGTGCGTTTTCAAAGGTCCTTGGTGATGATTATACGGCAAAGTCAGAAACCCATTTTGATAACTGTTGGTAAAATAAAAATTTTAGATTTGGGTATAACAGTTGCAGTAAGTCCATATACTATAACTCTATTTGCCACCGAGATCGAGTAAATAAGTAAAATAATAGCGAATTAGATATACTAAATTTTAAACATCATCACAGTTATCAATCTCGGTGGTAGCAAGAGTAGACTCTGAATAGATGGAGAGAGTTGGCGGTATGAATGTAATATTGCATATTATTTTAGCTTTTTCAAACATGTTATTCGTATTACACTTTGTTGAGAAATATTAAGAATTGATTGATGCTTTCTGATATACAGTAGTTGTGCTATATCTATAGATCTCTGGTAGATAGTAGTTCATATTATTATATGGTAGGTATGTAGGTACATGGTTATTCACAAATATTATTCATAATTAAAGTTCTTATTCAAAATATTTAAGACACAATTTACTAATTAAAATATTATTTGATAATAGAAAAGTTTTTGATTTGCTTAATCAAATAAATTGTAGGTGCATTTCACACCTAAAGAGTATTTCACTTTTCGCTCTTAGTTCTAGTGTGAATAGGAGGTATTGTCGTAGATTTTATGAGCAAGAAGGTAAGGTAGAGTAAAAGGTGGTAGGTAAGTAACCTCAGCTCGGATTTTTAAAATTTCCACTGTCAAGAATCATTAAAAACGGTACAAAAAGCTATTATAAAACAAAATATTTGCGAACCATTGTAAATAGGGCTCTAAAAAGTCAAATTTTCAAAATTTGTATTGTCCGATGCAGTCTTACGAGTTAGAAACGGTTTAGAACATTCCATTGGCTGCCGAAACCCCGCCTCTAACATATCCCACCAAAAGCTTATATAAGGTGTGTACTTCATAAAATGCTCTCAGTACATACTGGCGATCACAACAATGTGTCGTGTGTTGAGCGTTAAAAAACAGTTCTTTTTAGGGCCAAAAATACTTAGAAAGGGTTACGGTTTTAACGACGTTGAATCTCGCTTTTTTTTTGAAACTCGGGCGGGGGTGGTTGTGTTGTCGAAATGGGCCTTTCGCGCGCTACGCTGCGCTCCGCACGCTACAGACCCATTTTTCGGCAACACTAAACTCATTAAAAACATCCCTCTAGGGTGATCCAACTCGGCACATTGTGCTATTAGCAAGCGCTGAATCTCGCTTTTTTTGCTGCAAATTTAAGCCAAAAATACGTTGAAAATGTGAATTTACCTCGACATTAACTGTACGATGAATTTCCCCGTGTTTTTTAGTCAAAAATACCCCTAAAAAGTGAAATTATGTCGATGTTAACTGCGCGACGGACTAGGTACTACTCCGGTTTTTCCAAGTGTTAGAGTAACTCACACCACACGGACTGACGACAGAATGACTGTGACGTTTGAAAATCGAGCTAAAATTGGCAACTTTAAAATCGATTATTGGCCAAACTAATCGATATACGACTTTCATCCTCACCTTAATCGCTTCGTCTATATTTTTTCTATCTAAATCCGTCGAGTTTTTTTTAATAAATTTAATATTCTCGAGCTGAGCCTACTTACCTGCTACCGAGTAAAATTTTTCGTAAGTGGTTGGGAGTGGCTAATGTGCAGAAACGATTATTCGTTATTTCGGTTCAATGTTTGTGTCAATTATTGGTGGAATTAGGTGTTACGCGTTCTCCCTCCACTCTCAGTGAGAAGTGTGATTTAAATTAGCGTTGAAAATATGCAATAATATTAGACATCGATGAAATTAATAATAATTAGATGCTAGTAATAGATTGGTTGTAATTATTATTGCACGGAGCAAGTAATTGCAATGTATAGAAGCGCTTATTTTATAAAGAAAAATTGTAATATGAAATTGTTAAGGATAGTTTCCCTTAAACAATAACCGCTTCAATTATAAAAAGTGAATCATAAATTTGGATGTTAAAAAAAATGTAAACGGAATAGCTATCAGGATCTCAATTTAGATTCGACTTTTATTGAATGCATCCGAAGACACGACGTAGTTTGTAAGATATTACACTAGTAAATTAGGAAAAAAGTGAATTTAATAAGGTATACAATGTAAGACCGTAATTATAATGAATATGTATGTAACTAAATCTGCTCTTAAAGACAACCTTTACCTTCTACGTTATGCTGGGACAGGTAATTAATATTAGCGGCCTAGGAAATTAATCATAATAGACTTGACATTATCTTGCAGTATACCAACAAAAAATTACGAACACCGAAAAAGAATAATTATTGCAAACTGTATTATAAATTGCTTTCTTTTCTCCAAAAATTTCTTTATCATTAAAAGTAATACAGTTTAAATTAAAAAAAAAATTAAATTAATGTTAAATTAAATAATATACATAAAATGAAAATCTTCTATGTATTGGTAATAACTACTACTCTTATTAACAAAAATTAACTGCAATATTGCACTAACTTTCAAATTTCCTGCTTCCAATTCCTAATAACTAAACTAAACTTCGGTTAGAATTTAATTTAATAATGTTTTAACACATTTTATATGGTCACCTAACCGAGAAACCACGTTTCTCATCACCTACCTTCTTCGCATATTGAATTAAACTTACCATGCTGAATATAATATAAATTATTAGCAACAATTTACAATAGCAACAAGGGAACAATAAAATTCAGTTGATAAAGTACAATAAGGAGGAACAAATTTGATATGAAAAGTTAATCTTAGAACGTCAAATCACTGGGATCCATTCTCTTTTGTCTCCAACTAAATAAGCCTCGATACAATTAAACCAAAAAGCTTCATTCCAGTAAGAAGAATGCATAGATAGATATCAAGGACGTATGATAATGAAACCGACGAAATAAGCTTGTCATAAATTAATTTATAATTTATATTTGTAAAATAAATATTACATAACAAAAAGAGATTAATAATAATAATAACAATAAAGTTAAACACTTAAATAATATTTTCATTTACTATAAATAAAAATTGGGTCGTAATGTTATAATAATGAATAAATTAATATGATGTATGATTGATTGTATTGTAGTTAATAAAATTTAAATAACATTTACCTTAAACAAATTGGCGACCTCATATAATTATATTTACAACTAGATGGTAAAAACTAAATGCAACTTATTAGTATTTTGTTAACTCATTCTTAAACATTTCCTCTTATTGTTTATCCACAAATGGTTGAGATATTAGCATTAATTTGCTGGCATTAAGGCAACATATTAAAAATACCAAATTATCATAATGGAAGAATTATATAAAATTTTGTAATTTGCATTTCTTTCGAAATTAAAATTTTATTTTATTGGTGCATACGATGTGTTTGGCCAAATGTTAATAATGATTATCAAATTTGACATTTACAACTTTATATTGTGGAACTATCATATATTTTAATAAATATATGAGATTTTCGAAGCGCTGCCAAGTTTAATGGTAAGTCAGTCAAATGAGTTATTGCAAAATCTTCAATACATTAACATATTTCAATGAAATATCTATGTATTATCTCGCAGATATTCCTCATAAAATTATATTCATCAATACCACTATCGTATTTGTTTTTAGATTCGCTTACCTTTACTATTACGGCAGTTTAATTGTGTTCTTTTTGTGTTTTATATTTTTGTTTCAACAAACAGTTAATAATAAAAATATAAAAGGTTTTCATCGATTTCAATTTTGCTTCGTCCTCCTCTCCTAAATATTTTATAATATGAATTATTTTAAATGAGTTATAATTATAAGTTATCAGATAAATTAAATTAAAATATGTATTGTCATATTCTGTCTTGACTGGGTAACTGATAATAAATATAAAACCTAATACCTATCAGACAACAGGCAATTCAGTTAGGGAATCGGAAGTACTAACGAGTAATTGTTCTCCACCTCAACAATTGTGCAAGATCTAAAACTAAAAGTTAATAAGCTACATAGCTGTGAAAACCGTTAAAAATGTACACACTGTCAAATTTGAGCCAAACAGTAGGATTTTCAAGTACGAAAACTTGGAGCAACCAACATAAAAAGAATTTGGCAGCAAAAGGTGTGCCGAGACCATCACAGCTGGGGTTCACATTTTAATGCGAAATTAATCGTCAATTATTGAAAAGCCTCACATGTGCTAATGTACGGTCAAGGAACGCATCGATTTCTATTATAATCTTGTACGATTGAGGATTTAGTTTAATACGGTGATAATTCGTTTTGGATACGTTTCACCTGCAAAGTTTAAGAAATTGAAGGAAAATTGTATGAAAGAAAATTATGTCTAGTTAGCTTTCATTTTGTACTCAAACACAACAAATATTCCCAGCGACTGTTACATAGTTTGTCCTATGTTAATTTTAGTAAAGCAGATTTAATTATGTTTGTATTTATTAAAAAAACTTTTTAAAAAATTTAATTTAAATATCAGGTTTGTTTTTGGCCTGGTAGAAACATAGTTAGGTAGTAGATTTGAAACGATATCGTTTCAAATTTTTTTCCTTTTGTAGATCACACTTATGATATTGAATGAGGACTGTCCTTTTCTGTTTTTCAACAAAATCCTGAGAAATTAGGAACGTTGTGTAAAAGTTTTATTATTGATTCAAATAATTCTAACGCATTAAAGTTTTATTTCTTGGTTTTGAAGATTAATGTTTTATTTCACACAAGCAGTCAACACCTACGGGAAACATTTAAGAGTTCTTTTGCAACATTGGACCCACTGAGCAGGCTTATAAATTATTAGATTGTTTCGGTTCTTGCTTTTCACTGCCCCTGATTTTGAAAAGTACTTTCAAGTTTTGGAAAGGGTTATTTTTTATTTTGCAATTTATTTTAAAAGTTTTGTGAGCAAAAAGTTCGAGGACAGTTATATAACTATGACATATGTTTCGCTCTCGTGTGAGCTCCACGGATTGTTATAATAATAATAATAATAATAATAATAATAATAATAATTGTCAAAGTCAATCTTGACGCTAAATATATTTTTACATGAAAATTTCCTTTTTTAACCTTATTAAAATATAATTTTGGTTAAATGGAGATTTTAATGAATTAACATGGAAAGAGGCGCAAGAAGAAATGTTGGCGCAAATATTCCGAGGCGCTTGAGAAATCGGGATAGTGAGCAGATGTCGGAAGGTTCCACTCTGCCATTACCACCAGAACCTTCATTAACGAGAACGATGAATCAGATTCCAAATTTAATTATTACAAACAGCTTGTCTTCTGGATCCATGATCCACAATGAGAGGACCGCTGCGGGGATTCGACGACGCATTAAATGGACCAAAGATATGAACATTGAGGTAATGCGAACGTTCTATGAAACAAATATATGCAACGATAGCCCATTGCCAGGTTGGAGAAGAAAATTTCATCTGGCAATGACAGAAAAATTTCCAAATTTAAACCTGTCTGAGCAAAATGTAGTAGACAGAAGGAGTGTAATCATAAAAAAACAATACTTAAGCAGAAGTGAATTAGACGAAATATGCAGACAGGCTGGCAACACCATTTACCAACGAGAACATTTCGATGATGAAGTAGAAATACAAATTGAAAGAGAAATTGAAGTAGTTCCAAATGACATTTTTGCCGAAAATGAATTAATTTTAGATGACACTTATCAACATATAGAGGCAGAATTTTTATCTAAAATTGAACTATTTGACGATACTAACCCTCTAACTAGACCAAAAATTCCCAACTTAAATTTTTCCAGTTACTATAAAATTAAAGGTATTTTTGATATTTTGGACAAAATTATAAATTTATTTTTGGAAAGTCATACGTCAATTTATTACATACATTTGACATTATATTGTGCTGCAACATTAATCATTGAAAAAAATGGCCAAACACTACTAACCGAAACTCCTTCCAATAAAGAAACTAAAGAACCTATATGGAAAATTCGTCTGAACAAAAAAGTGAATAATTTAAGAAAAGATATTGGTATACTCACAGCATTTAAAAATAATTTTAACACTGTCGGACCTAGAAAAATTAACCAAATTTTCAGTAAATATAAACTAAACAGGCAAGCTACAAATTTTGAAATTAATTTTAATGACAATTTAGATATTTTAAAACAGAAATTAAAAGTAACTGCGCATAGGCTAAAAAGATATACTAACTGTACTCAAAGAAAATTTGAGAACAAAATCTACTTAGAAAATTCAAATAAATTTTTTAGATATTTAGAACCTACCCCTAAAACACAAAATTTTCCCCAGCAAGATAATATGCTACACTTTTGGTCAAATCTCTGGTGTCAAAATAGTAAATATAACAAGGAAGCATCTTGGATAGAAAAACTGAAGGATGATTCAACCACATTAGAATGGCTTGAAGGTGACCTTATAACATTAGAGGAAATAACTAATGCTATAAGATTTTCTTCTAATTGGAAATCGCCGGGATTAGATGGCATTCACAATTTTTGGTTGAAAAAATTTAAATCGGTGCACCTACCTTTACTTTTTTGGTATAACGAAGCATTGAATGATCCTTCAGTTATTCCGGAATTTTTATGTACAGGTGTTACATATATGCTTTATAAAAACGGAAATCCTTTAGAACCACAAAATTATAGACCAATTACTTGTTTACCGACTATTTACAAAATCTTTACATCTATTTTGGCCTCTAAAATTGAAAACCACTGTAAGACAAATAACGTTATGTGTATGGAACAAAAAGGCTGTGTTAAAGGTTCACAAGGATGTCGAGAATTGCTAATCGTCGACACAATAATTACAAAGCTAGCAAAAGACAAGAAAAGAAATTTGCACATGTGCTATATAGATTATAAAAAGGCTTATGATTCTGTTCCACACGATTGGCTTATCGACATATTAATAATTTACAAAATTGACCCCAAAATTATAAGATTATTATCTTCAATGATGTCGATGTGGAACACACTTGTCGTAAATAATGGAACCAAACTGGAATCAATTAAAATCAATCGGGGAATTTTTCAAGGAGATTCATTGAGTGCACTTTGGTTTTGTTTGGCAATAAATCCACTTTCGACATTATTGAATGATTCTACATCAGGATTTAGGCTTAATTTTCGAAACAATACTACCATAACGCATTTGCTTTACATGGACGACTTAAAATTATACTCCAGGACAGAAGATCAGCTTCAAAACTTAATAGAATGTACTAAATTATTCAGTCGTGATATTTGTATGGAATTTGGTTTTGACAAATGTGCAAAAATTAATATAACATCGGGTAATCCAATCGTAAATCCAGATATATTGAATGAAATTCCTCAATTGTTACCGAATAAGTTTTATAAATATTTAGGAATGCAGCAAAATTTTGTTTTAAATCATACGTTTCTTAAAAACGAATTTAAACAAAAATATATCGGAAAACTAAAAATTTTACTCAAGTCAAAATTAAACTCTCGAAATATGATATCAGCTATAAATTCGTGGGCGGTTCCAGTCTTGTCATATTCTTTTGGAGTTTTAAAATGGTCGAATACAGACCTTAATGCCATGGACACTTTAACCAGGAAAATGTTATACAAATATAGATATTTACATCCAAAATCTGCAGTTGAAAGACTATATATCAAAAGAAAAAACGGAGGACGAGGTCTTATAAATTTATTTAATATTTGCAAATCTTTAACAAAATTATTGCGTGATTATTTTTACTCATTGAACACTCCGTTAATTCAAGAAATAATTAATTTTGATAAACATTTTAGCGGTCTAAATTTAAAAAACAGAAATTTAAATTGTGAACAAACCTGTGATTTAGACATAAATTGGAAAAATAAAGTGCTTCATGGCAAACATCCGACAATTTTGGACTCCATTGGAATTGATAAGGAGATGTCGGTAGAATGGCTTAAGAGAGGAGTGTTACATTTAGAAACCGAAGGATTCATGTGTGCTATTCAAGATGGAGTTATTGCAACCAATAACTACAAAAAGCACATCATGAATCTGGAGGTTTCAGATCACTGTCGAAAATGTAACCTCCTCAACGAAACAATCGAACACGTAATAGCCGGTTGTTCATACTTGGCTCCTACTGACTACCTCCGAAGACACAACCAAGTTTGCAAGATACTACATCAGCAAATTGCAAAGAAAGTTGGCTTATTAAACAATTTTAAGCCATATTATGACTATATTCCTGAACCTGTTCTTGAAAACGAATCCTCCCTTTTATATTGGGACAGATTAGTATTAACAGACAGGGAAATTAGTCATAATAGACCTGACATTGTTTTAATAAGCCAACGAGACCGAAATGCAATTATCATTGACGTTGCTGTGCCTCTGTCAAAAAATGTGTTGAATACCGAAAAAGAAAAAATCCGCAAATATGAGGCATTAGCGATGGAAATGATGAGTGTATGGGGTCTAACAAAAATTTCTATAATACCGATAGTAATATCAGCTACTGGTGTGGTATCTTCCAAATTTAAAACCCATCTGTCCCATTTAGACCTCTCTTCAAAATTATTCCCTGAGATGCAAAAAGCAGTCATTTTAGAAACTTGCCACATTGTTAGAAAATTTTTAAATGCTATCACATGAAAAGATATGCCGAATTTTATTCCTATTACTTGCATTAATTTTATTAATTTTATACCTATTTAATTTGTTTCTAACCATATAAATTTAATGTACTTATTTATGATTTAAAAAAAAAATTTGCAACACACAATAAAATATAGAATGGTTGGAGCGAAATCCCCCATTCTATATTATTCCACAATGTAATATATGTGAGGTTTTTAATAAACAAGAATATAATAATAATAATAATAATAATAATAATAATTGTCAAAGTCAATCTTGACGCTAAATATATTTTTACATGAAAATTTCCTTTTTTAACCTTATTAAAATATAATTTTGGTTAAATGGAGATTTTAATGAATTAACATGGAAAGAGGCGCAAGAAGAAATGTTGGCGCAAATATTCCGAGGCGCTTGAGAAATCGGGATAGTGAGCAGGTGTCGGAAGGTTCCACTCTGCCATTACCACCAGAACCTTCATTAACGAGAACGATGAATCAGATTCCAAATTTAATCATTACAAACAGCTTGTCTTCTGGATCCATGATCCACAATGAGAGGACCGCTGCGGGGATTCGACGACGTATTAAATGGACCAAAGATATGAACATTGAGGTAATGCGAACGTTCTATGAAACAAATATATGCAATGATAGCCCATTGCCAGGTTGGAGAAGAAAATTTCATCTGGCAATGACAGAAAAATTTCCAAATTTAAACCTGTCTGAGCAAAATGTAGTAGACAGAAGGAGTGTAATCATAAAAAAACAATACTTAAACAGAAGTGAATTAGACGAAATATGCAGACAGGCTGGCAACACCATTTACCAACGAGAACATTTCGATGACGAAGTAGAAATACAAATTGAAAGAGAAATTGAAGTAGTTCCAAATGACATTTTTGCCGAAAATGAATTAATTTTAGATGACACTTATCAACATATAGAGGCAGAATTTTTATCTAAAATTGAACTATTTGACGATACTAACCCTCTAACTAGACCAAAAATTCCCAACTTAAATTTTTCCAGTTACTATAAAATTAAAGGTATTTTCGATATTTTGGACAAAATTATAAATTTATTTTTGGAAAGTCATACGTCAATTTATTACATACATTTGACATTATATTGTGCTGCAACATTAATCATTGAAAAAAATGGTCAAACACTACTAACCGAAATTCCTTCCAATAAAGAAACTAAAGAACCTATATGGAAAATTCGTCTGAACAAAAAAGTGAATAATTTAAGAAAAGATATTGGTATACTCACAGCATTTAAAAATAATTTTAACACTGTCGGACCTAGAAAAATTAACCAAATTTTCAGTAAATATAAACTAAACAGGCAAGCTACAAATTTTGAAATTAATTTTAATGACAATTTAGATATTTTAAAACAGAAATTAAAAGTAACTGCGCATAGGCTAAAAAGATATACTAACTGTACTCAAAGAAAATTTGAGAACAAAATCTACTTAGAAAATTCAAATAAATTTTTTAGATATTTAGAACCTACCCCTAAAACACAAAATTTTCCCCAGCAAGATAATATGCTACACTTTTGGTCAAATCTTTGGTGTCAAAATAGTAAATATAACAAGGAAGCATCTTGGATAGAGAAACTGAAGGATGATTCAACCACGTTAGAATGGCGTGAAGATGACCTTATAACATTAGAGGAAATAACTAATGCTATAAGATTTTCTTCTAATTGGAAATCGCCGGGATTAGATGGCATTCATAATTTTTGGTTAAAAAAATTTAAATCAGTGCACCTACCTTTACTTTTTTGGTATAACGAAGCATTGAATGATCCTTCAGTTATTCCGGAATTTTTATGTACAGGTGTTACATATATGCTTTACAAAAACGGAAATCCTTTAGAACCACAAAATTATAGACCAATTACTTGTTTACCGACTATTTACAAAATCTTTACATCTATTTTGGCCTCTAAAATTGAAAACCACTGTAAGACAAATAACGTTATGTGTATGGAACAAAAAGGCTGTGTTAAAGGTTCACAAGGATGTCGAGAATTGCTAATCGTCGACACAATAATTACAAAACTAGCAAAAGACAAGAAAAGAAATTTGCACATGTGCTTTATAGATTATAAAAAGGCTTATGATTCTGTTCCGCACGATTGGCTTATCGACATATTAATAATTTACAAAATTGACCCCAAAATTATAAGATTATTATCTTCAATGATGTCGATGTGGAACACACTTGTCGTAAATAATGGAACCAAACTGGAATCAATTAAAATCAATCGGGGAATTTTTCAAGGAGATTCATTGAGTGCACTTTGGTTTTGTTTGGCAATAAATCCACTTTCGACATTATTGAATGATTCTACATCAGGATTTAGGCTTAATTTTCGAAACAATACTACCATAACGCATTTGCTTTACATGGACGACTTAAAATTATACTCCAGGACAGAAGATCAGCTTCAAAACTTAATAGAATGTACTAAATTATTCAGTCGTGATATTTGTATGGAATTTGGTTTTGACAAATGTGCAAAAATCAATATAACATCGGGTAATCCAATCGCAAATCCAGATATATTGAATGAAATTCCTCAATTGTTACCGAATAAGTTTTATAAATATTTAGGAATGCAGCAAAATTTTGTTTTAAATCATACGTTTCTTAAAAACGAATTTAAACAAAAATATATCGGAAAACTAAAAATTTTACTCAAGTCAAAATTAAACTCTCGAAATATGATATCAGCTATAAATTCGTGGGCGGTTCCAGTCTTGTCATATTCTTTTGGAGTTTTAAAATGGTCGAATACAGACCTTAATGCCATGGACACTTTAACCAGGAAAATGTTATACAAATATAGATATTTACATCCAAAATCTGCAGTTGAAAGGCTATATATCAAAAGAAAAAACGGAGGACGAGGTCTTATAAATTTATTTAATATTTGCAAATCTTTAACAAAATTATTGCGTGATTATTTTTATTCGTTGAACACTCCGTTAATTCAAGAAATAATTAATTTTGATAAACATTTTAGCGGTCTAAATTTAAAAAACAGAAATTTAAATTGTGAACAAACCTGTGATTTAGACATAAATTGGAAAAATAAAGTGCTTCATGGTAAACATCCGACAATTTTAGACTCCATTGGAATTGATAAGGAGATGCCAGTAGAATGGCTTAAGAGAGGAGTGTTACATTTAGAAACCGAAGGATTCATGTGTGCTATTCAAGATGGAGTTATTGCAACCAATAACTACAAGAAGCACATCATGAATCTGGAGGTTTCAGATCACTGTAGAAAATGTAACCTCCTCAACGAAACAATCGAGCACGTAATAGCCGGTTGTTCATACTTGGCTCCTACTGACTACCTCCGAAGACACAACCAAGTTTGCAAGATACTACATCAGCAAATTGCAAAGAAAGTTGGCTTGTTAAGCAATTTTAAGCCATATTATGACTATATTCCTGAACCTGTTCTTGAAAACGAATCCTCCCTTTTATATTGGGACAGATTAGTATTAACAGACAGGGAAATTAGTCATAATAGACCTGACATTGTTTTAATAAGCCAACGAGACCGAAATGCAGTTATCATTGACGTTGCTGTGCCTCTGTCAAAAAATGTGTTGAATACCGAAAAAGAAAAAATCCGCAAATATGAGGCATTAGCGATGGAAATGATAAGTGTATGGGGTCTAACAAAAATTTCTATAATACCGATAGTAATATCAGCTACTGGTGTGGTATCTTCCAAATTTAAAACCCATCTGTCCCATTTAGACCTCTCTTCAAAATTATTCCCTGAGATGCAAAAAGCAGTCATTTTAGAAACTTGCCACATTGTTAGAAAATTTTTAAATGCTATCACATGAAAAGAAATGCCGAATTTTATAAACTATTTAATTTGTTTTTAACCATATAAATTTAATGTACTACTTATTTAAGATTTAAAAATATGCAACACACAATAAAATATAGAATGGTTGGAGCGAAATCCCCCATTCTATATTATTCCACAATGTAAAATATGTGAGGTTTTCAATAAACAAGTATAATAATAATAATAATAACTAAGATTTATTTCTGAGAGAAATACATTCAAATATGTACATCAGAAAGAAATAATGTCAAAAATATACTGAAACTTGTTTTTTTTTCTTTCTCTATTTGAGTACTATTGTCTTTTGCATTTATAAAAAATGTCCACCAGGCTTGTTTAGGAACTCCCGAAGCTTTTCAAAGTTAAACCTCTTTACTCCCACTCCTTCAGGCCAAAATTCGGGTTTATATACTTCTTCCTTCTTCTCCATTGGGACTGTTACCACAAAGCATTTCTTTCTTGCTGACTCTGTTGATAATTCTTTTACTTCAACCCCATTTTTATCTAATCCTTGTTCTTTGATTAAATATTCTTTAATCATTTCTGATGTGGCCGTTCTTTCCACTCTGTGTAAATACAACCAAACTTTTCGCTTTGTTCCTGTGAAGCCCTGTGTGCTTTCACTTATAATTTTATTTCCAGTGCCTATATTTTTTTCTTGTATTTTTCTATTGTTTGTGAATCTTCCTTTTTCATCGTTTTGTTGTTGATTGATATTCTTCGCTTTATTTTCAATTGGGACGTCATTTCTTGAATCATTTTCATACCTCTTTTTTAGTACTTCCCTATAGGATTTCCTTATCACATTTTGAACAACACCTGCATTTTCATTATTTACAGTTTGTGTTCCCATTGTAGTTTTCTTTATTGGTTCTGTTACATTAATCAATTTAGGTGGTGCCTTCTGTTGGTTTGTATTCGCACACTGTTCGTTGGTTATTTCGGTTACTTCATGTTTTGCATCTTTTGTTAATTTCATAAGCAAGTCATTATTCTGCTGCAATATCCTGTTTGTATCTCTTACTTCTTCTAGAAGTTCCTTTAGGTATCTGTTTTCAACTTGAAGAGCAGTTTCCTCCTTCTTTATTTTCTCGCACTTATCACAAATATTGCAACCATTCCCGCTTCATGATTCCCGCTAATGTTTGAATATTCAACCTTTGAACTCACGGCTGTTGCATTTCGCTTATCCATCTTTGAGGTTATGTTGCATTGCTCACACACCCATTTCCTTAGGTCCCCCTTCGGTTTCCTATTCAGCACCTCTGCATCATCCGTCATGCACGACAAGTGACAAGCATTATCACATTTCGCACACTGAATTTTCTCGTCGCACTTTCTTATATTCCTTTTGCAAACACAGCACGCCAAACCACGTCCGCCCGCCATGTTTGCTCACATTTCTCACTTAGCTTAGCTTAACTTAGCTTATTTCTCACTTAGTAATTTAATATAAAGACATAAATCAATATGAAAATTATCAAATTATTTGGAAACTAAGTTGATGACGTATTTATAAAAATATTAACTAATGGAAGGAGATGGTGCTATGCATATTCATGTCAATATTGATATCGACCAATTATTGATTGGTGCAATATGTTCCAAATTTAAAACCCGTTGATCAAATTTTGGCCTCTTATCAAAATTATTTCCTGAAATCTGGCAAGAAGTAATTTTGGAAACAAGCCATATTGTCAGGAAATTTTAAAATGTTCAAAATTAACAAAACAACATATTGTACAGTTGGTTGGTTATATTCCCTATTTTATTGCTATAAATTGCATTGTCTAAGAGATAAGGAATGAGTTTATGATATTAATAATTATTTTATAACAACAAACAAACACAATTTCAAAAATTTTGTATTTATTTTAGGGAATATTTCATATAATAATAAAATAAATTATTCAACCTGGATACCCAAACATACGGCACAGCACATAATATAGGGGAGATCCGTTATGAAGCGGACGGTTTATGGAGCGGACCAATGTTTACTGTTCATTATATCCTAATAAGAACTATTTAAAGTAATTTCTATTGTTTTCATTTCATTAAATATAATGAAATAAATTATTATACAAAAATGGGAACGTAGATATAATTTTACTTAAATTATACACAAATTACCGTTCTGGTAGACATAAAAACCATGTACTTATAACGATGGTATGAAACGGACGTTTCATAATAGATCAAGTTATTTAAAAATACACAAAATTGATTAAAACTTTTATTGTCAGATGTTTTCGGCATTCTGTCCAAAACGGAACAAATTTAATTAGAAGGTAGATTACATTTTATTTTGTGATAACATTAGATACAAGTGAGCGTCGTCTTCGTCTTACTAAGTAAACCTTGTCGAAGTTGTATAGCAAATTAATAAATAAATCGTCTAAAACGTGAAATTTGTTAATGCCTAATAAAAACAAACATACAATAATTTACCTTTCCTCAGCGACGACTAATTAGTGTTAAATACATTGTGTCCATTCACTTTCGACTTCCTATTCTTTGTCATTATATCGAAATCGAAATTCAAAAATTGGTCTCTTTCCAAGTTGGTAACAAAGGAAGCATTTATTTTAGAATCATCGCTAGCTGCGTATAAACATAAAGCTTCCCAATAATCTTTTCTTATTTTATAGAGATCTTTAAGGTTATAAGCGTTCAAAAAAGAAGCTTTACTGAAGTTAGAATTTTTTATTAGTAAATCGGGAACGCTAGCAGAAAATCCACCATCCAACTTGACTTCCTGAATTATTGAATTTCTATCAATATAATAAAGTTCATCGTAACATTCTTGATTCGAACATAACCTTTCCCAATAATTCTTACATTCTCTAAATTTTATTCTAAAGTCTTCCAAGTGTTCACTATCATAAAAATCTATCGATGATTTAAAGTCAAGCTTATCGTCGATTTCGTGATAATCCCTGAAATAATTATAATATATATCGGGAAGGCTGTGCCGGTTTGCGTTTGTAATGCTATTGTCAGTTCCATTACAGAAGTAATCAATTGAACTTCTCAAACTGGAGCAACTTTCAGCTTGAGAACTTAAAACTTTCCAATATTCGTGTCGCTTTTTAAACTGAGTTTTGAAATCGACAGATTTGTTATACGTAATATCAGGATTTTCAGATTCAGAGGACGAAAATAAATTGGGAAGGCTGGTACGATGTTTACAACTTTTCGTAGTTTCCAATATATTTAAATTAATTAAACTTTCCCAATATAAAACTCTCTCTCTTAAATTGGGAAACTGTTCCACGTATGATGTATCACTTTCGTTTTGAAAGCACTTTTTCTTGTATTCGTTTAAACTAATATTGGAAGTGGTTAAATTTTTCAAGTAGTTGTTTTTATGCAAATTACTCTTGTTAGTAGTTTTTTCTTTCAATTTTGAAAGCACATTTAAGATTTCCATCGAATTTGACTTTTGAAATATGTTTCTCTTTTTAGGTTTTGGAGTATTCTTACGTTCGTTATTGAATTTCTCGCTGCTATCTAAATATTTTTTAGTTTCTTTGCAATCTTGCAACAAAGACCGAACTAATTCGTTTTGTAAATTTTCTTCTTTCGCACTGAGCTTATTGTCATTTGAAACCACATCTGGTACATTTTCTTGCTTTTGAAGTAAACTCCTTTTGCTTCTTTTATGAGCTCGAGGTTCAAAATTTTTATCACTTACTTCGTTCTCAATATTATTTTCACATATTGGTGAAGTATCAAAAACATTAGTTTGGAAATCAGCTAGAACGTCTACTATAGCGTTACGAGAAGTAGGTCTACCTGGATCAATTTCCTCACTATCGTTATCCTCTAATGGAACATCGTCGTATATGTGCTTATCCTCATCATCTAAATACTGCAATTTTTTATTATTTAATAATTTATTATTGTTGAAATCACTGCTAGTAGACGGAAAATTTATCATTTCAGTTTCATCATAACTACTTGATTGATTAACAATTTCGTGTTCGTTAAAGGTAAACTCCCGTATATTAGTTAAAACGCAACTATTTGTTGAATTTTCCGAAATATTGATTTGGGCGTTTTTCGATTCACTGTTGTAAGCAATTTTTTCGTCGATAAAATCGATAATTTTAGAAATAACTCTTCGTTTTATGCTTCTACCTCGGTCTTTTTTGGAATTACTATTGGAATCATTAAAAGTATCATAAATCTTGCTGGTATTATCCGCAATATTAACGGAATACGGAGAACCCAACAAATGAAACCCATTTTCAATTATTGAAATTTCATATATTCCATTATTTTTGGGTATGTAAACCAATTTAACTCGATCCTTCTCACTTGTAATCCTCATAGGAATATAATTTACATCATTTTCCGAATGTTTAGGATAAACAAACGATCCGAAATCAACGGAAAATGACTTGAAAAATAGCTTTTGAGCTTTCGTTTGATATGTCAATCGCTTCTTATCGATTAGGTTAGTCGTAAACGTATTTCTTGATGTGAATTTTCCCGGTATTGTTGCCGAACTGGTAGTGTTGAAAGGTCCTTTAATGGTTACAATAATGTCGTGTTTATTTGAGGATTTGTGAGAATACGGATAAATGTAAAATACGGCTTTTCTATGCTGTTCACCTACTACAAGACCCATTCCTCTTGCAACATAATACGACGAATATTTAAAATCCTGTGATGACATTTTTGAAATTGCTTGTTGTATGTCTGTTAAATATTGGATAAGCAGCTTTTCGTTTTTTAGCGATAATAGCGGTTCTCCTAGTTCGTCTTCTGTAAAAACCTGAAATTTAAATGATAAGGATATTTTACTGTCAGATAAAAATAGTCGTTAAGACCTACAGGTGGAATTCCTAAATATTTGTACGCTAATAATTGACCGTGTGATGGTGGTCGCTTCCAATGGCGTTGTGGATTACTGCAAGCTCCTGGAATTGCAGAGTTGATTAAAGTGCACAATAACGACCCATCTTTCCAAAAATCCATTGGTGCACTTATTGCGTGTGGTGACCAACTTGTTGTTAGACGAGCGCTTGCCCATTTTAAAAGCCGCTGTTGTTTACTTAACGATGGACATATCACTGTTAACAATAAGAAAAAAATATTAACTTTTGGAATAAAAATTTTGAGCGTCTTAAACTTTTGTCAAAGATGGCGATTCTAACAAGTAATATATTGGAGTCTTTTTATCCTACTATAAAGAGCTTATCCGATCAACTGGCCGACCGCACAAAACAAAAGATCCGCTTTTATTGTAACTAATGTCCGGAAAGAGATCAAAAAGATATATCCTGAACTATCGAGCCGCGAAAAATGTACAGACTGTAAGCAATCAACCAAAAATAATTCAATACTGTGTTCGTCCAAATTTATGTACACTATGTAAGTTGTGTACTGTGTTATCCTTGCTGGAAAAAGTGAAATATTGATATTATAGTAGTAAAGTTTATATAATAAAGTAGGGTTTTTTGAAAT
Organism: Rhagonycha lutea; assembly: GCA_958510855.1. Classification (NCBI taxonomy): domain Eukaryota; kingdom Metazoa; phylum Arthropoda; class Insecta; order Coleoptera; family Cantharidae; genus Rhagonycha; species Rhagonycha lutea. The sequence goes on from OY294037.1 coordinate 12,514,427, forward strand.
GATGATGTTTTAGTACAATAAATTTGATATAATCATCCACTTTCGAAATCAAAACAAATATTAAAGTGAAATGTCATGTTGAAATATATCTCCAGAAAATACGAGGTACAATCATGAAATAATTTAGTATTATGCTATTGGAAGGAATAAATTGCGATAGTAAAATATATTACTATTTATTTTAGACGTAAGTAAACATGCAAAATATTTCATGTTGAGGTCATTTTTAGGGTCGAAACAAATTTTTTAATAAATAAAATTTTATAAGATAATTGGGACACTCAGTAATTTCTCGGAAAATTTGAATTCAAGATTTTATGAAGTGAATGCTTCTAATTAACATAAATAAGTTTGAAATTTTTAATGTTAAGTACTATAATTTATTATTTTGTAAATAAAATTATTGTTGTAATTATTGCCTATAAAAAATAACTTCACAAAAGATGGTCTAGTAAATGATCATAAGGACATTAATTTTTAAAGATTCGATGATGATTTGAATTTAAAAGAGTGTTAATAATCTAAAATGAATGGAATTATTATGAAGATGAATATATATTTTTAAAGAAATTGGATTATGTGTATTCAGAGGATGATTCATTTTATGTTTAAGTTTGGTTAAACGAACTTGAGAAATTCATCAAATTGTAATGTACCTAATCATAGTTACTCGAATTGCCTTCTTCTTCTTCAACATCTTGTAGATCAATGATCTGTTTTATAAGAAACTGTGTCAAGTTTCCTTGGCACTGTTACCTCTGTGGGCATATAATTGTTTTACATCTGGTAGGTAGCTTGCTGGGCTGGCCTGCAGATGTGCCTTTAGCCTGCTTTTTCTTGTTAATGTTGGCAATTCACTAACCCAGGAGGACCACCGGTTTAACTTGCCTTCAGAAGCACGGAGACTAGTCATAACAAATTTTTACTCTTCCTCGGATTTGAACCCGGTACCTCGCATTCGCAACCGATCTCGTTAGCTGCAAGGAAATGATCGTCTCACTCGAATTGTAATTATCGTAATTTCGAGAGGGACCGATAAAATTAATTATAGAGATGTTTCATTATTATGTAGATCGTAATTAATGAAATAAAATCGAATTATAATATTCGGCATCCAAAGGTTGCGAAAAGTTGCGCAATATTCCAATTCAAAATGTGACGTCCTTATCACACATAAATTTCAACAAATCGATCGTTGGATGAAAATAATTACTTCGATCGTATTCAAATAATTTAAATCGATATTCAACGACTTACCGAGTTTACACCATGCAAATAAACATCAAATTCGACGAAATCACGAAACGCATAAAAAAACACGTCTATTTATGACGTATACACCCTCAGGGTCTCCCTTATTGCCATTACTCCCTGCCACTCGTAAAATTAAAAAATCGATATTGGTACGTAGTTTTGTTACTTTTACCCCCACTTTAATTAATTAACTTTTTTTTAGATAACGTAATGGCACAATCTCCTAACTTTTTACAAATAAACAATTCAAAATAAAATAAAAATTTACTACTTGCATTATACATTTTGATTAAACATTTAAATTGTGCAATTTAACAAGGTGCAATTTTGTTCCTCTATAGAAAATATAAAAATTATGAAACTCAAAACACTCAAAAGGAACGAACATCATTTGTCTTTTTTTGAAATTATTTATAAAATCTTATAAAATATTGTAATATCATTTCTTTTATTTTTTTATTTTAAGAGTGGAATTTAAGGGTAAAAATGGAATATGACAATATATTGTCGTGTTAATTTTGGATAAGGAACAACCAAAATATTGTAAAGTGTGAAAATTTAAATTTTGAATTTAAATCGCGGTTTTTCGAGGTCGCTGCGGAGCGCAGATTCCGGAGCGCAAGAAGATAAGAAGAAGACTTGCGTACGCCGTCCAAGTCGTGGACGGTCGACATTTTTAGTTTTGATGATGAATAATTATAAAAGTTGATTTTTTTGAAAATAAAAGACAAGTAAAGTTTGAAGGAGTGTTATTTCTTTTAGAGACAAAATTTTGAAGAGAAAATTTGTGAATTATACAATTTGCAAGTGGAATTATTTCGGAAAAGGTATTGAAGGTCGGTTGATAAGGGCCGCCTTGAGGAAAGATAACCGATTGAGCTAGCAGGTAAGAAGGTGATTTCTCCGCCCGAGTGTAAATTTTACCAAGACGAGTTGGAAAGTTTTATAACCATTATTTTGAGGGTGGAAAATTACACTTCAATATATTGTCATATTTTTTTGGATAATTATTGGATTTGCATGTGAAATTTTGAAGTGACGATGTACATCGTTTTCTTTTGAATGTCTACAGAAAATAAAATGAACATTCATTTAGATTTCAATCAATTAAATTTACATGGATGACAAAAGTGTTAAAAGGAATGTTCGTCAGTTCTGTTTTATAAATTTAACATCTAAGTAATTTATACAATGCAGTGAGTGATTAGACTTCGACTCAGTGATGATCGACTTGGTTAGTTAGTAATCTGAATATTTTCATTGAATTTGTTTTGGATTCTTGTCATTTCCTTGGCAGTATTAGTTCCATGAGCATATAAATAGTTTACATCCATTAGGTAGCTTGCTACACTACTTGCCTTCAGATGTGCCTGTATCCTTGTTTTTTTATGTTAATGGTGGCAATTCACTAACCCAGGGGACCACCGGCTTAACGTGCCTTCCGTTACAACTGAGACTAGTCATAAGAAAGTTTGACTTCCCCAGGTTTGAACTCGGTGCACCGCATCCAACTGTGTTAGCTGCAAGGCAATGACCGTCTCTGTTTTGGATTGAAAATTAAAAATTTGCGTATTGAACTCGTTAAATTTTGAATTGATATTAGGAGAAATTGCATTCTTCGCAATTAATACTAATGGAAGAAATTCGCGAAGATGGCAGGCACCAATCAAAAATTTCGGATTATCACCGATAAAATTCAATTGGCTTATTCTGAGTGTGTTTATTTTATTTCCTCAGACAATATTTCAGTTAAATATTAACAAGAAAAAAACTAAGGGTCGTAATCCATTGCAGAATCGCCGACTGAGCTAGTAAAATTACAGTTTTTAAGAAAATTATATTTCTACAGGTTTTTCTCATAGTTCGGTCTTAACCCCTAATGGCTAGCTCTGCGATCCTGCTCGGTATTCAGCCTCGTAGAGTTAGGCCGATGGGGACTGTTAGTTGGAAGTACTGGATAATCTGAATTACACATGGCTGTTTATGAATTACAGCTGCAAATGGTATATAATTAATGACGTGCATGAAAGGATTAACGAGATTCTTCCTGTGCTGTTATTGCACTGTTATCTGTTTACTTTATTTATTGGCTTCTGCCGCTTGGTAAATACTACCTACTCATTTATTCCATTCAGTGGTTGGTTGAATTTACAATTTACAACTTGCGGGTTTTAGTATATCTAACTCTAGAACTGATAGTGTGAAAGTGTAGCTAGTCTGTTCACGAAGACCATGTGAACCATCACCAGTTCTTCTGAACACTTAAATTACAAAGGAATAATTTACTTCAAAGATATTATTTTCGGGGTCGCGTTTTGATCCTACAACTACTGCGTCGACATAGCAATTTAGTGCTCCAACTGCTAGCTTACGACTCTGGATGTCATGGACTGCAACCACAACATCGACCTTCTTGATATGCTTACTTATGCTTCGTCCACACCTCCACCCTTAGTTTACTTTAATTATGTTAGTTTCCCCCGATATGTAACAAACCGCAGCTCGGTAGTACCTAATCACTTTTCGTAGCATTTCTCAAACTTCGAAATTACATCTTACACACTAATTCGGGGGCGTAATTTATAATAAAAGTTTAAATTGTATTAAAAGGGAAGAAATAGTAACTTGGGCATTTTAACTAGGAATTGTACTTAACATTATGGCGATGCGGGTCATTATTTCCGAGTCTAACAGCGCATTTGATAAAATTTATTTTAATGCAATTTGAAGTACTTTTGTAATTTTGCTAAAACCTTAAATTTAGTACTTTCAGAAATTATGTTACCTTTGCCATATAAATTGCTGATACTTTGACAAGCTTAATTTTTTAGTTCCATTTTATTATACTGAAAATATAGCATAACTAAAACTGTCAAGAATCAGAATATATTCACGTAAAACTTTAATATCAAAAATAAAACATTTTGGAATAGTTCCAACTCGGTGTATTAGAACAAAAAATTAACTTACTCTTTAAAAAATTTGTTAAATTTCATTAAAACCTGTCAAAATTAACGCGGTAGTTATTATTTAACTTTTAAATTATGACTTTATTAGCAGCTTTTACATTATTAAATTTTAGACTGATTAAAATTTAACTCCGCAGAGTATACGATTAAATTATCAAAAATTATTTACATATTATCATCATACTTAATCTTATTAAAACTTCTTACTCAAACTTTCTACGTTAGCAACTTTTGAATTTTTTTTTGAAAATGTTTTAGCTCGTTATGTAACTTTTATATTCAATCAAATTTTTTACTGCTTCATCCTACTAATAAAGTTTTCTAAATTTTGTATTCCCCACGGTGTGCGCCTAGTTTGAAACCTCCACTAATTCACCTATATGATTTAGGTTGACCACTTTTGACTCGCGAATTGTAATTATTAATATTTCTGTGCAAGTAATTGAAATTGAAGTCAATGAAATATTAGGATAGTACTCGAAAAAGTTAAAAATCCGTGAATATCATTTTTATTCGTGATCACAAGCAGAAACACTTTAATCGTTTCAATCGAGTAAAAGTGTATAAATAAAACAACATTTCCATTATTTTAAAATAATAAAAATTATAATACTATAATAATAATTAATTAGAAAGCGGGGAAATGCATAGAAGTGTAATTAACGAATACAATAAAGGTAATTTTTTTGTCAGTAAATCAAATGTGATAAAAAGTTATACTAAAATTTACTGTTCAACTTTTCAAGTTTTCAGCTAAACGTAGCTAGTTATTAGTTTGTTTAATTGGTACAGTTTTCAGCGAAACAGGAAATGAGAGGTTGCTATTTACCTCTACATTTCAATTTAGTTACAAATTAATGGGCGTTGCCAGACAGTCTAGGAAATAATTTTCAAAATTAATTAGCAAAATAACCAAATATTCCTATTTCATTATGAAAACTCAAGTTTATTCCTTTCATTATGAAAATAACGAAGGCGTTAAATAATTTTCAAGTTCTAATTAATTTATTGTACTATTATTAGTACTGATATTTTACCAATTATTAATTAGTTTTGTTTAAAACTATACGAAAGGTAAGTATAAATAATATTTGACAAGTGTCGTTGATGGACGAAGAGAAACAGTGCAGTTTGTAATTAAAATCAAAAGGAATCAACCTATTTAAAATATATTAATAAAGATGTTTATGAAAGAATTGATTAAAATTCAGTTAATTACTATAAAATTTAGTTTTTCTTTGCAAAAAAATCCGAATTTGGAACTAATACTTAAAAGTTTGAACTACATTTTTGGAGAAGATACTTTTACTATTGCTGATTTTTATTTTTGTTTTATTTCTACATGCATTCGAGACTTTTTATCTAATGTTTTGAACAACAAACTTTGAACAAGTTTTACTATTGATCGGTTTATTTTGGTAAATTATCTTCTCAACCTACCTACAATGTTTCGATTTCAACAGTGACAAACAATCCTTTGAAATTATTTTGTTCACATATTATTCCTACTTTTTCATTTTTTATTACAGCGTTACGTTTCTGTTTAGTTAAAACTTGACTTTCTATTAATTTTTGAGTAAAGGGTAGTTTTAAGAGATGAAACATTATTACGTGTTATTTTCACACTACGCCCTTTTTCCCTCGACCACGTAATAAAGGTTATGACACTTAAGGAAAGCACTCAACTAACTCAGTGGTTTTCGGCGTAGATTCTTTAATTACTAAAATTACGGGAAAAAGTGTTATGGCATAGTGTCGCTGGTTACTATTTACAATGCTCGACTGATAACCCCGATTTTTATGGAGTTATTATTGGCGCCACTCTGTTAAGTTTGATTCCGACCCGCCCCTGATCTTAATTGCTTGAACCGGTAAACAATGTAACAGAGAACACGGTTTATCCCCTTTATCCACGCACGGCTGTTGGTCTGGAATTAATAGTTCTTGTAGGTAATGAATAAAAACTGTTTAGTGAAAAGACTAGATGTAACTTATCAAGGGACGATGGACTATCGTAAATCTATCGAGTCTCACAATATGGAATATCCTGTAAAAGAAATATCGTAACACAGTTACGCAATAAAAAACAAATGAAAACTGGAAAACAAATATATAATAATAAGATAACTTCAAAATACACACTTACTTACATTCAATGCCAAAAGCACTGATCCATACTAATAATAAAACCTATCAAAATTATTCGAGCTCGATGCAAAGCTAAGTTTTCTTAATGCTAATAAAATAATGATTCTTAATGATTTGAGTAACTGACTGATTAATCTTTATATCAAAGTAAAATTCCCTTAATTTCAAAAAAACATCCCCAAATTTATCATAGACAAAATTAGAATTAATAATTAAATTTATGACGATTTGAATTACAACCCTATTCTTTAATTTCTGAACTTAAAACCCCGATTTTGTCAGCTACTCGCATCCATGTATTTCTAATGAAATATATGTAATGAAATTAGTACAAAACTTGAATAAAATTAGACAAACTTTAAATATCCTAACAATAATTAAATAAACTTCACACCGATTCTTGAAAATTATGTGTTTTTTTTAAAAATAACAAATTATCACTTACTAGGGCTGAATACAGGTGTCTTACACAATGATTCACTCGTTGTGGATATTCCTTGACTGCAATAGATTTGATAGTGTCGATCCTTGATTTGATTGATGAAACGGCTACTCGGCCCCAAAAGATGTTAAATACGGTGTTTGAACTTTATGATGGTTTTCACACGAATTGTTAATTTAAATGTGTATAATATGAATGAACTCCCAACTTAATAATTTTTATCAGATAAAATAATGTTCATTCGCTTTGGATAAGTTTTACTTGACCAAATTAATCACTATGGTGATTTTTTACGTCGTCGAAATTATAATATTACGCACGTAATTTTGTGGATTCCTTATGAACTTTAGGTCAGAATCTTAATAAATCGAAGGACTTAAAAGCATTTGAAATCAAAGTTCGCTTTACTTGCACCCCTGGGCCACGACGATGTTTCAAACATAAACATTTAATTCACCTTAAACCGTATAATCCCGCTAATTCGCGTTAAAATTGCATCGAGAACTAATTTTCTAATTATTCTGGATGACTAAAACTTAATAACTTCGATTCTTCCAGACGCTAAATGTTCTTAATAAATATAATTAACGATCGGCTTTATACACTCTTAAAATAAACGTGATAAGTTCAATAGTTTATTAACGAAATTCACTATTTTAACACTCGAAATAATGTCTTTATTCACTAATAATTTCTATTATTACTTTCGATTCGACTACCGATTTAGGTGTTCTTGGTGTATTCAATACTTATAAAATAATTTTTATAAGTACTGACCGTCGAAACTTTAACTATTTTTGACCCGAAAACTTAGATGTTAAACGTTTTACAAAGTGATCTCACAAGTTAGGTGGATTTACAAGACTTCACGTCTTACTTGAGCAGAATCACTTTGTCGAGTACTTTAATTGTTTTTGACCCGAAAACTTAGATGTTAAACGTTTTACAAAGTGATCTCCCCAGTTAGGTACGTCTTACTTGAGCAGAACCACTTTGTCGAGTGAGTCGATCTGCCTGTTCCCTTCTACTCGTTAACATAAATTTCCTAATTTTTAGGAAGGGTCCCATCCAATAAGAGGTCTCATTTTGGGTTTCCCTCTTCCTTTTTTTCTAATCACTCCCCCAATTTTTATGATTTCTTAAAACTTATTAATGAGTTTGTGAATAATAGATATACGTGCTTTTTGGTAATTTTAAACGCGACATTATGGCGCGCGGTACTTTTTGGTAAACCGTTCACAAACACTCGTGCCCGTCCCAATGACTTAACTCACAGCCGCTTCTTTGTTCCCTTCTCTGAAAAAGCCATAAAACTCGAGACCGGCTTAACTAAATAATATTAGTTTTCCCAAAACTAGGCCTATAATTGCTTTTTGGATCTCGTTTTATTATTTGCAGCTGTACTTGACTAAAAATATCATTTTACTTTTGACCATGATGTTGACATTTAATTTAGTAATCCCATAAAATCTAGTATTTATTATTTAACGGAAAAATACTCATGTCTCGATGAATAACCACTCTATTTGATAAATACGAGGTACAACTACGAAATTTTTGTACAAACCCGATTTTAAAACATATTATTCTAGATAAAATTGCCTTTAGTCGGCGTATGTAAAAATCACGTCACAACATAGTGCAACATCAATAATTTGAACCCATAGTAACTGAAACTCCCAGTAATCCAAACTTGATTATATTCCGAAAATGAAAAGTAAAATGTATTCTCACCAGAAATGCAATTTTTATCGAACTGTAAAAATAGCTTTGTGAAAAATCCTCTCTTTCCCCACAATATTGCAAGTGCGGCTAGGGGCAATAACAAATGTGCAGCAACGGTCCAAGTTTTCACGCCATCGTTCTCATCTTGCTGATCTTTTAGGTTAGCTGCTTTCGAAAGGATATCATCTGAAATGAAAAAGAATGTTAGCGTTACACAAAAATTTAATATTTTGGAGACGCACATCCGTTTGATCAAAGATTAAACTTTGAATAATTCTTGAAATTATACTCAACAACAATTAAATATACAACAATTGCTTTGTCTCACAAAACCCGCATAACTTATTTGGAATCCTGGTTCCCGCAGCAACTCTTTGATAAATAAACGTTACAAGAATACAACTAAAACTTTGAGTATAGCTTCAAACACTTTCAAGTAACTTCTGCAAGAAGTTTCTACTGTAATCGTAATTTTAGTTATATAAAATTTTTACTTAAACCTAAAAGCCAAACAGGTCAGACGAAAAATGCCTTTTTAATGCATTTTATCCTTTCACTACTTATGTTTAGCTACATTACAATGCACGCTCTGTATGATATAGTCATAAAAGTAAATGAAAAACATTAATAATAATTTAAAATATTTTAAATTAACTCAAAGTTCTTGAAAGTCAGATTTGAGACATTTACAAGCAAACCATTAGCAGTAGCCACTAGAATCGGATACAGCGATTAAGTGGATATAATACCACAAAAGAAAAAGAAATGGGAAGGAACTGAAAGTAATTAAATGAAATAGTTCTCTCGTGAAACTTTTGATAAGCTTTCATTCTTAGTAATTTTTAAACATACTATGAAATATAAAGAAAAATAGTGGTATTTACTAAGCTTTTTACATTAGCGCAACCCGAAAGTGGAAATATTCTTGGAAAAGGACGTAGATCTAGGATAACAAAATACCCAACTGCTGATGTTGTACACTGTCACTGTTAATTATCACATTGGGGTGTCCCCTGATTCAAAATTAAGTAGAAGAGAACTGCTAATTATCGTTACAATTGACCGCTGTTATGCTTTCAAAACAAGATAAATTATATTGAGATTATGTTCCAAGGACGAGTAAGATTAATTAGATGTGATTGATTAATTTTCTGATTCTGAGGACCATTGATTATATTCCAGGATTTATCTTCTTAGTCGTATTTTTCTTAGCATGACTAAGGAAGCTTCTTGACAGAAGCGTCGTGACCTTTTTGACAAAGGCATTCATGGCCGATTACATCTCGGTGGTTTGCCATTGCCTTCTCAGGGGAGAGACGGCCAGAATGAAGTTCTTACTTCACTCGGATTCGAACCTCAACTCGCGTGACCGCTTTCAAAAGCTCTGACCACCTCTCTAGGATTTATATTTTAGCACATATCTTCCATTTGATTTCGTATCAGGCATATCCCTAATATTTGAATTTTTGTAGTACTTCCACCATGTATTTTGTATCTATGATTAGTTGATTGCTTCAATTTCGTAAATACTCCCGTATTTAAAGTGGTTTTTTCTATTTTCTAGATTTTTATTATTAGTTTTAATTTTGTCACGCATTTTTATGTAGAAATAAAACAACCAAAAATAATTTTTATTTGAAAAACTTTAAAAATGTTCACAGGATCACAGGCTATCAGCGTTACTATTATTATTTCCTGTTAAGTTTTATCAAGTTTAATTTCACTTGAAGAGACGTAAGTTGAATCACACCGATGCAGATTAAATTTTCGGTTTTATAAAGTTTACATTTATATTTTTAGTTAAACTATTGACTCGCCACAAAAGAATATACAATTAACAGTTTTTAGTTGCAAAAAACGAAAATTATGTGGGTTGTTAGATGTATAATCTAATATCTTAATTTAGAAGGTTTTTCTGAATTTTATTATGTTACATAAAAGTTTCTGTCACTTCCAAAATTTTAACCAACTTTAAAACTTTTAAATTAATTTAAAAAAAATTTCAAGCTCACTTTGGTATGAAAATGTAATTAGACTAATTCTTGGAAATTAAACTTAAAAATTATAATTTAATTATACTTGGAAAACAAAACTTTTAATTTAATTAAATAAGAGGAGTAAAGCTCCGATGTAAAATAAATATCTAGGAAAAGCTACTCGTAGCGTCTTGAACTTGTTTTCAATTAAATAGTCATTAAAATTGAGTAATGGTAATCCGGATTTAAAACTTTTCCGTAGTGGAAAACACCGTCTCACCGTATTTTACACAATTAAAATATTTTGCACTAATAAATATTAAAGAAGGCAAGTTTGGCAAGCTCAACAAACTACTTTGATTTACATTGAAGTGTCCACGAAGTTACATTTAATTATATTTATTTTCCTTGCCCAAAATTGAAAAAATTAAGGGAAGTAAATTTTCCTACAAGGTTAATTAATTGCAGAACATCAAGAGCTTAACTTGTAAAATAGCTATAAATTTGGTAAATCCCCTGTACTATAGAATCTTTTTTGTAAATAAATAACAGCAAGTTAAAATAAATAACGGTTTGTTTCGTATGTCGTTTATACCGAACGAACCAATAAAATAAGGGCTTACCAGACTTTTTTTGAATTTTTGATGCACGAAAACTAAACATGTTTAGGCTATTCGAACATATTTCTAATGCAAATTTTATTGGGCTGATGACACAATGTAATTCACAAATAATAACAATATAAAAGCACTTGAAGTTTGATATGTTACCTATAGATTCGCAATCACCTGCCTTGTACGTATTACTTTAATGAGAGATAATAAAAGATTACGATAAGATGTAGATTATAACCATTAAATTTCTATGAATATAGGTAAATTACAGCATTGTCGAGCTGCATTGTAATCATTTTCATGCATATTTAAAAATTTCCCACAGTGTAATACTAATAGGTACAGGAGAAAGTAATTTTCATGTTGGTACTAATGTCCATAAATTCAAATTTGAAATTGTTATGTATCATGACGTGACGTCACGCGTAGTGTGGTGACCTTATTAAACTACTAAATTAATTTTATACTAAATGCATAAATGACTGAAGTGCTGAAATGTCAGTCTGTCCGTTATGATTAGGACGTGAATTTCATGCAAATACAGTTTCTAAAGTTCTAGCAAATGTAAAAAAAGGAAAACAACTGGGGGATTTAATTAAATTTAACTGGTCAGGAATATTACGATTTCTAATTAATTGTATAATTATTAGTATGTAAATAGATTTAACCGCACTTAGCATGATATTAATATTATAGAATATAATGCATTTGCATATATAACCTAAATCCATACACTAATTATGTATTAAATTATTTATCAAATTAATACAAAAGCTATTTTTATAGGTTTAATAGTTACAAGGTATAATATCTTAAATATAATGGAGAAGATTTTGTTTGAATAACTCATCCAGTTCTCATCCATAAAGGTGGTTGACACCCCACTACAAGAGACTGACAGATTTTCTGCAAATTTTGACATATCACACCACAAAATTGCACACAGGATGCATAACAGACTACCACAATGTTGCAAATATGTTTACGATTGTATTCAACCGAAAGTTCACTTTTTAATTTCACACTATTTAAGATGGAATATAACTTAATTTTAAATTATTCTGACATCTACTGCCTTGTTGAGTAATTCATATTTTATGTCATTTCATTCCATTCCATTCCAGATTGTTACAAAAATTTAAATAATCGCACGCTTCGCTTCCCACAATCTTGATACATATCACTTTAAGCAAATACAAAAAAAAAGAAATTGATTGGCTCATTTGAATATGACGTAATTCTAAAACTGAACGATTTCCCTTTCGATTTCAAAATTAAAAATACGCTCGGAAGAAAAGCCTTCACGAAGGTCACAATTTTCACAGGTCGATTTATTATAGTTAAATAATTTGTCATTGGGGAATTTTGTTCTAAAAAGCAAAATTTAAATTTATAATTGCTTGCGGAATTGAAAGTTATCGTTAGTTAAACTTCGTTGTTTTAAAATTTTGGATTTCCAGGCCTAACTGTTCGGTTTCATTACCAACTGGGTTTTTCCTTTCTATTGTTACTTTGATAACAGCGATATTCAAATGTAATTATTATGTAGATAATTAACAGTGCAAAAATGATAATTAGCATTTGAATCCAGCATTTGAATCCAGCATTCAGTTATTTTACTTATAAACTGCAATCCAGAAAACAATTTGATGCCAGTCTACATCTCAACATCATCTCCATATTTAGATGTACAATCGCACAATTTAAAGTTTAATTTATTACTGATAAGATTACTTATTAACCAAGAGTAAAAATGAAACTGCTTTTTCGTTTTTCCAATTATTATCGAAATTCCCTAATACGGTGAGGATAAAACATTGGAATTACCGATTTGATCCATTATTACCATAGTGTAGATTAGGACTTCAACAAGTTAAAACTTTGAAACTCACTATTCAGCCAATTTAGAAAAAATCGATTTTAAATAATTGTTATTTAACGTAATGTTATTATTATTGGTTTAATAATCCATTACATTTAGCAATACACTAAAGAGATTCCTAATGGATTAGTAGAACAGTTGCAATCTCGTTAATCAATTCCTGTGCGTCATTTTCGTTGTTCGTATAAATAACATGAAATATTTTTTTTTAAAGTCGATATTTTCTTAATTAGTTGAACAGTAAGTTTTGGATCAAATTGATAATTCCCATGTGTTACCTTCTCCTTGTAAGTACATTCATATACTATTTATTTTAAAGCAATTATGTATAAATTTATCATTATTTCAATATTGCAGTCCGGACCTGTTCAATTAATTAAAATTCCAATGCAGCATAATATTTGTTTATCATAAATTTCACTAATTAGTTATGTCAGTATTTAACGACCTTAAATTGGTGTATAATTCAAATGCAATGGTGTATAGATTAATTATCCATTGTTGTACAATTATATTCCTTTTTTAAAAATTAATCTTATAATTTCCCGAATGTTGCATTTTTAGGGTTTGTTCTATTTATATTCAAGTTGACCGTTAATCTGTTAGTTGGCTCCTGGAGGGACCAACTGTATAATAAGCTCTATTTGTTCCCTTCAATGTCAGTTATGCTCAGGAGCTTCCCTCTCCTTATAAGATGGATTAAATCGGTAGTAATTTCTTTAACTTGAAACATTTTAATTTTGGCAATACCGAATTTTAACCTTTATCATCAGCCCGTTTAAAAATATATACGGCTGAGTAAAACTATATGGGTCGTGGTTTCAAATTACATTACAAATCATACATACATATCGCAATCATTAATCAAGAATCCAAAATTAATGGGAATTTTTAGAAAGAATCACGGTTAGGTGACTATTGACGTATCACAAGATGATGGGTCATTCATCATCATCACATTTCAGTTTATGACGGATTTGAATCTTCTACGTACATAAAAGATATCACTAGATCTGTTTGAAATTTGGAACAATGACCTTAGTCATTCCGTTCTTGAGATGATGCGAAACTTCCATTAATCCCAGGTAATAATATTTATTATGTATTTTTTCAATGTAAGTACGATACAAACACAATTGAATAATTGTTTGATCATTTACATTTTATGTTCAAAATAATCTTCTGTTTATTCAAATTATTAATTTCATTGTTTAAATTTAATTTTTATTAGCTTAACGCCTTTGATTCAAAATTGTTTATTATTTTAATTTCATAAGCAATTATTTTATTAAAATGCTTAAAAATAATTAAATTAATTTAGTTTCACAGGTGTGACTAGTCCAATTTCCTGTTTTTGAGAAGAAAAACCATTGACAACATACCTATGCAAATACGACAGCTACTAAAAGCACAAAGAAAATCAAGAACTAAATGGAACCAAAGTAACAATCCTTGAGGTAAACCAGATTTTAATAGAATTTGAAATAAATTAAAAAATTAAATAAAGAAGCAAAAATGAAACATTTAATCACAATTTAACTAACCTGTCCATGAAAGATAATTGTTTCCGGAATGCCTACAAAAAAACTTCAAAAGATCACAAACCACCATCCCTCCTCTTCGTAATCCAAATAATTTTTGGACAAGATCAAAGACAAAAAAGGCTGAATTTGCATAATATCAAATGGAAGTCTTCCAACCTCATTCTAACGAACCAGATGAAGAAGAATCTTTTAGAGATGTCGCGTCGCTGCTAATAATAAAAATGAAGAAAACCGCAGTCGAGCCAGAGATTAGTTGATTAAATTAGACCAAAGCTCCTGGTTATGATTTAATAAAGGGTAAAATACTCTCCAAATTATCCAAGGCAAGAATAAATTTTTTTAACAATCTTCTTCAACTCAATCCTAAGATTATCATTCTGGCCATTGCAATTTTTAAGTTTCCCAAAGTTTATTTTTTAAGAAAACGGCATTGTGAGTTATATGCATACAAACAATAGCGTCGTCTATTATTAAGTTTAGCAGAGATTTTCTTCGTGACATATTCGTCTATAAGAATCTCCCTCTTCCGCTGCAGCTCAGCCGAAAACTTACGTATTTGAATATTTTATATAGTGGTTGAGCTTGACTACTCGAATAATGAATTGTAATATATAATGCATAATATGCAGTACATAACCGACAATGATGAGCCACTATTAGTTGAAGACTAAAGAATTGTTACGATATAATTCTGGGCGGACCAAATCAATTGAGTGGCGTAACAGACTACAAGTCTATCACGTGATGATAATGATGATGATATAATTCTGGACCAAGCTAAAGATGGCGTGAGCGCTCTATTCTTTATTGATGTGCCAGGAGGAACAGAAAAGACGTTTGTAATAAATATGAGGGTTTATTTACAGCAAGATGTCAATGTCGGACGATTTGCTGATCAATTGCTTGCTTTAGGAGATGGACGGCGTTGTAAAGAACCCAGCACTGACACAATCAAGCTACTAAAATATTTCTACAATATTGTGAACTCAATAGAACAACTTCAAGATAAAATATTTCCTAATATTGTACAAAATCTCTTGAAGGCTAATAATGACATTAATGGAATCTAGAAAGGTAAATTATTTAATACCTATTCATCCACTGGAGGAATTGAACATATTCCTAAACCAAAATTAATTAAGATTATTGGCGTAAATCAAACACGGATAGACAACAGAGCGGGAAACCGCGGTTCTAATCCTGATTTCGTCGGATATGTGCTGTGATCTAAAAAGTCCAAAATCGATCTGTGGACTATGGGGAAGGAAACGGGAAACCACCCCATTAAAATTTCCCTAGTAAAATCTTCTTGGCTTAGCCAGGAGGATCGCTAACATCCGAAATCGGATAGGCACCTGAAGAAGAAGAATTAGTAATTCACTAACACAAATTCTTTCTATATACTACACGCGAAAAAGTATGTTATTTTATGTAAATCCCGGGCGAAGCCGGGTATCCAGCTAGTATTATATGTTTTAAATTAACTATTGCCATATATAAATTTTCAAAATGAAGAATAAAAGCTATAAAGAAAAGTCTAAGCGTAAGAATCATTTAACTTGGGTGCATTTTAGATGATATTTCTAAGCAAAACAAAATCTAATAAAACTAAAAGAAAATACGAGGTTTATGACTCAGAAGAGGCAATCTCAAATTTACGTAAAAGGGCCAAATTAAACGAATCACCGTTGTCGTTGTATTCTCTAACAATTTTCATTTGACAAATAAATTTCAAAAAGAAAAGGATTAAATAAATGGTTCATGTACAGCCCTCGTATGAACAAACCGTGTCAATTATATGTAAATTTGAAGATTATCACCGGAAGTTATTGCTATGGTAAGGCAATATGGAATTTAAAATTTTGAACTACTTATAATATGGAAATTTTATAAATATTTTAATTGGTCGTGAGCTAATTACATAATATTTAATAAAATTTCTTGTAAGGTTATTGCGTTGTGCGCATTTTTACAATGTGTTAAATAGTTAAACCAATAAAGTTTGTTTGTTAGCTATAAAATAAAACAATATTAGTCTTTTAAATTGTTTTCATTAATTAGTATTGCTGAAAACATACAAATGCTATTATCACCTATTGTAAAATAAATTATACAATAATATTTGAATAATTAACGTGCAGGTTTAATGTTTATTGGTACCTAACAGTTTAATGAAAGTATAAATTTTAATTTCCACATTATTTTACTAAACGATATTCAAATGTTTAGATATGTTAAATTTCGGGGATAATCTGGAAAAATATTTTTCCATAACTTTTTGCACTATGTGTAATATATATTTTTAAGAGTATTCGGAGTCACTGGCGGATTTAACTTTAACCTAATGAAGCTGAAGCTTTAGCATCCAATATAAAAGGGGTCTCATGTAAGTAAGCCATTATCATTTCATTTAATGAGCTTTGCTTGGAAGAAGAGCTCTTTTGCAGTTATATTGTTTTAAAATAAAACTTATCTATAGCTTCGACGTTAAACAAAGCTACCGAGAGAAATTCCAGCACTGTTAATTTTAGATTCAAAATGTGTATTGAGTTTTCAAAGGCATAAGGGACCCAATACTTTTGGGGGGATGCTCCTCACCTGTGGATGGTATCATCACACTTTTATACCCGACAACCACATGGTCTAGTTCACCTAACCCTAACATCTGATAATGTTGCACAAATAAAATGTACTAAACACAATTATTACTGTTTCAAAATCCAAAAATTTATTGTATTTTAAATTATTATTATATAGTCAGTTTTGAAACGTCTTGCGACGTTATCCGATACCTAACTACCAACCTTGCGAATTGGCATTTGGTTTGTTTAGCATTTTACATTTTTTACCTAGACGAGGAGCAAGCCCGACGTAGAACCCCCAACCTGGAGGACCAGAAAGACGGCCAGAATAAAGTTCTTACTTCACCCGGATTCGAACCGGGCATTTAGCGTTCACAGTCAACTTATTCGACAATTATGCTCCGACCGTCTCTGCATTTTAAATACATCACTATAAAGAATATTAATTGTGTGTAATATTGAAATAATATTCATTCATTATGCTTCCGTTTAGGTTTATGATTGTAACGCCTTCTTCCACTCATATCTGATTTATAGAGTAGCCCTAGATATTGATATCTTTTGTGGTAATTTATATTTATCTAAGAAAATAGTTTACGATAAGCGATCTAAATTTTAATTAATTTTTGATTGCTAAATAATCTCAAAATTGTTAAATAATAACTGAGCATATTCAAACTAATAGTCCTTTATAATATAACCTAAATGAGAAAATTACATCAAGTAATTGAAAATATAAAAGCTTTAATAAAACATTGTTGTTTAAAACTTATTGTAATTTAAAAATTTATAAATAACTAGTTGTAATAGCAACACTTACAATTTATGAACCTTTACAAAATAAAATTCTCACACTAAACGTGCGATGGTGATTAAAAATGTGTATACATAAATTTTAATACTTAATTTTTCATTACTTGGATATTCTAAGATGATAAAAAATGGAAACTGTGACGATAAAATTCGATTTTGGCTGGATCTTATTAATTCATATAAGCCGAGTAAATAAAGTATAAATTACGATTTTAAGTAAAATAAACAAATCGCAAAAAAATAACTACTATAAATCGGGATAATTCGAAGGATTATGTGATAATCAGGAATCATATAATATCTGTCTAAATTTCAGATTTATGCACTGAAAATTTTCACAGCAAAAGGTAAAACTTCAAAATGAAATTATTTTTTGTTTCTTGTACAAATGAACAAGAAACAACAATTAAGTTCAAAGATTGCTCTATGCTAATATAAGCATCCTTTTGTAAATTAAATAACACATTATTGGTTGTTAGCCTAATTAAGGATATGACAGTGACCAAGAAATATAGGAATTTTCCTTTGATAAGGAGCTAATTTAAAGTTTATGCGTAGGATACAAGAAAATTCAAGGTTTTCGCATTGAAAATAATTATTATTATTACTATCCTTACCTATTAGTCGGAACATCCGAAATGTATTAATTGATTCGCATCACACAATTTTACACACAACCAACATAGCTTCGTTCACATTATTCGTTATAATATATTTTTATGAATGTAACAACAAAATTATTGCTACCTTGTGTACCGTCTAAACGTCAGCGTTGTAATACAAAGCACGTTACGAAAACACTGCAATAAACCTATAAATGTTATGGTAGACTTATTGTTATTTATTTGGCTTCTTTAATTCCATGTGTTAAAATAGCGTTATACGACTTTCTAGAGATTCAATGATTGATTATTTAGCACCTCTACGCTACTAACAAGCACAATGTATACTATTTTATATTTCTTTATTTTATATAAAAGTACACTTACAGAAACTTACCCATTTTATTTTTATTGGAACACAATTGGTAAAAGTCGCGAATCCGAACAAGTGCACATGCACATAACTTTCGCTGTATAATTTTACAACCTTTAAGTAATCTTAATTTTTATTACGTTTCGTGATAAGAAAAAAACAGAAACATCATGCAAATTTTATCACACCCTACCGTACTTAAAACGGTCCCAAAACCCAAAAATTAGTTCCCTAACATCCAAAAATTGTTTTTGCACGTATTATTTATTAAAATTTGACTTGATATTATTCATTTTACCTTGTTTACGACATTGATGTAAGGTTAAAGTTTCACGGTCACAGTCGTAATATGTTGTGTATTTTTATAATAGTATTAAAAAAAATTATACAAAATTGTCGCTAATCAAACTTTTCATTACGGTAGTAATATAAGTAATCAATTTATTTATGTAATTAATATAAGAAGTTTATGATTGTATAAATGACAATAATTTAGTATGATAGTGACAATGTAAAACTCGAAAAGTTATTTTGACGTAACCACTGCTGATGAGTTCCTTTGGCCATCCCATAGTGCTTGATTGGTGGCTATTTTGTAAACCAACAGTTTGATTTATTATGCTGTGAAAAAAAAACCCTGATATAATTCAATCCGATGGTACACGATGTCACAATCTTGGTGTACAAGCAATGGTCATACACGATAAATTTACTTACCTAATTGGATTTCACTTTCGGTATAAAATAAAAATCTACATTTATTATAATAAGCACGAGTATTGTTATTTAATTTTAATTATCGTTTTCAATTAATTTTTCAAACAGCAAATTTAAAATAAGTTAGAAAGTTTAGCATTCTAATAAAATTACCTTAAAAACCAGTTTTCGAAAGTTAAATACAGGGTGTAGCATTAATGTAGCTATCTAATTGGTAGTTATTAATTAGATAAGGCTGATTACTTTTTTTTCACTAAATATTGTATAATCTTCTTTTGGGAAAGCATATGAATGGCAGATCTATAATTTCGACAGCTTATTGGTGCAAATTTTCAACGGATTTAGTCAACATGTCTTTAGTTTAACATACTAAATATCACCATGTCTAGATCATCCGCATCATACCAATTTTCAAGTCAGAAAGATGAGCAAGATCATTCTATTTGAAAATGGTTCGAATTCCAATATGTCAGTCTCTATTTGTCTCATTAACGTGGGGCTGATCATCGTGGAATTTTACTTGAACAGGATGTTATCGAAGACTTTGCATGTTTGGGGAATCGTCTTTTTATAACGCCATTATAAAGTTATATTAATATCAACTCTAATTAACCTTGTTATTGTATCTGTAGAAACCAATATTATCCAAATTATAGTAGGTAAAATAAGTGCAGAATTAAAATTCGAATGAATAAATAAGATATTTGAACTTCAGACAGTAATAAATTATTATTCGGCGATAGATACAACGTCTACGTTCCCATTGGCTGATTATGTATTGCTACAGCGAGCAGGAATGCATTATCAGCAATTGGTCCGTGCACTTTACCGACACAAGTAATAAATTTCGGTTAGTTACATATTATATTTGTTTTATAAGTTTCAGAATGTTGTATGAAAGTTTCCTTCAATATTTCTAACGCATAAGTTCAAAGCAACTTTGAATTTCACATCTAAGAGTATTAATTTTATCATCTACATTCGAAATTCTTAGAGGATTCTACTTGGGGAGCTCTTGTCAAATTACAATGACATCTTTGATTAGAAATTTAAGGATTGTAAGTGTGGATAAGAGGTAGTGGATGTGTTACCTGCACTATAGAAAAACGCTCACTCGCCTGTTCAATTTTATGAACTACACTATTTCCATTTTTAATTCAAAAAGCGTCAGTTGCTGCAATTGAGATAAACGAATACTTTCGGCCGCATGAATAGCTGTGCGAGGCAGAATACCGAGCAGAGTTGTAGATCCAGCCAAAAGGATTAAAGCTGAACTTTAACGACCTCTTAGAGTTAAGCAGAAGGGTGGCTGTAAGGCCGGAAGTATTGGTTAATGGTTACAATTGATACTTTCTGAATTAAAGCTTCAAATGCTGTACTTAGTTAATTTTCTAATCTATCATCTTCAGTTTAAAGTGGGTCAAATTTTGATTTGAATGGTAAAGAAAACATTTGAAGAGGCGCAATTTACTTTTACAGCGAAAAACGAGAATACAAATCTGAAATAGAGTTGGTGAAGGAAAGTCCTATGCTAAGGTTTAGGACATAGATTTGTCTTTTGGTTTAAACATTATCAGATACGGTTAAAACTGCGGTAAAAAGTATCTTTGAAAATCTGAGAAGAAGAAAAAAAGAAATTATTTCCTAAATAGTAAAAAATATAGACGAAATAACCGATCCATTGCCGAACGCATTAAGAATGTGCAACTGTAGCACTGAGTTTGATCCTCTTAGCGCAAAAGGGCCCAGTCAGGATGTTCGCAGAGTTCAAGTAACCTTTAACCTACACTCAAAAATATAGGCAATAGAATGAAGAATTGAAACATTTTATTGGAGAACTCAAATTAACTCAGTAGTGGACTATATAATTTGTTTAATCTTAATTAATATAACTATCTATTAGAATTTTAAAATTTAATGAATTAGGAATTAAAGATTAACCAATATAGTATGTAGAATACAGTGCGCTTTGCAGAGCTAAATTGAGAATTTAAAGAAAATCGTAACAATGAATTTCTAACTAAGTGAGGATTATCGAGGAACGTTAAATTGAAGATATATAACAAAATAGCACAACCAGTAACCTATTCAAGAATCTCCTGTTGGAAATCCTGTTGGAAGACCAGTTGGTCC
Organism: Rhagonycha lutea; assembly: GCA_958510855.1. Lineage (NCBI taxonomy): Eukaryota > Metazoa > Arthropoda > Insecta > Coleoptera > Cantharidae > Rhagonycha > Rhagonycha lutea. The sequence continues at coordinate 12,536,201 of OY294037.1, forward strand.
TACTGGAAGACCATAATAGCAGCTCTTAGATAATATAACCGTGACCTAAAGGCTAACGTGAAATCCGAACTACGATAATTTAGTAAACAAAATTGGGATCTAAACCCATGACCTTACAGTTTGAACCCCAACTTCCTGTACAGTATACCAACCTCTCCGAAAAATTTGATTAATGTAGAATAATATTATAAATCTTACACATGGTATTTTTCTATTCCTTGTTCAATGATTATTATTATTATTGTAGTTTTAAAAAATGATTAATTTAAATATATTATAGTATATTATGCTTGAGCTATACTGGCAAAATTTTACATTCTCACATTACTTTAATCGGTATAATCTTCATCTATGAGTTGGTATTAGTGCTGCACCAGTTGTTGATTACACTAGAAAAATAATTTTCGCTTATCTTAAAATAATAATTTTGGTACACAATCAAATATGGCACATATTTCAAAATACCATCTAAAAGTTTATGCGGAACAATGTTTCAACCGGACGGAAGGAAACTAAGTACCTACTTTACTTTATTTTTGAAATTTGTAGTGATTTCAATTGCAAAATAACTAAATTTGATACAATCTGATGTGCAATGGACAAACAAATAAAAAAAAGTACAATTTTATCAATAGATTTTGTATGATGTAAATAATGATGAAGTAAATAAAGTACCTCGATAATAGTGATTATAAAAATTGAGGTCTTTCTGCTCAAAAATAACAAAATCCAAAAGTTTTAATCGTGTAGCGAAAAGAAAAGGTCGAGAATAATTATTTATACAGGTAGAAATGTGTATTATGATCAACACAATAAGCAAGTATTTCAAAATAAATTTAGCTTTTATATTAAATCAAAAAATATGATAATAATAATTGTAGTTAAAAAAATAAAATAAATAATTTACGTATTAGAACACCTAAAGCGTTACTAATTATTTAATATTGTATTCATTATAACTAACCCAAAAAGTGGTAAATTAAATAATTAAAATTACTTTCTAAGATGAATTGCCCTATAAAGCGTTACATGTTCTTTTAAAACTAATTACATAAAAGTTTTAGATTATTAATTTTACTTTTCAATATTTAATTGCAATAATTAAAATTGAGTTTTTTTAGAGACGTCCACTATGTCTGGATTCAATATTATTAACAAACCACAGCGCAGTTAGCAGTGAACTCTGTTTGACTTACATTTTTGTACTTCCTTCTTTGAAGGTCATGGACACCTTGTGAGTGTGGAAAAGGGTGGTTGTTATTATTAATTTATTATAACAGATAGTTTGTTTATCAGGCAGGTTTTATGTGCATTATAAAAGTGCGAGGCCGCAGGCCGATCTAAGTAAACTTCCTGCTTTACAGAGATAAGCATAGTGTATGCAGTGTATTGGCTAGTAAATACACGAATTAAAATTTAAAATATATTTATTATTATATTAGCTGATAAATTAAGCAAAAAATCTTAAATTTTTATTGAAAATTCAAGATAATAAAGTATACATCATAAGAAATTAGTAACTATTAATGATATAAAACTAACAAAACTAATCGAAAGTATTCATTTCACGCTCTAATACAAAATTCATAAATTACAATAATATTTTATCGAACAATGAAACTACAGATCAAAATTTAATTATCGTAAACTGATATATAATTTAAAAAGAATTTTGATTAAATAAATCGAAATTTATACTATGACAAATTTTGCAACTTTATAATTTTGAATTGAATCAAATTAAGTTTGGTATTGAGTACAGATCTATATCCGTGAAATTAAGGAGTGAAAATATTTAAAAAGACTGTTAATTTTAATTTAAGCTAAGAAATTATGTGAATTCTGCGATTTGAACCCAGAATTTCCGCCCTGCAACACAACCAGCGATCACATCAAGCCACTGTTGTGGTTGTGAAAATATTTTGATTCAATTATCAAATCCATCGAGAACAATATTCGAATATACTATATAAAATATAATCATCAAGTCAATATAAACTTACGGCTTATCATCCTTTGGGGATGCTCAAATATCTTCAACATTAATATTATTCAGTAGTTCCAATCTAAGTCCTTTTATACGATAGTGGATGCGCCATAGCACGTCAGTATAACCATACTATGCATAGAGACCTGGATTTGCCATATTATGTTAAAGAAGTTACAAAAACGAGAAGTAAACCATCATTTCGGTGATAGTTCGTTAACCCGATCCGCGATTTTAAAAATTTTCAATGCATAAAATAATAGAAAACGCTCCAAAAAGCAATTACAAACAAAAAATGTTGCGAACAATTGCAAATAGGGCTTAAAAATCCAATAGTTGGAACGGGTTGGGACGATATAAAAGATTTAATTGGTTCCCTTTATAAGGTAAGTCCAACTCACCTCGACTTAGGAGGAAAATGACACTATTCCGCTATGATGCATACACACGAGCCAGTTGTAATTCAGTAGCCCCTGGTAGTAAAACGTAAACGATGATGGATCCAAGATCGGATGTGTTTGCCTTGTTAAAACTGAAATTATCTATTCCATACCCCAAAACCCCCAGCTTTCTAATTGATTTTAATTTAAAGGTAGCCTCCAAGTTTGCAGAAGATTTTTCCAGTTCATAAACTACATAATACTTGTTTTTATCTCATCTTTAAATGTTTTTCTATTTCCTGGGGAGATTATCCCCTAGCATATTTTGCGTCTCAAACTGTGGGCCCATGACCTGCGCTACCTTTACCACTCCCTATAGTTACGACTCCGTCAGAACCAAGAGTTTTTCATAGCTTAGAAGTAGACACTTTTGAAATAGAGAAATAATCTAATATGCCATGGCAGTGTTTTATTTTAAGAGCCATTATTTTTTCTTATAATGAAAATAAATATGACGTTGCAGTTGCTTACCATTAAAAATTGTTATACTACGCAATATTATACACACAGATTTATTATATAAATTAAAAATACTAATTAATTTAATTGCCCTTTTCTTGTTTTCATTTCAACTAATTTATCAATATTATATAATCATAATTAATATGTTATTTTGTAAGCTTATAGAAAGATTGGGTAATCGCCTTCTTCCAATAATTGATCTTAACGAATCTTGAGCAGGGAACTCATTAAACTCCTTCGGTGCAGTATATTTAAATATTGGGTGGAAGAATCAATCACCCAACTTTTATAAATAATACATACTCTCAAATCAAGAAATTAACTCACATTCTGCAGTTACTTGCATCTCACCGAAAATAATCAAATCAAACTATTCAGTCTTTGGAAATAGAAGATTTGAGTAAAAATCTGTAGAGTGCCAGAAACAGAAAGCCCTGTATTCTGACAATTCCCTCCTAGGGTTGGCAATATGAAGTTTTTGAACACAAAATTCTCGCTTTGTGGCTCTAATGTTCGACAATATTTTTTGTAAGTTGTTTTCTCTTGTATTTTTGTAGATATTTGGCACTTGCTGGTATCTAGAATACTTTATAATACGATACTAGTCCCTAGTTCAATTAACTTCTTCCAGAATATTTGGTTTCAACTTGTTTGAGCATAATTCCGCTACCTTAAGTATTTTGGACGCAAGTAACTCTTCGCAACTCATGAATGTAAATACCTCTAAATTAGGTCTAAATTGAATTTAATGAAACTGTGTTAATTCATATTAAAATATTTTTCAAAATAATTGGAATATGGATATCACTGTAATTCACATTGTAATATAAAATTATATCTGTAATGACGATGTAGTTAAAAACGCAATTTATGAAAGAAAAACAAGATTATTTTAATATTTTTGTTATTTAAATAACTACCATTTATATTGTGTTTATAATTTACATAATCCATCAATATTCTTAAATGCTTTTACCAAAAACCTACCGTCAGTAAACTTTTCTGAAAATCTTTCTATGTAAATATTATAGCAGCAATTTAAAATTTATATTAAAAAGATTAATAATAGGAAGTAGGTTTCATAACAATGAAGATTAGTTTTGCTTACATTAAACTTGGAATGAAATGATGTAGGTAATTTTAAATGATTAGCGAGTAAAGAAGTTTTGTATACAACAATATTAATTGCATAGCTGGAGAATTGCGCAGTTTATTAAAAATTTCTTGTTCCAACAAGTAATAGAGAATAATTATTACCTACTTACTACCTAGGTATGTACGCTGGTAAAATTCATTAGGCATTTTAACCCACTGATAGTTTATACATTTCAAAAGTAAATGTCAAGACAATTTTTGTTACTACTACCCCTGATTGGTTCATCATATAAAACAATGACATACCATGACAGAGAAGCAGCGGAACAAGAATAATTATTGTGTTTAGGGTTGTGTATAAAGGTGGTTGCAGAACCTGCGAGGGTACAGTATTACTGTGGGTGCGTTCCACTTAAAGTCAACGATCACTACGGTCGATCTTAAGTTCAATCAAATAACCGCGTTCGATCTTCTTAGTTCAATCAAAGAACCATGGGGCCATGTCGTCGTGCGGTTTAAGTGGAACGCACCCTATACTACAACTTTTAAACAATTAAAATTGAGGTGCGGGAAATTTGAAAGCCAGTTGCACTATTACAAGTGAAATTTGAACCATAACATAAACAAATCTGTTCAAACTTGATAATATTCAATCTTAATATCATTTACCTGCTACCACACTCATATGTTAAACAAATATAACAGATTCTCTCGAGTCGCTAAATTAATCTTCATTATAAATATGACAAGTTATCAATTTATTTTTATTAATAAATTATAAAGGATACTAAATACCCAATAAATAAAGATTGGTGCTTTTGTTAAAAAGGGAAGAAAGTAATTCGAAAAGGCAAGTTTATACGTACATCAAAAGAGGGTTAAATTGTTGACAACCCTATCAGTCAACATCTTGACCTTGTTTGGTATATCTAACAGTAACGTTATTCCCCAGACAAACATTAAAAAAATCTAAAACTAAATGTAAGTCGTATAAAATTGTATTAGTTTTTTTATTTGTCATAAAAACTTTTATTGAAATTTTGTTAAAGGAAAACACATTTTTAAAGAAAATTATTTATTTTACAAAATTTATATGACGTCTAACTTCGACGTAAATTTACATTTTAGTCGATATAAAGTTTATACAAATTAAGTGGATGACAGTTTAACAGAAAAAGCTTTTTGAATACTTTAAACCTGTCAATTTTCATCGCGATTAAAATCGTTTTGTGATATCGAGATACATTTTGATGTTTTGTTTCTAATTTATTTTCATTGAACGCATTTTTTTAATTTTCAAACATTGATTTGAAACTTATTAAATAATAATAACGGGATGAACTGGGTACATCCCTATTAGACACACACTGATACAGTTCCATCTATCAGAAAGTGAACGATAGAAAGTGATTGATGTTTGTCAAACGATTTGCTCTTTTATCTAACCGTTTGCGAAATACTAAAGAAAATAAATTTTAGTCGAACTAATCTTATTTGAATCTTAACAAAACTTTGAAAAGTAAATGAAAAATGTAATAGATGTCGCTTTTTGTTCGTGCGCCTGTGTTTTTTTGGGGGGCAAAAACGTACTGTTTTTTTAGAAACCGAAGATTTTGGAAAATTTTATAGTGAAATTAATTTATACTTGTACCCATCAAGTCGTTGACTGGTTGATGTATAAAATATCATCAAAGCGGAAGGGTTTAGGCTCAGATGTCAGTGTGCATTCACTGATGCCAAATGTAATTATCTCAGAAGTTACCATCTGTATGTTTTAAATGGGGTGTAGCAATTTAGTTAATTGTAAATGTTGTCATCAGTGTCATCGACCAGTAGTTTTGTTTCTTCCAGGCAATTATACCAAAAAATTAATATTTGTTTTAAATCTGGATTTTTATAAACTATTATTTAAAACCCCTAAATTTGTCACCACAAAATGAACCAATAGCTTATTAGGTAACGTAATTAAAATTGTCCGTTCTTATGAAATTTCTAGACAGTTAAAGGTTCAAATCGCGATAGAAAATTGAATTTCTTATGCTCCTTCAAAATAAGATAATAGTAACATTTCTGCACAATTATAATTAAACGGTTTTAATTTAAAATCATGAAGTTTCCACTTACCTATATTATAATCTACCACCTATTGTAATCTATAAGGAGATTATAAGGGAAGATATAACAAAGCAAGGTTTATCTCAGATTTGAAACGTCATTTCGTAAAAGCAAGTATATGACACAAATATATGAGCTACCTAATGAATCTACATCAGAAAGCTAAACTTTGTATTATCATCTGAAGATACAATGTAAATTTAGCAATTTAAGTTATAAGCTTTGCTACATAATAATTGTCATTTGAACAGTTTCAAGATACATATCACATAGTTTGGTATTCTGACAAGTTAGATACACGCATTAAAAATTAAAGTCGTGCCTACAATAATACCCAGTGTCACAAATGTGATTTTGACTTCATATGAGCGGTAAAATATTTGAAATTACTATTTTGGCAATTAATTCCTAACTTTACATTTATTAATTACTAACAACTTTTAGCTTCTGTTTGAATGCTACATTGTAAAAGGTCATGAAATATAATTTTAATATTAAATTACCTATACTTCTATGAAAAGAAAGTTATTCCTGCTTTCCCTTCATTTTTTGTAAACCTCTGTGAAAAATTAAAAAAATTTAAATTGCTTAAATTTGCATAACAATAATAATAATTAATGTTTTTGTTTATCTAAATAGGTTCTACTAATAATCACAAGGTTTATCAGATTCGAGATTGTCTTAAGAATTAAAATTTATAATGTGCATTTTTAATAAACTACACTTACTTTAATTACTTTTACTTGTCCATTTAACATTATTACTATTTCTTGTGTTATGCTAATGCAAAAAAACTAATAAAATTTAAACAGTCCGGAAATATCTTAATGGCTTAATAGTATTTATTTTTATTTATTCTTCGGTACATTATTTTCAAGAAAATTTATTCATATCATAATTCGAGATTTGTTAAAGGGTTAAATTGTTATTTTAGTTGAGCTTTACTAAGATTAAAATGAAAGCGGAAGAAGCAGTCTTAGGTCGACATTTGTTTCTTGTATTAAGTTGTTTCCTGTGCTTATCGTGGAAGTTCCCCTTTTTGTTAATAGCCTTCAGAGCTGCAATATATTAGTTTGAAAAGAAAAATATGAGGGCGTAGCTTTCTTATTAGATTAGTTGTTATCAAGTAATTTATGATACCTTTTCACATATATCAACCCCACTTATACACATTCACATTTTTTAAAGAAAATTTTAATAAACCATTCGACCAGCTTTATATTTTTAGATTTTTCTTGCAAAAAGTATGTAAATATCTTGCAAATATTGTATATGGGGTGAGATTTATTTTTATATTTTCGTTATTAAGATAGGTACTTTCACTCACAATACAGATAATTAATTATTTTATGCAGGTGAATTTAATATAATAACAAACGAAAGCTATAAAAACTATGTAATTCCGATTTTAAGGTAAGATTACAAAAAATGTAAAAGCATGTCATTTTTAATCTCAATATTTTTTGTCAATACTAAAGCAAAATCTAGAAAAAATTACTTTGAAACAAAAAAAATTTCAATCTGTCGAATACCAAAAATATTTCTGAAAGAACTTGACGACGAATTGCCCGACGAATTTTGAGTCAAAGGATAGCATATTATTTTACTTTCCAATTTTGATTTAGTTTTCCTTTGGTATATTAACCGAAAATATTTACAATAAAAAATTATTTTTACACGCCCGGGAGTAGAAGTCAGTTTCTAGGTGATAGAAATTGTGACAGAAGTAGCTCATTTTACTCTAGGGAGTATAATATGAACAAATCTCCCCTAGGGAGTTTTCATTATACACATTAATAAAACGAATAACGAAGAAAAATTTAAGAACTTATTTATTAATATTAATAGAAAATGATACATTATTATAGTTTACAAATTTAATATTGGAAGGAATATCAGTATTTTTTTAAAGTTTTGATCGTACTTGCAGGTTCTAGTATTGGATTTGTTATTTCAGTCTTATTTTCGTGAGAAGTTAGGGTAATGATGTACCAACATCTTCAATATCATCAAGTGTTATGTTTATCAATTCTTCTGAGCGACATGCGCCTGCAATACCCAGAATCAATGCTACCTACAATGTATAAAAATTGTTAATACATAATAAGATCTACATAAATAATGCAATATATTACCTTAATCATTAAATATTCATTATCATTTGAATATGTTTTTACTTCTTTTTCCGTGCACCACTCTCTTAAACGATTATATGCAATATCGTACAATTTTTTCGATTTTGGTGGTAATAATTCTGAAATTGCGACACTTGCAGCATCAATAATATCTTGCGGTTCTTCCATTTTGAAACTGAGTTTGTTTACACAATTTTGTTTGTTGTCATAGTATTCGTTATATTACAGTTCAAAGGCTACTAAAAATACTAAATAAAATAATTGCAATTCTCTGTCATGATTTCTAAATTAGTTTTTTATTTACTTCTTGGTTTCGGGCGTGTAAAAAATAGTATATACACTACTGGAGAGAACGCCATTATTCCCTCGGTGCATTGTAGCCCTCGGGCTTCGCCCTCTGGCTACAAAATTGCACCTAGTGAATAATAGTGCGTTCTCTCCCTTAATGTATAATGTACTATTGTTTTCATAAAAATCTTTTGTATGATTATTATTATATAGGGTGTTTTTTTAGCTGCATGAGAACTTTCAATAGGGATAACAATTGAACCAAGATTGCTATGGAAACAGTTTTTTGATATTTGTGTTTAGCAAGGTTTGGCATTTGATAATGCATAGATTGACCATTGAACAACGCTACCAAATTGGGCTCACAACCAATTGGAAGTGGATCAATTTTTTTACCGTAAAATTTTGTTCAGTGACGAGGCACATTTCTGGTTAAATGGGTATGTGAACAAACAAAATTGCCGTATATGGAGTGAGACCAATCCGGGACATTATCTTGAGACTCCATTGCATCCATTAAAATTGACTGTTTGGTGTGGAATACACGCCAACGGCATCATTGGTCCATATGTCTTTCGAAATGAGGAAGGAGCTACCGTTACGGTGAATGGTGTGAGATATCGACACATGCTCAATACATTTTTGTTTCCAAAACTTCAAGAGCTAAACATTGACAACTTATGGTTCCAACAGGATGGTGCTACGTGCCACACAGCCAACGAAACCATCAATTTATTGAAAGGACAATTTGGTGACAACATTATTTCAAAACGTGGTCCTATCAATTGGCCTCCAAGATCGTGTGATTTGACACCTCCAGATTATTTTCTGTGGGGGTATGTTAAATCCATGGTTTATGCTAACAAACCAACAACTCTAGAAGCATTGGAGGCTAATATTCAGCAAGCCATTTATGAAATAAAGCCAGAAATATTGGAAAAAGTGGTCAAAAATTGGACTGAACGGATGCGCTTCGTAACCATTAGTCGTGGTGGTCACATGCCGGAAGTCATGTTCAAATCATAAATGCCTTTAACTGTACTTTCATAAAAAAATTATAACCAAAACATTCCGTCAGGTTTTTAATGTTTTATTTCATTTTGAAGTTCTCATGCAGCTAAAAAAACACCCTATAGTTAGAGAACGAAATACAATTTGAACCTTTGTAAAAACATTTGTATTATTTTTCCTTGTTTTGTATCAAATTTTTGTTGTTGGTTAAATAAATACTATGACGAAATTTGACCTATCGACAAATTACGTTACTAAAGAGATAATCCAAATAAGTTTTCATTTGATCCAAATCTGTTTCCAGTTGTTCCAACTTATACTGCAAAAGGTTAGATGCATGACCGTCCATTTGCTCCAAAACAGATTTGGAGCAAACGAAAACTGATTTGAAATAATTGAAAATTATGATTTAAAATTTAAATATTTATTTTTATTTTTATGAAATTTCAACAATGTCTTCTTGTCGTAATGATGCACTATAATATCGTTCCACATGGTTTGCATATCTAAGAAGATGTTCCTGTCGCATCTCTTGAAATGCAATATCAGAGCTGTCTTCCAGAATACGCATTCTAAATTCTGAAATGGTTGGTTCTTGGTTGTTGTTACGTACGTAATTGACGAAATTTAACCTATATAAGCAAATTACGTTACTAAAGAGATAATCCAAATAAGTTTTCATTAATTTGATCCAAATCTGGTTTTATTTGATCCAAATATGTTTTTATTTTATCCAAATTTGGTTTTATTTGCTCCAAATCTGTGTTTATTTGCACCAAGTCTGTTACCATTTGCACCAAATCTGTTTCCAGTTGTTCCAACTTATACTGCAAAAGGGAAGTGAAAACTTTAAATACAAAATTTGTTTTTCTACAAACGCTTTGTTAAACGATGCATCTCATGACCTTCCATTAATTATTCATAAATAAATTCTACTTAAAAAATGACAAGGTCAAAGTTACTATTAATATTTTTAACTATTTTTACTTCATTAAAAGTCAAGAAAAGGAAATTGATTAGTAATTACTAATTACCCATATCGACGAACATGAATTTAAAATCTTACACTTATACAATCGTAGCTGGAAAGTTAGAGACACAAGTCTCATCAAATATTATGAACTTGGCGATTCTACAACTGTATATTTAATATTAATTATTTTAAATCCTAACGTTCGTAGAATCGCATAGGTCTATCTTGAAATAATTCTACAAATTTTATAATAAAAATATGAGATTACGCCACTGGAATAATGATTGCGAATGCACGTACTTATAGTGTCATAATGTGGTAGTCAAATGATAACCGTTTGACTAAAAGGATGCCATCAGAAATTGTTATTTCATTGAAATAACCGGAACTTTAATTCTTTAAATCGTTTACGTCTGACGTATAACAATAAATCCAAATTTTCAACATTTATGCTGAACAAAATTATAGGTAAATTTTCTAACCTCAAAATGTTCGTTGTTATAACATAGTGAATAATTTTATAACATCCACATTATTATGGCACCTTTTCATAAATCTTGCAACTTCGATTATTTTTAACACAGGCCCATTGGTAATCTGGCCAGCTGTGCAATATCGGTATGCGAAGTGTCTCGGGTTAATAATAATTAAGGGGTTTGTTACGGCTAAAAAAATTATTATTCTGAATAATAAAAAAGAATGCAATGTCCGTAGGATTTAGTTGCGAGTCCGTTCCGGTTTCCGCGGCCTAGTTAGTACTTGAAAACACAGGTGGCGGAAGAAGAAAAAAAAAAAAGGCAACCGACGTAAGCGGCATGCGCAAAAAAAAAAATGGAGAACAACGATGAAAGCTAGTGGGTGCAGGAGGAAAAAAAACCGAATTTTTCTGTGCAAACGATGATAATTGTATTCTGTGTAAGAAAATATTAAATTGATATTTGTATGATTATAAAATTTGTCTTTTACTGTCAACCAAACTGTTCCCACCCTGGTGATTCTATCATGACTCGCATTCGTTTAATTATTTTTTCATGGTAAGATTTATAAAGTAACAGTGGCGCTTTTCAACGTGCGGGCAGTTAAAACAGTTCAATTGGCAGAAAAGAGAAATTGAATAATAAAATTTTGTGTTAAGTAATTTTAAGGACAATTTTGTGTTTATCTGAAAAAATTATTTTATGTGTTTATTATTGTATAAATTACGATGGAGCCTAAATATTTGAATTCAAATGAATTAAAATTTGAGTTAGAGTGCCGGAAAATTCAACCGCGTATAACGGAGGTGTCGCGCCGCGTTCAGCTAGACATTGCATTACGAGATGGTTCGGTAAAACCAAATTTAGAAAAAGTAGATTGGGACATTTTTGAGCAAGAAGTTCGCGAATCAATAATAGAAATTGGAATAATTTTAGAACAAAATGCAGTGCAACTTAGCATAGAAAAGCGTGACATTTTAAAATCAAGGTTTATACATTTAGACAATCGATTAGAATTAAGTAAGGTGCACATAAAGGGGGAAGAGGAAAGTTTTGTGGTTGCTATGCTAGAAGCGGAAATAAAAATTATGGAAGGTGCGTTGATGGAAATAGGATGCGATGAGCCAAGGTTACCCATATCAGCGTTACGTAATCAGAACCAGACTACGGCGACTGTAGAAAATTTGTCGAGTACGAGTAATAAGAAAAATGCACAAATATTTAAATGGAATTTAACTTTCAGCGGACACAACAGCGATATTGGAATTTTGGAATTTTTGGACCGAGTAGAAGATTTAAAAGAAGCTCGTCAAGTTTCAGATAAGGAAATATTTTTGAGTTGCCATGACTTGTTTACGGGTAACGCGACTAAATGGTTAAGAAACATTAAAGGTAAAGTGAATAATTGGACTGAGTTAGTGCAGGCTTTGAAAAAGGAATTTTTACCGAGAGATTATGAATATTTACTGAGGAAAGAAATGCAGGATAAAATGCAAGGAGTGAGTGAAAATGTGATGGTATATATATTAGAAATGGAATCGTTATATAAACGCATTGATAGTAAGGTTTCGGATAAGGTTTTAATTGATCAAATTATTAGAAATTTGAACCCATTTTTTTCAAATCATATTGCATTGGAAGATTTTGATGATTTAGAAAAATTTAAGGAACATTGTAAGCGAGTTCAAGAACTTAAATGTAGAAATGAAGACTATCCACCGGAAACCAGTAAAGTACAACGTATCTATAAACCATACGTTGCAAATAAATCAAACCAAGTAGGCCCACAAAAAACTTTTGCCACCACAATGGAGTCGTCAAGAGTGAAGTCAGAAATTCGTTGTTGGAATTGTGAACAAATCGGACATTTAGCAAATGAGTGTACAAGGACTAGGAAACTTTTTTGTTACGGGTGTGGACGACATGATGTGATAAAAGCAAAGTGCGCAAATTGCTCCCCTAACCAAATAAATATAGTTAGTTCGGAAAACAAAGAAGAGGTTGTGGAAACCGAGGGTGTCCCCAATCTCAACAATTCTTTCAGCCCTCTCGAACAGCAAGTGCAGCAGCTAAATATTCATCGGCAAGGGGCACACCAAAATCAAAATTGGAGAAGAGGTCGTGGAAAAACCTTCCAACGATACTGAACAAAACAGTTAATAAAAAAGAGTGGAGTGCGTGGCTTCGGGTAATAAACAATTTTTACAAACAATCAGTGAATATTGATCCGGTAATGGCACAAAAACCTTTAGACAATCGTCCGCATTTAGAAATCGTGATAAACAATCAAACTACAACTGCTCTACTAGACACGGGCGCAATGTCGTCGATAATTGGAAAAAAATGTTTAGAATATTTAGGCTCCACACAAAAACAAAATATTAAATTGTCAAATGTTAAAGAAATTAAGGTAGCTAACGGAGCAAGTAGCAAAGTAAGAGGTGTTTTACCATTAGAAATAAGGCTTGGGGGTTTAGTTAAAACCATCGATTTTTTAATTGTTCCGGATCTTTCGTATGAAATTTTATTAGGTGCGGACTTTTGTAGAAAATTTGAATTGTCCTTGCATTTTAAAAATTTTTCGTGGCAAACGCCAAAGTCAAATAAGATAGCTGCTACTGAAGGAATTTTAGGTCAAACCACTTTAGACAAAAATCAACAAATGAAATTAGGTGAAATTATTAAAGAATTTCAAACATTGGCAACTAATGAGTTAGGATGCGCTAAGGGGGTAGAACACTACATTGATACAGGTAATGCGCAACCGGTAAAAACTAGGCAATATCCTTTAAGTCCTGCAATGCAAAGTAAGTTACATGCCGAAATTGATAAAATGTTAGCAGAAGGAGTAATTCAGGAATCTAAATCTCCATGGACCAGTCCTCTAATTTTAGTTAAGAAACGGAATGGAGAAACTCGTGTTTGTTATGATGCTAGATCTTTAAACGCGGTAACTGTCAAAGATGGGTATCCTCTTCAGCGGCCAGATACTATTTTAAATAGAGTGCGTAGCGCCAAATATCTGACAAGTATTGATTTACGGAAGGCTTTCTGGCAAATTCCGCTAGAGGAATCTTCGAAACAAAAAACTGCTTTTGTAGTCCAAGGTAAAGGTTTGTTTGAATTTAAGGTTATGCCCTTTGGACTTACTAATGCGCCAAAAACTTTGCAACGAATTATGGAAAGTACGTTAGGATCGGTATTACATAAAGGGGACGCATTTGTGTATTTAGACGATATCATTGTGGTATCTGATACTTTTGATCAGCATTTGGAAACTTTGAATTTGATATTTAACCGATTAAAAAATGCAGGTTTTAAGGTTAACATTGATAAATGCGAATTTTTTCGAAAATCTCTTTCATTTTTAGGATTTGTTGTTGACGAGTTAGGATTACGTACGGACCCCGAAAAAGTCAGCGCTATTAATAACTTCAAAACCCCGAAAACAACCACGGAAGTTAGGCGATTAATAGGATTAATAAGTTATTATCGAATATTTGTACCGGATTTGTCGACTATTTCGTCGCCCATTTCAAATTTAATTAAGAACAAAAAGAAAGGACAAAGCGTTCAGTGGAACTCAGAAGCCGAATTGGCATTTCAGAAAATTAAGGAATTAATTACGAATTCTCCAATCTTAATAAGCCCAAATTTTAACAAAAAATTTTATATTCAGACGGACGCTTCGCTGGTAGGTGTAGGGGGGGTAATATTTCAGGAAAAAGGCGGTTTAGAGCATCCGATTGCGTATTCGAGCAGGACCTTGACCACGGCAGAACAAAAATATTCAGCCACGGAAAGAGAGCTGATCGGTATTATGTTTAGCATTAATAAATTTAGAGGTTACATCGAAGGCACGGAGTTTGTCGTAATTACTGATTGTGCCGCGTTGCAATTTTTAAACACCATTAAAAATCCGTCGGGTAGGCTATCGAGGTGGGCTCTTTACTTGGCTCAATACGATTTTGAGGTCCGCCATCGACCAGGTAAACTTAACGTAGTACCAGATGTATTGTCGCGTAATATTGCTTCGCTAAATATTGAAAAATTGATTCCGGATGAGTGGTATACGGAAATGCTACATAAAATTGAACTGGAACCGGAAAATTATCCTAATTTCAAGATAGTTGAAGATCGATTATATAAGTTCGTTCCGTCTCTTTTACCTACTACTTCAAATATTCCGGAATGGAAACTAGTCGTTCCTACGGGAAATCGGGCTGAAATTTTAAATCAATGTCATGACGAACCAACTTCGGGTCATTTTGGAGCTGCAAAAACTATTGCAAGACTCACGGAATTATATTATTGGCCAAAATTAAAAAGAGATGTGCAGAAATATGTTGCGAATTGTAAGGTTTGTGCGGCATACAAAAATTCGACTCAAGCAAGACCAGGTTTGATGGGTCAATACAAAAAAATTTCCTTTCCTTTTCAGTTAATTTCCGTAGATTTATTAGGTCCGCTGCCGCGTTCAAAAAAAGGAAATCAGCATTTGTTAGTAGTTGCCGATTGGTTTACAAAATTCGTGTTAGTCCAACCTTTGGCAAAGGCCACTGCAGCGGCTGTAGTTAAATTTATGGAGAACCAGGTCTTTTTACTGTTTGGAGTACCTCAAATTATAATTTGCGACAATGGAGTACAGTTTGTTTCTAAAGAATTTAATAAGTTAGTTCGGGATTATAAGGTTCAGCATATTTGGAAGAATAGCGCTTATCACGCCCAGAATAATCCGGTGGAACGCGTAAACAAGGTTTTAGTTGCGGCAATTTCATCATACGTAAATAAATTAGAGCACAATAAATGGGACGAAAATATTCATAAAATAGCACAAGCTATCCGTACGGCGAAACATGAAGTCAGTGAATTTTCCCCGTCATATTTAATGTTCGGTCGTTATGTTCCGATAGATGGAAGTTTCTTTGGTCCTTTGCCCGATGACGATAAAATTCCTGAATTTGAGGAAAGAATTCGTTTAGACAAAGACCAACAAGAAATTCCCGAGTTGTATCAGAAAGTTAGAGAAAATTTGAAACGTTCATATGAAAAAAGTAAACAACACTATGACTTGCGGAAGAGACCCTTGTCTTTTCAGGTTAGTGATAAAGTTTGGAAAAAAAATTATGTGTTGTCTAATGCTAGTAAGAATTTTTCCGCTAAATTAGCACCAAAATATATTTTGTGTAAAATTATTAAGAAAAAAGGTCACTTATCTTATGAGTTACAAAATGAGGCAGGAAAAAATGTTGGTGTGTGGCACGTTAAGGATTTAAAGCCATACAGGGGAGACTAAAATCAAAATTAAATTAGTTTAGTTTGAAATTGTATTGGTCCGGGTGAGTTCGCATGGCTTTACGATTTGATGTAGCGTACGTACTTTTTCTTAGGAGCTGACGAGTTTCCCGTGATAGAAACTGTATTAGCACAGTTAGGAGTAAGGACATCGGATTGGCACGAGCCTGAATAATTTTAAGCTCAAGGTTTCGGACATTTTGGTCTCATTTTAATGAAATTTCAGTTCAAATTTATAAGGATTAAGTTTATTTCGTTAGTTAAGATTAAGTATTTCGTTGTGATTGCTCCGTTTGAGGTTGTGTAATTAATAAGATCAGTTTAGTTTTTTTTGTCGACCTAGGCATTGTCAAAAAAAAAAAAACTGCGCTACCATAAATTCAGTTACGTGTTTGATTACGCTAAGTCGTTGCGTTTTGTCTACGCGCTCGATTACACCGTAAGCACCTTTGTCGTGCAATATATTTAGTGATCTTTGGGCAGGCCACCCAACTCTGAAAATTTGTCAAGAAGATAGATTCTTAAATTTGAAGAAATCTTGTAGTCTTCTACTAGTTTTAATTAATTTTAATTTTTTTTGTTAGGTCCAACTCTGAAAATTTGTCAAGAAGATAGATTCTTTCATTTGAAGAAATCTTGTAGTCTTCTACTAGTTTTAATTAATTTTAATTTTTTAGTTAGGTCCAACTTTGGAAATTCTATTCTGATAACAGGCGAATTAAATCTCTTGTGCTAGGTCCCCTGGCTTACTGACCCGGATGTTTGACAGGATAGCTCTTGAGAGGCATTACGCTCGGTTATTGGAAAAGGTTCCAAAATTTCTTTTGTATATATTAATTAAATTAATTGTAGTTACATCCTGGCTTGTAAATATGATTTGCCTACATGGTTCGGTATTCTTGTTTGGCCGAAACATTCTAGAATAAACAAGTGGCGCTCAACATTTAAAACCCCACAGAAAAACTCGGTTTAACAAATTTAGTTAAACATTAGTTAAGTAAGTTAGTTGTTTAGTAAGTTATGTCGTTCGTAATTTAAGATGTAAATCAGGATATACGCATTTTTTTTGTTTTTTATCGGACTATTTAGAGGGTGTTACGGCTAAAAAAATTATTATTCTGAATAATAAAAAAGAATGCAATGTCCGTAGGATTTAGTTGCGAGTCCGTTCCGGTTTCCGCGGCCTAGTTAGTACTTGAAAACACAGGTGGCGGAAGAAGAAAAAAAAAAAAGGCAACCGACGTAAGCGGCATGCGCAAAAAAAAAAAATGGAGAACAACGATGAAAGCTAGTGGGTGCAGGAGGAAAAAAAACCGAATTTTTCTGTGCAAACGATGATAATTGTATTCTGTGTAAGAAAATATTAAATTGATATTTGTATGATTATAAAATTTGTCTTTTACTGTCAACCAAACTGTTCCCACCCTGGTGATTCTATCATGACTCGCATTCGTTTAATTATTTTTTCATGGTAAGATTTATAAAGTAACAGGTTCACAGCCATAGTAGACCAAATCCATTTAAAAAAACATGCATAAATTAAGCTTTAATGGCGAACCATTTTACTTATCTTTCACACAGGTGCCACATAATAAGAATTAGCTGAACTATTATTAATTTGGGTTCACTATGGTAGTGAATAATCACTGGTTTCCAGTACTTTCAATCAAGCACACAAGAATCAATAAAAATTTAATCACAAAAACATACTGTACATTAGTTTCAAGTAGATTAACAATGTTGTTATCATATGAAACATAAACTGTCCCTTTAAACACAACCCTTAAGGAGAGCGTTGAAACGAAAACTACCCTCTGAGCAGTAACCCCTAATGAGACTGTTAACCCAAAACACAGATCAGAGTCCGTCGCAATCTGGAGAGAACATTTCCAGTTTGTTTAGCCACGATATTAATAAGGCTACCCCTCGATTTTTGCGGAGGCTAAGCCAGGGAATTCTGAAATAAAAGGGTAGCTTGGGGGAAAAATGCAAACGGCAATTAAAGTGCTTTAATTGAAAATAAAATTTCAGAGATGCTATCACAATTCCAATAATTCCAATGTAAAATAACTGAGCCAAACAAAAGTTGTTCCTACCCATAATAAAGAAGTCTACCCAGCAACAACAACATCTAATGGTTAGACTCAGAACAGTATAAAAACCAAAATAGTATGTATATACGAATAGGAAAGAATAAATATTGCTTACCTCGCGCTCTGATAAGCTAAGAACTTAAAAGGTGACAGTAGCTTCCTTCCAATCGCTTTCCAACGTATGGCTTCAAAAGATGAAAATTGGAAATCTTGTTGCAGATTAACAGGTCGCACCTGACCGCTATTAATGAGAAAATAAGGAATACTGCTTGTTGATGAAATCCTTGATATAGAAGCTCTCCAAGTAGCGAACTTGACATTGCCAAAAAGAATAGTAATGATGTTGTGGTTATGTTGTTGTTAAACTAAACTAAACTAGCAAAGTCTGATCTTATCGTACGACTTGCGCACCAAAAGCTGCGTAGTTATTTATGCTTAAAGAGTATTCAATGCTGCCAGATGTGTACGAAAACAAACCAAAAACAGATGCGGGAACTGCACAACTTGATGTCCCAAGCAAACTGGCACGAAGTTTGCCAGAAGCCGTTGAACCAAAATATTTGTCAATGCTACGAGCTAGGCTATATCAACATATACCTGCAATATAATATTGCACTTAAATAAAAATGCACTTACAAATTGTTACAAAAATTGTACAAATTATATAATAATTGTACAAAAATTTGTTACAGGGTTACCAAAACACAGAATCAAGAATGAGTCGTAATCTGGAGACGGTGGTTCTCCTGTTTGTACTGCTACGATGTTGATATAGACCAGCCTTTATTAATAATAACCTGAGAACAAGGCCATATATCTCTGCAATAAAATGCTAATTAGAGTATAGCATCTCAAATATAACTCTCGATAGATAAAAAGCAGGTTTAATGTAATAATAATGCAAATGTAATACACACAGTGCTTGAATGAGGCAAAAAGCAGTTAAAAGGTGTTCCCAATTATAGAAAACAATCTTCCACAAAATTATAACCACTAACGGCTATCAATGATTGAACGGAAAGCTATTAAAACATAATCAATTTACACAATATGGAGAAAAATAATATTACTTATTTGGAGTTTTAGTAAGTTTACAAGATCATGGTGACAGTTGTTTTCTTCTAATCGCTTTTGGACATGCAGCTTCAAAAACGCTGCTCAGAAATATTGCTAGAACCGTAGAGTGATTAACAGTTCCATTAGCTAGTGGCAATTTCCACCCATCTAGATGTAAAATAATTCCCAAAGTAGTAGCACTGCTAAACTAAAACGATTGTATGAGATTGTGGTTTGGTTCTTAGATGATACAAAACTGAACCAATAAAGGTAATTAGCAGAGTCTGGTCGAATGATGCCGTTGAAACTTAGGCACCAAAACCACGAATCGTATACCGAGGAAAGCCTTACCAGATAATGGACAATACGACGTTTGAAAACAGAAGAGGAGAAAGACATTTCCCACACTTAGGGCGAGGATCACCAAAGTCAGTTAGTTTATCCTCCTTCTAAATAGTTGGATATAGATAGTTATCGTGTAAGTGGGACTTTGAATAAATTTGACGTTTAATTTCCAAACGCCATCTGTCATCTGTAGAACTGAAAGTTAGCGTAGAATCTTGTGTAAATTAGAAAATAATTTACTTTGAGCTTACTGTTTTAACTGTTTTTTGAGTGTTCGATTTACATTAAATTCGAATTCGAAACAGATGAGAGATTGCGTTTGGAAATTAAACGTCAAATTTATTCAAAGTCCCACTTACACGATAACAATAAATTATATCCAACTATTTAGCAGAAGGATAAACTAACTGACTTTGGTGATCCTCGCCCTAAGAGACTTAAAAGGACATCTACCCTCCCAGATTACTTCCTTAATATGATCCACGTTATCACAGCGTCGATTACCTCGAAAAGCAATTAAAGTGAAATACTTGTAGGACCGGCATGAGGAATATTAATGAAAATAATTTAAGGAGAAACCAAACTAATAAATGCAAAATTTTATTACAATTTATTATTAGTAAATTATAGATATTTTCATTCTTTAAAATAATACAATTTGCTTATTTTCTCCTTTAAAATCTGCCAGCATTTGAGTTGAAATCTAAAAAGTTTAAAGTGATTGTAATTGATATAACTATCCAAATTAGAGTATTTACCGCCTATATAAAAATGTAATGAAAAGTGAACGATTGCGAGTCGAATCACAAGCGAAAAGTTTAACATCTAAATTTAATACAAATAAATTGTTTTAGAATGTAAAAATTTTAAAATTTATCAAAGGAAAAATTAAAAATTGCAGATAAAAAATTAATTTCAAATGGGTGACCGTAAATTTGCGTGATGGCTGATAAAGTGGTTCAAATCTAAATATCTCCTAGAAAGAAATAACAATCTAAAATTACTACAAGAATTCATAAGGTTTAATTCTAATTTATTAGCATAATACAAAATTTTACTTTCATGAAAATTTTGCTAATAATTTTATAAATTGCAGTAATTTAGTAGAAATAAATGCAACGCTATTAGACACTTTTTTGTGGTGCCCAACGTGGGGCTAAGACAAAAGATCACAATATCACAGCGATTTTATAGTAAATATTTTCACAATCTTTCCTGGTATTTGAATCAAAAACCAAAAGTGTCAAAAAAATTAGTATGAAAATGTAGATAGCATAGAAAGGAAATGTTTGAATTGGATACTCAGTTTTTTTTATGTAATAATATTATCTGATATCGATCAATGTTAATAATTATTACAAGTTGGATAAATCGAAGAAGCTCACGTAAAAAGAACCAATACTTTGAGAACTAATATTGAAACCGTATATCTTACGTCAGAGTTTGATTAATGATGAATTTGATGTAATCTACTTAGACCCAATACAAAGAAGGGTAAAAACAAGAGCGAACTATTACATAGGTTTAGTGTTTGTTAAACCATCACACGTCGACATCTTAACATCATTTATTGTTAGACCCTTTTGCTAAGATTCGTCTGTAGCGCGAACGTGCGACCTTTTTTAAGAAACCATTTTCGAAATTGTGTTTCGTACTATTATTATTATTGCTGACACGTTATAAAGAACGTTAATTTTTAATTAAATTTACGTTTTCGTGTTAAATCTATCGTTAATAATATTATAATAAAAATGCTGCTTCTCATCATCACCTTTAATTAATAATCCAGTCACTGGTGTGTCAAAAATGTGAAAATTTATGATTTAGATAAAAATTTTACATAAAAAATTTTTTAAGATAAAATTTAACTGTTTTCGCTGACAACATTACAGGAAATAATTTATTACATTACCTGATATAAAAATTTGAAAAATATCAATTAGTAAAGGATAAATCTTTACTACAGCTGTAATTTTGCCGATAAAACATGCAATAATAATTTAATTTTCTGTGCTGTATTAATTTTAGCGCTGCAGGAACATTAAAATTATATTATGGTAAGCGTGGAAGGTGCATTAGGTTTAATTAACCTGTAATTAACAGCATAAATAATTTGTAGCAGATCTCATTATCTGCTGCGTCTTCTTTTCATCTAATTACGAAATTACCAGTAATCAATAATTTTTGCGCTTATAAGGCAACTCTAAGTTTCCGCTCGAATTAAGCTGAAATCGTGAGCGGCGATCATAATTCGAGTGGATTTTTATTTTGGGTACCAATTAGAAAATTTACAAAATTGTAAATGATTAAAATAATATATTAAAAGTATATTTGACAAATTTCAGCTCCATTAAGCTGCAAGTGGCAATTGTATTAGTATATTGGACAAAACTAAAGTGGGGATTTAGCTCTAAGATAAATCCTCTAGGGTCGAATTCTATCGGTGGGTATCAACAATTTGTCTGATGGCAATTTACGTAAATCGTTTTCAAATAATGGTTAATACATGTGCATACACGTACAAGCAAACAAAGCCATTTTTCGTTTGTTATAAAAATTGGAAGTTACTTACATAATTTTTGGTTTTACGACTACACGTAATATTAACTCAAAGTTATTTATAAAGTAAAATAAATCAAGGAAAGCCATCATAAATCATTACAAAAATTTCAATATTTTTATCAAGTAGTGTTTAGAATTTAACATATTATGATACCCTGCTAAGTTCCATATAATAGAGAATAACTTAATTTATATGCAAATGTTACATTAAAACTTGACAATTTTGCTACTTAGAACAATAAGTCATTCCTGAAAGATACGTGTTCTGAATTCTAATAAGTTAATACATTTATGTTGCAAATTTGATTAAATAACTTTCACACATCCTATTCCTTAAGGTTTAAATTAAAACAGAATTATCGCATTAACTATGACAAAGTTTAGCTAAAGACTAAATATTCAAAAAGAAAAAGGGATAAGCTTATATTATTTCAGACTTTTGAGAACGATTTAAGTTATCCAAAGTAGAGTAAGATATAGAGGACCGGACTTTTCTATAATCTGATTTCACATTTGTCAGAGAATTTACGCCCTGAGAATTACCGATAAGGTCCCTGCATAATGTTATTTCCACTTTCCAGAATCACCGATATTGTTCAGATCAATTTCCTGTTCTACGACGCTATATTTAGGTTGGAGAATCGTTTGATGAACCTGCAATATCAAACCGTTAGAGTAATTTGATGACCCGAAATAAGTCGATAAAATTAACTTTCCAACACTACGACTCATATTCCAAACCAATGTAAAAGCATGTGATCCCAAAACAAACATTGACGTTTCATAAAATACACCGAAACAACCACATAAATAAATTGAATAGATAGGAGAAAATCAAACAAATGGAACCAGAAATGCGTACAGCACACAACAAAAAGTTGAAAATTTTAATCCAATCATACAGGATCTAGAAATCAAAGTTTGTTCAAGGAAAGCTTTATTATATCTCAAGTCACTAATAAATTCATTTTGCTGTTTGAAAATGTTTTTATTTTGGGTAAAGAAATAAACCAACAAACGGTCTTTTTTTTCATTCAATATTTTGTTAAAATTAGAAATTATTACTATTTCGAATTTTCCTCTCCTTTTCCAGTTCAATTACGGTTGAATTGGGAAGGATGATGAAGAGTGTTAAAAGTTGACCTAACCTAATTGCACACGTATTTATAGTGAGGATTAGGGAGTGTTTGAAACACTGCGGCCACCAGGGAAATTAAATTTTACAAATAAAATTGATAGGCATAACGTGTTAGCTTATTTAAATTTGAACGGTTGTTTGTTATACGCTTTTTTCGCACAAAAATTTTTAGTAATATTTAAATTGGTCAATTTTTAACAAACGAGGTGTCGACTAAAAAAATTGTCTACTGTAATAGGAAGAAAAGTGATAAATCGACAAACAAATGAAACACCAAAATATTTTTTAACAATTTTGAATGAAACGTTAACTTGAAGGTTTGGTCTAAATAACCGCAATTTTTTACAGGTGGTAAGCAATCTCGAAATAGTGAAATATATTATTGTGACTTTGACAGGGAAGTTGAACAATTCTGTTGGAAGTAGCAGCAGCAAAGTAATCGGAAACTGCAGGCGCGCGATTTTATTAAAAAGCATTTCTCAATACGTCGGCGGCACGGCTTTCTGGTAGCGGCGAATGATACTTGATATATTATCCCTACCGTGGCTAGCATCCCTAATGCCTCACCTGGAACTCGCTTCGAAAAACATGAATATCAACAATTCAAAATGATATATGAAAAAGAAAAGTTTTAAACTTGCAAAATTTTTTATGGCTTGTGCGACTTAAATGTATTATAATATATCAGGCTATAATTTTGAAGAAAAAAGAATTTAAAACTAAGATAATTTTTCTTTTTGTATATATCTGAAATTATAGGCAATTTTAATGCAAAAGTTTTTAAGTTTCAATTTATTTATTTAGTTTTTGAAAAATGTGCTATATTAGATACTGAATTTTTGATTAATTAAAATTGCTATAAATCTCTAATTATTATAACAAAAGTGAGGTTATGTTATTAAAAATGTTTGTTTCAGTTTATTTATGTATGTTAATAAAATTTATAATTTTATTTTATTAAAAAATTATGTCAGAATTTGTCTGGTCAACAATTTTCTACAATATACGCAAAGAAAATGTGAACAAATTGCAATTTTAAAGTATAAAAAATATGCTAGAGATGATTACAATTTATAGCCCTGTAATTTTAGCTAAAAAATCACCCAAATGTGGAAGTAAATAAGGCAGAGCTGAAAATAGATATATGGATTCTACAAGCAGTACTTTTTGTATTTTTTTTGTAAATTGCTAAAAGAGGTCATTTATGAAAATTATGACAACCTTTTAGTCCAGTCAAAATAGACAAAAAAAAGTGCAAAGTTTGCAATAATTCGCATCCAGCTGAAAATTGGCATAAACCTTAAATGCACTATTACAAACAAAATATCAAAAGTCCCCACCGATCCCACTTCTGCTAAAAAAGTTATTCAAGGTCAAAAGTCAACAATATCGATTTTTTGCATTTTGCTCGTAAATGATAAGTGTTATCGTAAAAATAGGTTAGACAAAAATTGTAGATCATGAAATTCTCTACAAAAATTATTCTTATACTTATTTTCGTACGAATCGCTATTCCGGATATATCGCGATTTCGAAAATCACTTAATTATTACCAATATTACCATTTTTTCAATCAATAGGACACTGTCTAATAAAACTTCCCAACTTTTGAATCGTGATATCTGATGAATAACGATTCGTACGAAAAAAAGTATAAGACTATATTTTGTAGAGAATTTCATGATCTATAATTTTTGTCTAACCTATTTTTACGATAACACTTATCATTTACGAGAAAAATGTAAAAAACCGATATTGTTGACCGTTGACCTTGAATAACTTTTTTAGCAGACGTGGCATCGGTGGGGACTTTTGATATTTTGTTTGTAATAGTGCATTTAAGGTTTATGCCAATTTTCAGCTGGATGCGAATTTTTGCAAAGTGAAATGTCTATTTTGACTGGACTATTTTCCATTATAAGTTATCGAGGAGTTTTGGACTTTTGAGATCTACTGTTTGTATAATGCAATTTTCAGCTCTTTCTTATTTACTTTGACATTTGGGTAATTTTTTAACTAAAATTACTGAACTGGTTTTTACATTACCTAATATACTTCGTTTATACTTTTACTTGTTTATACTTTGCCTTTCGTATTATCAAATTTATAGAAAACATAATAACAAATGGAAAATAATAAATAGATAAGATTTTTGAGTCGTATCAAATAAGTCATAAAAATTAAAAGCTATTAGCTATATTTTAGCTATAAAATATATTTTATAGCTAGAATAAAGGCTATTTTAAAGTTAGTGTTTTGTATTTTAGGTATAGCAACATGTCAATAAAGTAATGAAATTGTAATATAACATATCAAAATTGCTGTAACAAGATAACCTTTCTTTTTATTATTTAGGTTTTGTAATGATATTTTAAACAATAAAAAATATAAGACAAGAGACGGTCGGAGCATAGTGGTCACGCGAATTGACTATGAACACTAAATGCCCGGTTCGAATCCGGGTGAAGTAAGAACTTTATTCTGGCCGTCTCTCTGGTCCTCCAGGTTGGGGGTCGGGGCGATGGGCCAGCTCCTCATCACCTGTAAAGGAAACTAAAAAGCTTTAAACCATGACCAAGCCTCGCAAAAGACTTGGGAAATGGGAACGGATAAAACAGTTTCTAGCTGTAGCTTGATGTGTTGTGAGGTGTTTAATTACCCTGCAATCCAAAAAGCAGTCCGAGATATACCTAAAAAATATAAGGCCATTACAATTTTATGGTTTAATTGGTGGGTATCATTATAGAGCGGGAGATACTGACACAAAATTCCAAGTTATTTGTTACCCCTTTCAGGGGTCAAATTAGGTAATTAATGAAAGAAAGATAATGATTATAGCGCTGGTTATCGAGGCATTTTTATTTTTTAATGTAAATGATAGTTAGTTTTAGATGCCTATGTTCAATTAAGTATTATCGTGCATCCTCTCACCCATGAGAAAACGGTAGGGAAAATGAAGGCCCTACCTAAGGCTGCGATTCTTCTTTAATAGTGTATAGTCCCGCGACAGAGCTCGCTCACAACCGTGTCTGGCTTGGTAAGTCTGGTACGTAGGAGACACTGTTGCAGAGAGTGCACCACTAACAGGTGTATCCCTCGTAGGGGTCCTTCGGCAAAGCCTTAGTTTCCTATTCAACATTACTCTGTTGCAAGTTCATGTAATGGCCATTAGGTGGAGAGTTCCCGACAGACAGGCCGTACTGAGGTCCAAACAGTCATTACAATAGAAGGATACTCTTTAAAGCTTTAGATTCCAGCAAAACCACGTGCCACTACGAATTCAACTGCATGGTGGGAGAGACCAGGCAAGCCTAATCCTGCGGTCCTAGGATTAGGCTTAGGTCCATTAGGACTCAAGTTAGGTTTCTGTTAGGTTCTGTGAAAGAATTCAGAAGTAAAAAGTTGGACCAATCAGGGGAAGCTTTTAGCATGGTATATGTTTTTGACCAATCAGAGATTTTTGCGACATTTGGACGTTGGATTGTTATTTAGGTATGTCATATATGATGAGCAACCTTAGAATATTCCTCTCCCTTTCTGGGAATTACAAATCCGATTGGCGAGGTGGATTACTTCCCCATATTAAAACTTTCAGATAAATCAGCATACAATTCTTTCCTAATAAAAGTAACATTTCAAAAACTACAATTCATTTTCTTGTATGACTACAATTTTGGGTGTGAGACGGCATCCCTTACTATTTCCCTTCTTCTGATTCTTTCTTCAGCTGGCCTCCATGTTGTTATTATGCTTTTTAATATGGAGCTTCCCTCACCACGCGCAATGTGTCCTAGTCATCTGATTCCTTGTGATTTTGCAAAGTTTACAATATCTTTCCTATCATTTCCCTTTCTATTTCGTGGTTTGTCCATGATCTGCGATTGTCACTTTCATCTATTCTCAGGCCTATGATGGTGTGCAAGACTTTTCTTTCTAATATTCTCAATTTTCCTGTCTCGATACTAGACAAGTTAAGCGTCTCAGCCGCGTATATGACGACTGGTATTATAATCGTCCTATAAATTTTAATTTTGATATTTCTTTTCAAATGATTACTTTTCAGTAGTGTTTTATTTTCGTAGTATACTTTGTTGATTGAATCTTAGTACTTTTACATCTACATTTTGATAAATTCCTTATAAAAATATTATATAATATTTATACAAAAATTATATGTATAGTATAAAACTTGTTTGAACTAAATTACTTCCAATGCAATTAATTTATTCCTCCCTTATTGTCATATTTACCTGTAAGTTCTTTAAACTTTTACAAAATTTTAATTTTTAAAATAATATTGATGTGTCTAATTCAGTGTTCTAAATTTAAATTTTCAATATAGCTAAGATACCTACTTATTTCATAGTTTTTAAAACAGAAAATGTTTCGAAATAAATTATAGTGGTTAGGTTATATTTATTGTTACATTCAACGTAATTTTTAAATTACTTGAAAACAAAAAAGTAAAGTTGACAAAAAATTTTATAAAATATGTATGTTATAGTGGTTATGTACCTATATAAATTGTAAGTGCTTGTACCATTTGTATTTAGAAAAACTTCGTGTGGTTCCTAAGTGTTACGAGAAAAACTAAATATTATGATGAAATATAAAAATTCAGCATCGGATTGTTTTGCTCATCAAAAGTTTTTATTAAATCTTTTTGGGTTTTTACCTAATCAAAATATTCTTTATAAATTTTACTCGATTTCCTTATTAATTGTTTCAACAATTTATACTTTTACAGTCATTCCTGAAATTATAAAAGTATATTATGTCGATTTCAACGAATTTATCTCTTGTATCCTGTTCGGCTTAGGGAACTTTATTTGTAAGATATTAGAACTCTATAATTTATTAGAAAACCTGAGTTTCTTAAATTTAATTCAAACTTTTTTGAGAAAGATTGTCTATGAAATATAACAATTAAATTTTAATTTTCAGGTGTAATTACTATGCTTATTTTTTTCTGGAATAAATTTGAATTGATGAAATTATTTGAAAAATTGGAACTTTTGGATGAATTGTCAAATTCTATAAATGCAGAAGACGGATACGTTTTTATGCAACAATATAAAGACATAGTTAGGAAACAGGTCAGTGTTAAAGTATACTTAAATATTATTTGGTTCAAAAACATTTATGTTTTTGTTAACTTGAATTTGAATAATATGAATTAAAAATTGAGAAAATGATTGATTGCCTTATATAGCAGGAAAGACAGGGCATAGTTGCCACTCATATACAGTGGTCCTTAACAAGCACAGTGTGGTCGTCAGGCACCTTTTTGTTATTTGATTATTGTGCCACATTTATACTCAGGAGACTATTCCTTTAAGGCTTAATAGGAAATAACGGAGTCCGTGAGTACTGCCTATATTTTTTGTGTTTCTTAATCTAACGACGATAAGTGGCTTTAGATTGAACGGACTAAAAGAAAAATTCCTTCAGCGAGGAAATAAAGATCAGTTATCTACCGAACAGTAACAGTCGCGACTGGATATTCTTGGTTGCTCTGCTGTTTATTTAACACGTGCAACAATCGACAAATCTGATATGGGTGCATCTACTTGTCATTCTACTTCTTGTGTTGATCGTGACTATAGGATCTAATACCTGTTCATCCAATCTTCTAGTAATTAATTTAAACTCTTTAGTGCTAGCATTTCTTCTTTCATTTGTCTCTTCATCTGAGGTACTACTGCAAGGCTTCCTACGCATTTGATCCACATGCTTTCTCATTTTTCTTGCCTCTGTGATTATTAGATAATAAACTGCTCCCAGTTATGCCGTTAACTTCTTCAGCAATCCAGTTATCTCTCGAGAGGTAGTTACGGACAGTGTACCGACAATGCATCCCTCTTTCTAAAATGCTTGTGCTTTCTGAGAATGCTTCCTCAGGTATTATTTCTATCTGAATACCTAATATCGTACTCGTCGATTCAAAATTCTGCTTTGATTGGTCAATTTCTGGATTTTCTTCTTCTTTTATTTTATCTTTCTGGATAAATAAGCGTAATTGGACAACATTCTGAAGTAGCAGATAACGTCGTATGGACGTCAGTTAAAGATCCATTTTAGGTACGTACGTCCATGTAGGACGTCCAAAACAAGACGTGCGATGTAAATCCATTAAATTTAAAGTAGTACCACACATTGACACTCTATGGACATACATAAAACTTACAGTTACGGACGTTTTTGGTGTCCATACGACTACTTTGTGCTACTTGGATTAAATTTCGTCTCAATATTCTAGGTGAAATCATCGCAGGAATCTGTCGAGCCGGCTTTAACAGCCCTAATAACGGTTTATGATCTATTAATTGTCAGCCTGTCAGATATTGATGAAAATATTTTACCCTGTAAATTACAGCTGGCGCTTTCTTATCTAACTGAGCATAATTTCCTTCGCTGGCACGTAATGTTCTTGATGAAAATGTGACTGGTTATTCTGCTCTCGATGAGTTAGTACCGCTCCCACGTCATAAGCTGATGCATCACAAGATAATACTAACTGCTTTGTTTGATTATAAAGAACTAAAACTTCTACATACTTCAATACTCTTTATAACTTACAAAATGAATCGGAAAGTTCTTTAGTCCTTTTGAACTCTACAAATTTATCCAACGGACGATTCTAAACTCCTACCGAATATTCTTAAAAAACTTCACATAATAGACTCATTCTATGTACCGTAATATCAATATTATATTTTCTAGAGTTACTTTGGATCTGCATTGCCAACTTTATTAATAACTATATATACATCTGTATCAGTTTTACTATCATTAAGTGAAGAAAAATGGATTCTACCATTTGGAAGTGGAGCAGCTATTGCTAATAATAACATACAAATTATTCTTCAAGTGGTAATGTTTAGTGTATTGGCCCTTTGTCTTTATTTGGAATTATTTATTTACGTAAACGTCTTAACACTTATTTGTGGTCATTGTAAGTTACTGCAGAAATTCATAGTAGTAATATTAGTTCCTGGCAGTCAAAGAGAAATATTAAAGGTAATTAGTTTATAATGCTTTCTTATTAGCGTAGATAAGTCTGCAGTGTAGAGTAGAATATAATATACTGACAAACTTTAGAGTATAGGAAACCTTGGGGTCTATAGCTACGAATACAAAAAGAACAGATTGATGCTTTCCAGCTGCATGCTTTGATAATATCCACATGTTTCTGAATCTAACCGATCCACAGTGGGACGAAACATCGAAATCGTGCCCAAAAATCCGAAATCCGAAAATTGGATTCGGGGAATTTTGACCCTCGGGTGGGGTAGAGAAATGATTAGTGCATCCGAATCTCGAAGGGTATGGTTGACCCTTTCATACCTGGCTCGATACATTAGTTCAAAGTCAGCCTTCGTTGAGAGTGCACGCGGCGAGTGAAAACGTAAGGAATAACAGTGAACTTCAAACACCAATAACTCGAAAGTGATTAAAGCGATTTTAATTTTTCAAAATGGATTCTACTCCTGCAGGTATGTAGAAAATATTTCTGTATAAGTTGAATTGAAAAGACATGTTTATCTGCTTGAAATACGACCATGTTCGGTACCCTCCGAAGACGATTTGATTTTTTTGATTTCTACTTTCACGTAGATAAAAAGTAGAGAACTCCAGGAGACTCCACCTTCATTCAAGTTTGAGGCTGTAGATCAGTCTATCAGCTATCGAAAACGCTTTAGATTGCCTGCAGAAAGTTGCTGAAAAGTGTAATTTTTAGCATAGCTAAATAGCATATTTATTATTAATTATAGCATAGCGAGGGAACTTATAATATAGTCGCGCATGACTAACAACGGTAAAAACACAGTGGAGCCTGCTCGCTGAAACCTACTTACCGGTTTGAATGTTTTTATTGAAATACGAGCTTCGTTTGTTCTCGATTACGTTAATTCATGTATTACTTATTATATTATTAATTATATTATAATATTAATTATAATAATCGAGGTACAGTAGTACAGTTATTCCAAAGTCACATTGTTCATGATGAATTATATTCATGATTTGATTCAATAAATAATTAATATCAGAAAGAATTTAGTTTATCCAATGAGTTCGATGGTACTTTATTCATTGTCATTTTCATATGCAAATCAATTTTCTGTGGCTTTCTTACAGGGTCTAGTACCGACGACATTTTACTATACACCCGGAGGGAGGTTTTCGTTATTGTAAAAGGACGTTTGAATGAACCATTCGCCGATTTATTGGAACACCTTTCAGCCGAAATTTTCAAGAAGAGTGGACGTTCGGTGCTCATTCGAAAGAATATGAAGAAGTCTTTTTCAACCCTATTCGCCAAAATGCGAGCAAAGTGGCAATCGGTCTGCAGGCGTGAAGATACCTTTTTCAAGAATTATGAGGAATGGCTCGATGGGCTCGTGTCCTTACCGGTACTTGCTCTTTCTCAGAAGACACCTGCACTGACCGCGACCGCTGCACTTGGTCGCCCTTCTAAGGACTTCGAGTCATCAAGTGAAAAATCTAAACGAAGAAAGACCGAAGAAGTCCGTGCAACGTTGACTGCGAGCGAGTTGGCATATGCTACTCAAATGAGCCTTCGATCTTCAGGACAACTGGATGCTGCGAAAGTTGTGAAGGATGCAACGCAGACGAGTCCAGCGAGAGCTTCAAAGTATCGAACAGCTTTCGAAAAGAAACCCGAAGAACCATTATCTGCAGATGCTGCGCTTTCCTATTTGGTTGACCGTAAATTGTCGAAGAGTGACTACCAAGCACTGAGATCACTGAGTATTGAACATCATTGTAGTCTGATTCCTCCGTACTCGAAAGTAGCAGAAGCCAAAAAACTGTGTTATCCACCCCATACGGCTATTACTATTACAGAGAGCAAAGCAGAAGTTCAGTTACAGGCTTTGTTGAACCATACTGTTCAGCGTATTCTATTACTTCAACGTGAAGTTATTTCGAGTATAGCTGACGAGAATGTTAAAAAGATAACCCTCATTTGCAAGTGGGGCTGTGACGGAAGCTCTGGACAAAGTGCATACAAACAGAAATTCGAAGATGACAGCATTTCAGATACAAGTGTGTTCTTCACTTCGGTTGTGCCATTACAACTCGTATCTGTCGATTGTGAATCGAATGCTGAAATTGTGGTTTGGAAAAACCCTAGGCCTTCATCTCCACGATTTTGTAGACCACTAAGATTACAGTTTCTGCACGAAAACACGGATTCAACAGTCGACGAAGAACGCTACATCAATGACCAGATAAAGATACTTGTTCCTTACGAAACAATCATAAATCAGAACGAAATCTCAGTTGAATTCCAAATGACATTAACAATGATCGATGGGAAAGTTTGTAACGCATTGACATCAACGAGTTCGGCTCAACGTTGCTACCTATGTGGAGCTACATCCAAAAATTTCAACGACATCGATGCTCTTCTCAAAAGAACAGTCAACAAAGAGAATTTCAAGTTCGGACTATCTACATTGCATGGGTGGATACGTTTCTTCGAATGCTGTTTACATTTGTCCTACAAAATGAAAATAAAAAAATGGCAAGCACGTACTGAGGAAGAAAAGCGGATTGTACAAGAGAGCAAGAGGGTTGTTCAAAAGAGCTTTCATACGCAGTTAGGACTAATCGTCGATTATCCGAAGCCTGGATTCGGCAGTACTAATGATGGGAATACAGCTCGGCGCTTTTTCGAAAATTCAAAGGTGTCTGCTATGATAACAGGTGTCGACGAAGAATTAATCACACGCTTCTACGCTATTCTGCAGGCTATTTCGAGTGGCCATGCGATTAATACCGACAAATTTAGAGAATATGCGTTAGAAACTGCACGACTATTTGTACAGCTTTACCCGTGGTATTATATGCCTACTTCGGTGCACAAACTTCTCATCCATGGACCAGAAATAATAGCTCATGCATTATTACCAATTGGCCAACTATCTGAAGATGCTCAGGAAGCTCGGAACAAGGACATCAAAAGTATCCGAGAAAATTTGTCACGAAAGTGTTCGAGATCAAAAACAATGGAAGATGTTTGGAACCGGCTGATGGTAACATCTGATCCGTACATTACCAGCATCCGTAAATTGCCACAGAAGAAAATGCGTAGTTTATCTGCGGAAGCTGTAGAATTGTTGATTCCACCTACAATAACGAGTCAATCTACAGTAGAAACGGATTCTGAATTTGACGACGATTCTGACGAGGAAATTGTATTCCACTAATTTTATAAGTTTGGTAATTACCGTTTTGGGTCGGCCATTTTGTTTTTGAGATTTTTGACTCTGGATTCGTAATCAGCGACCTCAAAAACCCCCGAGTCCAGACTTTCACCCGAACTCATTGGGTTTTTGAAGGAATTAATTACCGTTTTGGGTCGGCCATTTTGTTTTTGAGATTTTTGACTCTGGATTCGTAATCAGCGACCTCAAAAACCCCCCGAGTCCAGACTTTCACCCGAACTCATTGGGTTTTTGAAGGAATTAATTACTGTTTTGGGTCGGCCATTTTGTTTTTGAGATTTTTGACTCTGGATTCGTAATCAGCGACCTCAAAAACCCCCGAGTCCAGACTTTCACCCGAATTCATTGGGTTTTTGAAGAAAGTTTTTACCGTTTTGGGTCGGCCATTATGTTTTTGAAATTTTTGACTTTGAATTCGTAATTAGCGACCCCAAAAACCCCCAATTCCAGACTTTCATCCGAATTCATCGTGTTTTTGATTTTTGGGCACGATTTCGGTGTTTCGTCCCACTGTGCGATCTAGCAATCGGCCAGATGCTTAAATTCAAAGATAGGTGTTTTTTGACTGACGCATAAAACTTACTTTTTTGTAGCCATACAGTAGGTCATATGCTCAGACTGACCAGCTTCTATCTTGGCATTTAAATATCTGCCCGGCTGCCTGATTCCTTTGTGTTCGATTACATTATTTACTAACATTGGAGATGTGATATAAATAAGTCTACGTACAGAGTGCAAACGAGGACAAACGAAGCTGGCATTTTAATAAAAAAAATCCAAGCCGGTGAGCAGGTTTCGCCGACCAGCGTGCATTCTGTACGTAGACTAATGCTTGTAACCTGTAATCAGCAACGTGCTTTCACTCTTTACCTTTATACCTTGTCGAGAAAGCTACTTCAAAATGAAGTATTTCATCTTATACAACTGATTTTTAAAACCCTTATAAATCTTTAAAATTGTAGTAGCATTAATTTTTTCTAGGAATGCGGCTCAAAATCTACTGAAGAAATAACTATTGATTGGGAATCATTTATGGTACAACTTCGACACATTGTACCGTACCAGATTGGCATTATTGATGCAGCAGATCAATTGGAGACTATTTTTTCATTAGGAATTTTTACTTTTTTTGGAGGAATCGGCATTACTATGTGTTTATTTATATATCATTCACAGGTAAACAGAATATTTAATGGTCTGGAAAGTTCACCGAAAGCAATTCACCGAATAATAATTCACTGAACAGCAATTCATCGAATTTCACCGAAATCAATTTATTTTATGTTGGCATTCTTGCAAGCGTTGATATCCTACATAACAGGCTGAAAGACATCGCACAGTCAAGATCGCGGTTGAAGAAGAAGGTTGGCATCGCGGCTTTGAAACCCAGATTGGAAGTGAACACCTTAATATGTGGAGATTTATTGAGGCGATTCAAACGAAGCAAAGTTTAAAGTTTGTAATCCAGCAACAATTAAGCGGCCAAGAGGGTCTCATCGGTAGTGGCAGCGTAAGGCATACGCGACCGCGTGCGGCCTCGCGCTGTTTTTCAAATTAAAAAATAAAAAATACCCCCCTTCAGCCAACATCGTGTTCGATACTTCAACCATACGATATAGGAGAAGGGGCTTCGCTAATTTATTTTGGGTATACTACAAAATTAGATTACGCCGCCACTGCTCATCGGCCGTAAAAAATACCGCAATGTCGCATTAAGAATAAATAGGAATGTGTTTCAACTTAAGCTTTTAATAGGCGTTTTCGAAAATTGATCTGGTAGATGAGCGGTTTCACCGCTTTCACCGCTTGCGTTCGAAAATTCAATTGGTAAATTTTAACCTCGTTCGGAAATTGTACTAAATCTACCAAGCGCATGTACCAGGTTAACCACGGTTAACAGTTTGTGGACCGACACTTGTAGTCGGTACATCATTCACCGAAGGTTACTTAACCTATCTTTTTTCCTGTTTTTGTGTTCACTGTGTTTATTAATTTAAATTTAGGCACTTGTCAACCATTTTATGTTGGTAACTCTACCTGCAGCTGTTCTCAAGGCTATAATGTAAAAGAAACGTAAACACAAAAACAACAAAAGAAAAACGCAAAAAAATATCATGGTCTACCTTAACCAGAGCGTTCGGAAATTCTTTAACCTGTTCCATCTGGTTCCATCTACCGTAGATCGCGACCGTTTACCGTGCGGTAAGCCGGTATATACCACCCTGATCAATTTTCGAAAACGCCTAATAATTTTCGAGATTATTTGCGTGGTATATCCCACAATATTAGTTATCGATATGTAAAAATTTGAATAAATTTATTAATCATGCATCTTTTCTTTTACTATCAAAAAGCTATCAATACTTATACTCTATTTTTCGGCGGATTTTCTTTCGGTGAATTGTTTTCGGTGAATTTTTCTAGACCCTATTTGAAAACCATATAACATTATAATATAATACAAAGGATTCTTATTTTAGCTAAATGTGGAAATCGTTACTAGCGTAACAGATATGATGGGATTACTAGTAGGATATTTGCTAATGATCGTAATATCAAGTTACGGGGAGAGAATTGCAACTGAAAGTGGTAAAATAGCAAGTATATGTTATGAATTAGATTTCGCCAACAGTGATGTAAGAATTCAAAAATCTCTAATGCTTTTAATGTTAAGATCTCAACGACCAATAACTCCAACAATTGGAAAGTTGAGAGCTTTGAATCTACGCACCATGCTTAGTGTTAGTTATAATAACAAGAAATATCTTTTCAATGAAATTTTAATACAATGAACTTTTCAGGTTTTTCAATCCATTTACACTTATTATACATTCCTAAAAAATATGAAGAGGGAATGAGTTAATTCAATTATAATATGTTTCACCAATCATAACATAAAGTTTATAAAAGTAGTAATATAGGGTCAAGTGGGGTAAATATGAAACAAAATGTAAAACTTTCTATTTTTAAGGTATTAAAATGGATAAATTAAAATTTTTAACATCACTATCTGATGTAGTTTTACGCCATCTTGTTAATTATGTATGATTTTTTAAAATTAAATGCTGAGTAAGTACTAAAAAAATAAAAAAACAGTGTTTCACTTTTTACCTTGATTACGGGAAAAAATGAAACAGTTACGGGAAAATGTGAAACAGGTCTGTTACTCCCACGCTATAAGTAGTATTGAAATGTTTGTGACAAAAATGAAAAAAGCGGAAAAAACTGCATAGAAAATATACGCTGCAAGCCCTAATTTTTTATATTTCCGCACAAAATAATATAAAACACAAAACAAGGTAATGAAAATTATAACAAAGCTGAAATTAGGTAAAAAATACTTTACTCTACATTTGTCAAAATAATCAACCATTCAAAAACTATGAAAAAAATTTAAAGCCAATCAACATAAGATTATTATTTACAAAAAAAAACCCAAAAAATACGTATTACTTAAATAAAAATTTGAAATATGACAAACAACGGGAAAAAATGAAACAATTTAATGGTTAGTTACATCTCAATCACTGGCACTAACTTTGAAAATAAACTTTTTACATTAACTTATTTTGCCTTATTTTTCACTTTTTTATAATTTCGTACCATTTTTAAATATGAACTAAAATTACTTTTAATGATATAACACTAATTTATTATTGTACACTCTTAAAAAGTGACAAGTTAACAAAAATTCCGAAAGTATTTATATTTTGGGACAACATTGTAGAAGGTCAAAAAATTATGAATCCGATTCTTGGACCCTTTTCCGCCCCCCGGGAATATTGTTAAATTATAAAAAAAAAGAACGTAAATTTGTAATAATTATGAAAGAAATTCCGAAATTTATGCAATTCTTGGAGAACATTTTAATAATTATTACACATCTTCTATAAAGTTTCCACCCTACTACGATGACCGGAACACTGCAAATAGTTGGGATAATTAATTAGCCTATATGACTGCATAAGCAATTATTTACATACTTTTATAATTTTTTCCGACAGGATATACTATACCAAAATGAAATTGATAAGCTATTATTTGCAATATTCCGGTCATTGTAGCGGGGTGCAAAACTTTATTGAAGATGTGTAACAATAAATTATTAAAATGTTCTCAAAGGTTTGCATAATATCTGAATTTTTTTTCAAAAAGTTATTGCAAATTCACACTTTTTGTAAATTTAACAATGTTCCCGGGGGCGGAAAGGGGTGTAAAATCAGATTTATTATTTTTTTACCTCCTCCAATGTTGCCTCAAAATTGGAAAACTTTCGAAATTTTTTCATACCCACTTTTCTACAATGACTGGCCTATTAACTTAAGACTATTCAATGTATAAAATGCAAGTCAAACTAATTGGAATGTGCTATTGCAAGCAAGATAATGTACTTACCTACCTAGTAGTATTCTAGTATTTATTGGATTTCTAAGCAATTTCTATCAAACGTAGGCGTAGATATACCACGATATGAATCAAAACATGCAAGTTAAGGATTTCCATGCTACCAAATTTTATATTGAAGTACAGAAAGTGATTTATATTTTCCCTGCAGCTGTTTCATATTTTCCCTGATTGCTGTTTCATATTTTCCCAAAAGTTTAATTTAATATTATAAAAAAGCACTTTATTAAAAAAATAAAACAAGTAAGGCATTCTCATCTTTCATCTATTTTCTGTGTGCAAAATTAAAATAAATCCAAAATTTCAATTTATATTGCCGTAATAGAGAAAGTTGTACAACAAGAAATGAAATTAATTTTACATATTTTTAGATCGTTTACGAAAAGGCGTTATCTACGGTACTCCTAGGAAGATATAATATTTCAAATTTTTATATAATTGAAAATAAACTTTACAGAATATGATAGCGCTTTCGATTTTGTAATTAAGTCATATTGTTTATTAATTACATGCCTGTTTCACTTTTTCCCTTCTTTTTAGGTGTTTCATTTTTACCTCACTTGACCCTAAATAATATGAATTATAATAATTGAAGGGTCCACTGGAAGAACGATGAGACTCACATTTTTAAAAAGTCGAGTAAAACGAGGTTTAAAGTTTCATAACTGTTCAAAACGCATAACGTTACATTGTGCTGCCTATTTTCAACCGCAGTTTTTAGTGGAATTTCATTGTTTGTTTCCTGTGAGGATTGGTATGTTCATAGCTCTTGTTACAAGCTAAGAGATTCCGATAAAATATCGATTTTGAAAAAAATGGAGTCTCATCGTTTTTCCAGTGGACCCTTCAATTATAAGCACTTCTTCTTCATTAGCCTTTTTTTATTTTTTTTTTATAATGAGCACTGTGTTACAAAAATTGGAAAAATCAATTGTTATACGTTATATTCGGAGCATTTTGTAAACTAAGAACGAAATAAATAGTATTATCACCACTACTAACTACTATTTTAAAATATCGATGAGTTACAAAAGATTTATATCCGTGGAAACATTGGATGTAAGTTTGTTGTAATGGAAATTTATGATTTCCCTAGCAATGTAAGGACAGTCATTACTTTCCATTTTTGTATACCTTCTACACTGCCAAATTAATGCTAATGTAGGATCTGATTTTATAAATTTGATATAATATAGGGTGTTTTTTTAGCTGCATGAGAACTTTCAATAGGGATAACAATTGAATCAAGATTGCTATGTAAACAGTTTTTTGACATTTGTGTTTAGCAAGGTTTGGCATTTGATAATGCATAGATTGAGCATTGAACAACGCTACCAAATTGGGCTCACAACCAATTGGAAGTGGATCCATTTTTTTACCGTAAAATTTTGTTCAGTGACGAGGCACATTTCTGGTTAAATGGGTATGTGAACAAACAAAATTGCCGTATATGGAGTGAGACCAATCCGGGACATTATCTTGAGACTCCATTGCATCCATTAAAATTGACTGTTTGGTGTGGAATACACGCCAACGGCATCATTGGTCCATATGTCTTTCGAAATGAGGAAGGAGCTACCGTTACGGTGAATGGTGTGAGATATCGACACATGCTCAATACATTTTTGTTTCCAAAACTTCAAGAGCTAAACATTGACAACTTATGGTTCCAACAGGATGGTGCTACGTGCCACACAGCCAACGAAACCATCAATTTATTGAAAGGACAATTTGGTGACAACATTATTTCAAAACGTGGTCCTATCAATTGGCCTCCAAGATCGTGTGATTTGACACCTCCAGATTATTTTCTGTGGGGGTATGTTAAATCCGTGGTTTATGCTAACAAACTAACAACTCTAGAAGCATTGGAGGCTAATATTCAGCAAGCCATTTATGAAATAAAGCCAGAAATATTGGAAAAAGTGGTCAAAAATTGGACTGAACGGATGCGCTTCGTAACCATTAGTCGTGGTGGTCACATGCCGGAAGTCATGTTCAAATCATAAATGCCTTTAACTGTACTTTCATAAAAAAATTATAACCAAAACATTCCGTCAGGTTTTTAATGTTTTATTTCATTTTGAAGTTCTCATGCAGCTAAAAAAACACCCTATACTTACGAAAAGTACACCAATTTCCATTTAGGGCCAGTTTATCCACCTCTAGTTAGTGTCCCAAGTAAATTTATCTGACAATTAAGTCTGAATTTCAGTTGATCAATGTTTAGTTAAAATTTACTTGTCAGATAAATTTACTTACCTGTAAGATATTTACTTGCCGGTCCAAGCAGCTGTTAAATTTACTTGTAAGAGTTAAATAAAATCCGACCAATCACTAGTAATTATATTTTCAAGATAAAAATAATTTAAGGTGGCCGAGAAATTCACTTAAAAATACTAAATCCGCTAGGTGCCGCGACTGTAGCGAGAATTCCCCATAGCAGCTGAGGGGTTGAAATTACCCATAGCTTGAAACAATCCTTTTCTTTAGGGATCCATTAGGTCATTTTTAAAAAAACTTACATAGATGTGTTACTATAATAAGGATTTCAAAAGACATTTTCCATTTTTATTCTGTATTCCATAAAATTTTATTTTCAATTATTTCGCGTTGCGTGGACAACCACTGCTACCAGCGTTGAATTCTTTGGCGATAACATCCCATTATTCCTTCTTTTCTTTCCATGTTTTTGCATCTGTTTGTTTATTTTCGAAATATCACCGTATTTTAATACTATCTTTGTAAGGAGTTTGTTTTCGCTAGGAGAAAAATTAACTCCTCCTTGTTTACTATCAGAATGCACTGTTTAGACTTTAGACCACGCTACTATAAACAATTTCTATTTATTTTGTATCCAAATTCGATATCTATTTGTCTGGTATAGCATCCGCTAATACTCCAACTTCTGATGTTAATTAACTAAATACACCACAACAATGATAGCAATATCTTTTTTGTTTTTAGTTTATACAATAAGTAATCAACCCATTTTACTTACCAGAAGGTTTATTCGGCAAGTAACTTTACTTATTGGTTAACTAACGAACACTTTAACTAGAGAATTGAGAAACTGGCCCTTTATTCTGTTAATTACTCCACTATAATTAATTACAGCACATTACACTCTCTCTAAAACTGTATCTGAAAGTATAAAAACATTTTCTAGTGAAATCAAAACTTTACACTTGGTAATATTATTGAGTTCCAAATGATTTAAATACGCCAAGATTCAATTGATTTTAGATCCTTTTTGGTTAGTTCAATATCTTCAATTGAGTTACTAATTCTGCAAACCTTAAGCTCATCCATGTATAATAAATAATAAAAAATTAAATTAAAAATATTGAATTGCTTAATTAATTAAACAAAATTAATACATTCATACCCGAAACTATTCAACCTATTTTGTTAACGATATATCGATGAACCAATATGGCCCACTCCGCAGGACGATACCCCAAATTCTGGTAGCAAACAAACAATTATAAATACACGTTGACATACCGAAACCATATTTTAAACAATGTAACATAAAACTAAGTCCACAAAAGACGGAGACAATAATTTTTACACGAAAACGGACAAACCACCGAAAGTTAAAGTAAAATATTTAGGAATGAACATGCACACGAAACTTAATTTTCGAAATCACTTACAATACAGAAAACAAATTGTATACGGACAAATGCGAAAAATATACTCAATGATGAAAGGGCAAACGGTGACTAACAAGAACAAACTGCTACTCTATAAAACGTTACTATGACCTATACTGAGCTTCGGTAACTTGGTGTAACGTCTCCAAAACGGCAATCAAGCCACTACAGGTGTTCCAAAACAAAAACTTAAGACTTATACCACGATGTGACCTGTGGTGGGTGGATGTAGTAATGTTGATTTTTATAATATAAACATTTATTGAATTATATTTGTATTCATTTATTACTACCACAGTACATCACTTCATTACATTTTCTAATTTACTCTTCTACTTTACTTCATTAATCCACTACTGATCTATTACTACTCCTTCCTTCCCTACATTATAATATTAACCCAATTAAGCTAGACACTACTCATCATTTTACATCAATTGCATTATTATTACAATACCTAAATACCTAATCATCAATAATATAATTATACTGAATACTTAACCTACATACTAACACACTTAGGGCCGATCTATTCATCTCTTCGTAAAGCGCATCGTAATTACGAGCCAAATAACAAGTGCCCTGCAAAAAATTTGGGTATATTCATCTTGTCGTATCTTGTTCTTAGGTATCGCGAACTTACTAAACAGGATCGATGTTTTCTTCTAGTTAGTATATGACAGAGTAGGATAGCGTTATAATATATTGCTATGAGAGAAAGAGATAAAATAGTTTTGGTCCAGGTCATTAGAAATGCAAGAAACCACGTCGAAAAACTACCTGAAACTACCCTCCCACAATCGCCTCGATTTCAACCCCGAGCATCCCTCATATGTGCAATTTGTACATTTTAACAGTTTATTTATCCAAAGGAGTAAAGTGTATTTTAAATAAATCATAATTAAACAACAAAACTTTTGTTAAATCACTTTGTTAAAAAAGTGATTACAATTTTACAGTCCCGACAATTTAAATTATCCTATTATTGAACTTTGTTTTTGTCTTGGATAAAATTAATATCATCTAAAAGATTCGTTTTGATCAATTATTTATCAAAAATTAAATTTCTCATAAATACAACACTCACAATTCTAGAAATTTTAAGTTAAAATCTGATTTGTAAAACATATTTGCCGCTTCAAGGGGCTCTTAAATTTATGTTAACCGTAACCCATATTTACAAGGCAATAGTGGCTATTGGGATGCGAATAAACGTTTACGAACTACTACCTTACCCGTAACGCTAATAGCTACTTTACGAAGAGATGAATAGATCGGCCCTTACTTAAATTTCCTTACTTGACAAATTCTACAAACATGCTACAGACCGTTATACACTGATAACGATACTACATGAACTAACCGACATCGAATACTTTCAAGATCATGTTTAAGAGACTATCTACCACATTTTGCGAGAACCAAATTTCGAATAACAAATTAACAAAAAAATTAACTACCCAGCAAAAACTACACCGTCGGCCGTAAGGCGGCACTATGCCGGCAGTGCTGGCAGCAAAGCGGCCACGGGCTACAGTTACCGGGCCGCTGCAGGACCAGAGTCATGGAAACGCTGTCTGAATACGTGCATTGGCCCGCCGGTAGGCCCTCAACAGGTTTCCAGCATCATCTCAATACAGGCATAATTTTTACGTCTAATTATTATTGTGTTGATCAGATCACTATGTGTTTTTTGTATTTTCAAAAATTACGGGCTCCGGGAAGCACCAATTATAATAAAAAATATGATATTGTCTTTTTATTTTTGGATTTTGGTAAGATTTGTCATCTATTACTTTTATGTTGGTTATACAGCTCAGGTTGGCTGCGCTTCAACGAACTGTCTTATGTCGTTTAACGCGCCACGTATGTGTCTAAGGTATGTGTAAGAATAAGCGAAGATTTCACCATCACCCACCCAGGAATGGATTCCGAAAATCGAAAATACGTAAGTAGAATCCTATTATTACATGAATCGTCTATTTATTGCGTGTGTATGAATAGTAAATATTATGTATTATATGCGCTTCTGCAAGTCATGCAACTTGATCATAAAGTTACATCAGTTCTACGATTTCTATTGTTTCAATAAAATTATACTTATATACACTTTAATTTCAGGAGTCTGTAACGCAAATTGCTCTAATTTGGGCCACTTGCCCCGCTGATCTACGAATGGAATGGTAGACAGGCCAGCTAAGGGATTACACCCCCGTCCAGTGCCAGAGCATGGGTCGCGCGGACGCGGTTCGTAGGTTCTTCCGTTGGCTCAGACGATCAGTGTACAACTAACTAAGGAAAAAAAAACCTTTCGGGCGCCAGTCCTCTAAATAAAATACGGAAGTAAATAAGAG
Organism: Rhagonycha lutea; assembly: GCA_958510855.1. Lineage (NCBI taxonomy): Eukaryota > Metazoa > Arthropoda > Insecta > Coleoptera > Cantharidae > Rhagonycha > Rhagonycha lutea. The sequence goes on from OY294037.1 coordinate 12,580,345, forward strand.
TTGATTTTATTTAAAGAACAAAGTATAGATAAAGATGGGGTTGACAATATTTGATTCCAAAACTCCAATAGGAGACACAAAACACATAACAAATCAAGTGAAATCCAAGATACCCTGAGGGGATACACTGGGACAATCAAATAAAAAAATAAAATAACAGATGAGTTGCTATCTGAAAACAACTCACAAAATAATCCGCGCATCCAGGAGATTGCCCAGCGCAGACATTAAACGTTGGTAAAATTGACTGCAAATAACACATTCCCAAGAGATATCATCAAGTAAAATTAAATACAGCAATTGCTTTCTAACTTACCCTTCCACCTCAATCCGTCCGATTCAACATCTCAATTCTTTTGGAACCTCCGGAATATTAATGGTTCATCGTTTAAACTGAGTTTCGGGTGTAAAGCTAAAAATAACAAAAACTGCACAATAATTAAACAAGAATCAATTCACCTGCGAACGGTATAGCATCTTAATGACGATGTAAATAATTAAGACAAGCAAATCTCTTAAATGCGCTTCCAAAAAAAACTAATTAATGGTTTTCCAGCCATCCTACGTCGTTGGTGCTGTCCTAACCACTAGAGATGGAATAGTGGTATAGGCTCACGCTACCGCTGCGACAAAAATCCCACAATGTTGGAATGGAGCTCGCACGTCTTCCCAAAAAGTATGGATAAATCGTCAAAGGAGACGGCCAAAGTGACAAACTTATCACACCACTTCTTAATCAAGGACGCAAAACTGCGGTGAAGATGGGGATAAATGAATGTTGATCAGTCCTGCCCTCTCCATTGATCTCATACAGGAATGGTGAACCCAAAAACGAAATTCCAACATCATTAAAAATGGCTGCCACAGATGGTTCGACACAGGAATCAAGGTCATCACAGGTGGAAACAAGATAACCAAACTGCTGGCCCATATCCATACAAATAACCATATGGTTGGTGGATACAAACAGCCAGATGGACAATCAGCTACTGATGCACACCATATTAACCGCTCAGAAAAACCATAATTAAAATTGGAAACCAAAAATTGACGTCACAAAAAAATTGACGTGGTAGTACGAAAAAAAAAGCTAAAATTTATCAAAAGTCAAACTTCCGCTCATGATAGAAAATAATGCAATCTTACCCACAAATGTAGCACAGAAGGTAAAATAAAAGACCACTTCAATAAACTAACAATTTGTGGCTTTTAAAAACATAAAATTGCACAAACGAAAATGAAACTTGCACTTTTCATAAAGATAAGCGAAGAATGAAATTTTGATAAATTTTCGAAATTCAAAACGCGTGCGCGTGTTTGAAACGCACACAGGATGAGGCATAGATTTCCGCCAAAATATAAATAATAGCATTTGAAATGCTACAAGTCGTCAGAAAGAATCGTCTCTGTAAGGACTAAGGATGCCATACAAACCCAAGTCGAAGATGTAATTAAAACGTGGCTGCGAAATGCCCCTGACAGAGGTGGGCGGAATAAAAGAAGAAAGCGAGGTTATTTCCGTTTTTTCTTTTCGAAGGAATTTTAATTTCTGTTTGTAATTTTTGTTTTTTGTAATTAAAAATATAATACAGAAATATATATATATTTTATTGTGTCTAGAACCCCAGAAAAGTACCAAAATTAATGTACGGCAGATTGCCGGGCGGGTGCATGTTACAGGCAGACAGCCAGCGTTGGCCCGGCTGACGGCCGCATTCTCCTATAGGTACCGGCCCAGTGCAGATAACAGACACTGGCCCAGCACGGTCACTTCGATAATAAACAGACACGGGCCCATCAATAAATTGTTTGCTGGGTAACTTAAGCACAAACTGGCATATCAAAATTTACCTGTATTTCGACAAGCACTGACAGCAGAAAACGACGAAGATGACGACATTGTTAATGGCATCGCCATCGGTACGGAGTACATATATTTCTAAATTATCATAATATTATTATACCGGATGACCGGCCGCATATGTGAACATAGGAACTTAACACAGGAAATTAATTTTTATTTAATTCCTGCTTCCTATCAGAACGGATAAGAATGAAAAAGGTATCAATTGAAAGAGTTTTATTTTCCGCGTCTAAAGACACCCAACTCTTGATGGTTTGTTCTCTAATAATGTTAAAAATGTAGAATTAAAATAAGCGATTTTTTAAAAATCAGACCTGCTTTGGATGGTTTAACTGTCAAAACTTACGTTTAAAATAATTAGTTTTTAAACAAAAACAATTGCAATGAATTAAACAAGGCATCTAATATCTATTTAAAAGTGCTACTTTGTCATTTTATTTTGAGTTTTTAACAATGATCAAAGAACAAACCATCAAGTTAGTGATTGAGTGTCTTTAGACGCGGAAAATAAACCTCTTTAAATTGATACTATTTTGATTCTAATCCGTTATTATGGGAAGCAGGAATTTAAAAAAAATCAATTTCCTATATTATTTTCCTATGTTCACATCGGCCGGCGGCCAGTCACCTGGCATATTAACATAATTATTGTCCTCTACCAAACTCTATTATTTTAAAAAAAATTATATTTCTTAATTACTTTTAAGTGTATCGCATCTATCGTCGATCTACTCTCCACAAAACCAAATTGATACTGTCATGTTTGCTTTCTTGTTTACTTTTTCAATCTCTTTAGGATTACTGCTGACAATATTTTATACGCAGTATTAAGGAGTACTATTCCTATGTAATTATTACATTCTTCTTGATCACCTTTCTTTTTTAAAGGAATTACAACACTCTCTATGCAATTATCAAGTGCACTTTCTTCCCTCCATGCTTGCTGTACCAGGTAAAACCCCCATTTTTAATAAGTTCTGCAGATATTTCATCTTTTCCGGAAGCTTTTCCATTTTTCAACTTTTGGATTGCTTTCATAATTATTTCTTCATGGGATGGGATGGTATTGATGTCTCTTGTCTCCAATTGTGACTTCTCGTTGACGTTCATCTGGTTCTTCATGTGTGTTTAGTAGCTTCTGAAAATGTTGCATCCAAAATTTTTTTATTTTATCAGTGTTTCTAACTACATTCCCCTCTTCGTACTTCATGCATCTTGTATTTACTATGTGTTCTGGTTTTGTTTCTTCAACAGTTAATAAAAGATTCTCGGTTAACGTCACAATGCAGAGAACGTTTAAAACTAAATATGAATGTGATGAAGTAATTCAAACACAATCTTCAAAACAGGTTACTCAAAGGCAAGTAACCAAACCTTGTAAAGTAAGCCTTACAAGGTTAATCCAGAACATTTTTATGCATTTGATAATTTAGTTACTATTGGATTGATGTCTAAAATATATGATAAATGTGGTGCCCCCATACACATACGACATGGAGTCAGACTTAATGAATTTATTTTTCACCTCAGAAGACCTTCTCTACCCTTACCTATAAAACCCAAACCGGTTAATATATCTTCGGATGATTCCAGCACTTCTATTACCTCGGATAATAACTCCGAGGTCTTCTCTTAACTGAATCTTTCTCTGTAAAAGCCTCATTGTTCAATAGGATATGGAGAGTTTCTTCTTTCCCCGAATCTTTAGGTCATTTCTAATATCCTCTTATCCACTTTTAGCGCTTTCTCCTTTCATGTGCAGTATTTATTATGAACACTTACCGTTATCTTATAATTTGGTACAGTGCACAGTTAGTGATCAACCATTCTTATTGCAGTTTATAGGAAATAGTTACTGATGTAAACCAGCCATTAGATTCGTCCCATTATTTGTGCTACATAATATCTAACTTTTAGGATTTCATCCCTAGTCTCTTATTATGAGACATCGAAAACTTGTATTATCCATTCATCAGTTTGAATCTTATTATTTTAACATCTACATCTTGATAAATTTATTATATAATATTTATACAAAAATTCTCGATATTATTATTTATTACACATTAAAACACACCCAGTTACACGACGATTGTGTCTAAAGGTCACAGGATTGTTATATCTATGCTCTTTATTGTCATTCATTAAATTTGATCAAAAGTTGAAGTCCTCTTTTATAGACTTTCGGAATTGAAACTCCTTGCAGGTACTCAGTCAAAACATAAATATAGTGAACTGCCTAATAGCTGGTTGGGGCTTTATTATTCGAATGAAGAGCACATCAGCGTGTTCCATTTCCCGAATCAATAGGGGGGTGGACAGTAGGCTCGAAACATGACAATAACATGACATGTTTTACACTATACATTGTATAGTATGAGACGGTCGGAGCATAGTGGTCGAATAAGTTGACTATGAACGCTAATTGCCCGGTTCGAATCCGGGCGAAGTAAAAACTTTATTCTGGCCGTCTCTCTGGTCCTCCAGGTTGGGGGTTCTACGTCGGGCTTGCTCCTCGTCTAAGTAAAAAATTTAAAATGCTAACAAACCAAATACCAATTCGCAAGGTTGGTAGTTGGGCTCGGATAACGTTGTAATACGTTTCAAAACCGATTATATATATATATGATTGTATAGTATAAAACTTGTTTGAACTAAATTACTTACAATTACTGCAATAAATGTATTCCTCCCTCACTGTAATATTTGCCTATAATTTCTTTAAACAATCTATATAATTTTAATTTCAAAAATAATATTGATGTGTCTAATACGGTGTTCTAAATTTAAATTTTCAATGTAACTAATGTACCTACTTATTTCATAGTTTCTACAACTTTATAACGAAATAAATTATAGTGGTTAGGTAATATTTATTGTTACATTCTACGTAATTTTTAAATTACTTGAAAACTAAAAAGTAAAGTTGAAAAAAAATTCTATAAAATATGTATGTTATAGTGGTTAGGTACCTATATAAATAAATTGTAAGTGCTTCTACTACTTGTATTTAGAAAAACTTTGTATCAGTTTCTAAGTGTTACGAACAAAACAAAATATTATGATCATATATAAAAATTCAGCATCGGATTGTTTTGCTCATCAAAAGCGTTTATTACATGTTTTTGGGTTGTTACCTATTCAAAATATTCTGTATAAATATTACTCAATTAGTTTATTAATTGTTTCAACAATTTATCCATTTTCAATCATTCCTGAAGTTCTAAAAGTATATTATGCTGATTTCAACGAATTTATTATTTGTATGATATTCGCGATAGGACACTTTACTTGTAAGATACTAATAAATTATGGACACTCTTATAATGATTTATAAGAAAATCCAAGTTTCTTAAATTTAATTTAAATACTTTTGAGATACATAATTTATATTATTAAATTTTAATTTTCAGGTGTAATTGGTATACATATTTTGTTCTGGAATAGATTTAAATTGAAAGCATTATTTGAAAAATTGGAACTTTTGGATGAATTGTCAAATTCTAGAAATGCAGAAGATAGATACCTTTTTATGCAACAATATAAAGACATAGTTAGGAAACAGGTCAGTGTTAAAATAATATATTGAAATATTACTTGGTTGAAAGAAACATTTAAAATTTTATTAAACTCATTAATTTCAATAATTTAAATTAAAAAGGTCGGGTTTAAATGTTTGTCAATTTCTGACGGAATGCCCTATAAAGCAGCAAAGACAGGCACAGTTGTTACTCATGTACAGTGGTCATTAGCATGTATATTATGATCTGTGGGGACCTTTTTGTAAATTCTTAGGTTATTGTGTCATATTTAAACTCCGAAGACCAATCCTTGACAGTTTAATGGAAACATACCGAGTCTGTAAGGGCTACAACTACATCTTTATAATATATTATTTCCTAATGGATACTCAAAAAGGAGAAAACAATGGTAAATGGCGTTAGTTGGAACAGATTAGAAGAAAAATTTCGTAAGAGAAGATCAAATACGACTGAGCTTAAGATAGATGTAAGTGTGGCAGGTTGAAACTGTTACCAATTTTTAAACCCCTGCCATTGGTAAGCCTCTCAAACTAAAACTTGCCAACCATTGTTTTTTTGTTCTGACGTATATAATATAAACAAGTTTGGACATTTGGAGCCAGTAAAATGACAAATTTCATCAAAAATAAGGATTCAAATCCAGTACGAGAAATGATCATTTCTCTGCACACAAAAATGTATCGCAACCTGATATTGTAAAGAGGCTCTCGCATATGAAAATCAACAAAATGTTCATAAGTAGAACTATTTACGCTACAAGAAAACTGGTGATGTTAGTTCTGCCAAAAAAAAAACCCGGCAAAAAACGCTCTAAGAGAACTCCAGAGCAGCGATTCTCAACCTGGGGGTCGCGGATCTATTTTAGGGGGTCGCAGAAAATTTAGCGATTTCTTTCCAAAATTAGTTTTGAATTGGAAATTAAAATTCTTAAATTAAACGAATACTAAAGGTTACTTTGTTGCTCAAACAATTGAATATAGCAGGGGTGGTCAACTTTTGTGTACACAAGATCTACTTTTTATCTTAAAAATGTGTCGCGATCGACATTATCGAAAATAAACCCAAAAAATTTGATTTTTCGACACTTTTAAAAATTTGATTATTCGATACATTTTCACACTCAGCGATCGATCAAAATTGGCTTCACGATCGACCGGTCGATCGCGATCGACTTGTTGACCACCCCTGGAATATAGGATTGATAAACTCGTATCAAAACATCAAGATCAAGGAAGTCATTAATAAGTAAAAAAAAGTACAAGTGAAGTATTTGTGTGTTTTTTAGATATGTGTATCTTTTTTTTAATATAAATTTTAAACAATAGTTATTTATGACTATTTTTGACTACTGACATAGGCGCAACTAGGGGGGCGGGGGGGGCTATGCCTCCTAAAATTCAAGTAAACCCCCCAAAATATCCCAACAATTATTAGTTTTTAATGGCGATATTATGACGAATCGATTAACTTAAAATTCGCAACCCTTACCCTCTTAGTAAACACTGAATTTCCACAGAAATTTTATTTTTGAGTTGGCAATCCTCACACATAGTTGATTTCTTAAGAAATGTTAAGAACTCCCTTTTATTTTTATAATTATTTTTGTTATTATGATATTTCAGTTTAATGGGGAAAGAAACTTGAATTGATTAGCAAACGATGAGGTTAGCGTCGAAGGCCAGGCTTTCGAGAAGCTTATTATTTTTCAAAAAATAGTTTTCTGCCCCTGAAATCCTAAGAATTAGTACAAAAACATCTATTTTATAATTTCTAACTTCAAATCTAAGCTCTCTTGACCTAAAAAATCAAAATTTTTTTGCCTGCGGCGCAATTTTTCGTTATTTTTACCCCCCTCCATTTAAAAAATTATTTGAAAACATTTTTTTAGCCCCCGCAAACTTTCTTGGGGTCGCATAAAATAAGCATGAAAATTTGGGGGTCGCGTCGTAAAAAGGTTGAGAACCGCTGCTCCAGAGGATATTAAGGAAAAAGAATTCGAAGAAATGCCGCTCACTCTGGTCGTCAGATGGCTAAGGAGCTCGATATGTCCCACAACACCATGCAATCATTGCTAAAAGAAGATTTAGGGTTCAGAGCCCACAGAAAACAAACATTTGCTGAACTTACTCTCAAAAATAACGACGAAAGAGTGAAAAAATGCCGAAGCTACTCAAGCGGCACGGTGGTCCTGCAATCATTTTTTCAGATGAGATAATGTTCACTTTAGCACGTCCCCTGAATAAACAAAATGACAGAGTGTATGGAGCGACTTTATCGGACATTCCCAGAAATATCAGAGGCATTTCTCGCTATCAGAATTCCTCTGCAGTGATGGTTTTTGGTGTCGTCTCCAAAAAGGGAAATTTTTGCTGAAATTCCTCGACAGAGGGGTCAAAATCAATAAGGAATAACAATAATTGAGCCAGAGGCTAAGGAAATGTATGGCGATGAAGACCTTGTCTTTCAGATTGTGCCCCTGACCATAAGGCAATCATCGTCCAAAATTATTTTCAAAATTATTTTCAATGCATTTTTGCAAATTTTCTTGATTTTATCGACACAAAAGAATGGTCTGCTTCCAGTCCAGACCTGAACCCACTGGACTTTTATGTATGAGGCTACATGTTGCAAGAACTGAGCAAGTACAAGGATAAAAATTTGGACCATTTCAAGCAAGTATTGCTACAAATTTGGGATGATATGCCGCAAAATCAAGTGCGTGCCGCTTGCGAAGACCTTTTCAAGCGATTCAGAGCCTGTATCGAAGAGAAGGGTGAGAGATTTGAATTAAAGTAGAAAATCTTCAAGAAAACAAATTTAATAATAAAGTATATCAATTTGTAGATGAAAAATAAATTCCCCTTTCTAGATATCTTGTGTTTTATTGGTAACAGTTTCAACCTTCCACACTGTAAAGTTTACCAATTTACTACTTGTCACTTTATTTACTTACGTTAAGTTAGTTATATACGTACATACTACATAACAGTCGGCTGCTTCAATTGACAAATCTGAAATGGGTGCATCTGTTTCTTATTTCTTGTTCAATTTGTTCCATCATCTGAGCTACTTCTGCAAGCCTTCTTACTTATTTGATCTACATGTCATCTTATTTTTCCTGCCTCTGTAATTACTGCATAAAAATTTATTCAGGTGAAGCTAATTCTAAATACCTGCAGAACATTTTTAAAAAACTTCACACAATAAAGACTAATTTTTTTAACGTAAAATCAGTATTATATTTTCTAGAGTTACTTTGGATCTGCATTGCCAACTTTAGTACTAACAGTGTATATATCTATATCATTTTTACTATCATTAAATAAAGAAAAATGGATTCTACCACTTGGAAGTGGAGCAGCCATTGATAATAATAATATACAAATTATACTTCAAATAATAATGTATGGTGTAGTAGCTCTTATTTATTACTCAGAATTATTTATTTACATAAACGTTGTAACACTAATTGGTGGTCATTGTAAGCTACTGCAGAACATCATACTAGTAATATCATTTACTGGCAATGAAAAAGAAATATTAAAAAAGGTAATTAGGTTCTACACTTTCTTATTAAGCATAGATTAGATAAGTCTGCAGTATAAAGTATATGCATACCGACAGGCTTTAGCATGGGAAACCTTGGGTTTAAAGCTACGAACACAAAAAAGCAGGTTTCTTGTTTCTTGTTACAAGCTTGGATAATATACTGCGATATTAATGTCTACCACTAACACCGCACATTTATCGTGACTTTTCCCTAATTAAATTGTATTGTTCACTTACTTTATATTTAACTCTCTGACCACAATTAAACAATCGGCTTCTCCAATCTGCCAAAACCTCAAAAAGAACCACTAAGATTTTGTCCCTCTGATCCAGCGCAAACAAAAGTTCAGCGTGTGTAATAATGACGAAAAGTGATTATATAACAATATTAATTTTGCTTCTTTGTTTTTTTCCGTTCCCCTAGCAACCTAGTCTTTCCTTAATATCTCCATCTCCAGATATACATTGGTTACGTTTTTCAATAAATAAATAATAGTATTATTCTAAATTATTATAAAACAAGGGATTAAAGTGCAATATTAATCCTAAAGGTGAAGTGAGTTTGCACGAGGCATTAGTCGAGTGCAAATTATCACGTGAGGAATTAAAATACCTGTGGATATACATTATTTTATACTCTCCCAGTATTTTTTTTTTTTTAAAATAATATTAACTGTAAAAATAATGTCAATTTGACCTTTGTGCACATCATAAAATGCATGTTGTCATAGCATCAGCACGTTCGTTTGTTTTACTTAAGTCCCTATAAGGGAATCCACTTTATTACTTAAGTCCCGCATTATGATATAATTTTATGATAATCTTTGATAACCGGGACTAAAATTGCAATTTAAGTCCCGGGAGTGTACCTATAATCCTATAAATAATTAAACAAGTAACAAATTTTCTCTGACAACTTGTTTTTTGACCTTCACTCACATCTGGTCATTCTTTGATTTATGGAAATATGCTATTTGTTGCAATGAAAGCATATCCTTGCTGACGAACTATTTTCAAAGAGACACCTCCTCACATAAAGGCTTCTTCTATTTTTGTTTTAGCTTTTCTAAATCACAAGTTATTATAAACCCTTTATCTCCTCTCTCGGTTATTACAGATGCACAGGATGACCTATGTTGTGATTGTGGTAGCAGATCCCCCGCTTGGTCAATTATCACCATACATATAATTCTGAATGTTACCAACCAGAAACGAAGCAGGCAATTGGCTAGATGTTTAAATGAAAATATCGGTGTTTTTGACTGACACAGCAAACTTTTTTATTTGTATAACGTCAGGTTCTCATGAAACTCGATCTGAAAATTCGATTTTTGAATAATTTTTGAATGGAACAGTATGAAGTCGAGGAAGTATTGATGTATGGCCCTGGAATTGATTATTAGCCACAATAAGGTACATTTTTTTTCATCAACTCAAAAAAATCGTTAACAAAATCTTTAAATGCGTGTCCTGAAAAATGACGTTTGTTATAACTGTCTCCACAATAATTCAAAAACTATTTAATAGATTCACAATTTTCTTTTTTTTTTTTTTGAAGTTCTTTTAATTTATTGGAGGATAAATCTAAATGCAGATACATAATATATTTGCTGTTTTTTCTTCTTTTTATTGCCTTTTAAAGGGCGAAAATAGTGTGAAAAAAAAACTGTTCCGAAAAATTACATGTCCACCATTTTTTTAATTTTCGACTCTTACAGTCGACATTTCTTCGACATCTACAGTGGAGACCGATAAGTCACCTTTTTTGAGACGGCTACGTTACAACACGTATAAACATTTCCCATGACGTTATTATTCTTTAAAAAAATATTATTTTGTGTACTTTAAGAATCAATAAATAAGTGTCAAAAACCTTCAAATTCAAGAAAATCACCTTATTTTTTTATGGCTTGATGAGAACCTCCCCTTAAGTTACGAATGGAAGCAGGTTTAACGCTCCGATTGACGATCTTCGATCTTTCCACTGAAATATCTGTCCGGTTGCCTGCTTCATTTCTGTTCAGTTACATTTATTAAGATTGGGGATATGATAGAATGATTGTAACCGGTAATAAGTAACCTGCTTTCACCGGTACTTTTATTCCTGCTTGAGTAAGCTACTAAAATTTAGTTTATGAAGAGCACTCCAATTTATACATTAAGTTGTGAACACTTATATAGATTTTAGAAATTGCAGCAGCATTAATTTTTTCTAGGAATGCGGCTCAAAAGCTATTCAAAAAGAAACTATTGATTGGGAATTATTTATGGTACAACTTCGACACATTGTACCGTATCATGTCGGTATTATTGATGCAGCAGATCAATTGGAAACTATTTTCTCATTAGTAATTATTACTTGTTTTGGAGGAGTCGCCAGTGCCATGTGTTTATTTATATATCATTCACAGGTAAATACCATAGTTAAAAGCATATTAAAATAGTATGTAGGCTAAGGGAATCGTATTTTAGCTAAATGTGGAAATCGTCGATAGCGCAATAGATCTGATAGGATTACTAACTGACTATTTGGTAATGATCGTAATATCAAGTTACGGAGAGAAAATTTCAAGCGAAAGTGGTAAAATAGCAAGTATATGTTATGAATTAGATTTCGCCAATTGTGATTTAAGAATTCAAAAATCTCTAATACTTTTAATGTTAAGATCTCAACGACCAATAACTCCAACAATTGGAAAGTTGAGAGCTTTGAATCTACGCACTATGCTTAGTGTTAGTTGTAATAGCAAAAAATATCTTTTCAACGAAATTTTAATACAATGAACTTTTCAGGTTTTTCAAACCATTTATACGTATTATACATTCCTAAGAAATATGAAGAGGGAATGAGCTGATTTAGTTATAAAATGTTTTGTAGCATTCCATTTCTGCACCGGTGTCACTAATCATAACTTCAAGTTTATAAAACTAGTAACATATAGTTATGTAGAGTAGAGCGGGGACGGTTGAAACACTTTCGACAAAATCATTGCCTGTAACTACAATCCTTAATTATTGATCATTTATATCATTTGTGATCTATATACCTACTACTGTCGATTGCAAATATGCGTGAAATAGGAAAAGAAGAGATCATCGTCACCCATCTCTGACGTCACCACAACATTATCCATCCATTTTTCCTGCACTTCTATGCCACCTGCACCAAGCTCTACGCAAGCCTGGAAAAATCGTGAAATTACGTGAAGCAAATCCTAGATGTAGAATTGGCATCTTTGATTGGTTGGAAAGAATGAAAGAAAATTTTCATTGGTTACAAAGGCTTTGAAATCATTCAAATTATGCTCAAAACAAAACTTTATTTACTGCACTTTAAATTAATTGTTTGTGTTTTTGATACAAAATTGCTAATTAACATAATTTAAGTTTGTGTTATTCATAGCCATTTAGCTCGCGTGTGTTATCGAGAATTTCCATCATGGGTGCGTAGCAAGATAGCTCGTCAAATTTTGAACGTGGCATTTAACTTTCATTCTTTCTAATTTATTTTATGTTCACAGTCATTTTACGACTATTATTATTGATATTATTATTAAACTGACTGGATCTTTGTGCTACCATATCAATATTATTGATATTTTCTTTTGTATGTGTGTTTTGAAATAACATTATATTGTCGTGGTACTTTTGGGATGAAGAACATCGATAGCTTCAGTTGAATTGTACTAAATCTAAGAATTAAGTGTAGGCTTGAATTAAGGAGTGACTGGCGGGCAACCTACGGTCCCGCTAGCGTGTTTAAAAAGTTTACGATTTTGATTAAAGAAGGAAAAATAAAGTTTGATTTTAGTGGATGTATTTTGATTTGAAGTACTAGAGTGTTGGTGAAGAAATTCCAAAATTGAAGGTAATTTTGAATAATTTTGCATAGAGACAAAAGGTAAAATTTTACGAGGACTGCATAACTGTGGTGCATGAGATTCTGACCGACCGACAATATAAATGTGTTTTGATACCAGCGATATTTGGAAAATTTTATTGCGATTTTGAATATAAAAATTCGTGGGGTCGGTTTGCAATACTACAATATGTAGGGTGGACCGGGGACAGTTAAAACCCTTTCGAAAAAATCACTGCCCATAACAACAATTTGAACTTAACATATTTGTCTTAAGTTATCAGACTACAAATGGATAAGGTTATAGTGGTATTATCTGCATTACAAAAAACCCATAGCCGGGGCAGTTGTAACAGTGAATGGGGTCAGTTGTAACATTAGCAGAATAAAGAAAATAAATGTTGTTAGTTACTTATTTATTAAGTCAAAATTACAGAATGATCAATAATAATTATCGATATTACTAAATTAAAAATCAACATTTTTGTTGATATTGCGAAGACACCTTTTCTGTCATTTTTCAAAATTGATTTTCTATTTATTATGGTCGAACAAAAAGGTTTACAATCAATTTTATCGAAGATAATACTAAAGGCATAATATTAAAGTCTTATTTAATCGGTCTTAATCAGTCTCATTATTATTGTAACTACATCATTTGGAAAATGTTGCCAAAAAGTTTTAAGTAAATGCAATTAAAATTTTTGAAGCTAATCCATCCCCAAAGTATTGGTACAACTACTGTCCCCGTCACATCTTTTTGAAAATTTGTCGTTATAACGTCCAAAATAAACAATTTAAATAAGAAATAAATACAGCCATTTGTACTCCGATAACCAAAGTTCTTACAATAAAAACTATCATTACTGTAACTAGTATAGTTTTGTCATAAAAAACAACATAACAACAACAAAAATACTTACTTTTGCACTAAGAAACACAATATTTTATGCCTTCTTGTACACGTATGATGGACTCGAAGCGGCATTGACGGGCATGTTCAGACAGGAAAGCCACGTCTTTTTCTCCTTGTACGCCCTCCGTTATCTGTATTAGTTTTTGAGATATTAGCGTTGGTTCAACCGTCCCCCGCTTCAACTGACCCCGCTCTACCCTACTTAAGAAATGGTTTTAACTGCTCAGACCCCCTAATAAAATAGAAGAAGGTAGCAAAAATAGCTTTCTATGACAAAACAAATCAAAAAATAATACCCAATGAACAATATCTAACACTAATGAAGTGAAATCCTATAAATCAATTCTTTTCCGGCCATTTTACTTTTTACCCAGGTGCTTGGTCGTTCTAGGGTATACTTTATAGCCAGCTCGTAACTTAGTTTTCCCACTTGTTTAGGGGGTACTAGCCCAAAATAAATGTCTGCACATCGCATCAAATGCTTACATAAGGTCTTGTCTTGTGCATCTGTGAACACTTTATTAGGTACCACGTAGTCCATAGAAATTGGTGCCCCACGTTCATCCTCATTAGCCTCTCGTTTTCTTTAAAGCGATTTGATTTTCTAAAAGACATACCATTTGTTATCGCTTTATATATGCTTCTGAATACTGTGATATATCACTCTTTCCTTTAGACGTCTTTATTGCATATTTTTTAATTCAAAACACAACTTTAACAGTTTTGAAATACATACAAATTGTTTCAATTGAAACGTTTCAACTGACCCCGAAAAAATTGTTACAACTGACCCCACCACATCTTTTAGAGAATTTGTCTTTATAACATCAGAAATAAACAATTTAAATAAAAAAATAATTACACCTATTTGTACTCCGATAACATTAAAAACTATAATAACCGAAATTGAATAGTTATGTATTAAATAACAAATTAACAACAACAAAAATGATTACTTTTGCACTCAAAATCACAATGCGCCCTCTTTGTACGTGTATGATGAACTCGAAGCGACACCAAAATATTGACGGGCATATTCCGACAAGAAAGGCGCGTCTTTTTCTCCTTGTACGCTCACCACTATCATTATTAGTTTTTGAAATATTGGCATGGTTTCAACTGCACCCCGTTGCAACTGACCTCGGTCTAACTCTACTGTATGATATAATAAGATAAAATTTGATATTATATCAACTGGTAGACTATCAAACCTAATTTTTACTGAAAAAATGGAAAATTTTACAAATTTTTTATTTAAATATGCACAAGTAGACATACATAGATACTCGTTCTCACCAAATAACTAGTATCAAGTATTATACCCTTTGGTTCAAAATGGAATCATTGATGAGTGCTCTTGAAAACCTCACTCATTTGTTATCAATATTCTTCAATTACTGTTACCAATAATTTTTTAAGTATCTAATTAAATATTAAAAAAAAACTATAAGTAGGTAGGTATAAAAATTGTCTGGACTAAATTATTATTTAATGAAATAATTTTAATCCTCCCTTAAACGTTTATATTATTTAACTGTAATTCCCTTTTTAAAATTACATATTATTTTATTCTTGTATAATAAGTATAGGTAGGCATTGTTCTATTTTAAAGTAACCGCTAATTTTATTCTAGTCTATGTAATTTTGTAAACTGAATATTTTTTGAAAATATTATGTTATTTGTGTTTTGTTCCATCCATTCTGGATGATTGTTAAAATACTTGGAAATTAAAAAACAATTTAAATATATTGTTATGATTTTCACCCTTTAATGGATAATCACCCCACAAAGGCCCCTATAAAGCTAACGTTTTATCGGAGTAGAGTTTTTCTCTTCCTCAGAGTCAGTGGATTCAGTAGACGAAATAAGAGGGCAATTCGTTGTAGAGTTAAGGGATATCAAAAGTTGCACTTAACAACCCCTAATTTATCTACTACAGCTCCTCGTTAAGGGATGCCAAAAAGTTATGCCTAATTGAACCCAATAAAGCCCCACTTACGGCGCCTAACAAACAATTAAAAGAGACGAAATGAAAACGCAGTAATTTATAGCAGACATCAGTTATTTAATGGTAAAAGAAAACAGTAAAAATTTGCATCAAATTAACTTGGACAACAATTTTGTCTAAAACCAACGTGTCATTTCATGTGTAATAATTAAAACATCCAAATTGCATTTAAATCCTCGATTTTAGGAACTAAATTTGGATATTTTATTATTGGTGTATTCATGTAAACAAATTATAATTATCAAATTTAATAAAGTCCTTTAATTAATCTAAAATCAACACAAATCATTGATTTATAATTTAGATTAATTAAAAACAAAAAATAAATCTTGTACCTTGTCGCACGTTAATAACCTTCCATTAAACTCCGTGTGTTGCCGGATGCATGTGGTCGAAACTCCTGCCAGTATTCCAAATACAAACACATCACCAAATGTGAAGTTGATTTCCGACTCGCCACGTTCACGATACACAATTTCTTTATCAACTACCGGAATTTTCGTAAATTCATTTACTTCGGTTTAATTAAGTAAATTAATGCTTTGGATTTTTGTACCAAAGAATCGCAGTTGAGTTCCTTAATTGGGATTTTATCGAGAAATTTACACTTTCTCAATCGACGTCTCCCCAAGAACTTCACGTGTTCCTATCTTGAGTTTCACCAAGGAACTCTTCTCCGCTTGGAGACCACTTAAGAACTCCTCTCTGCTTGAGCTTTACCTGGGAACTGCCGTGTTTCTCGTTCCTTTTCCAAAATTCAAAATTTGCTTTTGTGGTGGGGATCCTGTTGCTGGTAACCAAAAATGGTCCCTCTAGCAGGCAACACAACGTTGTTAATTGCTCGCGCACCAAACTGATATTAACACTTTAACCTTATGTTTTATAGAAAATCGCGGCTGTTATCAAATTTAAAAAGCACTCATAGGGTGTTACAAAATTTTTGTATCTCACAAATAAACTCAAATTGTGTCTCATGTGTAATTAATTGTTACATGGGATGGTTTTTGTTTTTGATGCAAATCTTATTTTTTTTTGTTAGTCGTCGTTCAAAATCAAATTAAAAACAAATTACTCTCTTATCTGCTCGCTGTCACTTTTAATTGGTCAAAATACCACCACAATATACAATATTGTTAAAATATTCATATTTCAGTACTTAGCTGGTAGTATATAAATCTAAGTACTGACATTTTGATGTTCAGAAAAGTTTTATTCAATATCAACATAGCACGAGAAGAAAAGAACGCTACTGAGACGGTCGGAGCATAATGGTTGAATAAGTTGACTATGAACGCTAAATGCCCGGTTCGAATCCGGGTGAAGTAAGAATTTTATTCTGGCCGTCTCTCTGGTCCTCCCGGTTGGGGGTTCTACGTCGGGCTAGCTCCTCGTCTAGATAAAAATTGTAAAATGCTAACAAGCCAAAACACCAATTCGCAAGGTTGGTAGTTAGGTATCGGATAACGTCGCAAGACGTTTCAAAATCGACTATATAGAAATTTTCGTTTTATATATCTATTATATGTCAGTTATTTTTTATTTCTTTTGAAATATCTCTAAAACGACTATTACATTGGAATGATTAGTTATTAAGCTTAACATGACTATTATTCAATATAATCCAACTTTCCACATGCGAAAATTCCAACCACATTTTTGTGTTTTGGCACCAGCGGGAGGAATGGGTCAGAAATGTGAGAGATTGCTAAAGGCTACGAATCTATAAGAATAGAGTAGGGAGTTAAGAATTGAATCTTTATTGAAATATTTGTTATGTTGCGTTAATATTTTGTTTATTTTGCTTCTGATAGTGTTGCTTATTAATATTATTTTATGTTATTTTAGTTTATGTTCTTTAAAAAAACAATTCTTTTAGTTTAAATGACTATATACCCATACATCCCTATTACCTACCCAAACCTCCCCACATGCGGGATAAATGGGTCAAATTTTCTCTGCTACAACAATTTAAAAAAACTTGTGTCAAAATTAAAGTGATCCATTCTACATTATTTACATAGCTTGTGCAATACCTGTTCTATGCAATGGTATATTTAAGGTTCGTCAATTATGTTTCAGAAATTAAATAAAATGTATTTATTAAAAATTGACCCAAATATCCCGACTCTCCCCTATACTACTGAACTGATCTGATCCGCGTTCAGTGTAGTCACAGACTTAACCTATAATAAGAATCCTTCTAAGAAAAATCTAAAGTTTTTTCAATGTTTGGTTAAGGCTATTCAATAATTTATTAAAATTACGTATAAATGTGTAGTTTTCTTTGATTGGTTTGATTTGAGTGTACTAACATCTTATGGTATCAGATGGATAAGAAATATAAGGTTGCCATTCTTTTCAATTTATTTGCCCTTACCCATTATTTCTGTCAATAATATGTAGCAATGGCAACAACGCTCGATGTAGCTACTCAGGCGTTCATTTTAGTACAATGCATGTAAAATTATAAAAATGCTCACTCGCTACATCGCGTCGAGCTTATACGCTCCATCTGAACAGGTAGTAACAAAGCATTGAGGAATCCGCTCTAAACTATATTAATTTTCTTTATATTACGTAGGATGTTCTTCAGAACGAGACGAGAATGAGAGAGAGAATGAGACGGTCGTTAGCATAGCGATTAAGCGCATAGACTGCTAATACAGAGAACCCGGTTCGACTCCGGGCGAAGTAAGAATCATATTATGGCCGTCTCCCCTCGGGCAATGGCAAACCACCGGGGTGTAATCTGCCATGAGAAGCCTTTATCTTAGGATAAAAGGACCTAGTACGAAACATATAAAGTACATAAAACGTCCCCAAATTAAAAGGTTCACTAAACCCTCTTTAGGGTAAAAGGACCGAGTAGGAGGTTCTTCACAAATTGAGCATTACTATAGTAGCTCAATTATTCGTGTAGTCTTAGATTAATTAATTACTTAGACTTGGAAGTTACTCAAAACACCAATTTGCATAATCATTTGCGTGTATGGAAGGCAGATACAAATAACAGATTACAATTATCTCGCGCAGCGGCGATGTGCATTGGCCACTAAGACCACGCGATTTGACGCCCTTGGATTTCTTTCTTTGAGGTTCTTTGAAAGGAAAGGTGTATGCCAATATTCCAAGAACAATTTCGGAACTGAAAGACAAGATTCGACGCGCCATTGATGAAATTGAGCCGTAATTATGCCAAAATGTCATCGAAAATTTCACCAAAAGAACTAATAAGTAGTGCCATCAGGCACGAGGCGATCATTTATCAGATATTGTGTTCCATACAGAACCTCCATGTCTACACTCTTTAGGTTTGTTCGTTTGTATGAACTAACTTTCTCGGTTCAAGTTAGTGCAATGTACTGTGTTCGTTTGACTGCTCAGTTCATAACCGAACATGAACTTCTTGCTCGACCTCCATAGGAGGAGTAGGCAGTGCAAGTTAGAACACTATCTAACTTTTGTGGTGGGAGTATTTTGTCTCGAAAGATAACCCAGTTCAAGTTAGTTCATACAAAATAACAAACCTATAATTACAATAAAAACATTCGAAATTTTTAAATAAATACGGCGTTTTTTTCAAATTAACACATTTTACACAGAGATTTTATGAACTTTAATTTTGGTGAATTGATAGTTTATTTCCTTTGTTTTGTGTAAGAATCTGGACCTGCAAAGCAAAGTTGTGTATTGGAACTAATTTGAATTCGCCGCTATAAACTGATTTGTGATTAGGAGTCCGTTAGGAATGTTGGAAATTGTGAGGGGGTAGAGAATGATAAGGGGACTTGGACGTCCATCTTTTGTGTGGAACGGAGGTGTAAATTTTCAAAGACGAGTAATTTTTTCCTAATTTGGAAAATTTGGATTTTCTTTTGAGAACATTAATGTTATGGTGTGAGTATCACACAGAGAAGCCAATTAGTGAATGGAAGTGAATCCCATGGTAGTTGGATTGGTAAATTTTGATTGTTCTTATCAAATTTTGGATAAAATTTGGAGTCCGCCATTTTATGGTGCAACCGTGATATTTTTCGATTTTATGTGATGAAATGGATGATGATGTTATTCTATTTTTGTAAATAATTAATGGAATGGTTTTTATTCTACAACAACGAATATTGGTGTTGTTAATAAATTTTCGAATTACAAAACGTCGAATTATTATATTGAGGTTCAATTTCATACCTTCGAAATATAAAGAGCAAATAAATGATTTAATTCGTATTAATTTCTAATGTTATATTTGTACCAATTAATTAGTAGTTTAATTTGAATCGGGTGAAAATCATATTTTAGTGCCCTAACATAAAATGGTAAGTTACAAATATAAAATTAAAAAATTTCATAGTTAATTTTGCACATAAGGGCAATATGAAAGCTAGTAAATATATACTATTTAGATTTATTAAGCTAAGTCGAAAAGTTTTGAAAATATGCAAAATCTTAATTTGGTATGATAACTTTTTAATTTTAAAGAATATATTATTTACTTATTGCCATTAATAAGTTTGATTTAGGGCCGGTTCTACCAACTCTGGTTAAGTGGTTTAGGCACGGTTAGTTGGAGTTAATCACGGTTAAATAGAAAAGACTGTCCCGCTACCTTTTTAACCATGATTAAAGCAAGTTAATTAGCCCTCAAACTAATCGGTCGATGTTTGCCGCTTAGTTGAACTTAATCTCGGTTAACTCTCAGTGCATCGAGGTCACAGCTGGGTAAAATTCGAGAATGTCAGGCAGTAGTTGAGCACACACTACAACTTTCACGTTACTATCAATCAACCATCCAGAGTAGCTTTTAGAGGTTTTTATAGCAATTTTTTTGTAGCAATCAACTAATCATAGGTACAAAATACAAGGTGGAATGTTTTGCAGTTAATCACTGTTATATATTTCTAACCGTGATTAGTTAAACAACAATTTATGCAGAGATGGTGGAACCGGTCCTTTAGAAGCTAAATTTACTCCTCCCTAGTATTTGAATTATGTAGGAGTAACTACCATGCCACACCTTGTACCACCTTAAAACAAAGCCAAATGGCTGGATGGCCAGAGATGCCACTTTTCACGTTCGTAGTTCGACTGTACGAAACGGTTAACTCATAGGGTTTAATCAGCGTCGGAGATGATAGGCTACTCTCGATGTTATTGAGTACCGTGGGTTCGCTCATGAATGGTTCTTCTCCACTAGAAATATTCTCGGAGGGCGCCAGTAATAATTAAATAAGCCACTCTGGATTTGATATAGCGTTTAATTCTTACGAAAAATATAAATAATAAATATGAATAAACATACGTTAAAAGAATAAATCGAGTCACACATAAAAGACTTAAAAATAATACAAAATTCTTGTTTAGCACTATTAATATTAAAATTGAGGATAATTTACATAAGTATATACATAGTTTAACATTTTCGTTTCCTAACGTGATTATAAATTGGTTCTTGAAAGCATAGCCAAGATTCAAAGCAGTTAAAGAGCTTTTAAAGTACAAGTTGCATAAACGATTAGTATTAAACACAAAATGCGATAGCATTCGAACAGACGAAGAATTAGTTAGCAGAAAAGTTATCATACAGGCAACAGACGTAGAATACAGGTTCTATAGTAAGCAATTCTTAGATTACTTACGGTTTGATGGTAAATGTATGAAAAACGTGTTCGTCCCTGAGATTTCAAAAGTGCACCCTTGATAATCGGTCAGCATACGTGTAGGTATAAACTAAAAAATAGAATTACATATATAAAACACCATAATACACGAATGTCGTAATAACTATCTACTGCTTTAACTACAAACTGATTATTTCGTAGAGATTTGTCGAATCGTTGCATAAACACTGGAGATGATTGGCACACACTCGAATTCTTTCAAAATTACTTTGATTGCTCTCGATTATTATAGTTGTCGATTCCATTGACTTATTGTCACAAAAAATTGACCATTGACTGCAACTTCTCGATTTTCAACTTTTAAAGTTGGTTTTCCAAAATGGCGTTTGCCAGCGTCCATAAGACAATTCCAAAAATTTCAAAAATCATTAGTTATAAAATTGCCACACGAAAAACAACATTTGCCCGTGCGTGGGAAATTATGGCGCTCGTTATAAAACACAGTTTCACTTGATAACGCACTTATTAACTTAAAAATTGTGAATTTTTGTTAGACACCTTAAAAATTTGTCGTAGTACATTAGCTTGGTGTTCGACTACCTTGAGCTGCGCTCTGCGCAAAGGCGCGTTAAAATCTCGAGCACTCTCATTGGCTCTACTGTCTGTATAGAACAGAAAACCTCAAAATGTTTATTAAAAATAACTTATCACTAAAAAATAAAAATGTTTCAAAATATAAACGAAACTAATAAAAACCAGACTGGCGAAGCCATGTAACAAATGGATTGTTACAACCTATCGTCTGATTAAATAAAATTTAAGCACATTTACCTATGTAAATGAGCTATAGGGTGTTTTTTTAGCTGCATGAGAACTTCAAAATGAAATAAAACATTAAAAACCTGACGGAATGTTTTGGTTATAATTTTTTTATGAAAGTACAGTTAATGGCATTTATGATTTGAACATGACTTCCGGCATGTGACCACCACGACTAATGGTTACGAAGCGCATCCGTTCAGTCCAATTTTTGACCACTTTTCCAATATTTCTGGCTTTATTTCATAAATGGCTTGCTGAATATTAGCCTCCAATGCTTCTAGAGTTGTTGGTTTGTTAGCATAAACCATGGATTTAACATACCCCCACAGAAAATAATCTGGAGGTGTCAAATCACACGATCTTGGAGGCCAATTGATAGGACCACGTTTTGAAATAATGTTGTCACCAAATTGTCCTTTCAATAAATTGATGGTTTCGTTGGCTGTGTGGCACGTAGCACCATCCTGTTGGAACCATAAGTTGTCAATGTTTAGCTCTTGAAGTTTTGGAAACAAAAATGTATTGAGCATGTGTCGATATCTCACACCATTCACCGTAACGGTAGCTCCTTCCTCATTTCGAAAGACATATGGACCAATGATGCCGTTGGCGTGTATTCCACACCAAACAGTCAATTTTAATGGATGCAATGGAGTCTCAAGATAATGTCCCGGATTGGTCTCACTCCATATACGGCAATTTTGTTTGTTACCATACCCATTTAACCAGAAATGTGCCTCGTCACTGAACAAAATTTTACGGTAAAAAAATAGATCCACTTCCAATTGGTTGTGAGCCCAATTTGGTAGCGTTGTTCAATGGTCAATCTATGCATTATCAAATGCCAAACCTTGCTAAATACAAATGTCAAAAAACTGTTTCCATAGCAATCTTGATTCAATTGTTATCCCTATTGAAAGTTCTCATGCAGCTAAAGAAACACCCTATATTAGAGCTATTGGAAGTGCTAAACTTTTCTTCGTATGTCATTATAATTTTGACAAAATTCAAATGTGTTTTAGTTAAAATAATTGATCGCTTTGGTATCTTACTTTTTGAATTTTGTTATAATATATCGGCAAGAATTTCTAATAAATATAACGAAAGTCACCCAAATATACCAAATTACTAAAACTGTTTCATTTTTAGGTGCAAATTAGCAGCAAATGCTTTCCCACAACCAACATAATAAGTAGATCTATGTGCTTTTAAAGCTTTAGGAAAATAACTTTAGGCTGCAAATAAGCAATTGCACTCGATATATCTTTACAACATTGTTTAATTAATATAGTAAATATTGTGTATAATATTATGTTGTAATATAAATGTAAACGTATACTACAATATTTGAATGTGCTTGAATTTTATATTAGGTCACTCAGAAAAAACACTTTATTCAACTGTAATTCCCTTTTTAAAATTACATATTATTTTATTCTTGTAACAATATAAGCAGTTATTGTTCTATTTTAAAATATACCGCTAATTTTATTCCAGCCTATGTAATTTTGTAAACTGAATATTTTGTGAAATAAATTATGTTATTATTATTTGTGTTTTGTTCTATCCATTCTGGATGATTGTTAAAATACTTGGAAATTAAAAAACAATTTAAATATATACAATATTGTTTAAATATTCATATTTCAGTACTTAGCTGGTAGTATATAAATCGTAAGTACTGACATTTTGATGTTCAGAAAAATTTTATTCAATATCAACGTAGCACGAGAAGAAAATAACGCTACTGTGCTTTTCTAAATTTTGAATTTAAAACCGAATATGATATATTGTAATAATCATTTGGCATCTGATTGCTTCGCTCACGAAAAATTTTTATTAAAGATTTTTGGATTATCACCAAGTAAAAATATTTTTTATAATTTGTACGCAATTATCTTAGTCATTGCTGTAACAATTTATCCGTTCACAGTCATTCCTGAAATTTTAAAATTGTACCATGCTAATAATTTCAACGACTTTATCAATTCTTTGCTGTTCGAGATTGGATACTTTACTTGTAAGATATTATTTTGTAATTTATGGAGAATGTCTTATAGTTTAATTTATTGTGAACTGCGCTTGCCAAAATTTAACATAATTGTTTGTTAAATAGAAAATTATTCAATAATTTAATTTAAAGATAATGCAACTGATTACACGTTAAACATAATAAGAAAATGCATTAAACTTTTAGGTATATTTGGCATGCATTGTACATTTTGGAATCAATTTGGAATGGAAAAATTATTTGAAAAAATTGAACTTCTAGATGAGCTATCAAATTTTAATAATACTGAAGATGAAAAGGTTTTTATAATGCAATATAAGGATATGGTTAGGAAGCAGGTAAGTGTAAAAGTATAGTGTAGTGAAACGTGGAGTTCAAATGAAAATTACCTCGTCATCAAGTTCTGCCTATTACATTCATCATTAATATAGGGTACGTGTATTTTAATTTCTGAAAATTTGGATTTTAAAAAATTATGGAGTAATAAATTAAGACTATAGTTCAGTTCAGTTTTTTGATATGCGCGTTGTAATTAATTAAATAAAGTTTTGATATATTATAAAGAATAAAAAATAATGTTGTAAAAAGGTACTTCTTAAAAAGACGAAAAGGAAAATCGTCGAACCTACGACCAGAGAAAAATAAAAAAGTGTAAACGTCAAAATTAAAAATTTGAAGAATATGGACACGAGAAGTAAAAAAATAGTTGGCGAGATTGACATACCGGAGAAGGAAATGTAAATGAAAGTTCAGGCAGAAGGGGAACATTATGTTGAGCTTAAACAGTTTTTGAACCATCTCATGCAATAAAATGCAAATAACTATAGAATGATGTTGGAGGAAAAAATACGACGAATGAACGAAATGATAGATAAAGGATTTGATCGATAGAATGAAAACATGATCGAATTAATGAACAATTAAATGCAAACATAGAGCAAGTGAAAGAGAAGAAGAAAATAAATGAAGAAGTATGCTTGGAGAGGCAAGACACTAATAATAAAGTCCTTGAACTAGAAGAAACGCCAGAAGAAAAATCATCAGAAGAAATTATTCCCGAGGAAGTAAACGAAAAAGAAAAGTTAATGAAAGGAAAGGAAGTTGGAAGCTTAAAATTATTTTGATACAAAAAATCGGGATAGTGGGATGTTTAATTTAATTGATTAATTGAAAATGCAGTTAGTGAGAAGAAAGACTAAATTAATAAAGAGTTCAGTTTCTGTTTGATAATAAAAAAGTTGTGTTTTTGATATAATATGAGTGTTGTAATTAATTAATAAATAAAGATCTGAATATAAAGAATAAATAAAGGTTGAAAATTATATGACAATAATATTATATTATACTGATATGTTTAAAATACTGACCATATTATTTAAAATACTGACAATTTATTTAAAATACTGACCATTTGATTTAAAATACTGACCCTTTATATAAAATACTGACGATTTATTAAAAATACTGACCATTTATTTAAAATACTGACCATTTATTTAAAAGACTGACCATTTAATTAAAATACTGACCATTTAATATAAAATACTGACCAAAAATAGTTTAAAATACTGACCAAATAAATAATAGCCATTTATTTTTGCCTATGTTGCCAGATTATGTTGCATAAAAATTTGCATTATTGATTCGCCCTATACTATGGTAATAATATTTTATTCTTTAGAGTTATATTGGAACTGTATTAATAATTATTATACTAATTGCATACATATTATTGGCAATTATATTATCTGTAAATAAGGAAAACTGGATTTTACCATTTGGAAGTGGAGCTGCTGTTACTAATAATAATATACAATTTATGCTTTCAATAATAACTTTTTTCCACTACTAGTCATATAGGCTATCATTTTTACTTAGGTATGAAGCTCCAGAAGTGACATGTTATAGACTAGTGGTCAACAATTTTTCCATTATTAACTACTAGTTAATAATGAACAAAATGATATTTTTCGATAATTTGGGGACTATTTTAAAGAAAAATGTTGTTATAAGATGATTTAGAATAATCAAGAGATGCTATTTAATTGTATTTAAACTATTAAAAACGCTTTATTAACAGATTAATTGAATTTTAAATTTTTTATTAAATTCGAATTAATGTGACAGATAGTGACAGCGCCATCTTTTGTTAATTTGACGAACCACGATTTATTTAATTTACTAATAAAATTCAATGCGAAAACACAAAGGATTTTCCGGTAGTAGATTTTCTATTACAAAACAGTTAAAAAAAACTCACTAAACGGCTCATAAACTTCAAATTTCAACTTTTAATCACAATTAATTTAAAATTTTCAAGAATGTCAAATCAAGAAAACAAAAGACTGTCATTTGTTTTATAATTTATTTAAAATAAATATTTTAAATTAGAATATTTTGTATTAACGAAATTAAAAGAATTGTAATAAACCTAGTAGTGGAAAAAATCGTATATATAACCACGGTTGTGAAGACCATTATAGCCCCCGCGCCTTATATTCCTCGGTGCTTTGCACCTCGGAATATAATCTTGGCGCTAGGGCTATAATGCATGTCTTCACAACCTTGGCCTATAATATACTATTTTCCACTACTAGTCATATAGGCTATCATTTTTACTTAGGTATGAAGCTCTAGAAGTGACATGTTATAGACTAGTGGTCAACAATTTTTCCATTATTAACTACTAGTTAATAATGAACAAAATGATATTTTTCGATAATTTGGGGACTATTTTAAAGAAAAATGTTGTTATAAGATGATTTAGAATAATCAAGAGATGCTATTTAATTGTATTTAAACTATTAAAAACGCTTTATTAACAGATTAATTGAATTTTAAAATTTTTATTAAATTCGAATTAATGTGACAGATAGTGACAGCGCCATCTTTTGTTAATTTGACGAACCACGATTTATTTAATTTACTAATAAAATTCAATGCGAAAACACAAAGGATTTTCCGGTAGTAGATTTTCTATTACAAAACAGTTAAAAAAACTCACTAAACGGCTCATAAACTTCAAATTTCAACTTTTAATCACAATTAATTTAAAATTTTCAAGAATGTCAAATCAAGAAAACAAAAGACTGTCATTTGTTTTATAATTTATTTAAAATAAATATTTTAAATTAGAATATTTTGTATCAACAAAAATTAAAAGAATTGTAATAAACCTAGTAGTGGAAAAAATCGTATATATAACCACGGTTGTGAAGACCATTATAGCCCCCGCGCCTTATATTCCTCGGTGCTTCGCACCTCGGAATATAATCTTGGCGCTAGGGCTATATTGCATGTCTTCACAACCTTGGCCTATAATATACTATTTCTCCGACCTTCGTTTCTATTTATTCACAATTATTTACTTACATAAACTTCTTAACATTAATTTGTGGTCATTGTAAGCTACTGCAGAAATACATAGTAACAGCATTTACTAATAATCCAATCGGAGAGCTATCGAAGGTAACTAATTTCTTTATTAAGTCACTAATGAGATCTAACAAGATCGAAACATGTCTGTCGTTGTTGTATTTTGGTTATAATTGACTTATTTTCGAATTTTTTACAATTCTTGGCAACTACTTAGTTAAGTTGCGCCACTTTGACCTCGCGAAGGGTCTTGATTGATGGTTTATCCTCAACACATTTAGTACTGTCGTAATGACAGTACTTCACGATACTTCACGACCTCTCGGAAAAGTGCTTCCACATCACATCCGTGTGTTTATTTTATTCTTTATTAAGGATGTGGCTCCAATGAATGCGGATTAAACCAGATCAGTTCAGATCTAAGCCGGCGAAGTAGGAGAAAGCAAACGTGAATGATCTTACATTACCGTCGACACTATTTCTGAACCAATCAGATATGATCCCCCCAAGTAACATTTCAATCCTGGCAATTACCTGCAAAATCAAATTTTACCTGCCAAGCCTGCGCCAGGCCTCCAAATAAATAGTAATTTACAGGTTACTTAGCGATACCTGAGAATGTCCTGCGCTTGGCTTGGTGCAAGCCAGTGTCAGGTTATGAAGCCATACCTGAGAATAACTTGCAGATCTCCTGCGCACTCCGGCGCCTGGCCTGTGTAGCCTCGGCGCCAAGCCAATCTCGCACTAGTTCGTAGATACTCGTTCGCATCGTTCGCATATGTTCGTATGTCAAAATTTTTTTTCTATCTCAGTCATTTGCATTATACTCATATCGCAGACTCATTTTTTTATTACTACCATGTGTTTAGGTAAGTTTTGCAGAATTAAACAAAATAATTTTATATTGTTTTGATTTCTTCTTCGTAAAAGGTAAGTAAGAATAATACAAAACCCTATCAATTTTTACTGGGTTGTATAATAATGTTACAATGTGTTGTTGTCCAACCAAATCTTAAGAGCGTGCTGCAAATGTTGATGCAAAAACATGTTTCAACAGATGGCGCGCCCTGAAATATTAATCTTTTATACAATTCTTTTCACCAATACAGAATTATAAAGATTTCAAAGATTCGTAAAAAAGATTAATATTTTAGGGCACGCCATTTGTTGAACATGTTTTTGCATCAAAATTTGCAGCGCGCTCTTAATTAAACATTTAAATCACTTTAATTTACTTTTAACAGATTGAACCACGAAAATCAGAAGAACCAGGAGGACCCAGCAGTAGCGAATTAAAAAATTAACAATTGTTTCGAAGGAATAAGCCACTTCTTCTACTCAAAGTTTTTGTGTCTTTGAAAAAGAAGTAGTTTATCCCTTCAAAACAGTTGTCGATTTGTTAATAAATTACATGGGATTGAGCAAATATTGGCCGATATTGAAAAGGCACCTTCAAAATAATATGAACAAATAATTTTGTTTAATACAATTTTTTAATATTAAATAATTTTTTTAAATTTTTACAGTATTCATCAATGTTCTTGCATCTTTTGGCAAAATTAAGTTAAAAGTATTATTTAAAAGTGCTAAAAGATCTTTAACAGCAGGCCCGTAGCCAGGATTTCATTTCGGGGGGGGGGGGGCACTTGTAAAAAGTCTTATGTAAACTTTTCGGTGGTTATTACAAATAAATATATTATTTAAGAATATTTCCACTGAAACTAGGGCCACTGTAAATCACTTCTTCCACTTCATTTTCACTGATGTGCTCACTTGCAAGAGGCACTGCATTATCCGCATTGCTGTCGTTATCTAATTTTATCCTTTGGGGGTTTTAGTAAAAAAAGATATAACTATAAATCCAATATTTATCAAATAAAAGGTCAACTATATATCTACTATTATTAAAGATAGCAAAGTACCATCTCTCTTTTTTCCACTCATTTCACACACACCTTGTTAAATTTGTTCCTTTTTTTTATAATTTTCACTACAATAATCACTACAGGTTAAAGTTAATTAAAAGCTGTTTGTATATTTTATTTTGCATACTGCATTGTAACAGTACCCTAATATATTGATAAGTTATAAAACAAGTATCAACTTGCAACAAAATAATTACAAAACATGTAGGAAATTCCAAAAATTAGTAATACCGTTACATGGCTATTAAATTAAATAATTAATCCCATGGTTTTCAGGTAAAAAGGGATAAGTAGGTTTGACCTATAAGCCGACAATGAATTACGGCAAATAAATTTAGAAAAAAACTTAGTCCTACATTGCAAGTTGCAATTGAATCGGATAACGCAATCTCGTCTTCGGTTAATTGTGATGTTGATGGTGACGTTCGTTCACTAAAATCTTTACCAAAAAATATATTATAATCAAATTTACGATATAATAATTAATAAAAGATGCTTAAGGCCGTCCGGCACGTGTTTTTAAAAAATTTAAAAGATTAGTATATAGCATATACACGTGCCTTTAATTTAATTACGTAGATACACGTAATAAATTTTTAAATTTGTAAATAGTTCATAAGATTATAATATTATACTTAATTATTAGAGACAGGGTAGTTAGGCAAAAACAGATCTGACTCACCAATAGAGAAACTTTGTTACCAATATTTAAAACGTTTATTAGCGTTGCTAATGCCTGTTTTCACCAACAATTTATTTAAGAATTTCATAGTAACGAATTACTTAGCTACGATTCCATAAATGTGCTTGGTCAAATTTGACATGAGTTTTTTTATGTCAATATACTATGTCAAATTTCACCAATCACATTTATGGAATCCTAGCTAAGTAATTCTTTACTAGGAAATTCTTAAGGGCCCTTTATACCTAACATAAAGTTTGGTTTACACTCATAATTGAATTAAATACATCCGTTAATCTGGCAATGTTATGGGTGTAAACCAAATTTTACGATTTAAATGCACTTTCTTAAAAAGCAAATATATAAGGGTTTTTGTCTTAAATACATAGATATTTTAAAAATAGTATAATTTAAATAATTTGTATATTCATGGAAAGTCAATTGCAGGTCACTGCAGTGATAAATTATTATAATAAAAATGAAAATCTTTTTTTTTTAAGTTCTTAATGACTTTCCGTGAAACTAGATTCTTTTTCTAATCATTTACTTCAAACCGCATTAAATTCCATACATTAATAAAAGAGCTATATGGATATTCGTTAAAAGTTAGGTATACAGCCCTCTTAAATAAATTGTTGGTGAAAACAAGTATAAGTCAGTTCTGTTTTTGTCTAACCATCCTGTCTCTATTAATTATACAACTCAAAATCTACAAACAAAATTTGTTTGTGCAACATTTAATGTTGGTTGTTTAATCATCAATTTAAACTTTTTACCAAAAACCTATATTTTCAAAAAATTTCAAAAATTAGTAGGTACACGTGCCTTTATACCGGGTGACGATCGCCGATGTGAACATAGGAAATTAACGTGGGAAATTAATTTTTCTTTAATTCCTGCTTCATAATTAATAACTAATTTTATTGTTAATGTGTTTTGAACTCCTTTAATTAAATAGACAATATTTGATCAATCTAAAAAAATGTATGTGATTATAATCACAGGTTTTTAAATCATGATTTTTACAACTAAACTTGGTGGCGTAGTGCATAACACTCCAGGTTATCGAAGTACAAGTAAGAAGGTCCGTGGATCGATTCCCAGCTTCGGTAAGATTTTTAAAATTTATAATTATATTTACAGATTTACAGACTCAGACGCAACCCGTGGATAAATTCAGGACCAACTATCATCAAAAGAAATAATTAGGAGAAAATCGTAATTTATGAGTTCAACCATAATAAGAGAATTAAAAAATATAATAATAGATAATTAATTAATAGAGAAAAGAATACTAAAAAGGGATATTAAGTTAAAAAATTAATTAAAATAAATTAATTTTTTAATTTTTTGAAAATTATTTACAATAAATTTTTTTTTGACACGTGGAAATCAAAACCGTTGCAGGCTTTTCTCAAGTATGCCACAGGGCTGCCTCAGGTAAATTCGTGCGCCAAATTACTCAGACAGCACCTGTAGCAGACTTGCCTCATTCCTGCCTCCGACTTACCCTCAATCCTGTCTCAGGGTTGCCCCAGGCTTTTCTCAGGTGTGCGACAAGCGTGGTGCAGGTTTGCGCCAGCACCAGCTTGCTTTCTCCCAAGTGTGCCACAGGGCTACCTCAGGTAAATTCATGCGCCAAATTACTCAGACAGCACCTGTGGCAGGCTTGCTTCACTCCTGCCACAGGAGCAGGTCCTGGGTGAGTTTTCACTGACAGGCAAATGCCAGAAATTTCCCAGGTTAAAATGTTACTTGGGCCACAGAGTGGCTACACCTCACGCGAAAAAGCTCTAACATCATCCATTGGCATTGTGAACAGATGAGAATCATTATGATTACTAATCCATTGCAATGGGACATAGGGATCTCAAAACCTATTTTGCCATGTTTTTTGCCTCTACTCAGGTAGATTGGTGTGTCAACGTGTGTCAAATGTGAACATAAAATATACGGTATTTTCCCACCCGGTTTGGTAAAACCGTATACTTGATTTAAATGGCAGAAAACAATTTATTAATAATGTAATTTTATTTTCCATTTATCGTAGTAAAGGAAAGTATAAAATCCAACTTCATTTAGGTGCATTCGAATTTCGGTTGCAAAGGATATCATAGGTATTATTTTTTTGATCATGAACAATGTTTGGAATAATGTTGGGATGTCGTGTGTGCGAAAATTCTTTAGGCCACGATTAAAAACAAACTTTTAAATTTTAGATTTTAAATTTCGCATGCTATTTTGCAAAAACTGTCTAAAAAAACTATAATTACATTTTGCATCCTGATGCACTTCATAAAAATAAAATTTACGTTTCTTAATTCTGTTTCAGAAAAAATGTTTAGAATATGTACTGAACTGATCTGATCCGCGTTCAGTATTGGGAATTTACATTACCGTTGGTGGCGCCACCGGCACTACCAACATGGCGTGGTTGATGAGTACAGTTGATGTTGTTTATATGGGTGTTGGTGTGTTTTGTTCATAAAATCTGTGTTAAATATGTAATGGTGCCTTAATAATTTTGTGTTTTGGACAACTGTGAATTAGTCATGTGTATGCTAATCAGATTATATCATAAATCATAATCATATTAAATCATTTTACGGTTGTCGCTCGAAAAATGGAAGAGAATGAAGCTTACATTTTCAACAATTTCCGCATCCAAAAAGTGGTTTTTCTATTAATAAAAAATGTGTTTGGCATTGAAGAGAAGGTGGATAGTAGGAAAACTTGGAAGAATCTACTACAAACTCTTTATCGGAGAATGAACAAATGGCAGTAGATAATTTACTATGCGAGTAATGTACTATATTAATAACTGTAATTTTTAATAAAATAAAATGCATTATGATAATAATGTTAATATTTATTTATGTGTACATATCACATGTAACATTTTATTAAAATAATTATTCTGTAATCGTTGAATTAATTTCATTTTCATAGTAAAATGTACAACGTACTTCACAATTATATTAATAAATGACGAATCAAAAGAAGCAAAGGTAACGAAAGAGCATTCATTTAAGTTTAATAGTGCCATTCCAAACTGGAAGTGCATAATGTTTTTTTGAACAAAATTTCCCCATCAACCGTAACAACATAATTACATGTCGCGATGCAGTTTATACCATCGTGGGTGAATCTCAACCAGGGCTGATGTTTATTTATTTAGCCTGGTTTGTGTGTGAAAGATAGGTAATATTTTTTATTACTCATAATTGATGACTTGCTGAAAAATACCTACATGAATTTAAACAGAAAAATATTAAGATCAACATTTGACTTTTAGGTTAAGTGTACCTAAAATTAACGTTTTTAATATAAATTTTAAATAAAACTATTTACCAACTTAAGTAATACATGAATATATAATTAACAAATTAATTATTTGTTAATTTTAACACAAAATAATAATACACTAATCATAAAGATCATACAAACAATGTAAACAAACGATCTGACAGCTGCAGGTGTACGCATCGACCAAGTTCAAATTACCGACGAGTGGTGGCGTTTGGTTAATGTAAATTCCCAATAGTCACAGACTTAACCTAATAAGAATCCTTGTAAGAAAAATCTAAAGCACATTTTGCATCTACATCTTTCATCTACATTACATCTTTTGGTATCAGATGGATGAGAAATATTAGGTTGCCATTCTTTTCAATTTATTTGACCTTACTCGTTATTATTGCTTTAAATAATATGCAGTAATGGCAACAACGCTCGATGTATGCGTTCATTTTAGTACAATGCATGTAAAACTCACTATCTACGTCGAGTTTATGAACGCTTCCATCTGAACAGACCGGAACAGACAGAAACAAAGCATTGAGGAAACCGCTCAAAAGTATATTGGTAGTTAATTAATGTAAATTTATGTATTGGCGTTAAAGCTATTAACACCAATTTGCATAATCATTTCCGTGTATGGAAAGCAGATCGTGTCAAATAGAGTAAAACCACTCTCATACGATTTTCTCAAGGATCACGAACATTAGATCTATTCGTATGATCCCTAAAATCAGCAGAAGTCGACCGAAAAGAAAAGTCCGCCATCAATTGTTATTGGTGAAGAATGTCGTAAGTTTTATGGTATACCTACTAAAATATGTTTGCCTAACATTTTCAAAAATCCGTTATGGTCGACCAAGACGAAGAATTATACTGCATCCCGGTAACGTTCGTCCACATACCATTATTCGAACAATGGCACATTTAAAAGTTAAAAACGTTGAATTAACGGGTTATTCACCATTTAGTCCTGACTCGCCAATCCAACGACTTCTTTTTACATTTCAAAGATACACAGTTGAAAGGTAATTTGCGGGAAATGAATTTTACCTGGGCCCATGAAGCTGTCGATTCTTTCAAATAAGACATAAATGGCATAATACCTCCAGAAACATCAAAAATGTGTTTCGGAAATTGTTTTTTTCAAATGTAAAAATGCATTGACTATAACAGGGAATATTTTGAGAAATATTAGAATGCAATACCGTGTTTTATTATATTATTAAGCTCATAATTAATTTAGAGAATAGCACACGTTGTTTACTTTTAAGAAATTAGGAAAGTACAATATTAATGTACAATTAATTATTTACAGAATTGTCATGCAAAGCTTGTAGAAAATAAAATTATTGATTGGGAATCATTTACGATACAACTTCGACACATTGTAAGGTACCATATTGGTATTATTGATGTAGCAGTACAAATTGAAACCGTTTTCTCATTGATTATTCTAAGCTTTTTTGGAGGAGTAAGCACGTCTTTGTGTTTAGTAATATATCACTCACAGGTAAGTAGCACTTTTCAGTTATTTAAATTGTATATGTATCAACTGAATAATATTTATAGCTAACTGTATCAATCGGGGATATTGTAAAAGATGAACTGGGATTATTTTTAGGATATTTGATCATGATTATAATGTCAAGTTACGGGGAACAAATTGCAACTGAAAGTGGTAAAATAGCAAGTATATGTTATGAAGTGGATTTCGAAGATTGTGATTTAAGAATTCAAAAATCACTAATTCTTATAATATTAAGATCCCAGCGACCAATATCTCCAACAATTGGAAAGTGGAAAGTTTTGGGTTTTCCCACCATGCTTAATGTTAGTAGTATAAAAAAATATTTCAAATACTATAATCTAAGTAATATAATTTTTAGGTTTTCCAATCGATTTACACTTACTATACATGCCTTCGAAATATGAAGAGCAAATAAATGATTTAATTCGTATTAATTCCTAGTGTTATATTTGTACCAATTAATAAATTATTAGTCTAATTAGAAGAGGGTGAAAATCATATTTTAGTACCCTTACATACTATACATAATATAGTAAATTTCAAATATGATGTAGTAAAATTTACCAACCACAGACTTCAATATTGTAAACTCCAATCAAAATTTACAAAATGTGGGCCGATAAGTCTGTATTTCGCCACGGTCGGTTTATTTTACCCATATGCCTCGGCTCGCTCATAAAAATTCCTTCTTACGGTTTTCTAAAAAGCAAATTTAAAACACTTTCCATGCACTTTTCAAAAAAAATTTATTCAATTAAACTAATATTACAAAATCAAAAAATCTCTTTTACGTTTTTCGCCGCCATCCACCTACGTGGCGACCAAGCAAGAGAGTCTCTTCGTTCGCAGGCGCGGATATTTTCTCTTCCAAAAATCCAGTGGCGCAACATGAAATTTTTACAAATATAAAATTTTTTAAATTTTTCAAAAACTTCAAAACAGAACCCCTACAAATTTAGGTTGTCTACAACCCTTAAAAAGAAAACACCACAATATATTTCAAAAATTGTCTAGTTAATTTTGCACAAGGCCAATGAAACTTAGCAAATACTATTAACTTTTATTATGTTAAGTTGAAAATTTTGAAAATATGCATAATCTTAATTTGGTATGCTAACTTTTTAATTTTAAAGAATAGATTTACTTATCATCGCCATTAATAAATTTGATTTAGGGCCGATTCTACCAACTCTGGTTAAGTAGTTAAGACATGGTTAATTGGAGTTAATCACGGTTAAATAGAAAAGACTGTCCCCCACTACCTTTTTAACCATGATTAAAACAAGTTAATCAGTTAACAGCAAAACTAATCGGTCGATGTTTGCTGCTTAGTCGAACTTAATCATGATTAAATCAGGTTGTGAAAGTCCGAGCCTGATAAAAGTAAAGGGAAAGAAACTAATAAATTGATTACTTTGTGTATTTTGGATCCTTCGAGGAAGGTGATAAGAAAGCAGCGTATTTTGGGCTTTCTGAAGTAAAGGAGTGAGCAACGGTAGTTCTGTTAAATTGTGAATCAGAAGAAGGTCGGGAAATTTAGTGAAGGAAAAGCTATAGAAAGAAAGTCATTGTTGAATCGGTGAGGAACGAACTAATGGATTCGGGTGCTACAGAGTTTTCTTTATTAATGATATTTGTTATGTAGGTAGTATAATAGTTTTGTGGGTAATTTTAATTGTTTGGAGACTTTGTGAAATAAATAATTGAGTTAATTAAACTTTTAAATCGTATCTGGTCATGTGTCGTTATCAACAAAGTTGTAAAATTTGTTTGCATTGGATCGGAACCCCAAGTCTTGGTGGTCCTTCTCGAAGGTTTTGCCGACCATGGGGACGCTATTCTGGTTGTGGTTGCAGAAGATATAAGCGGGAATCTAAAAAAGGTTGTTTTAAAACTGGTAAGTATGCGGATGGTGTTGTTAGAGATATAACATCGCAATAGATACACTAAAATAAACAATACTCAGTCGGTTTTTTATGTTTCGCATGGAGATAAAATGAATGGTCTTTGTAGTGCTAATTTTATAAAGAAAAGCCTTATTTTTGAAAAATTACATTTGAATTTTTTATAAATACCAGTTTCTAAGTTGATAATATAGGGTGTTTTTTTAGCTGCATGAGAAATTTCAATAGGGATAACAATTAAATCAAGATTGCTATGGAAACAGTTTTTTGACATTTGTATTTAGCAAGGTTTGGCATTTGATAATGCATAGATTGACCATTGAACAACGCTACCAAATTATAGAAATATATTTTAAAAATCAAAGCTCTGCTCGCCAAACATATAGAGCCCTTCGCCCATTTTATGTTAGACATTTTCGACCTTCTGAGCAAGCTATTCGTGCGGTGGTAGACAAATTTCGTACCACTTCTTCGTTGCGTGATATAAAAACACCAGCAAAACGAAATTATGTGCGTACCGAAGAAGCTATCAGTTCTGTGAGTGAAAGTGTCCAACAGGACCCAAACATTTCAATTCGTCATCGTGCTCAACAACTTGGGCTTTGTCCGTCCACTACATGGAAAATTTTACGGAAAGATCTTCATTTACTACCTTATAAAATCCAGTTGGTTCAAGAACTGAAGCCTGATGATCATCGATTGCGTCGAGAGTTCGCAGATTGGGCTCACAACCAATTGGAAGTGGATCCATTTTTTTACCGTAAAATTTTGTTCAGTGACGAGGCACATTTCTGGTTAAATGGGTATGTGAACAAACAAAATTGCCGTATATGGAATGAGACCAATCCGGGACATTATCTTGATACTCCATTGCATCCATTAAAATTGACTGTTTGGTGTGGAATACACGCCAACGGCATCATTGGTCCATATGTCTTTCGAAATGAGGAAGGAGCTACCGTTACGGTGAATGGTGTGAGATATCGACACATGCTCAATACATTTTTGTTTCCAAAACTTAAAGAGCTAAACATTGACAACTTATGGTTCCAACAGGATGGTGCTACGTGCCACACAGCCAACGAAACCATCAATTTATTGAAAGGACAATTTGGTGACAACATTATTTCAAAACGTGGTCCTATCAATAATTGGCCTCCAAGATCGTGTGATTTGACACCTCCGGATTATTTTCTGTGGGGGTATGTTAAATCCATGGTTTATGCTAACAAACCAACAACTCTAGAAGCATTGGAGGCTAATATTCAGCAAGCCATTTATGAAATAAAGCCAGAAATATTGGAAAAAGTGGTCAAAAATTGGACTGAACGGATGCGCTTCGTAACCATTAGTCGTGGTGGTCACATGCCGGAAGTCATGTTCAAATCATAAATGCCTTTAACTGTACTTTCATAAAAAAATTATAACCAAAACATTCCGTCAGGTTTTTAATGTTTTATTTCATTTTGAAGTTCTCATGCAGCTAAAAAACACCCTATAGAATGAAGCTTAAATAATATCTTCTAATAATTTCAAAATCACCAGAAAACGCAGTTTCATTAACGCTAAGAGTATTACCATTCTTAAAAAATGCAATTTTAAATTTAATTATTTCATTTTTTCGAACAAAAGAAGTTTCATAAAAAAACTTTTTATAATAACAAAAAAATATATAACATTTATTACGCAAATGTTTATTTTCTACATGCTAATTAATGAAATTTCAATGAAATAAATGAATAAACTCACCCCAGCCCAGATGGAACTCTTTCAGGATAAAAGTCGTTGATACTGATTTAACTAATTAAATCTTCACTAAATTATAGATCTGTTTTTGGAAGCTTAATCTCCTCATTACCACATTTATATACCAAATTAAATTTAATGGAAATATCAATACAACCATTAAATATCTTCCTTCTCAAGCTCGTCTTAACTTTGTGAATCTCGCCGTTTTCACAAAATTCTAACAATAATTAATAACAATATAATAATAACTGTTAATTAAATTTTGAAAATACGTCTTGCCGTCGATAATTACTTAACACTACAGGTAATTATTACATAGCTGTTAATAACACACTTAAAATCTACCAAATTTTAAAGGAGTAACTCAGGTATCAAAAATATTTGGCATTTCACCTAGCTCTTTGCAATTAAACAGCCACAAATTTTCTTCTATATTTCTCCGGTTGGCAAATTAAACTTTAATAAATTTTAACTCAAACGTTTCGTTTAGAATGATAAAATGACCAAAATTTTAGTTAAAACTTACAGTAATTTTGAAAAAGACAATATAATATGAATTTAGATAATAAATCAATAACTTTAGTCAAAATTTAATGCAATTTAAAAACCAAAGTATCAATGAATTAAGAAAAGTTTTATTGGATGGATTTACTTAACAATAATTCTGATTTAGAAATGTGCACAATTTTTCTAAACAACAATTATTAACCAAGTACAAAATTTGTGCATATTTTAAACTCACCTTTGGGATCTTGTAACATAAAAATAGCCAAATTGAGTGCACAAAAGTGTTGAGCCAAATTTATATCTGCTTTTAGCCCTATATCTGATAGATAGATAGGACTGGTAGATAATCCAAACCTAAATTGTACTGAAATATTGCAAAATTGTACACACTTTTTAATTAAATATAATTTATAATGCACAAATAGAACTGGATACTCGTCCTTGTCAAATAACTGGCATCAACCATCGTAACTTTTGGTTTGAAATGGAATTATTGGTGATTTCTCCTGAAAACCTAATTTATCGTTATGATTTTTCCCCTACCAGCCTAATTTGGCCGGAGTGGTAAGGTATGGTCTAAACCTCCCCTAGATAGAAAAGTATGAAAAGTACATTAATTATACGAACCTTGGAGTTAAGAACAACCAATCTTAATTTTGTACAAAAATGGTGTTGCTTTTAGGTAACAACCCTCTTTCCACGGTAACAGGTTGTTACCAAGCAACGTGGTTTGAAAAACTGTAATAGCATTACTACCGATACTCTTCAAGTACTATTACTGATAATTTTTTTTTTTTAATATCTATTTATAAATAAAACTATAAGTAGGTTAAACTATAACTATAAGTAGGTGAAAATTGTGTGGACTCAATTATTTGATGAAATAAATTTAATCCTCCCTTAACGTTATGTTTAACTGTAATTCCCTTCTTAAAATTACATATTATTTTGTTTTTGTAACAATATAGGTATTTATTGCTGTATTTTTTAGCCTATGTAATTTTGAAAACTAAACATTTTTCGAAACAAATTATAGTCTTAGTGTTATGTTGTATACATTCCTAATAATTATTGTTAAATTACTTGTAAATTAAAAAACAATTGTATAAAATATTTATATTTCAGTAGTTATCTGATGCTATATAAATCGTAAGCACTGACATTTTGATGTTTAGAAAAGTTTTATTCAGTATTGACACAGCACGAAAAGAATTTGAAGAGAACGTGTTACTGTGTTTTTCTAAATTTTGAATTTAAATCCGAAATAAATATGATCACATATAATCATTTATCTGATTGCTTCGCTCATCAAAAGTTTTTATTTAATATTTTAGGATTATTACCCAGTAAAAATATTTTTTATAATTTTTACTCAATTAGCTTATTAATTATTTTAACAACTTATCCGTTTACAGTCATTCCTGAAATTTTTAAAATGTATTATGCTAATTTTAACGAATTCATCTTTTCTATGCTGTTTGAGTTTGCAATCCTTACTTGTAAGATATTATTTTGTAATTATTAAGAAGCATGTCGTAATTATAATAGTTTATAGCTTGTTTGTTTGTATTGTTAAATGTTTGTTAAAGATAAAGTAATTTAAATTAAAATTTTTAGGTGTAAGTGGCATGCATTGTATATATTGGAATCGTTTTGAACTGAATAATTTATTTGAAAAAATTCAACTTCTAGATGATCTATCAAATTTTAATAATACTGAAGGTGAAAATATTTTTATAACGCAATATAAGGATATGGTTAGGAAGCAAGTAAGTGGAAAAGTATAGTTTAAATGAAAATTACCTCGTTATCAAGTTCAACCATTAAATTCATTATAAAAATATCGGGTACGCTTTTTCATTTCTGAAAATTGTGGATTTACCGTCATTAATGAATTTGTTGAGTTTTGAATGAATGAATATGTTTTGTAAGCGATGTTGTGGTTATGGTTTTTTTTAGATATTTAAACTATGTTTTGAAAAGATTTTCAGAGATAGGTAATTAGGTCAAATTTTGTATTACTTTGTTTTGGAAACAGCAGGATAGATGGTTATTAATTGTCTTGTAATCATTGGAAATCACGATTTTTATTCTATCTAGTTCTGTTTAGGGTCCAAGTGGTTAATGAAGGCTCGGAAAGAAGTCATTTTTTGAGCGAATGGATGTTCAGAACTACTATGTATATGTATAACCGTCTAACTGTTCTCTTCAATCCTATGAATTTTCAAAAAGAACTTGGATAAAATTGTAATACCTGAGCGGGCCTCGTATATATTGTTGTGATATTTTCCATCATTAAGAGTGACAGCAAACAAATGAGATGGTAATTTGATTTAAATTTTTTTTTAAATTCAATAGTCAGGTGATTTGATCTACATTTAAGAAACATTTGCATCAAATTAACAACAAACCGTTATTTGTAACAATTTTACACACAAAACAAAACATTTCTGTAATTATTTGTGAGGTATAAAACTTGTGACACGCCTTGTGTATGAATTTCATTTGAAATTAGCGCCAAAGTCCTTGAAAGTGTAAAATGTTAATAACAGTTTAGTGCGTACGCAATTAACGACGTTATGTTGCCTGCTATAAGGACCATTTTAGCTGACAAAGAACAAAACTCCCACCTAAAATATCCATTTTTCGAAAACTGGGAACGTTAAAAATCAGCGAGCAAAAAGACGCCAGTTCCTTGGTGAAACTCAAACTGAGTACACGTGGAGTTCCTTGGTAGAATCCAGTTGATGAACTCGTGTCGAGGGTTTCTTGATTAAAAATCAGGAAGCAAATTTCGTGATTCTACGAAGTGATTTATTACGAGAGTCGTGTTTTCGCGTAATAAGTAACTACGTTCCATTATTAGTGGAAAACTGTGTATTTCAAGCGTAATGAGGTATTAATAAATTGGATACCTACAATAAAAAGTTAATTATAAAAATTGTACGCACGTGTATGAAATTTGGAGGTTAACTCTACGTTTACTGGAAAATCATAATTGATAATTCTCAGGTGTTAGGTATAAAGGGTTTAAGTCAGAAAATGGAAATTTTTTTTTATTGCTGGAATGAAATCTATTTTGAATGCTCTTTCGACTGGTATACATTTTTTAGTAAATTTCGTTTTATAAGCGCAGTAATGGAATGGTCTAAAGGTATTAAGTCAAAAATAATTGTATCCCGTTCAGTATAAAGGGCGTAAGTTGACTTATGCCTCTGAGACCACTACATATTCCGTATTCCGCTACATATTCCGTTCGGTATAAAAGGCATAAGTTGACTTATGCCTTTGAGACCACTACATATTCCATATTCCGCTACATATTCCGTTCGGTATAAAAGGCGTAAGTTGAAATTTGCCTCTTGAGACCACTACATATTCGATATTCCGCTATATATTGCGTTCGGTATAAAAGGCGTAAGTTGACTTATGCCTTTGAGACCGCTGCATATTCCATATTCCGCTACATATTCCGTTTGGTATAAAGGGATTAAGTTGACTTATGCCTTTTGAATCTACACATAATTTTATTATGTTCGGTACAAAAGGCATAAGTCGACTATGCGCTTGAATATCATTGGCTAATGCTAATTTGAAAAGTAAAAATTCTAGAAATGGTAAGTAGTAGTACGGCACTGGAGTTTTGTGTACGCCATTGGACCAAAGTATTTTCATAAAAGTGAAACTTAACCTAAAAATATGTACATGCGGTAATCTAAATATTTACAAGTTTTAAATTATACAAATTAAAAATTGGCAGTGCAAAGTTATGTTAAGCAACGCTATGAAAAATAAATCTCGCAGTATGTCAGGGATAACTGTGGTTGATCAACGTGGTAAGAACAGTAGTGTGAATAAGAAAAGTGAAGAAGAACTGGAACTAGTACGAGCACATCTTAAATCCTTCCCTGCCTATGAAAGTCACTATACAAGAAAAACTAATGACAAGAAATACCTTTCATCTTACTTGAACTTACGTATTATGTACGATTTATACATGGCGCAAAACACCACACCTGTTGGTAGGACAATTTATGAAAGAGAATTTCATCTTCTCAAATTATGTTTTAAGAAACCAAATGTTGATACTTGTTACAAATGCGATCTTTTAAATATGCAAGTAAAAGTTGAAAGGGATACTGGTGACGAAGAGCGTAGAACACGATCAGAAGAAGACCTTGCAATCCATCAAGATCAGGCCAACGCAGCTTATGAAGCTAAGAAGAAGGATAAGGAGGAAGCTAAGGCCGATTCTTCAAAGCGATGTTTTAGTTTCGACCTTCAGCAATGCCTCCCGACACCTTACATTGGATCGTCCATTGCTTTCTATAAAAGGCAATTGTGGACGTATAATCTAACCATCCATGACAATGTAACAGGAAGTTCTACTAATTATATGTGGCATGAAGCACTGGCTGCCCGAGGAGCAAATGAAATTGCGTCGTGTTTATACCATCATTTGAAAGGCTTACCTGAAACTGTATTGGAAATAACTTATTATTCAGACACATGTGGAGGCCAGAATAAAAATAGCCATGTTGCAGCAATGTTTATAAAAGCACAGTCCGAATACCCTAACCGCGTTTTTAACCACAAGTTTTTAATTCCGGGCCACACCCACATGGAATGCGATATTGACCATTCCATGATAGAAAAACAGAAGAAGAAGATGAAAACTGCTGTTTACCATCCTCACGATTGGTATCAATTGGTGAGACAGACGGGGGTTAAAAGAAAATTTTGTGTATATGAAATGCGTCGTGAAGATTTTTTCGACTTTGCTGCCTTACTGAAATCAGTATTAGTCTGTCGAAAGAAAAACACTACTGGCGATCTATTTAAATGGCATTCCGCCCAGTGGCTCCAATATAAAGAAAAGGGTGTGATTTATTATAAAGAATCCTTATCTGATACTTGCGATTTTCAACTTTTGAGCTTCGTAAGAAGAGGTAAGGCTCCCAATTTACAAAACACTTCTTTGAAGAACAGATACAATGGTCCATTTTTAATATCAGTTGAGAAGAAAAAAGATTTACTTTCATTGTTAAGTCTAATTCCGCCAGTTTTTCATAGTTTTTATCAAGAATTGAACACGTCAGACACCCTGATTGACAATGACCCTGATTTATTGCAAAGCGATTTAGATGACTAAATATACGAAAAATTTGTATTTTTTATTTTAATTTCATTTTTATAATTACTTAATAAATACATATTATTTAAAAATAAATTATTATTGACGTATAAGTGCCTGAATTACAATATTTCATTATAATAAATTATTATTCGTTT
The DNA here is from genome assembly GCA_958510855.1 of Rhagonycha lutea. Classification (NCBI taxonomy): domain Eukaryota; kingdom Metazoa; phylum Arthropoda; class Insecta; order Coleoptera; family Cantharidae; genus Rhagonycha; species Rhagonycha lutea. The sequence goes on from OY294037.1 coordinate 12,624,797, forward strand.
AATTTTTTGACTTAACCCCGTTATACCTGGCATCAATACTACTAAAATCCTAAAATACACTATCCTAAGGGCATAAGTCATTACTTTTCTGACTTAACCCCTTTATACCTGGCATCAATACTACTAAAATTCTAAAATACACTATCCTAAGGGCATAAGTCATTGAAATTCGCGTAAATATGAACAATTCCAAAATTCTAAAATATACAATCTTTAATTAAAAACTATATTTAATAACCTATCTAGTTGGAATTTAATATAAATAATTACCCGAATTACAATTTGCATTACAAACTTCTTTCTTCATTTTCTCAAAACTACGTTTTATGACTTAAGCCCTTTATACCTAACACCTGAGAATTGATCAATTACTTACCGGAAGTGTTGTCTCAGGTAGCAGTTATCCGATCAACGATTAGTGAGAAGATTGGATTGAAAAATAGAGATTTGACTGGAAATTGGATGCAGGCGAATACAGGAGTTGTACGCGGGATTCTAACAGGTGTTAACATAATGGTCGGTAAAACAGATGTTGGTAATCGACAAAACAGTGACGCACGAAAACTTTAAGAAGTTTACCATTTGTAAGGTAAAATAAAAATTTATTTTAAAATTAATAAACTCAGATTAAACAACGATTTGTGTTGTCAATGATTTTATTAATAAAACTTGTATTTACTGATTTTATAAAATTACACTTGTTACACAAATGAACAGATGTACACGTTTAGCTTCAGAATTTGAAATATTAAATGTTACGTGTATGTCTGAGTCGTTACACATTGATACCTCTGGTTTGAGACAAGTTTATTGTCCACACATAAAAATTTGATGCAAGTCTCTTTTATGAAAATTTTCTTTCCTTTGAATAAATTATGTTTGCTACAAATTACTATTTCGTTGTTTTGTCTGTCGAACCTACCAGCCCTGTACAAGAGAAAAACTCTACTCCGGCATAAAGCTAATTTTTAGGGTCTTTTTGGGGTGAGTATTTGCTTAAGGGTAAATATCATTACAATATATTTGTGAGGTCCATGTGCAGTAATTTCGAGTTGATAGCACTCAAGTTGTCGCCCACATAATATACTTCGGAACACCAAAGTGGGTGCATGAATGTTGCTCCGACAAAATTGTGTGAATTTTGGCGTTTACAAGCAATTAATTTATATACAAAATAAATAATTCAATTCCACAAACTGTTATTATTGCATAGGGGTCACCTGCTGTGCACAAAATCCATATGGTGAAGCAAATTCAGTTAAATCCTTACTGCGTAAGCCAGTATGGTTCAGCCAGAGTGTAATAGACGATTACACTAACCTCGGGATTAAAAGCAACCACAAAGGTTCCACCAATACAGTCCACTAGCTAGGTCCCAGGACGGGATGAAAAAGATGTGCGTTGTGGAACCAGGGCATATCAAACTCGACTATTTTTCAGAACTAGATGGAATAAAATTTACATTAACAATTTAAAATTTTTCACTTTTCTCGCACATATATGCGATGTATTCTAAATAATACCTATGGTATAAATTATAATAATATTTCATTCTTTAGAGTTACTTTGGAACTGCATTATTAACTAGTATAATAACTGTATTCACATTAATGTCAGTTATACTATCATTAAATAAGGAAAACTGGATTCTACCATTTGGAACTGGAGCTGCTATTACCAATAATAATACTATACAATTTGTACTTCAAATAATAATAATTACTCCGGCCACTCTTATTCTATATTTGATAATATTTACTTATATGAACGTCTTAACATTAATTTGTGGTCACTGTAAACTATTGCAGAAATACATCGTAACATCATTTACTGATCAAACCGGAGAGCTATCGAAGGTAACTAACTAATTTCTTTACTAAGGATGTGGCTCCATTGTACGCATATTAAATCAGATTAGTTCAGTAAATCGGCGTTCACAATGAAGTGGGATCTTGCCTTGCTTAGGTAGAAAACTGACAATCGCCAATTAGATTAAAGTATGTTCTTCCATCCTTTTCTATGATTAAAAAATTATTCATTTCGATTTGCTCCTGCTAGCTTTGCAAGCAAGGCAAGACCCTACTGCATTGTGAACGCCGCTTAAACCAGCAAAGTACAAGAAAGCAAAGTGCATGATCTTATATTGATATCAATACTAATTCTGATCCAATCAGATGTAATCCCACGGAATGGCTATACTTCACGTGCAAAAGGCTCTAATGGGATCCGTTGTGATCAGATCAGAATTGTTTTGATTAATTATATCCATCGAAATACCAATTTATCAATTTACATTGATGGTTGATTTACATTGATAAATAATAATTTTACAAATGAGTGATTTTTCATAAAGTCAAACGATCATGCGTTATCGTTATTATAAACATTGTTGACTCTATCAGGATTACTTACTTAGTAGCATTCCGATGAATTAGACATCTGAAAGGATGTAACTGGACCCTGAAGCATTTCATGAAAACAAATTTTACATTTCTTATTTCTAGTATTTCTGAAACAATTCCTTCAATATTATTGTTGAACTGATCTGATCCGCTTTCAGTGTAACCACCAAATAATTAACCTAATAATATTCCTTCTAAAAATTTCTAAGGCAGATTTTTCGATATTTGGTAAGGCTAATGAATAAGTAAAGTTAAGTATATATAAATGTGTACTTTTCTTTAATTGGATTGGTTGGTAAACCATTGATTAAGCTAACCGGAGGAGTATAATAAAGCATTGAGGAAACCTCTCTAATGTGAATTAATTTTCCTTATATTACTTATAGTAGCTCAATTATTAGATTAATTAATTAACTAGACTTAGGGCGAGGATCACCAAAGTCAGTTAGTTTATCCTCTTTCTAAATAGTTGGATATAATTGTTATCGTGTAAGTGGTAAATTTGACGTTTAATTTCGAAACGCCATCTGTCATCTGTTTCGAATTCGAATTTAATATAAATCACTCACATAACAGTAAAAACAGCTAAAACAGTAAGCTCAAAGTAAATTATTTTCTAATTTACACGAGATTCTACGCTAACTTTCAGTTCTACAGATGACAGATGGCATTTGGAAATTAAACGTCATAATTATTCAAAGTCCCACTTACACGATAACAATTTATATCCAACTATTTAGCAGGAGGATAAACTAACTGACTTTGGTGAACCTCGCCCTTAGTAGTCACTCAATTCAAATAAACTTGCAGAACTACTGTCATACAATTTTGTCGTGGATCCTCTCTAGCTTAAAACATTGTGATACGCGACAAAAGTTGGATGTCTTCATATGGCCTAATAAAAAGCAGCAGTCGACTGAAATATGCTTCAACGAAAATTGTTCGTGATATAAGCCGTAAAAATAGGGTGGTAGCGACATTTTCTTAGTATTACTGGCCATGTTGTAACAATAGTTTTGGATGATCGTAAGATGGTTTTTGGGTGGTATTGCCTTATTGGAAGAATTATACTGCATGTCGACATACCATCGCTCGAATAATAGCATATTAAAAACGTTGAATTAATGGGTTACCCGAGTCGCCATCCAAAGACACCCTTTTATTACTACAGAAACCAGATTATTTACATGAAATGATTTTTACCTCGGCCAATGAACTTTTTGATTCTTTCAAAAAATAGATAAATTACATATCTTCAGGAACATCAAAAATATATTTTGAAAATTGATTCCTCCAAAAATGTTTAAATGTATTGATTGTAATGGGGAATATTTTGAGAAATTGTACTAAACTTTTTAGAGGGAAATGTAGTGGTTTACTAATTAGGCTCATAGTTTAGAAAATGCCCACGTTTTTTCCATTTTAAGAAATTAAAAAGTACCATTAATTATTTACAGGACTGTTACCTAAACCTTTCAGAAAAAAAAATTATTGGTTGGGAATCATTTAAGATACAACTTCGACATATTGTAAGGTACCATATTGGCATTATTGATGTATCAGAACAAATGGAAGCCGCTTTCTCGTTGCAAATTCTAACCTTTTTTGGAGGAGCAAGCATTTGCTTGTGTTTAGTAATATATCACTCACAAGTAATAAGTAGCACTTTGAGATATTTAAATTGTACGTGTACTAACTGAATAATATTTATAGCTAATGGTATCAATAGGGGATAGTGTAAAAGATGCGATACTAATACTTGCAGCATATTTGATGATGATTATAATATCAAGTTACGGGGAGAAAATTGCAACCGAAAGTGGTAAAATAGCAAGTATTTGTTATGAATTGGATTTTGCCGATTCTGATTTAAGAATTCAAAAATCGCTCATTCTTATAATATTAAGATCTCAGCGACCAATAGCTCCAACAATTGGAAAGTGGAAAGTTTTGAGTTTGCGCACTATGCTTAGTGTTAGTACTTATTAGTATAAAGCAATGTTTCAACTACTAAAATTTAATATAATTATGATTTTTAGGTTTTTCAGTCGATTTACACGTACTATACATTCCTTCGAAAAACGACGAGCGAATGAATTATTTCAATTTATAATCAATTTTGGTATTGTAATATCCACCACCAATAATTAGTGTAATTAGTGAAAAGTGGGTGAAAATTTTATTTGATTGCCCCTTATATAGTAGTATAAGTTTCAAAATATAAAATTCAAAAATGTTCCACTTAATTTAGCACAAGGCTAATGGAAGCACCCAAATAATTTTTATTATATTAAATTAAGTCGAAAAGTTTCCACATTTTATCTTCGGTTTTCAATTTTTATCTTCGACATTCTTTAAAATAGCAAATTTGGCAAGAAAGATAAGGCCCGAACATAAAAAGTATAACGACCCAAAGACTAAGATCATAAAGGGGAACAACAGTGTAAATTCTCAACCACCCGAGTCAACTTTTGCAGCGGGCGGTTAAGCGAGCTTGGATATACTTGATGACCGGCCGCCGGCGCCGATGTGAACATAGGAAAATAACATGGTAAATTGATTTTTGTTTAATTCCTGCTTCCCATTATAACGAATAAGGATGAAAATAGTATCAATTTAAAGAGGTTTATTTTCCGCGTCTAAAGATACCCAGAATTTGATGGTTTGTTCTTTTCCGTTCTGATGGGAAGCAGGAATTAAAGAAAAATTAATTTCCCATGTTAATTTCCTATGTTCATATCGGCGGCCGGTCACCCGGTATGTGGCAACGGTAGCCTTAGATACAAAAGGGAGCCAAATTGAGGGGAATCTTGTGTCGAGGTTTCGGGAGGTTCACTATTTAGAGGTTTCCAACTCGAGAGGATGCAAATGGTTGTACTTTCAAAGTGGGGTCGGAATATACCATCCTGGAGGAATCTTTCGAAAAAGAATTAACAGGGACACTTTCGAATATAATTAAGTTGTTTGTTTGTTAAGATGTTGCGAGGTCTAAAATGCTAGATTATAAATCCTTTACGAAAATAGGTAAAAAACATTCCAATCATTAGGCAAGAACAGTGCACTTATATTAAATTATTATTTTAACAAGCAATTAATAACAAAGAGGTCGCAACTCAATTGAAATTAGATCGAAGGTTTATATATCAGACGAAACACCAGTGAAGAAAAACGAATTATCAATACCTACTTGCACATTTTCACGTTGTTGGGGCGTATATCCCACATAGAATAGAATAGTATGTAATATATTATGTAAACGCACTACAATGTTGAAATAGAGCTTGTATTTGTATTTCATATCACTCAGAATTATCAAACAGATTGCCTACAGACGATTGGTCCTTCCAGCGCCATATTATTTGGATAGTTGGAATTATTGAAACCAAAATTATGCTGTTATAAAATAAACTGTAATTGTTATTTATTTTCAAAATAGGAAGCTTTAGAATAGATGTTGAAGTGTTTATTATCTCTTTATTTTCGATTTTTCATGAGATTATTTAGATTACCTATATACTGCGATTTAAGATGTGGTATGTCTTAAAATCCTATACTTACTGTATTGTTGTCACTTCTAGACAACTATCTCTTATATTTTCTACGATCTCCGCCCACAATTAAATCAATCGCCTTCTGCGTTTGACTCCACATTCTGTAAAGACCTCAAGAACAAACACCAAGATTGTGTCCTCCCGATCCAATGCAAAAATAATTTCAATAGTGGATGACAAAACGTGATTGAATAACAATTTATAATTTGCGTAATCGGCAATTCACTATACAGAATTTTCCCAAATGATCATTCCACATAAAAATTTCGAAATTCTAACACGCACATACTATAAAATAAAAAAGAATTTAACCTGGTATTTCAGACTTGGTCCAGTTTTCTACCAGCAACGAATTCCCGCAACCAATGATCCAACCTCCTGCGCCAACACTTTCCAATTTAAATTTTATTTGCAATTCCAATTTTCACCTCTTAGCCAAATTTTTCTCATATTTCTTGTTAGGATTCACCAAAAACTATTCTACCCCCAATTCTCGGCACCACCTTCACCTTCGAAGGATAATTCGGAATTCCTTTTCCTTGAAAAGATAACATGCAATTTCCTTTCTCTCGAAACTTTCTCCTCGGAAGGACTAACTTTTCACATCTGTTTACATTTTTTTAACTTCTTTTCTAGCAAACCTGTTCTAGTCCTGTTGATTCTATTTAAACTGCCTACTTCTTCTTTATAATTAATTTCCAACATATATTCATATTTCCAAAATAACAACCATTTCCGGGATATCCTTGGTTACGTTTGCAAATATGTAGGTACAAAGAGAAAATACGATATAATATTATAACATCAATTTCTGTTAAAAATTTTTTTCTTACATTACCAAAGTTACCTTTGACCTTATGGTCTCTTACTTACACTAACGTTTTGTCATTCTTTGTTTCTTGGAAACATGCTATTCGTTGCAATGAAAGCACATCATATCCTCATGTGACATATCATCACATAAAGGCTTTACTTTTTCTATGTTTATTTTTAACTTTGCTAAATTACTTTGTAAAAAATATGTGTTTAATTTAAAACATAAATTCTTCCACAAATCCTTCTTCTTCTTCTCATCTTCTTTCCCACGTATTAGGTAAGTATAGTCCTAGGGGTAATTCACTAAGGTTTAAACCGTACAATAGATTGCAGTCCCTAAAGATTGCACAGAGATTTTAAAAGATTTTTGAGATTGTCAAAAGATTTAACAAGATTTTATAGATTATAATCTGGATTTTGCCTGATAACAATGCTAAGATTTTTGGGATTGCTTCGAAGATTTTAAAAATTTTTCTGAGATTTGACAGATTTTTATTAAGATTATGAAAATTGTACGGGATTTTACTGCTTTTATAAAGATTGTAGAAATTATATAGATTGAAACAAGGATTGGTAAGATTTCTACTGGATTGTAAAATCTATGCGATTTTTAGTGAAGATTTTATAAATTATAATCTGGATTTTGCCTGACAACAATGCTAAGATTTTTGGGATTGTTTGGAAGATTTTAAAAAATTTTCTTAGATTTTACAGATTTTTATTAAGATTATGAAGGTTGTTCGGGATTCTACAGCTTTTATAAAGATTGTAGAGATTTTATAGATTGAAACAAGGATTGGTAAGATTTCTACTGAATTGTAAAATCTATGCGATTTTTAGTGAAGATTTTATAGATTATAATCTGGATTTTGCCTTGGTGTACAACAGATTTTTGTAGTGATTTACCCCTCGGTATAGTCGTCACGATACCATCAATTACTGTTCCCTTGAATATTATAAAGACCGCCACTGTTACCATTTACCTACGAAGCTTACTTATTTATATTCGATAAAATATTTAATAACTATTTTTAATATTTTTAACGTACTGATTTACATTAATTTTGTTTACTTTCAACGGCAGGTTGTGATTCACAGAGGAATATCTGATAATGATGTTAAATAAAAATTTTCCGTTTTAAAAAAATCAAAAAATATTATATGATTTATTGAGATCAAAACACTTTACAATATCCTCACTATTACCACAAATTAAAGTCGCGCGATTAATGGATTAGGATAGTTAATAATCAATTTACTAGAATCTCAATTAAATCATTTGCAAAAAGTCATAAAGTCGATGAAAATCCAAAACGTAACATTTTGGAGCCCAATTTTGCATTAGAACCACAACTGTTTCAATAGGTGGCGCAGTTACCTAGATTTAGAAGTGATATCTTTCATTGGTTAGAAAGAAAGAATGAAAATTTGCATTGCTTTCAAAAGGCGCGTCTTTTGTAATCATTCAAATTATAATCAAAAATAATAGTTATTGATATATTTAGGGCGTAAAGAAGCTTTTATGGCATAAGAATACGTCGAAGGCCATAAAAGCAAGTTACGCCCGTAGTACATACACAACTTTATCATGGATGAAGATTTTTTAATTTAAAAATATTTCTAAAATAAATTGAATTTTTAAGAATCTAGTGTTGCTTTGATTAAATTTGAGTTTTCAAACGTAACTATGGTAGCAAGTATACCGTGGTTGTACCTCCGAACATTAATATAAATTGTTCAATTGTATTGTTTATATAAATTACTCAAAATAAAATTTCAATAAAAAGTACAATTTAGGATTTCTAATTTATTTGGTCAATTATTGTTCACATAAATTACCCACAAGAAATTTAGAAAGGAATAGGTAGTTTAAAATACTGACCAAATAAATACAACCCAAGTATCATTTTTCCCTGGTGAAATTTAAATGTCTCTGCTAGGGCCCTAGCAAATATCTGCCAGGGGGTTAAAACAGGGTTTTTTTGACAGAGCTCTTACAGATACCTGGCAGGTATTTGTAACGGATTATTTGCAGAGCCCTGAAAATTAACTCTGGTAGAGCCCTGGTAGGTCTCTGTAGAAAATAATTTGCAGGGCCCTGCAAGAAATCTGTGGCAGAGCCCTGGCAGAGTCCCTGTTACAGGTAATTTGCAAGGCCCTGCAAAAACTCTGCGGCAGAGCCCTGCCAGAGTCCCTATTACTGGTAATTTGCAGAGCCCTGCAAGAACTCTGTGGTAGAGCCCTGACAGAGTCTCTGTTATAAAAAATTTGCAAAGCTCGTATATACCACGTGGTCTTCATAAAAATTGTCTTTTTTTTACCATTTTTCAATTACTTTTAATTTTAACAATTCATTAAATTTAAATACTATATTGTACTTTTAATAGTAGATACCTACTACAGGTAGATATAAACACAATGCTTATTAAAATTTTAGCAAATCAGAATCAAGAATTTTGTTAACGATGTAAGCTTTCTTCATTCATATTGGTTAAGATTGTTAAAAGGAATATATCTTCATAGATTTATTGAAAATTAATTAATCGATTTTTTCAAAGCAACCAACGATATGACAGAAACTTTGTCAGGGTTACAGAGACAGACAGAGACAGTTACATTGACAGTTACCTTTTATGAGTTACAGGTATAAAAAAATTCGTAAAGCGCCTCGTAATTTTGAGCCAAAAATTTAGGTCTAGTTACTATGTAACGAAGTAGGATAGCGCTATAATAAATATTGTTATGAGAGAAAGAGATAAAATAGTTTTAGTTCAGGTCATTTAGAATATTCTAGAATATTAGAAATACAAAATACAAAGGCTAATCCGCAAAATTTTTTTACAAAAATATTACTTCATGTTTTTGCAGTATGGTAGTTAGCATTATCGTTCTGAAAATACAATTTCTCGTTTTCAGCGTATAAATTCGTCACATATGATTTCAACCTTGCATCTAATATCTCGATATATTTTTTGGTGTTTATTGACCCTTGTATAATATTTTGGTTGCCTAATCTACACTAGGCAAAGCTAGGCAAAGCGATTCCACTTCATAACCGCACGTTGTTTAAACGTTACATTATCAAGCCTAGAGTGAGTCTTTAAAGCGATGCACGTCTCTTTTAACATAGGACCCAAAATGTAAAAATTTCGACTGATCTGAAAAAGTGACCCTACCCCAATCGTCAAATGTCCATTTTTCATACTTTTTTGTAAATTTTAATAGCCTTTGCATTATTTTTCTTGCTAAAAGCGTTCGTTTCATAGGGGTGCATACACGTAATTCGAATTTTACCGAAGATTTATCAATAGTTATGATGTTGATATTTACACCAAATTGATTGCTTAAATCGGGATTTAATTCACAACGTGATTTAAATCGATTTTCCAATGCCAATTTTCGAAGAACACGGTCCTTAACTGCAGGTGTTTTTCTTTTTGGTTTTCCCCATGGAAGTGGTTATGTACTGCCACTAATGGCACGTTTTTCCAAAAATCCACTTTCAGTGATTCTATCGTAACCCACTTTTTCACTTATTTAAGTAAAACTTTTATTTTCTGCATTAAAAACTAAAATTTTCTGTTTTTCTACACCTGACAGGTGTATACCTGGAAACCGTACTTTATTTTGTAGGGATGTTTTTATTTGGTTACACATATATTTAATTATCAAATTTACTAATTTTACATTTATTATAGTTAGTTGATTGTAAAACCTGAATATTAGTTCCATATTAAATTGATATCTATGAAAAAAATAAATTTGATTTAAAATTTTATGAGCGGGCATTTCATACCGTTCACACTATACCGCACTCACAATTATTCTAGAAATTTTAAGTTAAAATTAAAGTTAAAACTTATTTGCCGATGGTAACCCATACTTACAAGACAAAATATATCGGCCTTAAATATTAATAAAATAAATTTTTGTCGCATTCTTTAAAAATGTTAATTTTTATTTTTAACTTCTTGCAATCCATACTGATTGTGTAATTATTAGAGATGAGATTTTTAGGTTTTTACCTTTTTTTTATTTTAGCTCCTATTTAGATGTTATTAGTACCAAAATTCGATTCATGGAAAACTACATAATATAAGCCCTATTTGTATTTGCCTTTTTTACCTTTTTTGCCATTTTTTAATTTTTTCGACCTTTTTTGGACTTTTTGGACAATTTTCTTTAATTACTAGTGAATTTATTGAAAAAATGTTATTCTGGACTATAATTTTACTAAAAATATTTTATTACATTTAATTTTTCTCTATTAATTTTTTTATTTGAAAAAAAAAATTTATTTTTATTTGAAAAAAAATAATTATAATAAATTAAGGCCATTAAAATTTTAATATCTAATTGGTGGGTTTTGAAACTATAAAATACCAACCTAAAATAGCTTTTTAGTGCCTTTTTAGGTACCTTTTTTTGACTTTATACGACCTAAAATAGCATTTTTTAGGACCTTTTTAGGTACCTTTTTTTGAATTTTAACGACCTACAAATCTCATCTCTAGTAATTATGTAATTGAACTAATTTAACTCTGGGGGTTTCAATTTTATTACTACATCTATATTTGCAGTTACAATTACGAATTATTGTATCATATTTTAAATTGCGATGTTTTACATCGATATAATTTCCATTTTATTAAAAAAGGTAAGTAACATACGTTGATTTCTCAGCGGTTCACTCATTATTATACACAAAAGTGTGACCATCATATTACCAGTAATTTCAAAATAATTTATAAGTAGGGTCCGTAGGTAAATGGTAAGAACGAGAGGCTACGAAGCAGTCATGGATGTAGGTACAGGTTCGAATCTGGATTGTAACAAAAATTTTTAAATTTAAATATTATTTTCAGGATAGGTAACAACATCGACAGAATGGAATTCAACCAATAATACAGAATACCAAGCATTAGAATATATTAATAGTTAATAGATATAATTAAATGTAACCATGTAAATAAAATTGAAACCCCTAGAGTTAAATTAGTTCGATGCGATGTAATAACACAATCAATGGATTGCAAGAATCTAAAAATAAAAATTAATTTTTCTAAAAAAATGTGACATAAATTTATTTTATTAAAATTTAATATTTTTTTATACCTGTCTCTGTCTGTCTCTGTAACAGGGACAGACAGAGCCCTGCCAGAGTCTCTGTGACAGAGGCTCTGGCAGAGTGCCTGACAGAGCTCTTGCAGAGTCTCTGACAGGGTACCTAACAGATACCCTGTTAGGATTTGCGACAAATTTTCTGCAGAGGGTTTGCAGGGTCCATTTTCTCTGTCTCATATTATGTGACAGAGCCCTGTTACAATCCGATTACAGAGACAGGGCCCTGCGAAATTTCTCTGACAGAGCCCTAGCAGATATCTAGCAGGGGGAAAATGTTACTTGGGAAGCCAATTAGAAAGACTAAAATAAAGAGTTATCCTAGACCGCAGCAATCGTTTTGGTTCGAACTGGTAAGTGTAACTAAAAATTACTAAGCTAGTTGATCACATACTACATTGATATGCAAAATACCAAATGCCTGCATTATAGATAGTATTTAAATAAATGCAAAGGCCGTACTTGGGAATATTGGAATACAATGAGAAATTAGTAGAGTAGCATGGACAGAAGTGAGCACCACTTTGGTTTCAGGCTATAGAATATTCAAAAATTAATATTTTTGAACAGTAATTGCATATATTTGTAGAGAGAGGCCTTATGTAACTTTCGGCACACATATTTTAAAATTTTTAATTTTAACTTATTGTTTTACATCGTTAAATAAAAAAAGAGAAATTTGTGATTTCACGATTTTGCAGACAGAAGTGAGCCACCAAAGTTTTTCAGCTAAAATAATTAAAAGGATTAAGCACTATGATTTATTATGTTAAATAATTAATTTTTCAAATAAATCGTATTATAAAAACCAATTTTCATGTGTTATATTGCTTATTTATTGCCTCAAAAATACACAAAAAAGTGAAAAAAATTTGAAGAAAAGGCCAAAACAATTTATTATTCCTTGTCGGTTCAATCTAGATCAGAGTCACAATTTTGGCACGTAAAATAGCTTCTATTTCCCATGTCGACACACTTCAGGTGAAACGGACGCTCGCATGTGTTGCATTCGATTGAATTTTCTTTGTCATTTTGTGTGGCATCAATTTAGTGCAAATCAAACAAACGTCACGATTTTCTTTTGAGGATGACGAAGATTCCGAACGTTTCACCTTCTTTGCAGGAAGTTTTTTCGGAGAAGGGGTGTTTGATTTCCGTCGTTTTGCAGCTGCCTCTTCTGCTACTTTCCTATTTCCGGGCGATGTTATGATGGCGCTTTGCATTGCTTTTCGTCCACGGTTCGATTTTTTCTTCGGTGTAATACGACGAAGTGGACTGACTTCACCCAGTATTGACTGAGACGTGGATGCAACAGCCGAAGATCCAACAGAGCTGACCTCTTTATGCGCAGCCGGCTCTTCATCAAAAACCATACGGTCAATATCTTCAAGGGTAACTTCATTGCCGCCTTCTGCAGCCACAAAATCCTCTTCTGCAAATATTTCTGGATTGAACGGAAATATTCCGGTTCGTTGAAAACCACTTGCAATGTTACGGGAATTCACGCTATTTTGAATAGAAATGCCAGCGATTTCAGCAACATGTGTAATTTCAAGTAATAAACCGATATGGTTTTTTGTCCAAGCACCACATTGCACAGCATATGACTTTTTCATTGGACCTTTGTTGTTAGTTTTTTTTTTAAATAAAGATAGCTGATGCCTTAAAAATAAAGCACGAATAAAAAAAATCTTAAGGTTGGTTTTTATGAACGTCTACATCTGGCCGGCGCCCCAAATGTTTCTGCGCCCGACTTTGCACGTTATTAGTTAACGAGTGTTTTACTATAGTAAAACACTCGCTATACAGTGTTTACGATATAGGTAAGACTAGTGGCTCACTTCTGTCCGCAAAAAATGGCTCACTTGTATCCACAATCAAAATTTAACTCAAAATAACATCGAGAACACCACGCGAGAATATGCTAAATTCTATTGAAATTTTTGAAGGTTAGGTCTAATACTATAATAAGGGCTTTTTGCCCGATTGAATTCGATGAAGAACTTATGCAAATCACGATAACTTTCACAATGAGAAAAAAGAAAAACGTAAATATTTTTTACATTAATTGCTGGAGAACACAAATGTACGTCTTCACGCTTCAATACCTACTGAAAAGTGAGGTCTTATCGAAAAACGAAAACAAAAAATTCGGTTGGCAGATATGTCACTTGCGTCAACAAAAATAGCGGGTGGCTCACTTCGCACGGTGGCTCACTTCTGTCGATGCTACTCTACTTTTTAAAAAAAATTCAATTGTTGCGCAAAAAACTGCCAACAATTTGTTATTAATTTTTAATATTAATCAAAATCCGTATGTCAATCTCTTCAATATTTTATACAGAAGTTACAGTTAAAATTTGAAGTCAGTTGGATGAAAATTATTTGAATTATGCTGCATTCTAATTTGAAAGCATAGTTTTGAGAAAAACGAGTTTGAAGTTACAACTACTGATTTCTAGGCTATAAAAAATATAATAATATATTGTAGTATTTTGAAATCATCATAGAAATTTTAATTATAAATTCAGTTGATTTTTGTTTTGGTTCCGTAGTTTGCCACGTGATGGTGCGGAATGTACAAAGTTTTGAATTATTCTCTTTTTAAATAAGTGGAAGGAGTTTAAAAATTTAATTAATTTTATTTGTTTATTAAAGACAAATCGGCATGAATATTTCTTAATTTCATCAAACAAATTTATTGTTTTGTTGTTAATAAGCAATAATTGTTAATTTAGTAGGATAAAATGTTAGATAATAAGGATTCAAATATTTTGGTAATTTGAAATTTAAATGTAGTTCCTAAAACAAACGCGGAGTGCGACATAAAAATTTAACTTGGTGAAGAGGGGAGAAAAAGAACGCGCTCTTTCCTGGGACGCCTGCAAGACACGCTGCGTTTTTGTGGTGCGCGACATAAAAGTGCATAAATTAATATAAAATGTACAAAATTTAGCAAATTTAATGCTGTGCATTAGTGTATCATCAAGATCGATTGATGGAAAAATTTTATAAGCGGTGAAAAGCTGAAAAGCCAAAATTTGGATGATAAACTGGGAAGCGTCTTTTTCAACAAACTAAGAAGATTGAAAAATGCGAGACTGGTCGACCGCCAACTAATCAATTGAACAAATGATGCTAATCAACTGTAATCCATCCAGGAAATTGCTGGAAAAGAATAAAATTACCAAATTAAGGTAAAAAATTTTAATAATACCACATGTTACAAATTTTTGTGTCGGCGACGATAATCGAACTGCGCCTGCGTAAGCCATCTGCTGTAATGCATGGCGTAAAATTTTGAAGGCCACGAGGAACTACACAAATAAAATTTTAAATGCAGTGCCGTAATGAAATATTTTTGATAATTGAAAAATTTTGTAAACATTAGATTTTAAGAAAAATTTTAAGGTATTATTAATTGCAAGTTACAGGGGGATGATAATAGTAAATGTGTGAACTTGGAATTGGTAATGCGTATTCAGGTTTAACGACTACAAAAATTAAGAAATACGAAATATTGGATGATATGCTTTTGTTGTTAAACATTTATTTGAACAGAGATAATAAATTAAATTGTTTGAATCGTTATAATACGTTTAATTTTGCATTCTGAGTTAGCTGTGTGGCGGATTATGTTCCTTTGCTGAAGTCAACTGAAAGCATAAGTAAATAAGTTAAAGGTTGAGGTAGGTAGAGGACAATATCCTTTTGTACCTTACCACAACATTATGTATAAAAAATTCTTTTCTAATCCAAAATGATTGTCTAAAAGTTGGTTCATTTTCAGGATTCTTCGTAGCAGTCACCCTCAATACTATTAATCACACTATTAATCGATAAAATCAAAAACAAAGTCTTTATTTGGATAAAAATAGTAAACCATTTTTTACCATTTTATAAGTAGGTAAGCAATCTGGGGTAAGTCAAACACGGATAAACTAGAGAGCGGGAAACCGCGGTTCTAATCCTAACTGCGTCGGATGTGCTGTGATATAAAAATGTCCAAAATCGATCTGTGGACTATGATCCATTCCAACCCGCATTAGGCCAGCGTGGAATGGTAAGGCCTCAACCTTCAATTTCTAAATTGAGAGAACTTGAAGAGGCGTATATCAAAAAATGGATGTAAAAAAAAAAACGCTAATGAAGAAGAAGTAAACCATGAGCGCCTTTTCATAAAGATGACACGCTTGTTGTAGCCATGACCAAAACCAATGAATTGAGATTCATCGATTGAGAAACGGAATTTCCATCTGCTTAAAATTTTGCTATTATTATTTATTATTTAATTATATTAAAAAATAATAACTTTTAAAATTATTTGTCACAATCAACTCAATGATAGAATCCAATTGCACGAAACTCTTAATTTTAATTACATAATTATATGAATTATTATTTCGAAAATGTTCAATTTTATTAAATTCGGTTTATCCGATTTTCCTCTTATCATCCACATGACATTGTTACTATCAGGCGTCCTTGCATTCGTGCAACACCATTAATTAGTTACCTAGTCGATGAATTATTATTTTTAAGTTACAATTTTCCATATCAGTTCATTTTCTCTAACTTCAAATATAAGAATTACTCATCCATTCATTAAAAATTTTCCAACCTCACTGTTATTTAACCTTTTTGCTCTCCACACCATCATTCAAGGACAAAGGTATCACATTAAAATTTTACAAAAATAAATTACAGATGAAAAACATACTCCATAATCTCTCTTAGAGTGAATCTGTACAATCTGAAAAAAGTACGACAATATATAATATGAAGCGAGGACGCTACTCCACCTATCGAAAGAAAATGTGATTAGTTAAAAGAAGCGCGATTGACCAACCTAAAAATTATCTCTCCTGAGATCGTGCAGCACATCAATCAAGTTTTGAAACGCTGTAGCTAACCCAACCCGCATCAAGCTAGCGCCGCCACTTTCGAAAAACCAAAAAAATATATATGGAGAATTTGTGGCTAATTTGTGGCTAATTAGTTGCCGCAATCGCGAATTTGTTGCTCTTACCGTTCGAGAGTTACAGCCATTTGAGTGGTGGCGGCGCTAACTTTATATCAAACCAGCGTCGCCACCACCCAAAAACTTACTAAAAATAAAAAATAAGTATATCAGAATTTGTGGCTAATTTGTGGCTAATTAGTTGCCGCAATCGCGAATTTGTTGCTCTTACCCTTCGAGAGTTACAGCCATTTGAGTGGTGGCGGCGCTAGATTGATTTCATGTCAGAGCTGATACTCAAAACAAAATTTTAATAAACTCAAATTAAAGTTTATTAAATAAATTGTTTATAATTATTGATATTATACGATATTATAATAATTAATAACAATAGAACATGATGTAAAACAATGGTAGGTATTATGAAGATTATAATATAATGGATGGATTAATTTTAGTTTTTATGTCAATTTTTTCTGAATTGGATTTACAATCATCCAACTTTATGCAAGAATTGTCATTTCAATAAGATATGGCATAATAATGACCTATGAATGTTTTCTTTTGGTTTTCGGTTAAATTTGATGGAGCTTGGAAGTGTACCACCGCTCTTAGGTTATAACTGTTATTCATAAATGAATATTGTATTTTTATATTTTATAAATTTCATATTTCATAGAAAATTGAAGATGTTACGCCAAGTACTTCTCAAGCACAGTCAAATTTGGCCATTTTGTCCCTAGCAGAAGCGCAGGATGACAAAATTCTCATGTCACTCCTGTGGCATGGTTATTTGTATAAAACATATAATTCCAGGCTGTAATGGGTGCATAGAATAAGTTTTTTTTTTACTTATTTGATGGTTATTCATTAGTTTAACAAATTCGCGATTGCGGCAACTAATTAGCAACAAATTAGCCACAAATTCCGATATCCTTACTTTTTATTTTAAGTAACTTTTTGAGTGGTGGCGACGCTGGCTTGATATAAATCTAGCGCCGCCACCACTCAAATGGCTGTAACTCTCGAACGGTAAGAGCAACAAATTCTCGATTGCGGCAACTAATTAGCAACAAATTAGCCACAAATTCCGATATCCTTATTTTTTATTTTAAGTAACTTTTTGAGTGGTGGCGACGCTGGCTTGATATAAATCTAGCGCCGCCACCACTCAAATGGCTGTAACTCTCGAATGGTAAGAGCAACAAATTCGCGATTGCGGCAACTAATTAGCAACAAATTAGCCACAAATTCCGATATCCTTATTTTTTATTTTTAGTAAGTTTTTGGGTGGTGGCGACGCTGGCTTGATATAAAGTTAGCGCCGCCACCACTCAAATGGCTGTAACTCTTGAACGGTAAGAGCAACTAATTCGCGATTGCGTCAACTAATTAGCCACAAATTAGCCACAAATTCTCCATATATTTTTTTTGGGTTTTTCAAAAGTGGCGGCGTTAGCTTGATGCGGGTGCTAACCCATCCATGGACTGGCTTTCCAGATAATGTAGTATAATTAAGCAGCTTCTACCTTGTTATTTCGTAGACTCGTTCAATGTCGCACTACCATTTTACAAAGTCTAAAATAAAGATTATATTATCAAACTTTTTCTATTGTTAAGTATTTTTGAACGGATTTTACTGAAAAAGTTGAAGTGTGCAAAAAGTCGGTAAATTTAGACAGTTGAATTTGCTTAAAATTAATTGTGTCGATTTGAAGACATCAAAACTGGATGCAATTTGACGACACAAAAGAGATATTTTGTAACCCATGACACATAAAACAAACAAATTTGATTTTTCCATTTGTGACTTGGTGCGAATTTGTGTTCTGTTCTGAAAAAGTGGAGAGTGATTTTTTGAATTAAGGCGGCAAAAGGATCGTGCATACTCACATTTATTGTTGCTATATTTTATTGTTATTTGGATGGTAATAGGGACTTTTGAGCAAGATTTGCGGCGAGCTGGTTGTCTTGTGCCATTTGTGAAAGGAGACGGGTGTAAATTGCGGACGTTTTCGCGATTTTACAAAAGAAGACCTTTCTGCAAGCTTTTGTTGCCACAAAAGCTATTATATTGGCGATTAATAGTACAAGTGAGTTTGTTGAATATTTTACTGTGTAAAACTGAGGTTTTTACACTTTTTTGTGAATCGAGCACATTTTTCGATTTCATTATAAAATTTACGTTTTGGATGCCATCGCGTCTAAAATATCCTGAAAATCGATTATTTCATGATTGCTGCGTTATATAAATCAAGATTTATCCTATTTACCCATTTTGATGTCTGAGAAATTGGATGATTTTAACCACGATTAAAATTTGGAGGTTAAATTTCTCAACACATGTCCGCATTTTTGTTGTTCGACACAGAAGCCGTGCAACTTTATTTAAATCGATTTTCGAAATTTGAATACCACTGGAGAAGATTTCACTCATCACTTTCACTGTTTCCTTGCAAAGAAGGAAGATTTGAGAAGAATACAGGAGTCGACTACTGTTTATACGACCAGGTTGAAAGCCACGCTGCCGTGCTGCTTGCCTACCACTCCATCTCAATAGTCCAGACTACGAGGTACAGGGTGATTCAAAGATTTGTGTTTACCAAGAATTTTATGAAAAAGGTACAAAATTTTATATTTGTGAACATTTTTGATTTTATGCTATTTTATTACACATTTAACATTTACACAGTGTTAAGTGGAGGTATAGAATATTGTTTGCATTTAAATAATACCATCCAGTTTACACTGTGCCCACAAGTACACAAATTTACATTCTCTTTGACAATTGTGTCAATTTTGTCTCAATTTGCTCCAGTCTTACATCAAATTAATTCAAATAAATTACCACTTGACTCTTTGCACTTTTTAATTGATCTTATCTCGCCGATACCTACAACTTGCAGATACTGCGGCTTTAAGTTTGTGAACCGACGTAAAGCTAGCTGGGACTCATTTGTTCGAGTGTACACATTGGGCGAGATTTTATTCCCGGTAGTATTACTTGGGGGTCTGATTGAGCCGTGTTTCACGACAATATAGATATATTTTAGTGCATTGGAAGAGTAGCGACATTGCACAAAGCAAATAACCGTTCTAATTGGAACACTAGCACAAGTGACATAATATACCTACAGGGTTTACAATTTTTACACTCGGTAAGGTTCTTGAAACATCGATCATACTTGTCGCTGCTCACCAATCAACCTGCATTTGGCTAGCATGATTGGCTATGGCCTAAGCTTCTCCTTGATGGGTGAGACTTCCTTCATTCAGTAGTAGGTAAAGTGGTCGCAAAAGAAGATGAGAGGGTGGAACTAATGCATAGAAACCAAAACTCGTACAATTGTGTTTATGTTGGTGTCAATTGGTGGAATTGGGTGTCACACGATGTCTACTGGGCCGGATCTTGTCTTCCTTTGTGATCACTCTAAAACATGAAGACTGAGAAAAGCAGCTACGGTGTACATTTTTGATAAGTAAGTAAAAGCTGTCAAAAGGTTCTCCTGCTACCTCCAAAATGTTGACAGTATGTTGTCCAGCATTTTAATTTACATATACCTTAGAATAAAAACAACCAATGTTAATGTCTACAAATATTGCGTTAACTTTTAGGTAACAACCCTCCGCCTACACTATAAGGTTGCTACCAGGCAACGTGCTTTCGAAAACTATCAAAAAAATTATTTTGTAATTTTCGATACTTTTCGAATTAATTTGATAAAAAAATATCGATTTATAAAAAATATTATAAGCAGATAGGTATTAAAATTGTCAGAACTAAATTACTTGGATAAATAAATTTATTCCTCCCTTAATGTTTTAACTGTTTTTCACTTTTTACAATTCTATATAATTTTATTTTTAAAATAATAATAATATAGTGTTATGATCTTTTCGTCAAACGAACTATAACTAAAGCCCCAAAAACTAGTTTTTCGCCGGAGATGGGTTTTTCTCTTCCTCAGAGTCGATGAGTTCGATAAACGAAATAAAAGGGTGAAAATTCGTAACAAGCATAATTTATTAATTGAACGTAAAATTTTTATAAACAGTTTGCATCAAATTTTCATGAGGACAATAAGTTTGTCTCAAACCACTAGTATTTAGGTGTAATGGCTCAGACATGCACGTAACATTTAACGTTTTAAATTTTAACACTGTACGTGTAAATCTGTTCATTCATGTAATGGGTGTAATTTTATAAAATATCAAATACAAGTTTCATTAATAAACTCACTATTAACAGAAATCATTGTTTTATTTGAGTTCATTAATTTTTAATCAAATTCATTTACCTTATAAATGATAAACTTCTTTAAGTTTTTGTGCGCCACTGTTTTGTCGACCGTCAACATCTGCATTACCAACCGTGTAGTAGAGAACCATATGCATTCCAGTGTGTTGCTCCCGTATTCTCCTGCATCCAATTTTTGATAAAATCGCTAATTTTCCATTCAATCTTCTTACTAATTGTTGATTGAATAACTGCTACCTGAGACAGCGCTTCCGGTAAGTAACTTATCCGTAATCAATTGTAATTTTTCATTAAACGTGGAAGTAACCTCCAAATTTCACATGTGCGTACAATTTTAATCATCAATTTTCTGTTGTAGGTATCCAATTTACTAATACCTCAACTCGTCAGAAATACACAACCGTTCACTAATTATAAGTCGTAATTAGTAATTACGCGAAGACTCGACTTCCGCAAATTATTCACTTCTTAGTGAATCCGCGAAATTACACTTCCCTGACCCTCGGATCAAAGAGAAGTTTTAGGAGGTCTTCCTTCTTTGAAGACCACCCAAGAACTGGCCCCTCTCTTACTTGCTCGCCGTTTTTCGTTTTACAAAGTTCGAAATTTGGATTCTATGGTGGGAATCGATATTTTTGATCACTAATGTCGCACTTATTTATAGGTAACATGGTGTTTATAATTGTTTGTTCACTAAATTTTTATTCTACAAGAAACTGTCGTCGCTTTAAAAGTTTAATAACATTCACAGGATGTTGCAAAATATTTGTATTACATAAATCATTTCAAATTTGTATTGTTTTATGTGTAAATTGTTACATGCGGTGGTTTGTTATTAATTTGATGCAAAAGTTTTTATATCAGCCAAATTAACTGATTATTGACTCAAAAATTAAATAAAATCGAATCACTCCCTTTATTTGCTTGCTTACACCCTCTCATGGTCAAAATACCACAACAATAGGTATTAACGGTGTCTCATAATATGATACTGCTAATTATATTCTAACCTAATTTTGAAAACAACATTTTTAAAGAAAATTATAGTACATATTTGTTATGTTGTATATATTTAAGGTAATTGTTAAATTACTTGTAAATTAAAAAACAATTTAAATAAACAAGAAATTGTATAAAATATTTAATCCTAGTAGTGAGGTGGTGGTATATAATTCGTAAGAACATAACTGTTCTTTAGTATTTAGAAAAGTATTGTACATCAACAAAGCCACGGGAAGTACTTCCTAAGAATGCTACTGTGTATTTCTAAATGTTAAATTTTCACGATGGAAACCGAAATAAATATAAAATATTTGGCATCTGATTGTTTCGCCCATCAAAAGTTTATATTTCATTTATTTGGATTGTTACCAAATAAAAATATTCTTTATAATTTGTACGCAATTATCTTATTAATTACCTTGACAATGTATCCGTTCGCAGTCATTCCTGAAGTTTTAAAAGTATATTATACTGATTGCAACGAATTTATCTTTTCTATGGTCTTCGAGATAGGAAACTTTATATGTAAGATATTTTGTAAATGAAATCTCAAGATTTACCAAAACCATTTTTGAAACTTAATATGCATGTATGAATATTATGTAATGCTTGAATTATAATATTAAATTTTAGATTTATTTACTTTCCATTGTGCATTCTGGAATCGATTCAATTTGTTAAAATTATTCGAAAAACTGCAAGTTTTAGATAAGCTGTCAAATTTTAGAAATGCTGAAGATGAAATTGTTTTTATACGGCAATATAAAGATATTATTATGAAATTGGTAAGTTAGTGTAAAAGTGTAATATTAAAATATAGAGTTTAAATTGAAACCATCACTTTTTTTATCTCAATAATGATTTGCATTATTATTATAGAAAATTTATTTCTTAAGATTAAAATACACTGAAAAAAGGTGGTGTGTATTTAATGAAATTCGTCGTTAATAGTAAAACATTTTGATCCAATGAAACTTTTGTTAATATTACGACAAGTATTTCGTTAATATTACTACAATAGCAGTAGTAATATTATGGAATATATTCGTAATATTTACAACATTCTTTGTTAATATTATACGGTAGTAGCGGTTACTACGATAGTTGGTAGTAGTAGAAATATTGCCGAATATATTCGTAATATTTAATACGTTTTTCGTGAATATTACTACAATTTTTTTATTTTACAAAAACTTATACTATAGGTACCCGACTCGTATTTGATTTGTCCTGTATAGTAATAATATTGCATTGTTTTAGAGTTACTTTGGAACTGCATTAATAAGTTTGGTAGTAATTGTATACGCATCAGTGTCACTTATATTATCAATTAATAAAGAAAAATGGATACTACCGTTTGGAAGTAGCGTTTATAACATTACTAATAATAATATGCAATTTATACTTCAAATAATATTTTTTGGTGTAGGCGCTGGTGTTCTATATTTGCAATTATTTACTTACATAAACGTTTTAATATTAAATATATGGCCATTGCAAGCTATTACAAAAATCCGTAGTAACATCATTTACTAATGACAAAGGGGAACTATTGAAGGTAACCAATTTTTTCATGAATCCAGAATTTAGCTTAATAAAAACAATTACTATAAAAATATTATAAAGAAATAGTTAGTAATTTTAAGGGTCGGTTCCACCAGCTCTGATTAAATACTTCAATGTCGGTGAAGTGGAAATAATTACGGTGAAATAAAAAAGGGTGTTCTACCAGCTTTTTGATCATGGTTAAAGCAAGTTAACCAGCTTTTAAACTAATCAACCAATTTTGGCAGTTAATGTACAGACAGTGCAAGAATGTGGATTTCGATGTCGATCGCGATTGATACATCTAGCGATTGATACTCATCATGTCATCCTTATCGGAATTCACATGAAGTATTTATATCTTAACATTGCTTATTTTACAAGATTAAAATATTGTTATTGTTACACCGTTAAGTTTGTTAACTTTCCAACGGTTGGACAAATTTCATATGTTTACAAGGCCAGCTCAATCGTTCGTATTTTATCGCTCCTGCGGCGATTATAATTTGCCATTTTTCCAATTCCCTTTAAATTTAAACAATTGCGGAATCGTTCTATAATTACTCCTTATCAATTTTCTAAGAAGAAATACAGGACCAGTTCATTTTCTTTATTGGGCTACCAGAGGTCACCAGGAGGAATGCAAACAGCGAATAGTCACGGCCATTAGTGTAACTCTTTGAAGTTAATGTCGGTTAAATTCTTGTTTAAATTTCTAACCGTGATTTATAACCAACAATTTAATCAGAACTGGTCGAATCGGTCCTAAAGATCTGTTCTTCAATTTATCAGTTATGTTAGTCTACGATTAAAATATAAATGTGTAGCTTCAATGATTGGATTGGTTAACTAACTATTAATTAAGCTAATCAGAATTTAACTACTCGTTCTAAAATGTGCTTAAGGGTCCTGTTCATAATGTGAGTAAATATTGGTGTAAAACGTTCTTTAAAAAGATTCGTTAAACATATTTTTCAAGAAATGTTTAAATATTTTTGGAATTTTAAAAATTCAGCTCTTTGGCGCAATAGAATGATCGTTTCTGGAAACTATAAAGTATTTTTAATTGTCTTTATTACTACATTTGAAAAGAAATTTGACATTCCTTTTTTTGAAAATTCTTAATATTGGAATTAAAGATTTCTTTAATATACCTATTACTAAATAAAATTACCAAAAGTTGACAGTATCAAGAAAAAATTATTTTATTCCGCTATAGAGCTGCTTTTTAAAACCGACCAAGATATTTCAACTTTTATTGGAAAATATGTTTTACAAAGCATTTTAAAGGCCATTTTACACGGGCATTGCGAACAGGACCCTTAAGGCGAAGCATCACCACGTTGGTGTAAAACCTTCTTTAAAAAGATTCGTTAAACATGTTTTTCAAGAAATGTTTATATATTTTTGGAATTTTATAAATTCAGCTTCGTAGCTCAATAGAATAATTGTTTCTTGATACTGTCAACTTTTGGTAATTCTATTTAGTAATACGATATTAAAGAAATCTCGAATTCCAATATTCAGAATTTTCAAAAAAAGGAATGTCAAATTTCTTTTCAAATGTAGTAATAAAGGCAATTATTGTAATACTTTAGTTTACAGAAACGATCATTCTATTGAGCTACGAAGCTGAATTTTTAAAATTCCAAAAATATCTAAATATTTCTTGAAAAACATGTTTAACAAATCTTTTTAAAGAACGTTTTACACCAATATTTAGTCACGTGGTGATGCTTCGCCTTAAGATAATTATTAATTGATATTATTGTAAGCTTAGAAATAAGATAATGTCACATTAATTACTTGTTATTTTATATTATAATTATTTCATTAATTACTTCTAGGGACGTCTTACACAACTCGGTGAAAATAAAATTAATAATTGGGAATCATTTAAGATACAACTTCGCCATATTGTACGTTACCATATTGGTGTTATTGATGCAGCAGATCAAATGGAAACAGTTTTTTCATTACAAATGCTATACTTCTTTGCAGGACTAATCACGGGTTTGTGTTTATTAATATATCACTCGCAGGTAAGCAGCACTTTTAAGACACCTCAATTATATAGGTATAAACTGAATGATACTTTTAGCAAATTGTAACAATGGGGGATGGTATAAAAGATGCGATAGCATTAGTTGCAGGATATTCCCTACTAATTATAATATCAAGTTTCGGGGACCAAATTGCAACCGAAAGTGGTAAAATTGCAGATATATGTTATAAATTAGATTTTGCTGATAGTGATGTGAGAATTCAGAAATCATTAATGCTTATAATGGTACGATCTCAGCGACCAATAACACCAACAATTGGAAAGTTGAGGGTTTTAAATTTACGCACTATGCTTAGTGTTAGTAGAAAAAATTGTATTAATTAAATTTTACTACTTCATTCGTTTCAGGTCTTACAAACAATTTACACTTACTACACTTTCCTTCGAAATATGAAAAACTAATGAATAATATTCATTCATTGTCATTATGTAGTGCAGTCATAATACCAAAATTAGGTCCACATGTAGGATAGTTGGTGCACACGTAAAAATCTTATTTTGCAATGCAATCAATACTAAGTGGTCAAAGTGGCCTAAAAGATAGGTTAAGTAACCTCCGGTGAATGATGTACCGACTACAAGTGTCGATCCACAAACTGTTAACATGGTACATGCGCTTGGTAGATTTAGTACAATTTCCGAACGCGGTTAAAATTTACCAATTGAAGCGGTATGTACCGCTCATCTACCAGATCAATTTTTGAAAATGCCTATTATGAACAAATTAGGGGCCGTCCATTAATTACCACTACCAGTAATACCAACGCAACCACTTCCCATCCCGAATCCAGTAATTGATTTTCGATATAAATAAGAAAAGACGCAAACAATTATTATACATTACGTAATTGTGTTATTGAACAAAAAGAGAGATCCACCCACTTCCCGGTAGCACAATTTGCCGAGTTGAAAGACCCTAGGGGGTTGTTTTCAATAAGTTTAGTGTTGCCAAAATGGCTCTGGAGCGCTGCAACGCGGAGCGGAGCGCGGCGCGGATATTAAAACATTAATGTAATTTTTATCATATAAATAAATTACTTTCTTACATTATTGTCAAATGATGCTATAAGCTCCCCACAATTTGTGTCACGGTGAATCGTGTCACCACGAATCGCGTCAGGGCATAACATGTCACTGTGAAACGTGCTTACAGGCAAATCTTACCTATCAACCTGCATTTGGCCAGCATGATTGGCTAAGACCTAAACTTCCCCTTGATGGGTAAGACTTATTAGGTTCAGTATTAGGTAAAACATAAAGACTTATGTTAGAGAAAAAGATACGATGTACAATTAATAAGACAGTAAAAGCTATCAAAAGTTTCTCCTTCTATTTCGAAAATACTGACAATCATCCAGGATTTTAATTTACACGCACATTAAAATAAGAATAACCAATGTTAATTTTTACAAAAAGTGCTTTAACTTTTAGGTAACAACCCTCCGCCTATGCTGTATGCTGTCGTGTTGTTACCAAGCAACGTGCTTTCGAAAATTGTACTAAAATTATTTAGTTATTTTCAATATACTTCGGGGGTGTAGGGCTGTGTTGCAGAGGTATCCCCTTTTGTTACGGTCACATCGAGTGCCACAGGCAGGAGATGGTTGATGGCAACTGGTCCTCGTAAGACTCCCAACTCTCACTTATGGCTCCACGTGCCACACCCCGGGAACTGCATTGACCTGCAGGCTAAACTAAGTGAGGGTAACCAGATATGGTGAAATGTAGCGTTTGATCCAAAATGGGCGGCTACAAACAGCCTCTGTACCCAGATTGGGTGGCTGAAACACAACGCGCCAACCCGCTCGGCAAGCGTGGCGTTGCAATTGCCAAAACCTCTTATGAGAACCAAACCAATCCTATATGATGACGAATTCTAAAAACAAATTACCCCAGGTGAGTAGAGCTGTTAGTTCAGAATCTCACACTGATCAGTCAGTTTACTCCACGGATTATGGGGTGGGGTGGGGGGGGCAAAAATTCGCTAAAGTTACAAGTTAAAATAAAAAGCAACCAAGGGCCTCAAAAACCAAAAGATGCCACTCCTTTATATCTAGGAACTTACAACATTCGCACAATGAGACTGGAAGAAAACCGTACAGAGCTAGAAGAAGAACTAAAAAAACATTAAATGGAATATTCTGGGCCTGCAAGAAACAGTCTGCAAGGAGAAAAAGTAACAGAACTTAAATCTGGACATACTCTCTATCAGAAAAACTCTAAACTAGAATACAGAACAGGGGGAGTAGCTCTCCTGGTAAACAAACGTATAAAAAATAACGTGGTCAAATGGGCTTCCATCTCAAATCGAGTAGCATATATAATACTTAAACTAAACGAAAGATACAAATTGCAAGTTGTAGTCTATGCGCCAACCAGCACAGCAGAAGACGAAGAGGCTGAAAATTTCTCTGAAGACATAAAAACCGCTTTAAGATCGGACAAGGCGTGCTACAGGGTTGTTATGGGGGACTGCAATGCAAAAATTGGGAAGCAGGTGGCTGCAGATTCAGATTCAGAATATGTTGGAAGATATAGACTTGGGGACCGAAATGCAAGGGGTGATATATGATGAACGATTTTATGAATGAGGAAGGTCTGTTTTGTACGAATACGTTCTATAAGAAACAAAAACAACGAAAGTGGACATGGAGAAGCCCAGATAACAAAACAAAGAACGAAATTGACTATATTCTGTCCAATAGTCGAAAAATGGTTAAAGACGTTACGGTTCTAAATCGATTTGATACTGGCAGCGATCACCGATTAGTGAGAGCGACTATAACGGTAAACTTCAAACAAGAAAGAAGGAAGCTCATCCAAAAACCCAAGTTTCCAACTTCTTCTTAGTGTGCCACATCTATAGTACCATATCATATCTAAGTTTCCAACTATTGAAACATTAAAAACGAAAATGGAAAAATACCAGAGGGAATTAAATCAAAAGCTAAGTCTTCCCGAGGCAACACTGATACATGCAAGTGCAGAAGAACTAGCGGATAAGATGACATCAGCTATACAAGTGGCTACGAAAAAGATATGTGCACAAGCCAGGTCCCCAACACAAAGCAGACTCACTGAAAACACATTGAAACTATTAGAAAAAAGAAGAAACACAAACAAGGAAGTTGACGAGTACAAAGTAATAAATAAAGAAGCTAAGAAAAGCATCGGAAGAGATCTAAGAAGCTACAATACAAAACTCATTCAAGAAGTTATAGAAAGAAATGCAAATATGAAAGTGTTAAGGTCAAGACTGAATGTAGGCAAAATGAAGATAGTTAAAATAAAAAACAAACGCGGTAAAATGATAGCAGACAAAAATGAAATTAGAACCATTATCCACAAATTCTATAGCAATCTCTATAAGTCTGTAATGCCAAGTACAAACGTGGAAAACAAAACCATAACAAACGTGGGTTCAGAAGATATGTCCGAAATAACAAAAGAGGAAATTAAAAACGCTCCAAAAACTATGAAGAACAATAAAACACCGGGAGAAGATCAAATAACAACTGAGCTGCTGGCGCTGGGTGGGGACATTATAGAAGAAACGCTCGTTGTGCTCCTAAATAATTGTATAAACGAGGGAAACATACCAGAAACATGGAAAAATGCAGAAGTGGTGCTGATATTTAAAAAAGGTGATATGACCAACATTGAAAATTATAGACCATTAAGTCTACTGTCACACATATATAAACTCCTTGCTAAGGTAATCATAAATCGCCTAACAAAAAAACTGGATTTCTACCAACCAGTAGAACAGGCGGGGTTTAGAAGAGGATTTAGCACCACTGACCATCTGCAGACAATTCGCCTTCTAATTGAAAAGTGCACAGAATATAATGTTCCTGTACATCTAGCTTTTGTCGACTATAGCAAAGCATTTGACTCCATAGAAAAATGGGCATTCCTCCAGGCATTCGACAACGCAAGAGTAGATTCAAGATATTCCAATGTCATCAAGAATATATACAGTGGAGCCAGCATGCAGGTCAAGATAAACGAGAACACGAAAACAGAAAAGATTACTCTAGAAAAAGGAGTCAGGCAAGGAGATCCAATGTCACTTAAACTCTTCACTCTTGCCCTTGAGAACGCTTTCAAGCAGCTGCGTTGGGAACAAAAAGGAATTAATATAGATGGAACATATCTAAGCCACCTACGTTTCGCAGACGATATAGTCCTAATGAGTAGCACGCCCGAGGAACTTGAAAATATGCTCAGGGAGCTTAATCTAGCATCACAAAATATAGGGCTGAAAATGACCTTAACCAAGACAAAAATCCTGTCAGGGTTAGGAATAGTAGAACCAAACGAGGAAATAAAGATAGACGACACCACGATAGAAAGAGTCGACGAGTACATCTACTTAGGCCATAAAATTAAGTTGGGGAAAGAAAACCAAGCGGCTGAGATCACAAGAAGAAAGAGTCTTGCATGGGCAGCCTACGGAAAACTACGATACGTACTCGCAAATACCGAAATCCCCATAAACTTAAAGCGCAAAGTGTTCGACTCCTGTATATTGCCGGTGATAACGTATGGACTGGAAAGTTTATTTGATTACTTTAACTAATAAAGGCGCTGAAATACTAAGAGTGGTACAGAGAGCGATGGAGAGATCGATGCTCGGAGCGAGTCTGCGGGATCACATCCGTAATGAGGAAATAAGAAGGAGGACGAGGGTGACGGATGTGATGGAACGTGTTGCGCGGCTGAAGTGGAGTTGGACCGGGCACGTGGGAAGGCAGGACTGCAACAAATGGACGCCGAGGATAGTTAACTGGAAGCCTAGAAGGACTAAAAGAAGCAGATGTAGACCCCAAAAATGATGGCTCGATGATGTAAAGAAGGTGGCAGGTTGGGAGTGGCTAAGGAAGGCGCAAAATAGAGAGGTTTGGGAGGAAATGGGAGAGGCCTATGTCCAGGAGTGGACTACTACAGGCTGATGAAGAAGAAGAAGAAGAAGAAGAAGAAGAAGAAGAGAAGAATATACTTCGAATACTACTACTACTGATAATTTTTTAAATACCTATCTGTCTATTTGAAATATTAACAGTAGGTATTATAATTGTCTGGACTAAATTACTTCGCTGAATAAATTTATTCCTCGCTTAGTGTTATATTTTACTGTAATTCTCTTTATAATATAATTTTATTTTTAAAATAATAATAATATACGTAGTACGGTGTTTTATAATAAATTAATTATATTCTGACCTAATTTTAAAAACTGAACATTTTTAAAGCAAATTATAGTATATTTGTTATGTTGTATATATTTAAGGTAATTGCTAAATTACTTGAAAAGTGAAAAACAATTTAAATAATAAAAATTATATAAAATATTTATATCTTACTAGTTAAGTGGTGGTACTATATAATTTGTAAGAACTTATGTTCTTATTTAGAAAAATATTGTACAATATCAACCAAGCACAGGAAGAATTTCCTAAGAACGCTACTGTGTATTTCTAAGTGTTAAATTTTCAAGATGAAAACCGAAATTAATATAAAATATTTGGCATCTGATTGTTTCGCCCATCAAAAGTTTATGTATCATTTATTTGGATTGTTACCAAATAAAAATATTCTTCATCATTTGCACGCAATTATTTTATTAATTGTATCGACAATTTATCCATTCACAGTCATTCCTGAACTGTTAAAAGTATATTATACTGATTTCAACGAATTTATCTCTTGTATGATGTTCGAGATCGGAAATTTTACGTGTAAGATATTTTGTAAATAAAATCACAAAATTTACCAAAATCATTTTGTGAAACATAATATTTTCCAATAGTGATCTATATTAGGTAATGTTTTATATTATAGTATATTAATTTTTAGTTTTATTTACTTTACATTGTGCATTCTGGAATCGATTCAACTTGTCGAAATTATTTGAAAAACTGCAAGGTTTAGATGAGCTGTCAAATTTTAGAAATGCTGAAGAACAAATCGCTTTTATACAGCAATATAAGAATATTTGTAGGAAATTGGTAAGTTAATGTAAAAGTGTAGGTACTATTTTAATCGTTCGTTCGTTATTCGTTATCAGCCTTTTTTTTCCGTCCACTGCTGGACATTAGCCTCTCCATATTATGGAGGTTTGGTTTGATCATAACTCACCACGCTGGACAGACGAGTTGGTGAGTAGTCCGCAGATCGATTTTGGACTATAGTTGTTTCACATCCGAAAATAAACAAAAAGTCAGCAACGTAGATGAGGAATGGGTGAATATTAAGAGTAGTATATTGAACGCGGCAGAGAAAACGGTAGGTCAAATTAAAATACCCAAAAGAAAGGAATGGTTTGACGAAGTATGTGAAGCTATGATAGAATCCAAAAAAGAAGCGAGACTAAAGTGGATTGGATCACAAAAACCAGAAGATAAAGAAAAATACAAAATAAAAAGAAGTCAGACTGTTAAATTGTGCAGAGATAAGAAACCAAAATGGTTGGAACACATGATGACTGACATAGAGGAATCCCAAAGAAACCCTAATGAATTTTACAAGAAAATAAAGCAACAGAAGAGTAATAACAGAACAGAATCAAGGGGAAATCAACACCATATGGAAGGAATATTTTAAAGAACTGCTCAATAAAGAAAAAAAGGAGAACATATTGGACGAAAGAACATCAGACCCAAAAGAAGAAGAAACAGAGCCGGAACCAGAGTATGATGAGTACCATAAGATACTAATGGCAATGAAAAACAGAAAAGCTCCGGGATTGGACGCAATAGACTCTGAACTGATGAAAGTGGGGGATGAAGATACGAAGAGAAGATTATATGAGCTGATCTTGTTGGTGTGGAGAGAGGGAAGAATGCCAAAGGAATGGAGTGTGGCAAAGATAATCCCAATCCATAAAAAGGGAGATAGGAAGGATTGTAATAACTATAGAGGAGTATCTCTGCTGAATAATGCTTACAAGGTACTGTCGAAAGTAATACATTCAAGGCTTCTAAAACATGTAAGCAAAGAGATAGGTGACTACCAACAAGGCTTCAGACCGGGAAGATCGACAACAGATGCGATATTCGTGGTGGTGCAAATTATGGAAAGATGTTACGAATATGACATAGAGATGGAGATGTTGTTTATCGATTTTCGTCAGGCTTTCGACAGAATTATCAGAAGCTACGTTATAAAGATATTAAGAGAATTGAGGATACCTGAAAGACTAGTGAGACTAATAGAAATGACTCTCAACGAGACGACCGCAGTGGTAGAGACAGGCAAGGGCATCACAGATGAATTTAGTATAGATATTGGAGTGAGGCAAGGTGATGCACTGTCGGCCACTCTGTTCAATTTAGTACTTAGAGAGAATAATGAGAAAAACCAAATACAATGGAACCATTGCAAATAGAGATGTGCAAATAGTTGCCTACGCGGACGACATTGTGATAATAGCAAGAACACGCAAGGCAATGGTGGAGATGTTTACGAAAATAAAGGTGGAAGCAGAGAAGGCGGGACTGGAAATAAATGAAGCAAAAACGAAAGTAATGAGATGCTGTAGAAGAACAAACAGAGAGTTAAAGGAAGTCAAGTTTGCGGAGTATAGTTTTGAAGAAGTGAGTACCTTCAGATACCTCGGAATGCAGATTAACAGCACAAACGAGAGAGAGGAAGTAATAAAAGACAGAATAATGGCTGGTAATAGAGCTTACTACTGTAACAAGAAGATAATAACGAGCAAACAAATTAAAAAAGAAACGAAGATGAAAGTATACAGAACCCTAATCAGACCCGTCGTAACTTATGGTATGGAAACAATGTGTCTAACAAAAAAAGAGGAAGAGAAACTACGGGTCTTTGAGAGGAAAATAATTAGGAAGATTCTGGGACTGAACAAGATTAATGAAGAGAGATATAAAATAAGAACAAACGAAGAAATTGAAACTGAACTTCAGGGAAAAACAATAATAAGGCATATCAAAGCGATGAGATTAGGTTGGTTTGGACACGTCGAAAGAGCAGATGAAGATAGAGCAATTAAACGCACCATGAAATGGAGACCAGACCTCGACAGACCGAGAGGAAGACCAAGGACGAGATGGGAAGAGGAGATATACAGCGATTTGAGAACGATGGGAGTAGAGAACTGGAGAGAGGCTGTGCGAGATAGGAAAGGATGGAGAAGGATCGTAGAGGAGGCAAAGGAGCACAGAGAACTATGAATGAAATTGCAGGGAGTTATTATTTGAATATAATGCATTTGTACAACGGGGACTAATCCACCCCAACAAAAGGATTTGTGAATCTCGGTTAAGAGATGGTAATATTCTGTTTGAATGTAATACCGATTATTATTATATTATTACTATAAAGCATATTTTAAAACGAGCACGACTGTGTATTGAAAATGAGGGTGGTTATTTTCAACATTTACTTAAATAATCTAATAGTTTAAAATTAATTAATAAAATAATTTTTCAAAAAAAATAAATATTTTGTGAATTTAATTTTTTGTTTTCTGGCTGCCTTGTTTATTATTTTCTGATTTTCTGTGAAATGGATTGGTTTCTCAAAAATTTTTACTAGACGAAAGTTGTAGTCCGTTAAATTTCCTATCCGGAATGGGGCGTCAGATTTTTTGTAAAATGTTTCGTTTAAAAGATACAGGGTTTTGAAAAAAGCCCAAAAAAAGAAAGCTCAAATTTTTCGACATTTTTTAACTTATTTTAATTCATAACTCGAAAGCCGTTGATTTTGGACAATAAAAGGTGTAAACCTAGTTTGTAGATTATTTCACGCTCTTTACGAAAGTGGTAAACCATTTTTACTGAAAAATCAATATTTTCGGGGCTATAGCCACCTGAAGATGGAAATTAAAAAAAATGCTTTAAAGAGGCCTAACTCTCGAGGGTTTGAATTTAGAAAAAATTTTTTGTTAAATATTGTTCTTAGAAAAGTGTCCTCTATCACCACCTAAGTTATGTAAAGTGAGTGCGGGGACACCCTGTATAAAAAATTGAGTTATTATAATTTCAACATCCGGTTACTAATATTTTAATTTATTTTTTAAGGTCCTAGATCAATAGGAATAAATAATAAAATTCAACAGATGTCACTAGTTGTTGTATGATATTTCATTGGTACATTTTATTGAGATTTATTGATATTTACTTCTGATTGGTTAAAATTTGAAATTTCATGTATATTGCTTCATTTCTTGTGTCAAGTTCAACTCAAAAACGAATAATCGTAGAAAGCTGAAATTTTCAGAATATACTTAAAATATGATTTTACTTACCCAAGTAACATTTTCCCCCTGCTAGATATCTGCTAGGGCTCTGTCAGAGAAATTTCGCAGGGCCCTGTCTCTGTAATCGGATTGTAACAGGGCTCTGTCACATAATATGAGACAGAGAAAATGGACCCTGCAAACCCTCTGCAGAAAATTTGTCGCAAATCCTAACAGGGTATCTGTTAGGTACCCTGTCAGAGACTCTGCAAGAGCTCTGTCAGGCACTCTGCCAGAGTCTCTGTCACAGAGTCTCTGTCACAGAGACTCTGGCAGGGCTCTGTCTGTCCCTGTTACAGAGACAGACAGAGACAGGTATAAAAAAATATTAAATTTTAATAAAATAAATTTATGTCACATTTTTTTAGAAAAATTAATTTTTATTTTTAGATTCTTGCAATCCATTGATTGTGTTATTACATCGCATCGAACTAATTTAACTCTAGGGGTTTCAATTTTATTTACATGGTTACATTTAATTATATCTATTAACTATTAATATATTCTAATGCTTGGTATTCTGTATTATTGGTTGAATTCCATTCTGTCGATGTTGTTACCTATCCTGAAAATAATATTTAAATTTAAAAATTGTTGTTACAATCCAGATTCGAACCTGTACCTACATCCATGACTGCTTAGTAGCCTCTCGTTCTTACCATTTACCTACGGACCCTACTTATAAATTATTTTGAAATTACTGGTAATATGATGGTCATACTTTTGTGTATAATAATGAGTGAACCGCTGAGAAATCAACGTATTTTACTTACCTTTTTTAATAAAATGGAAATTATATCGATGTAAAACATCGCAATTTAAAATATGATACAATAATTCGTAATTGTAACTGCAAATATAGATGTAGTAATAAAATTGAAACCCCCAGAGTTAAATTAGTTCAATTACATAATTACACAATCAGTATTATGGATTGCAAGAAGTTAAAAATAAAAATTAACATTTTTAAAGAATGCGACAAAAATTTATTTTATTAATATTTAGGGCCGATATATTTTGTCTTGTAAGTATGGGTTACCATCGGCAAATAAGTTTTAACTTTAATTTTAACTTAAAATTTCTAGAATAATTGTGAGTGCGGTATATATGAGAAATTTAATTTTTGATAAATAATATTGATCAAAACGAATCAGTAATAGTGAATCAGAATCAGTAAATGATAATAATAATATAACAAAAGTTTTGTTGTTTAATTCTAGATCGTGGTTTAATTATGATTTCTTTAGATTGGATAAATAAACTGTTAAAATTTATAAATTGCACATAAATGACGTTTAAAATCGAAGCGGATTAGCCTTTGTATTTTGTATTTCTAATATTCTAGAATATTGTAAATGACCAGAACTAAAACTATTTTATCTCTTTCTCTCATAACAATATTTATTATAGCGCTATCCTACTTCGTTACATAGTAACTAGACCTAACTTTTTGGCTCAAAATTACGAGGCGCTTTACGAATTTTTTTATACCTGTAACTCATAAAAGGTAACTGTCAATGTAACTGTCTCTGCATTGTCTAATAGTTTTTATTGGATTTTGAGAGTGTATCCGAATTTATTGGACACGGTGTACATAAATATATATTTACATTTTAGTTATAAAGCGTAAACACTCACTTGCAGAATATCCGCACTAGTGCGGAAAAGTAATACTGTGTGGAAAAGAGAAAAGAGAAGGGAAACTAGTGCGGAAAAGAGAAAGTTCGACAATGTCGATCGCAACATGGAATAACAGCTCCATAAAGTTGAGCTTTGTACCAAATTTAAAAAAACCTGCGATCACTAACCTATTTTCTTTTGTAACTGATCACACTGATCATGATCATTAATATAGTGTACCAAAGTACGGTTGGTGGTCAATAATATCACGGCTACCAACCGTCAAATTTAAATATTATATATATTTTCATAAAGTATATAAAATTATTTTAAATTAGGTATAAAAAGTATGTTGTTGGTTCTTTTTCAAAAACTATTAGAAAAAATATTGTTCGATACGCGTGGAAAAGTATCTTTTTCCTGTTACTTTTCCTAACTTGTATCGAAAATATCTATTGTCACACAAATGACACACATTGGTGTACTTTCTGCAACCTTCGTCCATCCAATGGCTACATCTAAGACGCTCAATCCAGTCTTTTAATTAAAATTTAATTAAAAAACATACATACTTCTTTTACAGTATACCGTAATCTAACCTGCACGAAGGTATTCCAGAATATTTCTATTTCAAAACCCCTGGGTATATCAATATTAGCTCATCTGCAAGAATTTTGTTATGTTTCTTTGCATGAGGGTTCTCAGTAACTGAGCTTTCAAAAAACACATCTATGTTTTTGGACTATTTTCGGTTAGGTAATGAGTCGCCAAGTTGTCGGTCTTTCAATGCTTAACTAGAGTAGTTTGTAAAGAATGAAGAAAAGGCGTAGCCAAAATCCGACACAGTAGAGATCGCGTGACACCAATTGACACCAAAATAAACACGATTGTACTAGTTTTGGGGTTTCTGCGCATTAGCTCCATCTTTTCTTCTTTCTTTGGAAAGCAATATTGTTAGCTTTCTGTAAACAAATTTAAATCAGCACTGGGTTTACTCGTAAACGGCTAGAAGTTTAATACCTGATCATATTACCCTAGTAGCACGTAATCTTACGACAAGATTTTCGCAAGCTTGTATTTGACTTGGCAAGGTAAATATAGCTATTGTCGTAAGATTATGTGCTATTAGGTTATTGATAGTTCTATCATATAATAAGTTCCATGTCTCCGGAGGAAACAATGATCTGTGGCTACTACCGCCTCTGCGATTTCTTTTGCACATGTAGTACCTTTCGAACCAATTGACTACGAGCAAAACTTATTCAGGCAGATGATCAAATAGAGAATCCAAAGCTTCATTTAATTGCTTAGGCTGTACAAATGCTAGTGCCGTTTCATACGCACATTCAAAGCAAATTGAGCATTACTATGATATTCTCTGAAACAAAGTTGTAGTATATCCTCCCTTTAGTACTACAACTAAGTAACTTCAAATTAGGGATATTTCAGAAGTGAATTTTACAGCTTAAAAAAACCAAACAAAAATAATTGCAAATGTGATAAAAATATTCTGCAAGTGAGTGTTTACGCTTTATAACTAAAATGTAAATATATATTTATGTACACCGTGTCCAATAAATTCGGATACACTCTCAAAATCCAATAAAAACTATTAGACAATGCTTAGTTAGTCAAAAATTGTATTTTATTAAAAGTACATTTATAAGAAGAAGTCGCAATAAATGTTTTGGAATTACTCCACCTTTAACCTTTTTAACCAGCTTCAAACGCTTCTCAAACCCGTTACAAGCAACACGCACAGCTTCCATCGGCATTTCTTCCCAAACGCGTTTGATAACTTTCTTGAACTGGTCCAGATTTGCGATTTTATAGTCATTAAGCTTCGAAAGCATATATGACCACACGAAAAAATCTAAAGGATTCAAATCTGGAGAGCTGGGAGGCCACTCATTCTTGGGTAGAAAATCGATCAAATTGGCATGACACCACGCTTGAACCATATTTGCTGTGTGGGATGGTGCTCCATCTTGCTGGAAGACGTAATGATCATTTCCAAACATGTGTCGTACGTTTAGGGCAACATTTTTCTCCAAAACTTCCGTTTGGTATACTCGGCGTTAATTTTAACACCTTTTGTCGATGTAACCAAAGGAAGTTTAGCGCGCTTACAAACTGCTCCCCAAACCATCACTGAGGGTGGATTCTGAAATCTAGGAACGTTTCTCTGGCTATCGGGAATATCCTGTATCTTTACTGCCCACAACCGATCATTTTTAGCATTGTGCGGATGTTCCAAAACAAAAAGTTTTTCGTCAGAAAACACAAACTCTTCACCTGCGTGCCAGGAAAGTATCGCATTTGCTCTTTCTAGCCTATTTTTCTCAGAAACTTTCGAAACGCCGTGCACCTTTCGTTTTTTGTAAGCGCGGCATCCAAGATCAATTTTCAAAATGTTATGCGCAGATCTCTTGGAAATATTCAGATCGGCTGCCAATTTTCGTACTGAACGATGGCGTTTTCGTCGAATCCGTTCCCTCACAATTTTCACTACTCGTACTGTCTTCAGCGAACGAGGCCTACCAAATCTTTTTCTATCCTCTAAAGAGGAGGTCTCATTGTATCGTTTTATGGTTTTGTAAACAAAATCACGCTTGATCCCGATGTTTTTCAGAACGCTCACCATTCAAATATTTTGCAATTATCACCTTTCGAAACTGCTTCATTGCGATTTGTAAGTAAATGACAAGTGATAGAAATTTGATATGACCCTCATTGTTTGCCTAAACATTGCGATGTCAAACTGTAAAAAAATCATGTCCATCAAGTTGGCATTAAATTTATGATACGCGCTCAAGAAAGTGTATGCGAATATATTGGACACGGGTTAGAATACTCAAAATCGTCTAATTTCAAGTTATCTAGTTGTAGTACTAAGGGGATAATTATAATAGTGCCTCAATAAACATATTACCTCCGTGGTACACACTGTATTTTCTCAGAAATTTTATTGTATATTGGCATGGTAATCTATCAACCACTTAGTTGATTTCTATGTTGGTATATGTAATTTTTATCTAATAAATAAATTACTTTCTTACATTATTGTCACATGATGACTTCCGGTGACTTGTGTCACGGCGAAACGTACTTACAGGCAAATCGTGCCACAGCGAATCTTTACTGACGAATCGTTCCCAGCAAATCATACG
Organism: Rhagonycha lutea; assembly: GCA_958510855.1. Lineage (NCBI taxonomy): Eukaryota > Metazoa > Arthropoda > Insecta > Coleoptera > Cantharidae > Rhagonycha > Rhagonycha lutea. The sequence continues at coordinate 12,664,578 of OY294037.1, forward strand.
TTAGAAAATTGGTAGAGGAGCGACGTGGCACAAAGCAAATAATTATTGTTCAATTCGGAACACTAGCACAACTACAAATATGACTTAGGGTTTACATAAGTTAGGGTGATCGTTCTTGAACAGCGATCATAACTTGTCACTGCTCACCAATCAATCAGCATTTGGCCAGCATGATTGGCTATGGCCTAAACTTCCCGTTGATGGGTGAGACTTACTAGGTTTAGTTGTAGAGAAGAGGATACAATGTACAATTGATAAGACAGTAAAAGCTGTCAAAAGTTTCTCCTTCCACCTCCAAAATGCTGACAATTGTCCAGGATTTTAATTTACACGCACATTTGAATAAGAACAACCAATGTTAATTTTTACAAAAATTGCGTTATAGTTTTAGGTAACAACCCTCCGCCATGTTGTCGTGTTGTTACCAAGCAACGTGCTTTCGATTTGTAATAAAATTATTTACTACTAAACTGATAATTTTTTAAATATCTATCTATAAGAAATATTAAAGGTATAGGTATTAGAATTGTCTGGACTAAATTACTTGGTTAAATAAATTTATTCCTCCCTTAATGTTATATTTTACTGTAATTCTCTTTTTACAATTCCATATAATTTTATTTTTAAAATAATCGTAATATAGGTAGTACGGTGTTTTAAAACAAATATATTATATACTGTTAATGATATTCTGACCTAATTTTAAAAACTGAACATTTTTAAAGCAAATTATAGTATATTTGTTATGTTGTATATATTTAAGGTAATTGTTAAATTACTTGTAAATTAAAAAACAATTGAAATAAACATAAAATTGTATAAAATATTTATATTTCAGTATTTAGGTGGTGGTATATAATTCGAACTGTTTTTATTTAGTAAAGTATTGTACAATATCAACCAAGCACTGGAAGAATTTCCTAAGAACGCTACTGTGTTTTTCTAAATGTTGAATTTTCAGGATGAAAACCGAAATTAATATGAAATATTTGGCATCTGATTGTTTCGCCCATCAAAAGTTTATGTATCACTTATTTGGATTGTTACCAAATAAAAATATTTTTTATAATTTGTACGCAATTAACTTATTAATTGCATCGACAATTTATCCGTTCACAGTCATTCCTGAAGTTTTAAAAGTATATTATACTGATTTCAACGAATTTATCTTTTCTATGATGTTCGTTATAGGAAATTTTATGAGTAAGATAGTATTTTGTAAATGAAATCACAAAATTTATTAAAATCATTATTTGTGAAACATAATATTATGCAATAGTGACGTATATTAGGTAATGCTTTACATAATTTTAATTTTTAGGTTTATTAACTTTACATTGTGCATACTGGAATCGATTCAAATTGTTTATATTATTCGAAAAACTGCAAGTTTTAGATGAGCTGTCAAATTTCAGAAATGTTGAAGATGAATTCGTTTTTATACAGCAATATAAAGATATTGTTAAAAAATTGGTAAGTTAATGTAAAAGTGTAATATTAAAATAATTTAATATATTAAATGGAAACCATCATAATGGGTATTAAATTGAATTCATAAACATCGCAATGTCATAAGAAATTATGGCTGCCTCTTTGTCTGTAACGCTATTTACCACTTTTGAATGCTTCCTATTCCTATGTTATAACAACACAATAATTATTATTAGTAGCATACCAGATCAGTTTCAACTTGGTTTCAATATAGTGAGCTAGGGGTGGTGGAGAGGCCGATACATTTTTCTATGTTCTGGTAAAGAGTGATTTTTATTGAGATGTTCGGATAACCTACCTATTAGGTGTTTGCTTTCTGCAAATTTAACTGCCCGACTAGTATTTGATTCGTCCTGTATAGTAACAATTTCCTTTTTTAGAGTTATTTTGGAACTGCAGTAATAAGTTCTGTACTAATATTATTCACATCATTGTCAGTTATATTATCATTTAAGAGAGAACAATGGATATTACCGTTTGGAAGTGGATCTTGTATTATTAATAATAATAATATGCAGTTTATACTTCAAATAATAATATTTAGTCCGAGCGCTGTTGTTCTATATTTGCAATTATTTACTTACATAAACGTTTTAACACTAATATGTGGCCATTGCAAACTATTACAGAAATCCATTGTAACATCGTTTACTAATCATAAAGGGGGACTATTGAAGGTAACGAATTTTTTTAAGAATCCCAAATTCACCTTAATCAAAACATGTACCTACTAGTAGTTTTAAGTGCCGGTTTCACCAGCTCTAATTAAATACTTTAATGTCGGTTAGTGAAGTTGATTACGGTGAAATAATATAGAGTGTTCCACCAGCTTTTTGAACATGGTTAAAGTAAATGTATCCGCCCTTAAAGACTTAAACGAATTGACTGCACAGTAAAAATAATGTTGACATTTAGAATAAATATAACCTCAAAAGCAAAAGATAAACAGCCATAACTGACCATAACTTCCAATGTATTCTGAATCTGCAGCCCTCGTTTTCCAATTTTTTCATTCCAGTCCCCATAACAACCTTATCGCATGTCTTGTCTTCTTCAAGGATAAACCTCTTCGTTCTCTGCCGTGCTGGTTGGCGCATAGATTACAACAACTTGTACTTTGTATCTATTGTTTAGATTTAATGTTATATATTATGCAACTCGATCTGAAATGGAAGCCCATTTTACCACATTATTCTTTATATGTTTGTTTACCAGAAGAGCTCCTCCTCCTGTTCTATATTCCATTTCTGAGTTTTTCTGATTCCAGATTCCAGATTTAAGTTCCGTTACTTTTTCTTCTTATTTCTTGAAGCCCCAGAATATCCCATTTAATATTTTTTAGTTCTTCTTCTTCTAGCGTATGTACGGTTTTCTTCTAGTGTCATTGTACGAATGTTGTAGGTTCCAGAAATATAGGAGTGGTATCTTTTCTTTTATTAGGCTTTTGTTTTCTTTTATCTTTTTTATCTTTAGGCTTTTGTTTGAAGTTGATGTCGGTAAAATTCTTATTTAAATTTATAATAGTGATTACTTAACAAGCTGGTGGAACCCGCCCTAAAGACATGTTTTTCAATTATAGTATTTTCTAATTATTTTGATATTATTGTAAGTTTAAAAATTAGATAAGTTTATTTCTAATTTTATATTAAAATGATTTCATTAATTCACTTTTAGGGATATCTTACACAACTCGCTGAAAATAAAATTATTAAATGGAAATCATTTAACATACAACTTCGACACATTGTACGTTACCATATTGGTGTTATTGATGCAGCAGATCAAATGGAAAAGGTTTTTTCATTACAAATGCTGGTCTTCTTTGGAGGAGTAAGCATGTGTGCGTGTTTACTAGTATATCACTCACAAGTAAGCAGCACTTTTGAGACTTCTCAATTACTTAGATATCAACTGAATGTTACTTTTAGCTAATTGTGACAATCGGGGATGGTGTAAAAGATGCGATAGGATTATTTGCATCATATTCGCTACTAATTATAATATCAAGTTTTGGGGAACAAATTGCAATAGAAAGTGGTAAAATTGCAAATATATGTTATGAATTAGATTTTGCTGATAGCGATGTGAGAATTCAGAAATCTCTAATACTTATAATGGTACGATCTCAGCGACCAATAACACCAACAATTGGAAAGTTGAGAGTTTTGAATTTACGCACCATGCTTAGTGTTAGTAGAAATAAAGTAAAAATTGTAATAATAAAATTTTAATACTCCATACGTTTCAGGTTTTACAAACAATTTACACTTACTACACTTTTCTTCGAAATATGAAAAACGAATGAATATGTAACACCCTGTACATACAAATATTATAATTAGTTGCAAAAATAAAAAAAATGATAATATGTAAAATAAAATTGCAAAGAGAAGCAAAAAGAGAGGACACGAGGCGGAAAGGAAAAAGTGAGCAGAGGAACCGGGTACGCGCTTCGGGAAAGTGAAAGTGTGTCGTGTGTCCAGAAAAATCTAAAAACTACAAAGCAAAAGGTCAGATAACTTAATATCATGTTTTAAATTGTTAAAATAACTTACACCCAAGTTTTTTTTATTATTAAAATGTTTTAATTGTTATTAATTTAATAAATAGGTTTAACTAATATTTGAATTTTATTTAATGGACTGCTATGGTAGACAAGGATAACGTTTCCGAAAAAGAAAAATACATTATAAAAAGTCAATTAAGAGGGGTAAGGAAGGCATAAGGTCCTTCCACAACCCCCTCAGAGAACCAAAAGTAATCAAAGATCAGAGTAATCAAAATGGAAAATTTAGTAAAGAAAATATTGAATATGATGATGCAAGTGCTAAACAATGTGAAAGGGTTAAGATGAAATCGGTGTCGGTTGCAAGAAATGATTGCAAGCAAAGAGATCGAGTCTCAGATAATAGTAGTAAAAATTTTGCTCACTCAAGAGAAATTGGTAATTTAAATATTGTTAATAATAATAGTAAGGGTAATAATGAAACAAAAGTACAATGTCATAAAAATGTCATAAAATTAACAGAAGATATGATTTTACCTGCATGGACCGAAATAAATTGTTACGCAAATAATAATTATGGTAAAGAAAGTGAAGAGGAATTTATAGAGGTGGTACCCAATAGTACGAATATAAATAATGTATTTACACCTCATATAAGGTAAAACACCCAGTAGTTGTACAGTTTTGAAAGTAAAACCTATTTAACTCTAATTTAAGCAAATAAAATTCGATTAATTTGATTAAAATATGTTATTTATAAAAATATAGATAGTTTTGCATATAATAGCAAAGAAAAAAGTAAAAATTAATAAAATTATCATATTTTTACAAGGTTTTTAAAATATACTTCAAATGCAGCAGTAATTGAACAATCTATTTTGAATCGCAGCCGTAATTGAACACTCCAGTGTTGGTAGTACTTGAACACGTGTGGAAATAGTCAAAATCAAACAAAAATCCAATCGATATTCTAAAGATACATTTGGCAACATTGATTTATTTATGTATGAAACGTCATGGACAAACGTGATCATTTTATGTTAGTTTTTTCGAGTTCAAGTTCATAACCTAAAAACTGATTGCGCGGTTTACGGTTTACTAACTTTCCATGGCAAAAGTAGCATGCTTTTATCGGCTATTCCACATGCCAACTTTCAAGTTAACAAAAATATAATTATTTCGATTTATAATTTAAAAAAACTTATAGAAATCAATTGCTAAATCATCAAGTAATTATAAAATACGGATATTACTTATTATGAATATTCGGTTTTTGCATTGATACAATTTCAAAAATCTGTTCAAGTACTAGTTCCATTTCTTGCGGTGTTCAAGTGCTGGGTGTTTTACCTTAGTAACAAATAATAATAAAATGATAGTAATTCGCATAATAAATTTAAATTTGTTTAATTATTAATAAATTACGAATTAAGGAATAATTATAATGTTATATTTGAGCTTTCGATCTTGCATTAAGATCTTCGTCAGGTAATTTTCTGACGAAGATCTTAATGCAAGATCGAAAGCTCAAATATAACATTATAATTATTCCTTAATTCGTAATTTATTAATAATTAAACAAATTTATTTTCACGAATTAATAATAAACCAATTTTAATAAATTTAAATAAGCATGATGAGGTAACTTTAAAAAAGAATCTGGACATTGCATATGCGCAACCAATTTCAAAAATTCTTGAAGAAAATAAAAAGCATAAAACAAAATTTAAAGTAAATCAAATCCAAAATCGTACAATAAACTCAAATTGGATCGAAGAAAATTTTGATTTTTCACATTTAGACAATCATGAAAAAGGCTTTCTGCATGAATTAATTAGTAGATATGCGGATATTTTTTCTGAAGGAGATGAAAAGTTATCAAGCACAACTGAAATACAACATCAAATTCGAGTGGATAACAATCAGCCAATTTATAAACGTCCATATAGAACTCCACATAAACAAAGGGAAATTTTACGAAAAGAAATAGATAGACTGTTAGAGCAAGATATAATACGACCATCAAATTCGCCATGGTCGGCTCCTGTGGTCCTGATTTCAAAAAAATTAGATAATGGAGAAGAAAAAATTAGAATGTGCATTGATTATAGAGGATTAAACGAAGTTACCAAGAAAGATATTTTTCCATTACCAATACTGCAAGATATAGTAGATCATTTAGGAAATTCAAGTTTATTTAGTGTTTTTGATGTTACGTCAGCTTTTCATCAAATTTCAATGGATCCAGACAGCATAAAATATACTGGTTTTTCTACAGTTGATGGACATTATGAATTTTTGAAAATGCCATTTGGATTAAGTAATTCGGCAATTACATTTCAAAGATTTATGTCATTTATACTAAGTGGTTTGATAGGAGAGATTTGTTGGGCATATTTAGATGACATTTTAGTGTATAGTTCTAAAGGTATTGAAGATCATATTCGAAAAATTAGTACAGTATTTTATAGACTGAGACAAGCTAACGTAAAATTAAAACCTAGCAAATGCAAATTAATTACGAAGGAATGCAAATATTTGGGCCATATACTTTCTCAGCAAGGTTTTAAACCAGACCCATCTAAATTAGCAGCAGTGAAAAAGTTCCCAATACCTAGAAATGTTAAAAATGTTAGACAATTTTTAGGATTAGTAGGATGGTATAGAAAATTTATACAAAATTTTGCAAAAATAGCAGAACCTTTAACTAAATTAACAAAAAAGGAAGTAAAATTTGAGATTACGGAAGAGCAACTACAAGCAATAGAAAAACTTAAAACAGCACTTACATCCGACAGTGTTTTATGTTATCCAGATTTTTCAAAACCATTCATTTTAGCAACAGATTCTAGCAAAACTGGAATGGGAGCCATTTTGAGTCAAAATCATAATGGGTTTGAAAAACCAATAGCTTTTGCTAGTAAATCATTTAACAAAGCAGAATTGAATTATAGTGTTTCTGAAAAAGAGTGTTTTGCTGTTGTTTTGGGGATAAAGCAATTCAGATGTTATCTATATGGAAGAAGATTCAGCATCTATACAGATCATAAGCCGCTTAAATGGATTTTTTCGATTAAAGACCCTTTTTCAAGATTAGCAAGGTGGGCTTTATTGCTAAGTGAATACGACTTTGAAATTTTATATCGTCCAAGGGTTAAACATGGTAATGTTTATAATAATGATAATAAGGAAGAGATGAATAAAAGAAATACTAATAGTAAATTATCATTTCAAGAATTTTTAAAATTAATAAATAAAAATGTAATCAATAGTAGTAATGTTTTTGTAAAAGAAGGTAACTTATTCCATTATCCTGAGTACTATTCATTGGCACATTGTGTATCACAAGATTTCAATATGAGCAAAGGAATTGCTGCACAGTTCAAAAAGATTTATGGTTCATTAGACATTTTATTAAGACAAAATAAAAAAATAACCGAAGTGGCATTATTGCAATTAGAACGCAATATTTATTATTTAATAACCAAAGCAAAATACATGGACAAACCAACTTACGAAAACGTATGGATAGCGTTACATAATCTTAAAATTAGTATGATAGAAAATCAAGAAACATTTTTGGCATTACCAAAAATATGCGGTTTAGATAAGTTAAATTGGTCTATAGTTTTTGAAATGATTAAATACGTTTTTCACAACACGCAAATAACAGTATTTATTTACCTTTACAATCATGTGAATATTGAGATAGGAGCATTACAGCAAACAGTAAATGAAACAACACCAATCTGGGATCGTGAAGTAATAAAAAAGGAACAAAAACAAGATTCATTTTGTAAAACAATTATTAGCCAATTACACGATGGAAAAGAAGATTTTGGATTTTTTCTTGATAATGAAGAAATTCTCTATAAATCAGATGGCAATCAGGAAGCATTATTAATTCCAAAAGCTTTTGTAAAGAAAGTTTTACACGATTTTCATGATCTTCCGTTTATAGGACATCAAGGACAAGAAAAAACATTCACCTTAATAAAATCACGATGTTTTTGGCCTAATATGAAACAAGATGTAATAAAATATGTAGAAAGATGTCACTCGTGCAATCAAAGAAAAACTTCACCCCATTTTAAAAAAGTACCTATACAAAATTTTCCAGAAATTACTACACCTTTTGAACGTTATTCAATGGATATAACTGGTCCGTTTGTAACATCATATAAAGGAAATAAGTATTTATTAACATTCATTGATCATTTTTCAAAATACATTGAACTTATTCCAATTCAAGATCAGAAGGCAGAAACAGTAGCTCAAGCATTTTTTACAAACATTATAGCTAGGCATGGAACACCACAGAAATTAATCACAGATCAAGGAACAAATTTTGTATCAAAACTTTTTAAAGAACTTTGCAGGAAGCTCAATATCGAAAAACTGCAAAGCTCAGCATATCATCCAATCAGTGGTTCAATAGAGAGAATTCATAGTTTTAAAAGATTTCCTTGGTCATTATGTAAACAAAACTCAGTTAAATTGGGACGAATGGATTCCATATATGCAAATGTCACATAATATGACAATACATGGTTCAACGAAATACAGTCCATACTTTTTACTACATGGTAGGGACCCTATTTTTCCTTTAGATCAAGTGATTAAGCCTACATCAATTAAATATGATACTGATGAGAATTATGTGTCAGAAATGATGCAAAGATTAAAAGTAGCTTTTGCCAAAGCAGCAGAAAATATGAAAATGAACGCAGAGAGAAGAGCCATACAATATAATAAAACAGCGAAAGAGAGATCTTTTAAATTAGGAGATTTAGTGTATCTTCATGATCCAAGTACAAAAATTGGGATTTCCAAGAAATTAACAAAATCATGGTTGGGACCATTTAGGGTAACAGAAATTAAAGGTCCTGTTAATAATAAAATAAAAGAATTACATAAAAATAAGGAGCTTATTGTACACACAAAGAGATTAAAATTGTTAAAAGAAGATATAAACCAAGAAGAAACCAGTGAAGAAACAGATGATGAAGCAAACAATCCCTTAAACAATTGGAACGTAGAACCAGAGGAATAAGAAGAGGTAAATCCAAGTAACACTACTTTATCCATAGCACACGGTTTAGATCAACAAAGAATAGAATTGGAAAGTGAACAACAACAAGAAGCAAAAGGTAGAAATTGGAGATTACATATAAATAAACAAACGAGAAAAATGGTACAAGAAAATGCTGATCAGTTAGGGGATGTAAGCACATATGGTTCAATTAATAAAGATGGAGTAAGAATATCTGCACGTAGGAATTAAATTTCACTGAATTAAATTTACTGTATGTTTAGATATTTTAATTTATAAGGTAATTGGTGTATGTAAATAATTATTGTATTATTTTTGATTTTTAGTTTAAGTGGTTATAATATTATTGTAATCATAATTATTTCAATTTACTATTTTTGTGTTTATATAAATACACTAATAGATTTTTTAGTTTAAGTGGTTGTAATTATTGTATTCATAACTATTTCAATTTATTATTTTTGTGTTTATATTGACGTAAAATTGAAAATCTAAAAAGAACTAAACACTAACTATAATATTTAAATCACTTTATTTATAAAAAAAAAACAATCTCTTTATAACTAAATCGCCAAAAAGCAAAACGCAACCACCCAACTCGGTGGTCGGTGCGCGAACCTCCTCTTTTCCTTCCGGCCCCCTGCCGGTTTCGCCGAGACCCCTAGTGCCCGCGGGAAACATTCAAATTCAAAATTCCATGATACACAAAATTAATACTTGCAATAATTAAATTTTCTGCTTCTTCATTCAAACAAAATACGACATCTAAATCCTTCCTGGCTTTTTGAAAAATCCATATAGGATTATGAAAAAAGGTACACGACGGACGTCGTATCTTTCGAATTAAGAACCAACCTGCAAATCTTACAAAACTAAATTAAAATTTAAATACAAAAATATCAAATAGGCCAATCATATTTACAGCACCTATTCAACCTGAAATGATTTAAATTAGAACGTTATCACATATCCAATCAATCAATCATCATATCGCACCAAATTTTTCTCAATCTTGACAAATTTCTCTTTGATGAGGGAACAAAAACTTTCTCCAATTTCAGCAAACTGTCGATCTTGCATAAATTCAGTATTTCTTCATAATCCTTTCATTATCCTGTTGTGGATTCGCCAATAATTTCCATCTAATCTTCGTATCTTGCAACTTCATCTATTTTTCAATTGTCCAATCGATCCTTATCTATTCCAATTCTTCACTATTACTTTATTCATCATTTTAATTACAATTTCGTACCCACTGTATACTTCAATCAATTTCTACCTTTATAAAAGATAGCATCCTTTAAAATTTTTCTAAATACTCAATTAATTCATCCATCATAAGTAACATTCCATAATTACTTTATAATCCAAACTTTACTTTTCATAGTGACTAATTTTTATATAACTTTCAATTTTCCTTATCAAACTGTTTAATTTAGTTGCAAAAACACAAATCCCAAAATGTCGATTATTTATAAATTGTTATCATTATCCACGTTTTTATTTTATCATGTTTTAAATTGTTAAAATAACTTACACCCAAGTTTTTTTTTATTATTAAAATGTTTTAATTGTTATTAATTTAATAAATAGGTTTAACTAATATTTGAATTTTATTTAATGGACTGCTATGGTAGACAAGGATAACGTTTCCGAAGGAAAGAAAAATAAATTATAAAAAGTCAATTAAAGAGGGGTAAGGAAGGCATAAGGTCCTTCCAGAACCCCCTCAGAGAACCAAAGGGGTTACAAATAATATCCATTCATTGTCATTATGTAGTGTAGTCATTATACCAAATTTCGGTCCACATGAATTAGGGTACCCACTTAAAAATCTCATTTTGCACAGGCATAGGCGCAACTTGGGGGGCTGGAGGGTGCTATAATATATAATATAATATTATTATTTAGTTGAATTTGAGTGTTCCGCAGATTACGACAAAATTTTTACGAGTGTTTACGTATTTGATGACCTAATTTCTTTTTTCAAATAAAATTGTTTGAAGACTTTTTTTAGCCATCCAAAACTTTTGACCCGAGTTGCGCCTATTGGTAGTGTTTACAAATGTTTTTTCGTAACTAAAATATTTAAATTTGGAAAAAGCATTTATGCACTTATCACTCGACTACTACCACTAACTACGTACGACTACTCTTTCTCATCAGTCTTAATATTAATTTATTACCATTATTCTTGTTGGTTTAATAATAATTTGTCTTATTTTGATTAGCAAAATTTTGTTACCTGTCTTGCTAATCCTAATTATTGACTTTGCTGAATATACAGATTATAATGATCGTATTTTTCTTTTTATTGTATCATCATGTACATTATTGTATCATCATGTCTATTAGTTATAATAGAGACGATCAAAATATTGTGGTCAAACGAGTTGACTATGAACGCTAAATCTCGGGGTAGAGCGGGGTCAATTGAAACACTTTCGATAAAATCACTGCCTGTAACAACATATTTGAACTGAACGCATTTGACAGTATGCGTTAATTATTGAACCTTAGTTATCTGACTACAAATGGATAAGGTTATAGTGTATCTGCATTACAAAAAAAACACCAGAGGGCAAATTATAAAGTCAGAGAAAGTGCTTCAACTGTCCCCATCGCCGGGTCAATTATACCAGTGAATGGAGTCAGTTATAACACTTAGCAGAATAAAGAAATTAAATGTTGTTACTTAGTTCTTTTTTTCTTTATCAGCCTCTTTCCATCCAGTGTTGGACATAGGTCTCCCCCTTCTGTCTCCAGCTGTTACGGTCCGCCGTTAATCTCATCCAGGAGAAGCCGGTAACCCTCTTTATATCGTCGGCCCAGCGCATCTGTGGACGTCCTCTTCCTCTCTTACTCGTCCACGGTCTCCACTGCTGCACCTCTCTGCTCCATCGCCCGTCCGTTGTTCTCATCACATGGCCAGCCCATCTCCATTTTATCGATGCCGTATATTGTACTACATCGATTACTTTTGTTTTTTCTCTAATGAGTTCATTTCGTATTCTGTCTTGGAGTTTTATGTGTAGCATTTGTCTTTCCATAGCACGTTATGCTTTGGCTAGCTTGTCGACGATATTCTTTGTAAGAGTCCAGGTTTGAGCGCCGTATGTCAGAACAGGTAACACGCATTGGTTGTACACTTTTCGTCGTAAGATCAAAGGTATTTTATTGTTTTTTAGTATTCGGCTTTGTTTTCCAAATGCTGACCACGCTAGCCTTATTCTTCTGTCGATTTCCGCGGTTTGGTTTTGTTTCCCGCATTTTACCATTTGGCCAAGGTATATGTATTCTTCAACGTTTTCTAGTTCTTTTTCGTTTACCACTATATTTCTGTTATCTTCTTGGTTGTTCATTATCTTTGTCTTGTGTAAGTTCATATTTAAGCCTATTTTCCGTGAGTGTGTATCCAATTCGTGTATCATCGCCTGTAGCTCGTCGAAGCTTCCAGCCATCAGTACTACATCGTCCGCATATCTCAGGTTACTCAGCCTTTTCCCATTTACGTTTATTCCTTTCTGTTCCCAGTTTACCTTCTTGAACACGTCTTCTAGTGTTGTTATAAACAATCTAGGACTCATGCTGTCTCCTTGCCTTACTCCTCGTTTAATTTGGATGAGCTGGGTGTTCTCATATAACTGGACTGTCATTTGAGCGTTGTCATATATAGATTGAATTAGCTGAGTATATCTATGGTCTATTCTACTATTCTGGAGTGCCTTTAATACTGCCCACAGTTCAATCGTATCAAAGGCTTTACTGTAATCTATGAAGGCTAGATATAGTGGGAATCTGTATTCTGTTGCTTTTTCTATTAGTGTTCTGATTGTGAGTAAGTGATCGCATGTACTAAAACCCTTCCGGAATCCCGCCTGTTCCACGGGTTGATATAATTCTAGTTTGCTTTTGGGCCTATCTATTATGATTCTTGTCAGTGTTTTATATAGTTGTGATAGTAGTGATATGGGTCGGTAGTTGTCAAGAGTTGCTTTATCTCCTTTCTTATGGAAGAGTATGGTTATTGTTGTATTCCATTCTTGTGGGATTCTTCTTTCATGTAGACATTTGTTGAATAGGCTCTTTATATCTTTTAGTATTATTTCTCCACCTTCTTTCATTAGCTCAGCTATGACCTCGTCTGGTCCAGGTGCCTTATTGTTCTTTGTGTGATTTAGTGCCGCTAAAATCTCTTCTTCATCTATGTCTGGTATGTCTTCTGAGCCCATATTCTTTACGTCTATCTTTAGTTCTTCTTTGATCTCTCTCGGTATTACCTGTTTTTGTTTGTATAAGTCTTGATAGTACTCCTCCACTACTTGTAGAATCTCCCTTTTATCTTTAATTATCAGATTATTCCTGTTTTTAATTTCAGTTATTTGTTCTCTTCCCAAGGACCGTCTTACGCTTTTCATGTTTTTACCTTCTTCTATCACTCTATCTATTTCTTCCTCTAATTGTCTTCTCTTATCTTCTTTTATTGATTTTTTCAGGATCTTATTTGTCTCTATGAAAGACAAAGTTTACTTAGTTATTTATTGAAAAAATTACAGAATATGGTTATTTATCGATATTACTACAAAACCTCATAAGCCAAAAATTGGGCATTTTTTGAATTATGAGGTTACGGGTTGAAAACATTGTTCAGGATGTACTGCCAAAACCTCATGAATTAAATCAGTAAATTTTGACTTATGAGCTTATGACGTTTTGACTTTTAACCAACGATTTGTTGATGATAATAATAATAATAATCAGTTAAAATTCCAACAGGCGAACCCAATAACAGGAAAGTCAATTTGATATATTACTAAATGCAATTAAAATTGTCGAAGCTATCCATCCCCAAAGTACTGGTACAACTGTACCCGTCACATCTTTTTGAAAATTTGTCGTCATAACGTCCAAAATTAACAATTTAAATAAGAAATAATTACAGCCAGTACTCCGATAACCAAAGTTCTTACCATAAAAACTATCATTACCGTAACTAGCATAGTTTTGTATAAAAAAACAAAATAACAACAACAAAAATACTTACTTTATATACCACACCATATTATTATATACCATATTATACACCAAATATTGACGGGCATGTTCCGACACGAAAGCCGAGTCTTTTTCTCCTTGTACGCCCTCCGCTATCTCTATTAGTTTTTTAGTTATTAGAGTTGGTTCAATCGTCTCCCGCTCCAATTAACCCGCTCTACCCTACTATTTCTGATCATTTGTTTCATTTCTTTATTTAATTTAGTTATGTACAGGGTGGCTCAAATTCGCTTCTTCTTATGGGGAAATCGGTAACTATAGGAGCATAGGCGCAACTATGGGGGGGGGGGAGGCTAAGCCCCCCCAAAATATCCCAATTTTTCGTTATTTTTACCCCCTCAAAGAATTGTTTGAAAATATTTTTTTAGCCCCCCCAAACTTTTGACCCTAGTTGCGCCAATGTATAGGAGATATCGAAAAATGGATGGCGCATTTTTTTGTAAAAGCTCAATAGCGAAAACCGGAATTCGCTATCTTTCTTTGTTTTCGAGTTATAACCAAAAGTTCGATTATTGGACTTTTCGATAAATGTCGATATCTCGGTTGTTTTTGAAGTTACCAAAAAAGTGTTGACACTTTCTTCAGACACTTTTTTAAGGGCAACAAAATAGGCTGAATAGATTTTAAATATTTAAGTGAGTTTCCGAGTTATAATACAAAGTTGTGTTTTTTTAAATGAAAACCATAGTTGAATATAACATTTTTAATTAGCGTTTTTTATCCTCTTTTCAATGATATACAAGATGTGGGGTCCATCATTTCAAATAATTCCCATTTTATTAAAAAATGCAATAAAAATAAGAAAAAAAACAAAAAATTAATAACATTTTTAGTAAATAACAGTAACAATTTTAAACACGACAGCAACTAAACAAAAGTTTCCTAATGAAAAACAATTGGTGACGATGTTTTACGTGTCAATAAAGATTTGGTAGTGTTTCGTTTTAACAAAATTATAATATTGAAAATAAGGAACTTCAGTTTGAATACTTACTTTAAATTTTGTATTTATTGTTATATTTGCAAATTGTTATTGTTATTTACTAAAAATGTTATTAATTTTTTGTTTTTTTCTTATTTTTATTGCATTTTTTAATAAAGTGGGAATTATTTGAAATGATGGGGTCATCAAAGCAGGGGTCATTGTTGCTCTTCATACAGTGCGCCTAATCCTATAAGATATTAGTTTCAAACGTCGCAGATCTGTAAGGAAGCCACTACTTACTCCAGCTATGATTAAAAAGGGTTATGAATGGGCTTATGCTCACAAGCACTTAACTATTGAAGACTGGAGTATAGTATGGAGATTCAAATTATATGAGTCTTTGTTTTAATAATTTTTTTTTTGCTTAATTACAGACTTGCTTTAGTGACGAATAATCGTTCCACATCTTGGATGACAAGTCAGAGTTTGTTAGGCGTCGACCAGGTGAAAAATATAATCCTGATTATGTTGTGAAGACCGTCAAGCATCTTGTGTCAGTCATGGTATGATCAGTGATTAGTGGGAAGGGAATGGGACGTTTATATGAAGTCGAAGGAACCATGCGGCAAGATCAATACAAGCAAGTGCTTCAGATAAAGCTGCTTCCTCAAATGAAAGAATGGTTTGGTGATGGTTCTAAAGTTTTTTTTGCATGATGGAGCACCTTCCCACACTGAAAAATCTATTAAAAAAATATTTGGAAGAAGAACAAATACCAGTTTTGCCATGGGCAGGAAACTCCAGACATGAACCCAATTGAAAACGTCTGGGAGTTTCTAAAAAGGCTTTTAGCCAAAGAAATCATTACCACAAGGGTGTAATTGATTTCCAGAATCATATACCACTGGAACCAGAACAAGAAATTAAAACAAAAAGCTCTAAACAGCATTGAAAGCATGCCATGTAGAGTAGCTGCTCTTTATGCTGCGAAGGGTGGTTTAACAAAATATTAAAAAATTTAAATTTTCATTTATGTTTCTGTACTTTTATTGTGTAAGATATATGTTGTAATTCAATAAATGTTATTTAGAAACACTTGCATCATTATTATTTGACTAATATTAGCTAAATTTATAAAAAAATAAAATTTGTTGGGTGGGCCTAATAATTTGGACAACGACTGTATGGTCAAAAAGAAAACAGTTAGGCTTGAAGTTCCGAAATCTCTACTGGCTGATTGGTCCAAAGTCCCAATTAACTCTGGATAATAAGGTGCTAATATATAAGACCATCTTAAGACCTATATGGTCTTATGGAATACAGCTATGGGGCACAGCAAGCACATCAAATATCGAAATCCTACAGAGATTCCAATCAAAGGTGCTACGTGTAATCTCGAAAGCTCCATGGTATGTTCCTAATACCGTTATACATAACGATCTAAGCGTCGGCAGTGTAAAAAGTGAAATCGCTAATAACAGTGTAAAATACCAAGACAGACTAATAATTGTACACACCAATAACTTAGCAGTGCAACTCCTAGATGAAAGTAATCACACGAGAAGATAAAGATTAATAAACAAAAAAATATAAAAAAGGATATTCATATAGATTTTCTTTCTTTTAAAATCAAATGGTAGGTTTTTAATGATTACTTTAATACTATTAATTTTACATTATTAACATTGACACAAAACCTGTCGATAATCTTTTATGTTTATGTATCTTTGCAAGAAGGTTTCCGGCAACTAAACTTTTACAAAATACATCTCTGTTGTTTGGACTTCTTTTATCTTAATGAACTTGTCGGTCCTTCATTGCTCAACTACGATTGTAGCCTGCTCCTATGCGCTGCTTCCGCAATATTGTTAGTTCTCTGTAAACAAATTTAAATCAGCACTGGAGTTACCCGTAAACAGCTAGAAGTTTTGTACCTGATCATTATTGATATAGTAGGTTCCATATCTGCGGGAGGAAACAATGGTCGACGCCTACCACCGCTTCTCCGATTTCCTTCTAATCCCATGTAGTAGGTACCTTTTGAAACAATTGGCTACGGGCAAAATTAATTCAAGCAGATGGTCAAACTTTCTTGTATATACTAAATGATATTCGAAAAATTTCAAAAAAATCACGAAGACACGAAAACAATTTTTTGGAATCTTGAATTAGTGAATTAGATAATTAAATTCAATAATATAAGAATTGAACAACTTGTTAAAAAATGATTTAACGGTGTTAGAATTTTCCGACTAGTAAAAGAAGATTTGACATAATTCTGCTTTGGAATCCCTACAATTATAAACTAAACAGATCTCAAAATTCCATTCAATGTTAGCCACAATATACAGTATGTAGTGGGTACGTTTATTATAGTACCTAAATAAATATTATAGTATATTATATTAAATTACTCCCGTGGTAAAAATTGTATTTTCTCAGATATTTTATTTTTATTCATAGAATCCACACAGAGTTGGAGTTTCCTACAGAGTTCGACTTCAGAGTTGGCCTCCACTATGAGGCTGATATCGTCAGCATATCCTATCTCGCTAATTTCCTCGACGTCTTTTAAGGGGCCATTGAAGGATCTATCGAGACACGAATTCCAAGAAATAGGACCAAGGACCGATCCCTGCGGGTAACCCTTGATCAGTTTTTTCCATACGACTAAAAATACGTTTTTTAAGAAAATTCGTTTATTCAGAAGATTACCTATTATAAGCAACATGAGAAGAAACATGACCTTCTTACGAGTCCTTAGGGACCAAAAACGGCCAAGCCACTAAAGATTATCAAAAGCCCCATGGATATAAAAAAATATGGATGCTACAAATTTGCTAGTCGAATGTTTAACCGTCCTAAAATACTCTTCTAATGAAGAAATAGTAAACTTCAACTTCCGTCGCTGCTCACCAATCAACATATATTTAGCCAAGATGATGGGATATGGCCTAAACTTCCTCTTGGTGGGTGAGACTACTATCTTCAGTAGTAGGTAAAACATAACGACTGACAGAAGAAGATACGATGTACATTTGATAAGACAGTCATCATACAGTCGTTATGCTTCTTAACAGGAGCATCGTGATCCTTAAATGTTGGTGGGGTGGTTATTACGCTTCCCCATATTCCACAGATCAACTTCTGGACCCTTTAAACCATTAACATTTAAGGATGCTCTTGGCATATTACTATCGGTAGGTTGCCATTGCTTTCCGAGGGGAGAACAGTCAGAATAAAGTTCTTACTTTACTCGGATTCGAACCGGGTATTTAACGTCCATAGTCAACTTGCGTGACCACTATGCTCCGACCGTCTCCAACAGTACGTAAGCAGTTAAGACAGTAACTGCTGTCAAATGTTTCTCCTTCTACCTAAATTGCGCTGACTATGTCCAGTATTTTCATTTACACGTATCTGTACGTATAAGAACCGCACCGATATTAAATTTTACAAAAATTTCGTTACTTTTATGCAACAACGTAACAACCCTCCGCATACGGTACCGGTTTGTTACCAAGCAACGTGCTTTCGAAAATTGTAATAAAATTATTTAGTAATTTTCAATACTCTCCATTACTATTACATGATAATTTTTTAAATATCTATTTATAAGAAAAATATTATAAATAGGCAGGTATAAAAATTGTCTGGTCTAAATTATTTGGTGACATAAATTTAATCCTCCCTTAACTTTACATTTAACTGTAATTCCCTATTTAAAATTACATATTATTTTATTTTTTTAAAACAATATAAGTAGGTATTGCGGTAGTTTAAAATATACGGCTAATTATTTTCTAGCCTACTATATAATTTTAAAAACTGAACATTTTTTGAAACAAATTATAGTATTTGAGTTATGTTGTATTCATTCTAGATGATTGTTAAGTTACTTGTAAATTAAAAAGCAATTTACATAAAAGAAAATTGTATAAAATATTAATATTTAAGTATTTAGGTGGCAAGTATATAAATTGTAAACACTTACAGTTAGATATTATTTAGAAACGTTTTATTCAATATCAACGTAGCTCGGGAAGAATTTTAAAAGAACGCTTCTGTGTTTTCCTAAATTTTGAATGTGCATAATTGAAACCGAAATAGATAATGATTACATATAAATATTTAGCATCTGATTGCTTCACTCTTCAAAAGTTTATATATACATTTTTTGGATTTTTACCCAGTAAAAATATTTTTTATAATTTGTATTCAATTAGCTTATTAATTGTAGCAACAATTTATCCATTCGCAATCATTCCTGAAATTTTAAAAATATATTATGCTAATTTCAACGAATTTATCTTTTCTATGTTGTTCGAGATTGGAAACTTTTTGTGTAAGATATTATTTTGCAAATTAAGGAACATGTCTTATTATAGTTTATTTATAGTTTAGTGTACCTGATTGAAGACATTATAATGTAACATTTAAATTTTTAGGTGTGGCCTTCATGCATTGCGCATTTTGGAATCGATTTGAACTGATAAAATTATTTGAAAAAATCCAATTTCTAGATCATCTATCATATTTTAATAATATCAAAATTGAAAACGCTTTTATAATGCAATATAAAGATACAGTTAGAAAGCAGGTAAGTGTAAAAGTTTATTATTGAAAAGTAGAGTTCAAATAAACATTACCTGTTTCTTCTCCATTATTTAAAAATTTACAGCCGTATTATTCATAAAAAACTTAAAACAGTGTTTTAGTTAAAACAGTCTTTTAACCCTAATCTAACTTTTTTTTGCTTGCATTTCGAAACTTATTACAGTAAACGCGCTAAACTCCCTATAAAGCAACATAGGCCAGGTGCTTCTTCTAATTTGTTAAAGTAACTTGTTGGAAATTATTGGTTTTCAAGTAAAAACAATTGCTATAAAATTCAAACAAAGCAACTAAAATTCTTTTAAATACGCTATTTTTCATTTTATTAGTGAGTTTTTAACAGAAATTAAAGGACAAAATATCAAATATTAGGTATCTTTAGAAGCGGAATAAAAATCTCTTTAAATTAATAGCCTTTTCATTCTTATCCGTTATGATCGGAAGTAGAAATTAAAGAAAAATCAATTTCACTGTTAAGTTCCTATATTCTCATCGGCGCGGCGACCGGTCACCCGGTATATAGAAGAAGATAATATTCCAAAAAAAAGGTTTTAAAACAATTCTCACTATTGATTCGTCCTTAGTAATAACATTGTATTTTTTAGTTTTACTTTGGAATTGGATTACTGAGTTTTATACTAATTGTATTCTCATCAATGTCAGTTGTACTATCATTAAATGAGGAAAACTGGATTCTACCATTTGGATGTGGACTTGCAATTACTAATAATAATATACAATTTATACTTCAAATAATAATATTTAGTCTGATCGCTGTTCCTCTATATTTGCAATTATTTACTTACTTAAATGTTTTAACATTAATGTGTGGTCATTGTAAGCTATTGCAGAAATACATAGTAACATCATTCACTAATCCAACCGGAAAACTATTGAAGGTAACTAATTTCTTTACCAATAATGTGGCTCCATTGCATGTGGATTCAAAATAGTTTCCCTCGCATGCAAAAGTATATTGACTTCTATGAGGAATATTTTAATAAAATATAATCAAATTTTCGAAATGAAATACCGTGCTTTACTTTATTATACCTTCACAATTTAAAGAACAGCCCACGTATTTTAATTTCAAACATTAAAAAAGCAGAACTAATAATAAATTTTATATCCAGGACTGCCATGAAGAACACGTGAGAAAAAAATTATTGATTGGAAATCATTTAAGATACAACTTCGACAAATTGTACCCTACCATAATGGTATTATTGAAGTAGCAGATCAAATGGAAACCACTTTCTCGTTGGCAATTCTTGCCTTCTTTGCAGGAATAAGCATTTCTATATGCTTATTAATATTTCATTCACAGGTAAGTAGAACTTTTCAAACAAATAAATTACATTATATTAAATATCAACTGAATGGTAAATATTTTAGCTAAACGGTACATTCGGGGATGGTGTAAAAGATGTGATAGGAATAGTAGCAAGTTATTTGGTGATGATTACAATATCAAGCTACGGGGAGCAAATTGCAACCGAGAGTGGTAAAATAGCAAGTGCATGTTATGCATTAGATTTCGCAGATTGTGATTTGAGAATTCAAAAATCTCTAGTACTTATAATATTAAGATCCCAGCGTCCAATAACTCCAACAATCGGAAAGTTGAAAGTTTTGAATTTGCCCACAATGCTTAATGTTAGTACTATAATGAATGTTTCAACTACTAAAATCGATACAATTATGATTTTTAGGTTTTTCAATCAATTTACACTTACTATACATTCCTTCGAAATATGAGAAACGAATGAATTATTTACTTAAATTTATAGTCACTTGTAGAATTGTAATTATATAAATTAATGTAGTTTGACAGGATGTAAACTTAATTTTATCGTCCTTATTAATAAGTTTCTGAATATTTGGAAATAAAGTAAAAAATAAAAAGTGCACTTAGTTAAGTTTTTGCTAACATTTGAAATAGGTACATCCTAATATCATACCTACTCTTGAAATTTCCTTTTTAAGATTTATTTTCAAAATGTTAATTTAAAAAATTTTCCTGTTAAGTTAACCAAAGGCTCATAAAATTTAACACAATATTATTGATTTTTATTATGTTAAATTGACTCGAAATTTTTAAAAGATGTTCTATTGTTAAAGAATTTATAGAATTAAAATATGTAAAAGCTTAATTTCTTGTTATTTTGACGTTTATTTTCCGATTAAAAAAGAGGTAGGATTGTTTCGGTTTTGCTTAATAAAAAATATTGAACGAAGGGGGGATGAAGGGTGCGTGACGTAATATTTCGAGAGAGGTCTAGGTTTTTGTGCAGTTGAGGAGGGTTGAATAATGTTTAAAATTGCGTGACGTAATTTATGAACGACCCCTACTCCATAAGCTTAGTCATAAAAAAAAATTTTCGCAAGCGTGAAATTCAAGCCAATCAAAATTTATTAAAAAAAATATGGACCAATAGAATGGTAGCAAATCATAAAATTTTAATTAACTAACCCAAGCTCGACCGGTGAATCTCTCTTTCAATGTCCCCTCATTAAAAAAAAAAGTTTCCTAACAATAACCTAAGTGGATCCCCCTTTTAGCGGTCCCCTAAACCTAAGGGTTTCTCATAAATCAGTGCTATAATTTTTAAATTATCTAGTAATGAAAAGCAGAAAATGGAAATACAATCTAGGATAAATGTGGGATAATATATGCCCCACATAAGGGAAAATGATCATATAGATGTTATTTTAAGTACAAAATGATATTTGTTGTTCTATGGGATATTTTAATATGTTTACCACATGAAAATATATTTTTACACAGGTATACGAGTATATAAATATATCATTATAACGTTTTGTGTTAGAAATCTTAGTTTGAAAGAAAAGTAGCGTTTTGCCATATATTTCACTTTCGGATATCCCAAGTAACATTTTTCCCTGGTGAAATTTAAATGTCTCTGCTAGGGCCCTAGCAAATATCTGCCAGGGGGTTATAACAGGGTTTTTTTGACAGAGCTCTTACAGATACCTGGCAGGTATTTGTAACGGATTATTTGCAGAGCCCTGAAAATTAACTCTGGTAGAGCCCTGGTAGGTCTCTGTTGAAAATAATTTGCAGGGCCCTGCAAGAAATCTGTGGCAGAGCCCTGGCAGAGTCCCTGTTACAGGTAATTTGCAAGGCCCTGCAAAAACTCTGCGGCAGAGCCCTGCCAGAGTCCCTGTTACAGGTAATTTGCAAGGCCCTGCAAAAACTCTGCGGCAGAGCCCTGCCAGAGTCTCTGTTATAGGAAATTTGCAAAGCTCGTATATACCACGTGGTCTTCATAAAAATTGTATTTTTTTACCATTTTTCAATTACTTTTAATTTTAACAATTCATTAAATTTAAATACTATATTGTACTTTTAATAGTAGATACCTACTACAGGTAGATATAAACACAATGCTTATTAAAATTTTAGCAAATCAGAATCAAGAATTTTGTTAACGATGTAAGCTTTCTTCATTCATATTGGTTAAGATCGTTAAAAGGAATATATCTTCAGAGATTTATTGAAAATTAATTAATCGATTTTTTCAAAGCAACCAACGATATGACAGAAACTTTGTCAGGGTTACAGAGACAGACAGAGACAGTTACATTGACAGTTACCTTTTATGAGTTACAGGTATAAAAAAATTCGTAAAGCGCCTCGTAATTTTGAGCCAAAAATTTAGGTCTAGTTACTATGTAACGAAGTAGGATAGCGCTATAATAAATATTGTTATGAGAGAAAGAGATAAAATAGTTTTAGTTCTGGTCATTTACAATATTCTAGAATATTAGAAATACAAAATACAAAGGCTAATCCGCTTCGATTTTAAACGTCATTTATGTGCAATTTATAAATTTTAACAGTTTATTTATCCAATCTAAAGAAATCATAATTAAACCACGATCTAGAATTAAACAACAAAACTTTTGTTATATTATTATTATCATTTACTGATTCTGATTCACTATTACTGATTCGTTTTTATCAATATTATTTATCAAAAATTAAATTTCTCATATATACCGCACTCACAATTATTCTAGAAATTTTAAGTTAAAATTAAAGTTAAAACTTATTTGCCGATGGTAACCCATACTTACAAGACAAAATATATCGGCCCTAAATATTAATAAAATAAATTTTTGTCGCATTCTTTAAAAATGTTAATTTTTATTTTTAACTTCTTGCAATCCATACTGATTGTGTAATTATGTAATTGAACTAATTTAACTCTGGGGGTTTCAATTTTATTACTACATCTATATTTGCAGTTACAATTACGAATTATTGTATCATATTTTAAATTGCGATGTTTTACATCGATATAATTTCCATTTTATTAAAAAAGGTAAGTAAAATACGTTGATTTCTCAGCGGTTCACTCATTATTATACACAAAAGTGTGACCATCATATTACCAGTAATTTCAAAATAATTTATAAGTAGGGTCCGTAGGTAAATGGTAAGAACGAGAGGCTACGAAGCAGTCATGGATGTAGGTACAGGTTCGAATCTGGATTGTAACAATAGTTATTTACATGAAAGTCAGGAAAATGATATATTACTGACGAGGAGCAATGTTGAAATACGAGGCACTTCGTGCCGAGTATTTTAGAGCTCCGAGTAAAGTGAGATATTTTCCTGACGTATTTTGTATTAAATTTTTCCGAAAATCGTAAACAATCGAAATTTTAAAACACTAATTGAACAACATTTTTAAAATGAGCAAAAATCAAGTTTGTCAACGTGTCAAAACTTGAATAACATTTTTAAAATTAACAAAAATCAAGTTTGTCAATGTGTCAAAACACATTGAAATAATCAATTACTGACATTACCGGACTACTTAGTCATTATAATTCAATTTCCCTGCGTATCTACGCTACTAGCATTGATTCAGTGGAGAAGGGGGGGGGGGGTCGGTGAGATCTTAAATTAACTTTACTGAGGGATCGCGGGTACTTACGACCGGGGCTTACTTAATGTCGTCGACGAGCCTTTACAGTTTGGAAGAGTACAACCTATATTACACTAATAATAGCAATAAGGCAACACTAGGTTGCTAAATAAGATACGGTGTAAAATACAATATAATATAATGGTGGAAAAATGTACACAAATACACGATACGTTACAAACATGAGCGAAGCTGCCCATAAACTTAAAAGAATAGTTATTACTAGAAAAGAAAAATACTAATTGGCCAACTTTTATCTGAATTGAATTTGTTCTACAATAATTATCAACTAAAATTACAATAGGTTCAGTTAACAACAGATGATTATCATTAATATTGATTATTACTATAAACTTGAACATTGACGCAATAACTTGACATAAACAATCAATCTGAAGCAAAGTAATGTTAATTAGGATGACCGTTTTAGCACTTTCTAACACTGGATGGTAAAGTTGAAGTAGTAACACAATATTCGACTTACTTGTAATCTTGTACAATGTTGAGGGTTGTTCCTCTCTCTTCACTAGGTCAGGTCTCGGAAACGAAGAAGTTAGACAAGCAAGAGGGCATAAACCAATTCCATTGAGGTCGACGTTGATATCGTCGGAACTTTATTAAATTGATCATCTAAGGTGAATACTGAATACACCATTTGAACTCCACGTTTAACGGACAATTAATTGTTCCAGTTAAAATTCACGAACGTAACTTATCGAGTTAAATGTTTACCTTAATAACTGTATTTCAAAATATAAAGATAAAGTGTATCCACTTTAATTTAAAAATGACTAATTAAGAATCAAAATTTATTAAATCGTGAACCGAATTTGAGTTCTTAATTTATTAATTTATTTGCGACGTAGCACAATTAATTAATCTGTGTTGTTAATAAAACCGTATAAGAATACGAATTTGACTTGTGGCAATAAAGTTAATACTTTATTACTATGGCAGATGGAAAACAAGTGACTTGCTCCTTGCGGATGCAATTCGTAAGTTAACTTAATTACTGGAAGGGTGCTGAAGGCTTTCATTGGATGTTGAATAAAATCCAACGTTTATCATTTTGCAGGATATCAAAATAGCATGTAGGTGGAAGAAGGCGACAATTAGACGTGAACGTGATGGTATGCTCATATTTTTCGCGACAATTAGACGTTATAATATGATAAATATAGTATTACTGCAAGGTGGCGGAACTAAGTTACACCCTGCCTGATATAAAAATACTTCTGAATGATAACAAAATAAACGCTTTATACTGAATAAATGAAATGAAATAAAATTATACGAGGTGACTACAAAACAAAAGATAATTTATAAAATCTAACTTTAATTGAATAATCTCGATGCAAAATGGCGAAATGAATGTTAAAATAAAAACGAAGGTTACATCTTTTGGGATATATGCGGCATAATTCACGTCGATTACCTTGAAAAGGGAAAAATGATTAATGGAGAGTATTATGTCAACTTCTTGGACAGTTTCAACCATGCTGTAAGAGAAAAACGTAGGCATTTGTCGTATAAAAAATCATCTTCCATCAAGACAATGCACGAGTGCAAACTTGCGTCTTTGCCATAGCAAAATTCCATGATTTAGGATACAAATTGTTTCCGCGTCCACCATATTCGTCAGATTTATCACCCAGCGTTTATTTCCTATTTCTAAATATGAAAAAATGGCTCGGCGGAAAAAAATCTGGCAGTAATGATGAGGTTATTTCTGAAACGAACACTTATTTTGAAGGGTTGGAGCAATCGTAATTTTTAGAGGGGATACAAAAGATAGAAAAACGTTGGACTAAGGGTATCGAGATGAAAGATGATTACGTTGAAAAATAAAATAAATTCTACACATAAAAATGTTTTCTTCTTGTCAAGGCCAGGTACTTATCATACAACCCTCGTATCATTAAGTAAATCCGTTCCGAAAATAGGTGCAAACAATTTCCAATGAGTAGCCAAGAACAGTGCACATCAGTGTAGCAAGACGAGACACCAGTGAAGAAAAGCGAATTTTGAAAACCTTATGCTCATTTTCACGTTTGGGCGTATATCCCACGGGGGCATAATATTATATCCCACATTTATCCTATATTATTTACATACCTCTGTACTAAATTAAATACCTAAATCCTTTAATGGAATTAAGAGAGTTTAAATGGGAGCCAGTAAATTATAATTATCGCGAGGCAACGTCGCCTTTATATTACCTTACACAAGGTTGGGTGTCCGCTCTTGAAACATCGATTATACTTGTCCCTGGTCACCAATCAACCTATATTTGGCCAGTACGATGGGCTGTGGCCTAAACTTCCTCTTGGTGGGTGAGACTTACTAGGTTAGGAAAATACGATGAACATTTGATAAGACAGTAAATGCTGTAAAAAGTTTCTCCTTCTACCTCAAAAATGCTGATACTTGCCTATAATTTAAATTTTCACGTATATGTACGTACGTGGGTTGCCTTTTATATTTCGGGATTCAGTTACCCTAGTGCTGCCATCTGGCAACTAATATTTTTATCGTAAAGTTTGACATTTTTGATGGTATATGTATTCAGAACTTTTTGCCGTATGAACGCCATTTGTGCTGTTTAAAAATTCTTGAAAAATAAATTCGTCCAAAAAATTGAATTAAATCATGAACCATATTTGTGTGACTATTTTTTACAACTTTCGACGTGATTGCCTCAACAGCAGTGCATCGATGAACTTAATTCGACTATTGGCGATGAAGCACCATCAAGGAACAGTGTTTATCGCTGATTAAACGAATTCAATCGTAGCCGTAGTTCTCTCAACGACGAATTTCGTGAAGGTCGGCCAAAATATGTTGTTGTTCCCGAAGACATTGATGCTGTGGGTGAACTGATACCTCAAGATCGTCATATGACTTATCGTTAGATTGAGGCATCCTTGGGCATTATGGGGACCAGCTTACATTCAATATTGAATAAACATTTGGTTGTCAAAAAGATTTCTTTGCGTTAGATCCCGCATAATTTCACAATTGCTTAAAAAAGGCTCTTGTCAATTGGTCGAAAGAACTGCTCAAAATATACGATTGCGGTGCTTCAAAATGACTCTATGACATCGCGACAGGTGACGAATCATGGATCTACGCGTATGAGCCCAAAAATAAAAAGCAGTCGACTGTGTGCGTTTTTCAAAATGAGCCATCCAACAAAAGCTGTTCGCGCACGAATCACTTCGAAGCAAGTGGTCGCCTGTTCTTTTCGGAAAAACTGGACATGGTGCATCCCTACCATTGGTACAACGTAGAACGGTAAATTTTGAATGATATATAACCATTTATTTGCCAGAAGTCTTCGGAGAAATAAGGAAAACCAACCGCCAAGACGGATCATTCGCAACTATGACAATGTGAGCTCTCACACATCGGCTCGAACTAGTGAAGTTTTGAGCACTCAAAACATCGATTTAATGGACCATCCGCCGTATAGTCCTAATTTAGCACCCAATGACTTCATTTTATTTCCGCACGTCAAAAATAAATAGTGAGGTCAACGTTTTTCGACACCTGAAGAAGCGGCTGGTGCGTTTAAAATGCAAGTTTTGGAGGTACCTCAATCGGCGTGGAAAAAGGGCTTCAAGAATTGGTTTTAACGCATGCAAAAGTATAATATTGATCTTCATGAAGAGTATTTTCAAAACTAATAAAGTAATTTTTGATGAAAAATATTTATCGTTGTTCTCAAATCCCGAAATATAAAAGGCAACCTACGTATAAGAACCACCAATTTTAAATTTTACAATAATTGCATTACTTTTAAGTAACAACCCTCCGCGTACGGTATCCGGTTTACCAAGCAACGTGCTTTCGAAAATTGTAATAAAATTAGTTAGTAATTTCCAAGACTGTTCCAATTTACTAATAATTTTTTAAAAATCTATTTATAAGAATAATTATAAATAGGTATAAAAATTGTCTGGTCTAAATTATTTGGTGACATAAATTCAATCCTCCCTTGACTTTACATTTAACTATAATTCCCTTTTTAAAATTACATATTTTATTTTAAAACAATAGAAGTACCTAGGTATTACAGTAGTTTAAAATATACGGCTAATTATGTTCTGGACTATATAATTTTAAAAACTGAACATTTTTTGAAACAAATTATAGTATTTGAGTTATGTTGTATTCATTCTAGATGATTGTTAAGTTACTTGTAAATTAAAAAGCAATTTACATAAAAGAAAATTGTATAAAATATTAATATTTAAGTATTTAGGTGGCAAGTATATAAATTGTAAACACTTACAGTTAGATATTATTTAGAAACGTTTTATTCAATATCAACGTAGCTCGGGAAGAATTTTAAAAGAACGCTTCTGTGTTTTCCTAAATTTTGAATGTGCATAATTGAAACCGAAATAAATATGATTACATATAATTATTTAGCATCTGATTGCTTCACTCTTCAAAAGTTTTTATATAAGTTTTTTGGATTCTTACCCAGTAAAAATATTTTTTATAATTTGTACTCAATTAGCTTATTAATTGTAGTAACAATTTATCCGTTGGCAATCGTTCCTGAAATTTTAAAAATATATTATGCTAATTTCAACGAATTTATCTTTTCTTTGTTGTGCGAGATTGGAAACTTAATGTGTAAGATATTATTTATTTGGGAATTCGATTTCCAAGTTTTACCTCAATTGTTTCATATTAAACTATTTTTTATTGTTGTTAAAGTAGATTAAAAGTTTATTTAATTTAATATAGAAGCCATTTATAATGTTACATTTAAATTTTTAGGTGTGGGCTGCATGCATTGCACATTTTGGAATCGATTTGAACTGATAAAATTATTTGAAAAAATCCAACTTCTAGATGAACTCTCAAATTTTAATAATACTAAAAGTGAAAACGCTTTTATAATGCAATATAAAGAAACAGTTAGAAGGCAGGTCAGTGTAAAAGTAGAGTTCAAATGAAAATCTTCCTGTTCTATCTCCATTATTATAATCTATATTGAAGTATTATTTTCAGGTCCTAAAAATTTTTAATGATAATTTTTCATCCAAAACTGGTAGCACTATCCACTTCACATTCCCAGCTTGCTCAGTCGTTTTTTCTACTCATAGAAACGTGTAATTTTCTAATATTGAAGATATTCTGATAAAAAAAATACACTTTAACTAATATTTACTTGCATTTATTTAATCAACTTAAAAGTAAAAACAATCTTGTCCGATTTAACATCAAATCGTGCATTCGCACGGCCGTCCGTCGGTCAATTCGCGAGTCACCTCGTCCAACCCATCTCGGCAATCTTAAACGAGAGCGTCACAAAAATTTAAAAACTTTACAAAATGTTATCAAAGAATAAACATTACAATAAATTAATTATGTTTGCACATAAAAAAAATACGCCATCAGATGTACAGTTTAACAACTTTGTATTTTTTAGTTTTACTTTGGAATTGCTTTAGTAAGTTTTATACTAATTGTATACACATCAATGTCAGTTGTACTATCATTAAATAAGGAAAACTGGATTCTACCATTTGGATGTGGACCTGCAATTACTAATAATAATCATATACAATTTATACTTCAAATAATAATATTTAGTCTGATCGCTGTTCCTCTATATTTGCAATTATTTACTTACTTAAATGTCTTAACATTAATGTGTGGTCATTGTAAGCTGTTGGAGAAATACATAGTAACATCATTCACTAATCCAACCGGAAAGCTATTGAAGGTAACAAATTTCTTTACCAATTATGTGGCTTCACTGCATGCGGATTAAACCACATCAGGTTAGATCTAATTCGGCATACTTAGTATATTATAGTAGGTAGCTCTCTACACTATTCCCGAACCAAGTATTAGATTATTTCCCACGAAGTGGCTAACTATAAAACTAAGCTAAAAATATAAATTTAATTTACACTTTTTTAACTAAATCCGCGGTACGGGACGGGATGCCAATGCAGTCCAAGGGACAGGACTAGGGGTCCTTGCGCTCCTTTAATCCTAGACGCTTAAAAATTGCTTTTTCCTTAACTATACCGCATCCACATCACTCCCTCCAACAACTGTATTCACAAATAATGACGAAGAATTGAAGAAGACCCTGTATTCCAACACTTGAATCGTTGAAGACACGCCGCATCTGAATGAGAAAACTCTCGGCCACAACCGTCAAAGTTCTAAGGCTCAACAAATTCATTATTTTGATCTTCAATAACAATAACAAAATTGCGTATGATTTTTCCCAACTGTTTCCTGAATAAATTTTTTCCCATCTCATTTAATTTAATTTTGATAATTTCATACCTTCATTATTAGTAGTTATTATTATATTATTTATATAACAATACGTTAGACAAACTAACGAATGGCCGTAAAAAAGAAATTTTTTCGGGAAATGATATTATGTATTAACAAAGAAAGAAACGCTATGAATAGAAGAACAAATCTTGAAGGCTTGACTTCTTTTGAATTTGACAGGTTAAAGATAAATTGCAAGAGGTGACAATGAATCTGTCGTTTCTTTCAAAAAATATAGTTAAAAAATCTCATCCAATGCAATTTTAATTAAGTTAAAAATCTCAGGTTATTGGAATTGCAATGAAACTAAACGTTTGTTAGTCAACTGTTTCGGTCATTTAATATTAAACCATCATCGGGACTGAAAAAAAAAAAAAATTAAATGACCGAAACAGTTGACTAACAAACGTTTAGTTTCATTGCAATTCCAATAACCTGAGATTTTTAACTTAATTTCAAAAAATAGATAAATGACATACATCCAGAAATATGGAGAATATGTTTTCAAAGGGATACGGACAACTCGGCACCGGCGACTCGGCACCAGACAACTCGGCACTGGACAACTCGGCACCGGGAAAATTCGGCACCGGCGATTCGGCACCGGACAACTCGGCACTGGCATAACTCGGCACCAGTTGAAAAACTTTAAAAAAATTAAAATATAAAAAAATGTATGAGGATCATTATTAAAAGGTAGATCCCGGTCGAGGCTAGGTTAGTGTTAGGACACGACTTTTTTTTTTAAAGAGAAGGTCATTAAAAGGTTGATTAATTACTACTTAAAAATATTTGAATGTGTGACATAATATGGTCCGGTACCGAAAAAAAACGCGAGATTCATCCAATTCCCAGTAGCATAATTTGCCGAGTTGGAAGGCCCTACGGGGATCTTTTTAATGAATTTAGTGCTGCAAAAATGGCTCTGGAGCGGACTCGGCACCATCACAACTCGGCACCAGTAGAAAAACTTAAAAAAATTAAAATTTTTGAGGTCCTTCATAACCTGCGACAAAACTCTCGTAATCGGCATCAAATGTCATTTGTATCTTTATTAGATTACTAAGAAATTTGAATAGATGTGGATGTGCGACCCCATATCCCTGTTGCAGCTATTTATGGCAAGCTTCGGCGAAGTTATTCGTTCTATCAGACCCAACCAAAGTACGATGATGTACCAACCACTCATCGTAGGGAAACATAGATGGGGCCCTTGCACCGTTATTTTTTATTCTACCAATATATTTAAGTATTAGTAAACCAACTCATGATTGGTTCTAATTCTGGTGGCGCAGATAATCTTCGAGAACGTTAAGCGCGTTTTCAATGTCATCTTCCGGAACAAAAGCTACCGAAGTTATCATACGTGACTTTGCGACGGAAATGGTCTTAAAAATCCGAGGTGCCAAGTCGCCGGTGCCGAGTTATGCCGGTGCCGAGTTTTCCCGGTGCCGAGTTGTCCTGTACCGGTTTTTGAAAATAGTTTCCCTCGCATGCAAAAGTATATTGACTTCAATGGGGAATATTTTAATAAAATGTAACCAAATTTTCAAAATAAAATACCGTGCTTTAGTTTATTACGCACACAATTTAGAGAACAGCACGTATTTTAATTTAAGACATTAAAAAAGCAGAATTAATAATTAATTATATAAAGGACTGCCATCAAGGACAAGTGGCAAAAAAGATTATTGATTGGGAATCATTTAAAATACAACTTCGACAAATTGTACCCTACCATATTGGTATTCTTGAAGTAGCAGATCAAATGGAAACCACTTTCTCGTTGACAATTCTTACCTTCTTTGCAGGAGTAAGCATTGCTATATGCTTATTAATATTTCATTCACAGGTAAGTAGAACTTTTAAAACAAATAAATTACATTATATAAATATCAACTGAATGGTATTTTAGCTAATCACTACACTCGGGGATGGCGTAAAAGATGTGATAGGAATAGTAGCAATTTATTTGCTGATGATTATAATATCAAGCTACGGGGAGCAAATTGCAACCGAAAGTGGTGAAATAGCAAGGGCATGTTATGAATTAGATTTCGCCGATTGTGATTTGGAAATTCAAAAATCTCTAGTACTTATAATATTAAGATCTCAGCGACCAATAACTCCAACAATCGGAAAGTTGAAAGTTTTGAATTTGCCCACAATGCTTAGTGTTAGTAGTATAATGAATGTTTCAACTACTAAAATCTAATACAATTATGATTTTTAGGTTTTTCAATCAATTTACACTTACTATACATTCCTTCGAAATATGAGAAGCGAATGAATTATTTACTTTAATTTATAGTCACTTGTAGAGTTGTAATCATATAAATTAGTGTAGTTAGTGACAGGATGTAAAGTTTTTTATTGTCCTTATTAGTAAGTTTCTAAATATTTTGAAATAACATAAAATAAATAAAATATGGCACTTAGTTAAGTTTTTGTTACATTTTAAAATACATACCTACTACTAGGTTTGTTCGGGCAGCAGTTTGAAAACAGTTTGCAATCAGTTTGAGAAAAACCACGAATACACGCATTTAGTTACGTATGTCAAACCTTAGCTACCATAAACTCAAACTGCCGTAACGACTACGTGTATACGTGATTTTTCTCAAACTGATTGCAAACTGATTTCAAACTGCTGCCTGAACAAACCTAATCATCACACCTACTCTTGAAATTTCATTTTTAAGATTTATCTTCAAAATGTTAATTTAAAAAATGTTCATGGTAAGTTAACACAAGGCTCATGAAAGTTAACAAAGTATTATTGATTTTTATTATGTTAAATTAACTCAAAATTTTTAAAAAAATGTTCTATTGTCAAATAATTTATAGAATTAAAATGTATAAAAGCTTAATTTCTTATTATAACATTATAACTATAACACAACTGACATAATAAATAGATAAGCTTTTTTGCTTTAGGAAAATTACTTTAGGCTGAAAATGATCCCATGCAGCACAATTGATGCAGTATTGGTGTAATATTGAAATCAATATTTTACAGATGTGAACATTTTCCAATATTGATTTTCTGTACTTGAATCAATACTATTTAGAACAAATTTAATTATTTTTACGTGATTTTATTTGGAATTACTATATTTATTTCACATACATATTGTAGTTTAATATATTTCTCTGTAATATGCGGTATCTGTAGTAAGTTCATCCTAAGGCTCCTAATAAAGTAGTGTATCTGAAAATCATTTTAATGAAAGTTTTCTACAAGTGTTGAAAATCGAATATCATTTGAATCTAAAAATTATATTTGATTGTAATCAAATATTTATTTAATATTATATTTGATTTTAATCAAATATAATTTGATTATATATATAAATAGGTTACTTATAAAATTTTATTTCATAGGTAACTTATTGCATTATATTTGACAGTAAATGCCTGTGATGTAGAAATATAACTCATTTACTATTCTTTTTCTAAATTATTGTACATTACACTGCTTATTTAGGAAGTTATCTCACCGAATGTACCTCGGTCAATGATAAATCCTTATAATTTTGGTTAATAATTCCCTCAAGTGTGTTGCTTGAAAAGTAACACACCTTCATAAATTATTAATCAAAATTATTGCTTGATCACAGGTCAACAGTGTTTTGGTGCCGGGGCATTTGGAGCTGATTTCATATGAATTCCCAAGTAACATTTTCCCCCTGCTAGATATCTGCTACGGCTCTGGCAGAGAAATTTCGCAGGGCCCTGTCTCTGTAATCGGATTGTAACAGGGCTCTGTCACATAATATGAGACAGAGAAAATGGACCCTGCAAACCCTCTGCAGAAAATTTGTCGCAAATCCTAACAGGGTATCTGTTAGGTACCCTGTCAGAGACTCTGCAAGATCTCTGTCAGGCACTCTGCCAGAGTCTCTGTCACAGAGACTCTGGCAGGGCTCTGTCTGTCCCTGTTACAGAGACAGACAGAGACAGGTATAAAAAAATATTACATTTTAATAAAATAAATTTGTCACATTTTTTTAGAAAAATTAATTTTTATTTTTAGATTCTTGCAATCCATTGATTGTGTTATTACATCGCATCGAACTAATTTAACTCTAGGGGTTTAAATTTTATTTACATGGTTACATTTAATTATATCTATTAACTATTAATATTTATATATTCTGTATTATTGGTTGAATTCCATTCTGTCGATGTTGTTACCTATCCTGAAATAGTATATTGTTTAGCAAGGGATGAAACCAGATGATTTCAGACGAGGGTGGATTGCCTTCCCGAGCGAAAGCGAGGGCTGGCATCACCCCGAGTCTGAAATCGTGTTTCATCCCGTGCCCAAACATACTATTTTTCATATTACCTGTAATGAATCTGAGAGTTTTCATAAAATATAAGAATTGTCAGCTACTGTCACATTAATTGTTGACAATTAATAAATTCAATTCTGACAGGTTTAAAATGAAATCAAAAACTGAGTAAGCGGGCAGAAACTTGACGCTTTCTTTCCTAGGGCAGAAACCAATTTAGTTTCTGACCAATAGTCGCGTTGATCTGCAATTGTCGTGTTTCGACTGTCTCAACATGCAATGAAACTCGTAGTTTCATGACAGGTAATATGAAAATAATATTTAAATTTAAAAATTTTTGTTACAATCCAGATTTGAACCTGTACCTACATCCATGACTGCTTCGTAGCCTCTCGTTCTTACCATTTACCTACGGATCCTACTTATAAATTATTTTGAAATTACTGGTAATATGATGGTCACACTTTTGTGTATAATAATGAGTGAACCGCTGAGAAATCAACGTATTTTACTTACCTTTTTTAATAAAATGGAAATTATATCGATGTAAAACATCGCAATTTAAAATATGATACAATAATTCGTAATTGTAACTGCAAATATAGATGTAGTAATAAAATTGAAACCCCCAGAGTTAAATTAGTTCAATTACATAATTACACAATCAGTATGGATTGCAAGAAGTTAAAAATAAAAATTAACATTTTTAAAGAATGCGACAAAAATTTATTTTATTAATATTTAGGGCCGATATATTTTGTCTTGTAAGTATGGGTTACCATCGGCAAATAAGTTTTAACTTTAATTTTAACTTAAAATTTCTAGAATAATTATTGTGAGTGCGGTATATATGAGAAATTTAATTTTTGATAAATAATATTGATCAAAACGAATCAGTAATAGTGAATCAGAATCAGAATCAGAAGAAAGTAAATGATAATAATAATATAACAAAAGTTTTGTTGTTTAATTCTAGATCGTGGTTTAATTATGATTTCTTTAGATTGGATAAATAAACTGTTGAAATTTATAAATTGCACATAAATGACGTTTAAAATCGAAGCGGATTAGCCTTTGTATTTTGTATTTCTAATATTCTAGAATATTCTAAATGACCTGAACTAAAACTATTTTATCTCTTTCTCTCATAACAATATTTATTATAGCGCTATCCTACTTCGTTACATAGTAACTAGACCTAAATTTTTGGCTCAAAATTACGAGGCGCTTTACGAATTTTTTTATACCTGTAACTCATAAAAGGTAACTGTCAATGTAACTGTCTCTGTCTGTCTCTGTAACCCTGACAAAGTTTCTGTCATATCGTTGGTTGCTTTGAAAAAATCGATTAATTAATTTTCAATAAATCTCTGAAGATATTATATTCCTTTTAACCATCTTAACCAATATGAATGAAGAAAGCTTACATCGTTAACAAAATTCTTGATTCTGATTTGCTAAAATTTTAATAAGCATTGTGTTTATATCTACCTGTAGTAGGTATCTACTATTAAAAGTACAATATAGTATTTAAATTTAATGAATTGTTAAAATTAAAAGTAATTGAAAAATGGTAAAAAAATACAATTTTTATGAAGACCACGTGGTATATACGAGCTTTGCAAATTTCCTATAACAGAGACTCTGGCAGGGCTCTGCCGCAGAGTTTTTGCAGGGCCTTGCAAATTACCTGTAACAGGGACTCTGTCAGGGCTCTGCCACAGATTTCTTGCAGGGCCCTGCAAATTATTTTCAACAGAGACCTACCAGGGCTCTACCAGAGTTAATTTTCAGGGCTCTGCAAATAATCCGTTACAAATACCTGCCAGGTATCTGTAAGAGCTCTGTCAAAAAAACCCTGTTATAACCCCCTGGCAGATATTTGCTAGGGCCTTAGCAGAGACATTTAAATTTCACCAGGGAAAAATGTTACTTGGGTTTGATGCCCTGAATTCAAATATGGCATTAGTTTTGGCCTAGGAGCTCGAATTTCTAAGATATAACATGATTGTCAAATATTTGTTAAATCTTCTTTGTCGGACATCTTTAATTTATTCCACTAATTTTGTGACAAATTACAAGACTGGCTTCTTGAGAGATAGCAAATATACAGGAATCAATTATTGTATTATATGATTTACAACTGTACAGAATGTAATTAGAGGTGCACATTTCGCCATATCACGTGATTTTAAAGAAAAAAAATATCTAAAAAAGTAGAGCTGATAGAAAAAATCTGATTTTATATTTAGATTCAGAAGGCAAATATAATAGGCAAATATATAGGACATATACTTGCATTATTGATTTATAACTGCACAAAATGGTGTTAAAACTGCACATTTCGTGCAGATCTTCAGGTTAAAAAAACAATATCTACAAAAGTAGAGCTGATGGAGAAAAACTAATTTCATATTCAGATTCAGCGCCCCAAAAATAGCTAAAATCAGTTTTAAAATCTTAGGCACCTACAAAAAAAGTTTTTTTGTAGGCCTGTGTTATCATCGCCCTTGGTTCGTTATAGCTGATAACACAACAACAAATTTACTTGGGAAAATATAACCAACAAATGTCACTAATCGCATAAATGTTACTGACAACAGGTCGTGTAGGTCTACTAAACTTTACATGACGAAAGTACATTAAAGACCGGAGTAATCTATGAATGGTGCGTAATGCAAACGGTTTTCAAACGAAAAAAAACAGCATTGTCTTCTCTAGCCCCATGTCCACACTAACCCCGGTCTCCCCTACAAGCCTATAAGTATTTCTGGTTAATAGTTG
The DNA here is from genome assembly GCA_958510855.1 of Rhagonycha lutea. Lineage (NCBI taxonomy): Eukaryota > Metazoa > Arthropoda > Insecta > Coleoptera > Cantharidae > Rhagonycha > Rhagonycha lutea. The sequence continues at coordinate 12,702,577 of OY294037.1, forward strand.
TTGCAGACGAACCGACTTACAGGCAAATGACAACCCAAGGCTACTTTCCATATGATTAGGTAATGCTCATAACGAAATTTCGTCTTGGACTTTTATCCAAATCTTTGGCATACCTATCTTAGATTATAAACCAATTTACTTTCTTAGAAAATCAATACAATTTCATAAACTTTACACTTCACGTTATACCTCTTAAGACCGAACACAAGAATGTGTTTTACAATACATATCGAATAACAGACCATTTAACCCTTATGTCGATACCCGGGTACCCTTTTGCATGTTCTTACTTAAATATGCTATGTATTTAAAGAGATATCTTCAAATCCGGTCAGATCCTCGTTATTTGAGTCAATTGACGTCGATTCATATAAGTTTTGATATTTAAATATTCAAGAAAGTAGGAAAAATTAGGCGCTAAAGTTGAATACCCAGTTGATCAATACCCGGGGTACCCGGGTACCCATATATGTAAAAACTTAATACTTCTACAGATTTTCAAAATAATAAATAATTGAACTAATCTCTAGGGGGTCAGAAATAATATTTTATATACAAATAAACGTAGACATTTAACTTTTAATTATAAATTAATTACATTTAACTATAAATTATATGTAAAATATCCTCATATGAACGACGAATGACGATATGAATGACAACGGAGACTTAACTGTTTCCCTTCCTCCTTGCCCTTTATTATTCCATAAATTAACAGGTTTTGTGGCAGTAGGTATTCCCACTGTGACTCTCAACAACATAGAATTTGAAAAGAAAAATTTTCCAATTCCAATTCTTTTTGTTGACGAAATATAGCATAGGGTACCCGGGTACCCCGGGTATTGAACAACGTAATAAAGACTGGGTATTGCCATAAGGGTTAATAGAATTAATAAATAATAGTATATTATTTAATGAGCCATGGTATGGATTTGTACCATTCATCTGTAGGTAATTGAATTAAATAGAATTCGACAATTACCAGCTGGATTGTGGATATCTTCATGATATATTATATTTGTCAGTATCGCATCTCTTCATGGAATCTCCTTTCTACTCAAATCTTGGTTTGCCAAGGAATGTAACTTTTTTATGAATTTATTATCTAAATATTATTTAACATTATGTACTATTTTTTCTTTTCTAAGTAACTTTAAGATTCAACTAAATGTCGATCGATTTGCTTTATTCCAGTTAATAATAAATTAACATTAATTTGTTAATGTTGACTTATTATCAAATTATACAAATATTCAATTACGACAGAATTTTATTGGTGTGTATGAATCTCTTCTTAGCTTAAAATCGAATTGTAAGGTAAGACCATTCTTTGAGTGGATTAAGTCAACGTATAATTTGGAAGTTTCATGCATCTCCTACTGAAGCTGATGGCCGGAGGTGGTATATGCTACACGTTTTTTAAAATACCCGGCATGAATTTCCACGAATGATGAAACAATGATAACTTTGAAGTGAAACCATTAGAATGGTCTAAAATAGATTTGAGTGAATTCGATCAAATACAAAAGTTACTAAATGAATAAAATACAAAAGAATCTTTGTATATTTTGATTATTATTATTTGTGCCAATAACGTAAGAATTCGAACTTTAAAGCTCAAGACTATTATATTGAGCATGTTTTCAGTTTAAAGGCTTAATTAAACTTCAATTTTAATTAATCTATTCTTTAATTAAATATAGCGATGATATTTGACCAAATGAGGGGGCTACGACCACAATTGAAACTTTGGTTTCACACGCGTCTGCGAGACACAGAGAAGAAACATCAATCACATAAAGGCTTTATTATAATTAAACAAGAAATTCAACATAATTCAAAATAAATTAAGAAAAAGTAAAGCCATTATGTGATGTTTTGTTCTTTTGAAAGGGATTCGTCATCAAGGACATGAGTTCATTGCAACGAATAGCATACACCCAATATTGTATACTACTGGAAATTGTGCAATTTCTAAACCCAAATTGTGCTTCTTTTAACCCAACGTTGCTTACAAAAATTTAATTATTTGTACCTGATAAATTTTTTTAATATTTAAGCCTAACTTTATGTACTACCTCAAAATTAAAAATTTTATTCATTTGCTAAAAAAATTCCATTTTCGTTACGCCGGACGTATTTGTGCACTTTTCGTGTACATTTTGAGGTACGTAAAGAGGTGGTTTTCGTCGACATTGGAAAAAACCAATAAAAATGGTATAAAAGCATAAGTTTCTATTGTATTATTTACAAAATATGTACAAAAGGAAAGTATTATAGAGACACGTCCCTCTATAGTACTTTCTATTTACAATATTTACAAAGAAACGGAAAGAAGCATAGAGTCACGTCCCTTTATACTACTTTCTATATGCAATATTTAGAACGCGATAGTGTAACTTACTTTGGCTAGCATATAATAGTTACTTATTTAAGGCCATTCGTCCACCATTCGTCGATATTAAAAAATGTCACTTGTTAATCGTCGCGGTATCACTTTCTTGTCGGACACATGCTTTTTAATATAAACTCGTACACCGATAAGATAACGTTGCGACATATAAGCGACTTGCAAACGACTTATCGTCTGGCGATTCGCTGTGTCAGTTTCTTTGCGATATTTTAGTATTTATCGCAGACAAGTGGTGGTTGTGCTTTGTAAACCATGCCTCCTATAAATAAAAGCGAACAGCAATTTTCTTTAAAGCTCGGGGAAGCTGTGGAAAAATACCCCTGTTTGTACAATAATTATAAGCTACATGAATACTCTAGAAGGGACGTGGTTGAGAAAGCATGGACACGTAGAGAAGAATGCGGGACTACTTTTTCTTGTCCCGCCCCGCAGAACCGCTACGCCCTGTAGTCCCGCCCCGACCCGCGGGTCCCGCACGACCCGCGGGTCTCGCAAATCCCGCACGTCCCGCAAATTTGTTTATAGGGGTTCCCAATTGGGATCCCGTCCCGCGCGGGACGGGGCGGGACGGGGCGGGACTTTTTCCGTCCCGCATTCTTCTCTAATGGGCAGAGGTTGCGGCTGAAGTAGACAAAACAAGTATGTAATTTAATAACTTTTTACTACAGTATTATTGATACAACATATTATTATTACCGTAACATGTTACAACGTTTGGGACACTTTTGACATTCAACGTTGTGCCATTCTTTTTGTACTCTTCCCTTCAGTTATCGGAGATAGCCATTTTCCGGTCTCTTTGAGTACTTTAACGATATTTCAGCCAGCTAGCTAGCATATTTCAGCCCTTTAAAAAAAAAAAAACTAGGTGTCCCAAGTTATCTCACGGGTGTTACAATTTGGGACAGATATTGAAATATGCAAAGAAATCAAATTGTTTGAGCCGTTCACAAACATGGAACAAGTCTATTCTTTTTAAAAAAGGGAAAAACTACATAGTAGCATATAAAAAAAGTATCCATGATCTAGAAAGTCACTAGTACGACCTACATTTCTTACTCACTCGTTTAAAAGTTAAGTAAAAAATCCTTAAAACCCTTTAAAATGTTTTAAAATACTTTAAAAATAATCTAGTTGATGTCAACAAACTGATATCTTCGTATTTGATAAGAACACACTTTTACATCACAACATTTACATCTGATGATAGGTGTCCCAAGTTGTAAATGCAGGGAGTTTTTTTTAAAAAACAAATTAATAAAAAAAGGGGTTTAAAATATAAAAATTCTAATTAAACCATTCAATTAACAATAACATTTGCTATAAACATTCAAAATATGAACTTACAACAATTTACAGCCACACCCGCCCCAGCAGAAGTTTTCCAAGGTATAAAATTTACGTAATACTTTTCAATAAAATTTTTCAACACACCGATGCATTTTTCTCAAATGATCACACGTGACTTAATCAAGGACCTCTGAAATACGCATAATAAACAGGTATTACGCACTTTGAATCAAAAATCCTAGATACAACTTTGCCAGATTGAGTTTTCTGAGTAGTGTGCAAACTGTCCCAAGTTGTGATAGTGTCCCAAGTTGTAGCATGTTACGGTATTTTATTCATGTAAACAATATTTCCATTGCCAGCGACAACATCATCCTCATCTGAAGACATCATGAAAGGTACTGAATATAAATATCGTCGCGATATCGTTCTGGTGAACGAACAAACTTAAATTTATCACTTGGCAACTTATCGCTTACGATTTTTAAAAATCGCATCGTTATCGTATCGCAATCGTATCGGTCCGGTGACTATAAAAAATCAAATATTAAATTTACGAAGTTAATCAAAATTGAGGGTACCTTATAAGTTATAACTATGTCTCTGCGTGCAACTTTGTCCGTATCACCAACGCGATCTTCCTTATCTCCTAAGTTATTCTAACCTCCAAGGGCAGAAGTTTATCAAAATCTGATAACCGAACACTCCAGTATGGTGAAATAACCTCCAAGCAAATCAACATCACCGTACTTGTCGCTGCTCACTAATCAACCTGCACTTGACCAGCATGATGGGCTATGGCCTAAATTTCCCATTAATGGGTGAGACTTACTATATTCAGTAGTAGAGGTAAACCGCAAAGACTGAGAAAAGAAGATACGATAAACATATTGCAAGACAGTAAACGCTGTCAGAAGTTTCTCCTTCTACCTCCAAAATGCTGACAATTGTCCAGGATTTTAATTTACACGCACATTAAAATAAGAACAACCAATGTTAATTTTTACAAAAATTGCGTTATACTTTTAGGTATCAACCCTCCGCCTATTATGTCCGCTTGTTACCAAGCAACGTGCGTTCGAAAATTGTAATCAAATTATTTAGTAATTTACAATATCCTTCGAATAATACTACTGATAATTTTTTAAATATCTATTTATACAAAATATTATAAGTAAGTATTCAAATTGTCTGGACTAAATTACTTGGTTAAATAAATTTATTCCTCCCTTAATGTTATATTTTACTGTAATTCTTTTTTTACAATTCCATATAATTGTATATTTAAAATAATAATAATATAGGTAGTACGGTGTTTTATAACATATACTGCTAATTATATTCTAACCTAATTTTACAAATTGAACATTTTTGAAGCAAATTATAGTACACTTGTTATGTTGTATATATTTAAGGTAATTGTTAAATTACTTGTAAATTAAAAAACAATTTAAATAAACAAAAAATTGTATAAAATATTTAAATCCTACTAGTTAGGTGGTGGTATATAATTCGTAAGAACTAAAATGTTCTTATTTGGAAAAGTATTGTACAATATCAACTTTCTAAGAACGCTACTGTGTTTTTCTAAGTGTTGAATTTTCACGATGAAAACTGAAATAAATATAAAATATTTGGCATCTGATTGTTTCGCCCATCAAAAGTTTATATTTCACTTATTTGGATTGTTACCAAATAAAAATATTCTTTATAATTTATATGCAATAATCTTATTAATTGCTTCAACAATTTATCCGTTTACAGTCATTCCTGAAGTTTTAAAAGTATATTATACTGATTTTAACGAATTTATCTTCTCTATGATCTTCGAAATAGGAAATTTTACGTGTAAGATAATATACATAATTCTAAATGAAATCCCAAAATTTACCAAAATTATTTCTGAAACTTAATATGCAATAGTGAGATACAAAAGTATGTAATGCTATATTATTTTAATTTTTAGGTTTACTTTCGTTACATTGTGCATTCTGGAATCGATTCAAATTGTTAAAATTATTCGAAAAACTGCAAGTTTTAGATGAGCTGTCAAATTTTAAAAATGCTGAAGATGAAATCGTTTTTATACAGCAATATAAAGATATTGTTCGGAAATTGGTAAGTTAATGTAAAAGTGTAATATATGGGGTTTAAATGGAAACCAACATTTTCTTCACTTCAATCACAAGGCAACATTAATTTTGCCAACAAAATTTTTGTAGTAATTACGATAGGTACATTGACAGTCATCCGAAAAAAAATTATATTTCATAAAAAAGGTTGCTTTTGTATCCAGGAGAGCTATTTAAAACTTTTTAAATATTTTAAAAAATCTATGATTTTAATTTTCATCTGTTATAAAAACCAAACAAATATATTTGCTTATTATTTTTATTAACTTTAACCATTAGAGTAGGTTATAAAATAAAGGAAAAAAATTTAAAGGTGAACCCTAGTACCATTTCTTTTATGTACATGGGTACTTTCTCTTATTAAACCCCAAATATAGTCTCCCATCATATTTTCATCGTATTAGCCTTGATAACGGCTTTTAAAGTTCATAACGTCTTGATGAAACCTAGAACCAACCCACCGAAGTGGCGGATTTCCGAATAGGCGCATGAGGCGCGCGCCACAAATCAAGGGGGCCTCAAAATTCAGCTTTTTTGAATCACCAACTTTGAATTATAGTATAGTAGTCAATAAGGCGGTTTGGCCTATGAAAATTTTAAGGACCGTTAAAAAATAGTTATCCTAGTTAACTATTTTTCCAATGTCCTTAAAATTTTCGCAGGCCAACCGCCCCAATGATTACTTATACCAGAGTAATACACGTGCGCGTAGAATACATACTGTAGGCTGTAGGGGTAGTGAAAATATTTATAAGGGAGCCTCAAAATTGAATTGCGCTTGGGGCCTCTCAAGTGCTAAACGCTACTGACCCACCGAGACTAAATAAAAATACAAATAAACATTTTATTTATAATATTTTTCTCACTGAAAACTGTTTACCTTATAACAACTTTTGCAATTACTACATGCAACATGTGGAGCCCCTGGCCTATCATGATTCCGAATAGGGCACTCAAATTATGTTTCGTAGGCTTCACAAAGCTTCCCACTGATGTTCAATTTAAATTTTATACCTCGTACTTTAATAAATTTTCCACATATATAACAAAGTGCATCAGCATCATTCTTACACTTTCTCGATGACATTTTAACCTTTTTGAGATTGGTACATAACACTTTATTGTTGTTTTTGGCGTAAGCGCTATCTGGAGATATCGTAGGTACCGTACGAATGTGAAAATCCCTTTTATTTTTTCGCGGTGTGTTTAAATATATCATAATTAGTTACTGTTTCTATAAAAACGCAAGAATCAGTATTATTAGCATTACAACTACAAAAGCAAACTTTAAAGGGGATATGAAAATTTTTCCTTCATTTTGGTGTATTATGAACAGGAAAATCATAAAATGAAACCTAGGACAGAAAAAAGTTCTTTTTTTGTCGAGTTGTGTAATGAAATGCATTATTTTTTGAAAATTAATGTTCTAAGGGGGTGGGGGAGAGACGGTCATAGCAATTCAGCTGACGCAGTTGGATGCGAATGCGGGTTACCTGGTTCAAACTTGCGGAGAGTCAAACTTTATTATGACTAGTCTCCGTGCATCGGAAGGACGTTAAGCCGGTGGTCCCCTGAGAGACCAGAGCAGAATACATGCATATCTGAAGGCAAATCTAGCTAGCTACTTGATGGATGTAAAATAATAATTAATTCAACTAAATGACTAACTAAAGATATTAATGTCATAAAAGCAAACTATGACTGTCCCTTTTCCCTTAACGTTATAGAATGCTTTCTCTCTTATTACCAACCCAAAGAAAGTTTACAGGGTGGTCGAGAGGCCGATAAAATTTCTCATTTGTTGTGGTAACGGGAGATTTTTTATTGAGATGTTCAGATAATCTACCAGTATGGTTCAGTTAAACTACCCATTACGTTTTTTTTTTCTGCAAATGATTCGTCTTGTATAGTAATAATATTTAATGTTTTAGAGTTACTTTGGAACAGCATTAGTAAGTTTTGTACTAATTGTATACACATCAGTGTCAGTTATATTATCATTTAACAAAGAAAAATGGATACTACCGTTTGGAAGTGGGGCTTCTAATATTACTAATAATACAATACAATTTATACTTCAAATAATAATGTTTTCTGTAGTCGCTGTTGTTCTATATGTGCAATTATTTACTTACATAAACGTTTTAACATTAATATGTGGCCATTGCAAGCTATTACAGAAATCCATAGTAACATCGTTTACTAACCGTAAAGGAGAACTATTGAAGGTACTGAATTGTTTTTATAAACCTCGAATTTATCCTAATAAAATTACTTACTAGTAATTTTAAAGGCCGGTCCACCAGCTCTGATTATATCGGTTAGTTGGAGTTAATTACGGTGAAATAAAATAGAGTGTTCCATCAGTTTCCGAAACCGGCTTACTCGCTTGAATATTTGCGTTGAAATATCTGTTCTGTTAGAGTGAATTTTATCCTTAGTGACTGTGGAAGTTACATTAACACAGTTAATGTAGAAGGAGAACGCGTGACACCAGATTCCAGCAATTGACACCAACATAAACCGAACTGACGAATAATATTCGTTTCTGCGTCGCAATCGCTACGGAAAAAACAACCTCTACCAGCTTCGTTATCCTTGCTTACATTTTAATAATTAACATTGGATATTAAATTAGCTTAAATTAAATTAAATTAGAGATTAGCTGTCAGTTAAATTTTTATTTAAATTTCTAACCATGATACTTAACCAACAATTTAATCAAAGCTGGTGGAACCGTGCCAAAGGACATATTTTCGAATTCTCGGTTAGGTTAAACAAAGACTAAACTTTAAACATTTAACTTCATTGATTGGATTGGTTCACCAAGAGTTAATTAAGCTAATCAGGGTTTGACCTGCCGCTATTCTAAAACGTCCTTACCTTAAGTATTTTATCACTATTTGATATTATTGTAAGTTTATAATTAGATAAGGTAACATTAATTATTTCTAGGGATATCTTAAACAAGTAGCTGAAAATAAAATTATTAATTGGGAATCATTTAATATACAACTTCGACACATTGTACGTTACCATATTGGTGTTAATGCTGCAGCAGATCACATGGAAACTGTTTTTTCATTACAAATGCTGATTTTCTTTGGAGGAGTAAGCACATGTTTATGCTTAGTAATATATCACTCACAGGTAAGCAGCACAACTGAGACATCTCAATTAAATAGGTACCAACTGATTGATACTTTTAGGTAATTGTAACAATTGGGGATGGTGTAAAAGATGTGATAGCATTAGTGGCAGCATATTCGCTACTAATTATAATATCAAGTTTCGGGGAACAAATTGCAACCGAAAGTGGTAAAATTGCAGATATATGTTATGAATTAGATTTTGCCGATAGCGATGTGAGAATTCAGAAATCTTTAATACTTATAATGGTACGATCTCAACGACCAATAACACCAACAATTGGAAAGCTGAGAGTTTTGAATTTACGCACCATGCTTAGTGTTGGTAGAAAACAAATTGTATTAAATAAATTTTAATACTCCATACGTTTCAGGTTTTACAAACAATTTACACTTACTACACTTTCCTTCGAAATATGAAATCGAATGAATAATATCCATTCATTGCATTCTGTAGTCATAATGCCAAAATTAGGTCCACATGTAGGATAGTTGGCGTCCTCGTAAAAATCTTATTTTACTCAGGGTGTTGCACAATGTGTTTTCATAACTACAATATTTAATTTTAGAAAAAGAATTTATCCAGTTCAGTGGAAGTTGTACACAACAATTTAATATCTTAAAGCAAAAGAGTATAATTAAAAATATTAACTTTTATAAGAGATAAATTAAACAAAAACTTAACTAAATGTTAAAATATTAGGATTTTAACTTTAAGTAAAGAACATAATACGAGAAATTTGATTTAAAAACACTTTAAAAACGTCTTTTATTCCAAATGACAAAGTAGAACCAGAAAATAGTTTGAAAATATGAAAAGAATGCAAATATTTCTTATAAAAAAACTGCTTGCAGAATGAACACGTCATTCCGATAAATACCAACGCTGATTCTCATAATCGTTGCTGATTATGTCTGTTTACACTGTGAGTACTTCCGTTTGATACTAGTACGTGGCATTGTGATATAGGGTAAAGCGAGGATAGTTGGACCAGGTCCAAAGACGGACCACTCGTAATATCTCCAAAACTGTTGAAATAATTAATGCTTTGTTCAGCTGTATATATGCAATTGCATCAGTTGCAGGTTATGTATATAAGTAATGCGTAATTAAAGTTGAAAATTTTGAAATATCTTAAAAAATTGTTTTGAGGGACGTGAAAAATTATTTACGTCATTCATCGTTCGTCCATCCTCCCGTTGGAGGAGAGATGGACCAGACCATGTAAAGAGGAGAGATGGACTAATGGTTTTTTTACAGAAAAATGCCTAGCGCATATATACGTAAAACGAATACAATGGCGAGGGGCACTTGGACTTCTGAAATTTAAAAAATTAAAATATGAGGCTAATGAGGCTGTCAGGTCATTCGGCATTCCTAAACCAACTTTCAAACGTAGACTAGTCACTAGTAATCTGGAGAAAACCGATCGTTTGGGCCCGGACAGTATTTTAGGTAAAAATGCAGAGGAAAAGATTTCAACCCACATTTTCAAAAAAAAATTCGAAAAAACTGGAGGTCCATCTGTCCTACCCCACGTGGCCCATCTCTCCTACCCAGTGGAGGAGAGATGGGCCAATTTAACTTTCCAGTTTTTTAATTTTTATAGTTTTACGGCATTATTTTTGGTTTATTAAAGTTTATCAAAAGGACAAGCATTGTTTCATGTATGTACAGTATTAACCCTAGAATGGTAAGCCTATCTGCGAAGTACATAAATGGTAAACCATCGTAAATTTTACGATGACATATAATATAGTCAATAACTTAACTTCAAATTATGTATTTTAAAAGAAATGTAGAAATACACTTTAAACATACCTTTTGGCAAACAAAAATTAAAAAACATACACAAAAATAATTATTGGGGTCCTCATTCTAAGCAGCAAGCGTCACGATGATCTCCACAGATTGGACGTTTGCAACCTTTACAATATGTAGTTGTCATCCGGACTGTGTGATTCGGACAAAATCCACATATTGGCTTTTTTTTTCCTACAGGAGTTGTTCTTACTTCTGGCATATTTAATTTTAAAATTTGACAGATTTTTTCTCTTACCTGTATAAAATTACCATAAGGAAAAATGTTACACAACTAGTAAACCGTCGTAAATTTGACGAAGGGAGTCTCAAATGAGTGGTATAACGGCACTAAATCACAATAATAACTACATATATAATGTTTTTAAGCCAAATCGGGAAGGTACTGAAAGAGGCGTGAGGGTGATTTTTGCCGAAATAGCCGTACTGGACCAAACGTATAAGGCAAGTCGTCAATTTTACGACGGCTTACCATTCTAGGGTTAAGAACATGCCTTTATTTTAATCAATAAAAAAATTATGGACCGTTTTTTAAAAGGTGGTCCAACTATCCTCGCTTTACCCTAATGTAAAATCTTAATTTTAAAATCTATATTAACCCTTATAGAGCCATACCTAGTACCCGGGTACTATTTTGACTTTAAAACAGCATAACTTTTTTTCTACCGGGCCGATTTTGTTCAGCTTCGGTGACATCTCTAAAAAAACGGTTCTCTGCACACACAAAAATATAAAACGGAAAAATAGTGATTTTAAGTAAAAAAATTTTGAGATTTTTTAAAACTATACCTTATCCGGCCATACCTAGTACCCGGGTACTATTTTGACTTTAAAACAACACAACTTTTTTTCTGCCGAGCCGATTTTGTCGAGCTTCGGTGACATATCTACAAAAACGGTTCTCTGCACACAAAATATTATAAAACGGAAAAATAGTGATATTAGTCAAAAATTTTTGAAATTTTTTAAAACTTACGTAATCCGGCCATACGTATAGTCTGCATTACTTTTATATGGGATATAAATACTACAGATAGCTCCATTCATTCAAAATTATTATAATATTTATTGATAACAATTTAACATAGTATGATGTGTTAAAATATAACTTTTTTCACATTTTACTTGAAATTAACTTTAGAATAGAGGCAATTTGAAATAAAAAATAAATCAAGTTATATTTCATTATATTCTGCTCTACAAATTTTTTTAGGGACATTAATATGAGGTCACGCTGGTTTCTGGTATTTCTGGCAACTTTTTCGGGCCTTTGCCTTTTCGAAACATTCAATAAACATAAAAAACAGTATCATGTTACTTTCATGTGGCTAGTAACGTCTAGTCTAGGTTCCGCGTTTATGTCGATGCGGAAGTAGAATTACTGGTGAAAAAAAATCACGAATTACACCAAATAATAAATTATTAAGATTCACTGCTACTTTAAATTTATTAGTATTTATTATGTTATTGAAAAACCACCTACTGCAATCGACAAGGTAACATCTACACTTGACTAATGAGCGTTACTTGAGAATATTGCTTACAATTTAATAAAATTTTGCCAAAAACCATGAGTCACAATCACATTATGCATAAATGTAACTCGATATAAATATAATTGTTATTAAAAACGCTTATAAGAATATTAAAAATCCGCTTAAAGACCGAGCATAACAGGAATTGCATATAAATATATGGTAGTACCCGGGTACTAGGTATGGCCGATATAAGGTGTAAATTTGTATGGCTCCATAAGGGTTAATTTCAATCTTAAAATTTTAAATAAAAGTAAAACAGAAAAAATTAAAATAAAAAGAGACACGCTCTTTTCTCGAAAATGGCTGAAAATTACACTTTTACTACTTTTTCAAAGTAAATGATTTAAGTATATGAAAAAAAGGCAGATTCCTTAAAATATGAAATCACTTAATTTGAATAGGCGTAACAAATCGAAGATCAGTGAAACTTAACATTTAGGGGATTTGAAGTAGAATATTAAATTTCAAGTTCAAGTTTTCTTTCAAATATTATATTTCTTTAAGGACACCGTATACATAAAAATATAGTCCATCGATAGTATTTGCCAAATTTAAAGTTTCACCAGCATTTATTTTAATTCTGTTTCAGCGTTTACCGCAAAGCGGCTTTTTGCACAGAAGCAAACAGCAAGAATCTATCACTCCCACTGTGTGTATGTTAAGGCCAATTAACCAATAAAAGTATTTTTATTTTTCAGCATTTGTGAAAAGCAGGGATAATAATTTTTGTTTGAAGAAAGGCAAAAAGACCGTGCGGTGAAAGATCTTGTAATGATCTGGTTTAATCATGTTTTAGTTAAAGAAATGCAAGTTTGGAAATTTATTAAGTTTAGAATTTACTAATATTGATTTTAGTTTGTGTTCAAAATCAAATTTTGATAAAGAGTTGACCCAGGGATCATGTTAAAGACACATTTAAGGAAATGCAGTAGTTAAAATTTGGTAACTTTGTTGAATTTCACAATTTTTTTATTGTCAAGTTATAGTTTATGCGGAAAAGTTTTTATAATTATGTTGTGTGACGTTTTATGAATCATTTCAAGTGATAATAATGTTAACTGAAATTAATTAAAAATTGTTTTTGTTCTTGAAACATGTGAACATTTATAAAGAATTAAAAAGACATTATGGTTTTTAAGGATTTTAAGACATGCTCCAATTGTTGTCCATTGTTGTGTTAAAAATTTAAATTAAATAAAAATTAAAAAAATTATTAATGCAAAAATAAATGGTGCAAATTAAGAACATCCATGTTTTTTCAATTTACAGAAATTAGACAAAAAAACAAACAATTTTCAAGTGTCGATGAATTTTTATATAATAAATACAAATGAGTGCAAATAATCCATTCAAATTCGTGATGTCATCATTATGATAAGCAAAATGATGTGTATGTTACTTTTTTTTGGTAAAGCGTTGAGAACAAGTTACAAAAGTATCTACTTATAGTATGTAAATTTGTTTTTGCATGTTAATTTTTTAGACTACTATTTTTGTTTAAATCAGGCTTTCTGTTAGACATTTAGTGTGAAACTACACGGGCGTTATTTCCGTCGCGTATTTTCCGTCGCGTAGTAAAAGCTACACTTTTTTCAACGTTGGAAATTACGCTCATGTAGTTTGCTGCATTTAAACGTGGGGTTTGCGATCCAGCGGAGAATACGCGACGGAGAATACGCGACGTAAATAACGCTCGTCTAGTTTCACACTAAGTTTTAATAATGTGTGTATGGTAAAACGTATTATTATTTGTATGTCGTCGGTCTCTCCATAACTTTGAATTATTATTTATTATTTATTAATAATTTACATTTTTATCACTATTAAATTATATTTTCAATTATTAGTGTGTTTAATTTTGTTTTCATATTACCTGTCATGAAACTACGAGTTTCATTGCATGTTGAGACAGTCGAAACACGACAATTGCAGATCAACGCGACTGTTGGTCAGAAACTAAATTGGTTTCTGCCCTAGGAAAGAAAGCGTCAAGTTTCTGCCCGCTTACTCAGTTTTTGATTTCATTTTAAACCTGTCAGAATTGAATTTATTAATTGTAAACATTTAATGTGACAGCTGACTATTCTTATATTTTATGAAATCTCTCAGATTCATTACAGGTAATATGAAAAATAGTATGTTTGGGCATGGGATGAAACACGATTTCAGACTCGGGGTGATGCCAGCCCTCGCTTTCGCTCGGGAAGGCAATCCACCCTCGTCTGAAATCATCTGGTTTCATCCCTTGCCAAACAATATACTATTATTATATTTAATCCAAATTCTCTGCTACCATTCCTGAGTTATTTCTTTTGTTTTCCGCAAGCTAAAAAAGGTAGCCTCTCTGTGTTTATTTAGTGAACTGATAAGTTGACTTTAAATGAGGGAATAACAAAGTAAACCACTATTCGCTTTTCAGCTTTTCCTTCCTCCTGAAAAATTAAGTTTTTTGCCATCCATCAACTGCTAATGCGGGGTATGAGGTTCAAATCTGGGGAGAGTCAAACTTTCTTATCACACGTCACCGTGCTTTTGAGGGCACGGTAAGCCAGCATGGCTGTCTCCCTGGGTTAATGAATTGCAATCATTAACAAAAAAGAGGGTTACAGGTACAGCTGAAGCCCAGACTAGCAAGCTACCTACATAACGTAATATCTTCCCCAAAATTGCGTTAAACCAAAGTTAGGATATTCAAAAATTCACAAAGTTTCTTTATAATTAGCGCAGGACCAATGATCATCCAGCCACCTACTGCAATAGCCGTATGCGAAAGGTAGCGAGATAATGACAATTATAAATCAAGTACACAAGAATTGATAACAATTTAATCATATAAAATTACTCTTAAGTGATGCTGAAGTAATTCGCGTTGTCGTATCTTCAAAAATTACTTCAGTCAGAGTGCAAATATCTTAGATATTTTTATGTATGAAATGTATTACTCACTCAGTTTCAAAAAGCTTTCATTGTTGTGGTATTGAAAAAAATTGTGATGATAAACAAAACCAATGCATAATAAAACTCTTCAAGATGTAATAAAAGTATGAATCTTCTTCTAATCTTCAAAAAGCATGATAGTAAAATAATTGATTGGTTCTTCGAAATGGGAATCAATCAGCGTCAGATGCTCGACTTTTCAAAAAATGTATTAATATAGGCTATAGGGCATCATCTGTTTCCAACATGCACACTCGCACCTCCAAAAAACATATCGCAAGTTTTTCCAATCCGCCCATATCTGTTCATTATACAAACCAAATAAACATATCCTTGGTTTTCTAAATTGGTCATTCAATGTTGTTAAAAAACGTTATCCCACTCAGAGAATTTCGAACACAGACAATTAGCCTCTAAAAAACGAATTAGATCACAGTAAAATCATTCAAAAATGAAGATTAATTACCTGATAAAACTGAAATTATTAAAAATTCGAAACTTCTACTCATAATCGAGGTCAAGGCCTTAACCACAATCAGAAATAAATTCGAATGATATTCATGAACAAGCAATCTGCTCGTATCGGAATAATTAGATATGAAATTTATTGTACAACAACAAAAATGGAAAGGGAAATTTAGCAGCGTCGCCGTCGTTAGTTAGTAAGCAGCACAATATTTAAAATTTACAGTTACTTATTAACACATTATCGACTATACAGAATAATAATAATTATAAATTATTCATTCATCTCTGTTAGTTCGGAACTTGAACACATAGCAGTTGCAATGAAATCTCTAGATAACATTAAATATTTAAGAGGAATCCTCAGTGTTGGAAAACACACTTTCATAATTCGCTGTTATTTTGCTTATTACTCAAAGAAATTGCACAAAAGTATGTATGTTTTAAAAGAGGACACTTGGACGATGGCTGTGTTGTTTTTAACTTTTTTAAATTCAAATTTTTTCTAATATTTTTTTTCCCAAAAATCTTTTTGAGTACCTAATAATCAAAATAACAGTGAATTGCGAAAGTGTGTTTTCCAACTTAGAGGATTCCTCTAATAGGCCCAATATAGGTGCTTATTATTATAATGTTTGGTTAGGAAGAAAATTATCACTTTTTGTAGCAAGTTTGTAAGAAATTTGACAATAATTGAAGATGCACATATTAAATGTAATTATTATTACCAATTAAAAAATTTCTACTCTAAATCACTAAACCAAGATGATTTTTTCCAAGTGAATTTTTCATGTTTCGTTAAAAAAATATTAGAACTCCATAACAATAAATTAGAACATTTTAAATCAATCTATAAAACGACCATATCTATTTTTGAATTTGAATATTTAACAAGCACAATAATTTAAAATGCATAAATTTTAAAATGCATATTTAAATAAGAGAACTTCAAGGGTAGTAATTCCTAGCTATTATCAGGTTATAATAAATTAACCAATAAATTATAGACCGAACTAAAATTTTACAGGAGTAACCTTAAACGTTTTAATGGACTTACATAAAATAATTATTACTAAGATGCCAAATTGGCTATTCGAAAAAAATTTGGGTAACACATCTATGTATAGTAGTGGTGGTTTATTTTAAAAGTAACTCATGGATGGGTGTGCTAAAAAGATTTTATTAAATTATTTGATATCTACTACTGAAAGCTAATTTCATATTGCATGCATAGCCTGATCTCGATTTAAATATTTATTCGGTTAATAACGTCTTACTGACCGCAATTGGTTTGGAAATTAAGTATTAATACCAACTGAATTTACTTCATTGAGGCAAAATTACTTGGAAGTGAATAAGAAACATAATACGTAGTTCGAACAAATTACATGCAATAGCAAATCACCTCTTTAACTTGAACGCCGTGAAACAAGTAACACGTATCTTAAATTTTCCTGGCGAAATTTAAATTTTCAAAAAAAATTTTTTTTAGATTAAATATAATTTTAATAAAACGGTTTATTTTGTTATTTTAATTACTATATGATATTTTAAATCACCGAAAACGAAAATTATTTAAAATTTATAGTTTAGTGGTTATAAACAGTTTTATAAGGGTAAGTAAAATCTAACGTACTAATTTGCAAAAATTAATGGAAAAATTTAAAAATAATGCAAATTTTTAATTTTTAATAAATATTATAATATAATAATAAACAAATAATATTGTATGAGAATATTATTCATCAGCATAATTTTAAATATTACCATTACATTATTAAATCTACCCGAAAATTTTCTAATTTTCTTTATTAATTTGACGAGTTAAGCAGTTACGTATTTTAAACTGAAAGTTAAATTAAGCTTCGTTATTTAAGTAGAAGATCGAATAAATTTGGGCTATTGTTAGTTTTTAATAATAACAATTGCAATGTTGGGTACATTGGGGTCTTTTGACATCTCAGAATTTAGTTAACATATTTTATTATATTGCAAGGAAAAAATAGACAAAAAAGTATTATGTATTTTTAAGTATAAGGAACAAAATTGCTGTTGAAAATATTAGTCAAACCAAAAAAAGTTTATTTTTACTAGAATAATGTAACTTCAAATCCAACTAAAACAAAATAGACACCCAAATACATAATTGTTTTTGGAAATGGCAACTTTCAGCGAGAACTTTTTGTTTTTACATTTGAAGCTTTAAATTTTCAACTTCTAACTTTCAATTTGAAATTTAAATTGTGTAGGTACAAAATTTATACTATGAACAAAGCTTTGCGACGTTATAGATTAGGTTTATTTTCTGCAATTATTTGAATACTGAACAAAATTTTTAATTACCACATTAATTTTTTATTAGTGAATTTTAGAATGCATTTTCAAATTACGAAACTTTACACAAAGCTATAATCAATCATCTAATTAATTATGTATTTGGTAACACGAATACTAACCGTACCTAGGTTATGCAACAAGTTTTGTTAGGTATAATATCCATTATTTTTTTCTTCTCAATTTTGTATTGGAAGTTTTGTCAATTTAGCTAAACTTTTGTAAATATAGAAGAAATTCTTAAATATACAGCATTTCGATGTCACATATTATCACATATTTTACAGCTAGCACCTTGTATGCAAAATTAATAACTACTATAACTTACAACTTAATAGAATTCTTACTGAAAATGCAACTAATTAGACTTAAAATCTTCTTTAACTTCTCCTTATTATTTTTTATGGCCTTAATTGAAGCGTAAGTTTGACAATTTTAAGCGTTGGAGTAAAAATTGCTAATATAAGTGTATCTGATCTTTGCTTTGCTAATCAAAAATGCATATTAAAATTATTTGGATTAAGAGGTTACCAAAATATTTCGTAATATATAAATTCATACAATTTCAACCCGAAACACATATTTTATGGCGTCAACTTTGAAATCACGTGCATTGCCATCTCTCTTTAAAATTTCCATACATATTATTAACTATGAAAATCTGGACCCCCTAATTTTCTACTTATTATGAAGTACCTAATAATAAAGTAACCAAGAAATTAATAAAATATTAAAACCACACACTTTTTTGCAGATTTTTAAAACAAATTAATTATTTCGTAAGAATTGTTTGAAAAATTTTAATATTTAATGTAAAAATACCGCGAAGGTGCTAAATTGTCAATTTTAAATTTGATTGTAGCAACAATTATATACGTAATATATAAAAGGTGGGGATGATTCACTGATAATAAAATTTCTTGAAGGTTATATCAAAATAATGCACTATTTTAAAATATTTGTTATTACTGGAACAGTATTGTGTTACGTTGGTATTCCGATGTATAAATTGATTAAGGAGTTCTTATTGACCGAAATTGATTTTTAGAAATTATTAATACAACAAATAGCATTTATTTTATTGAAATAAAATGGCTTGAAAAGTGAATAGAAAAATAATACGGAGTTCGAACAAATTACAGGTAATCATCTAAACTCGTGAACACCGTGAATAAAATACTACATATTTAAAATTTTCGGTTACTTGAATTTCTTTATTAATATTAATTATTTATATAAAGGGTTAGTAAATAAATATTAATAATTTTATTAAGAATCCTCAGTTGCAAAATACACTTCCGTAATTCACTGATATCTTGCTTATTACTCAAAAAAATTGCAGAAAAGTATATATTTTTGTGCAAATTTTTTGAGTAATAAGCAAGATATCATTGAATTACGAAAGTGTGTTTTCCAACTTTGAGGATTCCTCTTAAGGCAATCAATTAATTCGGTATTTTATTTTATTAGTATGATTATACAATAACATGTACACGAATATAAAATTACGAACACAAAAACTATGTTGAATTTATAGTTTAGGGTTAATTTTAGATGGGTAAGCAAACTATAACGTAGTTATTTGAAAAATCAGTTAAAATTAATTCAATAATTTTTAAAATTAATGTTTTACAGTTAATTTAAAGAAATAAAAATAAAATATATTTTTTAAGCTTTCAACTAATCAATAATGTGGTTGCAGCTATCGTCAAAGTATAGTAAATATTTAATTTAATACAATTTTAAAATTATCTTTAATTAGGGAACTGAATTTAAATTAAACTTCGATACTTTTGGCAAAAGAACTAATAAGTCTTGCCTATTAAGTTATTGCCATTCTTCGTTACAAAAAAAAATTATGTTGAAAAAACCACAGTGAACTACACTGTTGTTCAGTGTATCAAACTGAATCCAAATTAGTTAGAAAAACACAATTAAAGAGAATTTACATATTAATGTTAACAAATTCACTTGAAAGCCCCTAATTTCTTAAAAAAAAAAATGGATCATTAACTATAATCTGATTGTGAAAATTCAATTTCCCATCCACGCAGTATTGATTTCCAGTGTAGTTCCGGCATAGCAATGCCACCTACAGTCTTCTTCATTAGCGTTTTTATTTACATCCATTTTTGGATATACGCCTCTTCAAGTTCTCTCAATTTAGAACTTGAAGGTTGAGGCCTTACCAAACAGTACCTAACAATAATGATATCTAATGAGTAATGATGCATAGTTACTAAAATATTAATTTTGAATATAGTAGTACTCATAGTAGTACTAATCTATATTTATAGTACCTACTCATCAGTTTTCGAAATCGAAAACGAAGTTAGCCCTGCCATTTTCGACAATACCAAAAATTTTTAGTGTGCTGGATTGTACTCGTGGTGTGCCGGAGTGTGCCGTAAATCTGTAACGTCGTTTGCACAAACAAACGCCGCCAATGCCTCGATGCCCCGTTGATGTTGACGGGTGGCTAGCTGAAGGATTGCACCTCCGTCCAGTACCAGAGCTGGGTCGCGCTTGCGCGGTTCGTGGGTACTTCTGGAACTTACCTCACTCTGCAAATCAAGCTTATAGTCACTGCTAACTAGGATAATGGAATTGGGCGCCAGCGAAACAAAAAGGAAGGGGTAAACAATCTTTAATGAAACACAAAAAAGATGGTTGATCAGATCAACCAAGTACACACAGATGGAATGTGTACTGCTATTACAAACAATACAAGTATGCTGGACTTGTAGTCCCAAACAGTAATGTTTGCAGCTGAGGGCTGCCTAAGAAAAAAAACCGCTAGGTGACTAGTCGGTTGCCCCAGCAACAGGCTGACTTGAATAATCACAAAAAAAAGGTAGCAGCACCAACAGCGGAGGTGACAAAAAAATCACTCTACCTGATCAATAAAACAATACCTAATTGGTATAAATCAATTGAATCACTCAACGCTATAAAACTTGGTTCGCAAACTGAATACAAATATTAAAATCCAAGTGGCCTACCTTAAGTTTGCTTGCCCTGATGGTAATCAATGGGTATTTGAAAACAAAACACTATCTTTCGGCAGAATAACTTCCTTGGGAGATCTCGTCCAGAAGGTTCTTCGCCAGTGTTGATTATGAATACAAAAGCTAAAAATAAAGCAAACACACCTAGAAAATAATTATTATATTAGTTTGCCACCTTAAGCGTGTCTATATTGAAGCAAATATTGATCAAGCAAAAGCAAATCCAATATCACCCACTGATGGGCTGGTTAGTAAAAAAAAGGTGACTAACAATAACTAATTGAAAACAAAATAGTTATGAAGACGGTCCTTATTGAGTGTTGCACAACACCGGCTACGTAAATGGGCTTCAGGAAGCAACAAATGATTTCGATGACAGTGGTAATGATTCAACGCTTTGAGGTGGAGTATAAATATTCAAATGGATACACAAACCATGTATAAAGGCGTTGTTCGTGTCTAGAGGGAAGTTAACACCACCGGATTGACAATCAGCTGTATCAACTTGATTGGGATGTTTACGATCCAGGTTTAGTTGATTTCCGCTAGATGGCAAAGTGCGCTGGTTTGGAACAATTTCAAATCTCTCTTATCACCGAAAAGCAGATGTGGCCTTCCGTATTCGCAGCTACTACCGGGTCGCTCGTAAATTATCACCCTGACGATGGTGAATATGGGATGCGGTCTAAAAGACTGGTAAAAACGCAAAAATATGCGTATTGGTTGCAAAATTCACTAAATTACTTAGCGCACCAAAAACTGTCAACCACCATTGATCGATAATCGATCGAAAAGCCTTGAATTTTCTTTACCAATCACGGGCGTTAAAAATTGATAAGCCCATATACAGCAACGTACAGAGTGCGTCGTAATAAAATAAAAGAGCATTTTCAAAATATGCATTTGGCATGCGACAAATCATAAAATTTTATTTTGAAAAATAAAATTTTTATGGGCCAAAAACTATTATTTTGACGCGCATGAATGGATTAACGAAATTCTTACTGTACCAACCCACTTTCTGGCGAAACTACAACCAAGGGAACGGACTTGGGAAAGTAAGCTTGACTCTAGTGTGGCATTATAAGGATACATGAGAAGTGTAGCATAAGTGTGCCATAAATCATAAAATTTTACTTTTACAAATAAAATTTTATTGGACCAAAAACTATATCGATGGAAATTAAATCGATAATAGTTTTAAAAATTTTAATTTGAGTTTTGGCTTTCCCTGTATAGGAAAACTTCCGTCGATCTTCGATCCGATGCGATGGTCAGTTATATTAACCCGGCATCGGCACCGGGAAAACTCGGCACCAAAATATCACATTTTTAAGACCATTTCCGTCGTATTATTTTTAAAACGCTCTTAGTCGTATACCAACTTTCCATTTTTACAGATTCTGTGTTTTGCAGCCTCATTGCTAATACCATGTTTTATCATTGATTGAAGAATTCCTTCAATCAACGTGTTTATGTCACTCTGTATTATTATACAGGGTGTTTTTTACATATAGTAAATGTAAATTTCCCCATTACACTCCAATTGCGATACAAGTTACGTATGTACCTACTTTCCAGGAAAGGATTTAAGTTTATTACACCGTACAAGATTTGGGTCAATTATTTAGGACTAGCTGGAAAGCCCATCCACGGATGGGCAGTTTACCAAGGTTTAAAACTCGATTGGTGTGCTACTCGATCCCAGGGTGAGGTGATTTTAACTTTTAAGTTGGTACTACCAACGACCAATCAGAATGCGTTGTGTGTCCTAAAAAATTGACACGCTGGAGGAGGCGGAGGCGGCGGAGCGTGCTGGTCTTTTATATGTTTGATATAGGAAGTCATAAAAGTTGGCAGACTGGAAATCTTCCTTATGGGGGTTGTTTCTATCTTCAAACAAGTAGTTATTTTTTAATAACACTGTTGTTGATTTTTAAGAAGATTATAAATTTGAAAACTCACAAGTGACAGTATTTTCACCAGGCATATAATAATGTACACTAATATTATTTAGATTCTGGGTTCAAGTCGCAGACTTCGCAGAATTTCTTAGCCCGGCCTTCCGGTGGACATCCACATGCTGTGGTAAAAAGTTGTAATAAAAAGAGTAGCAAAAGAGGATTAATCCACCTCGTGAAATGGATTGTAAAGACTTCAATAGAAGTAGCAATATTCCGACAGGAATGGAAAAGCCCTTGAATGAATGAATGAATATTATTTAAACAAAATTTTAATAAAAATTTCAACATAAATTATAATTTTTAAATTTCAATATAATAAATTATTATAAAGTTTTATTTATTAGCATATTTATTGTAGGTATATTACATGATTAATTTATTGTATAGATACACATATTATGTGCGTGAATTTTTGCAGAATTTGCAACGTTAAATGACTTTCCTGTCTTATAATCTCCATCAAATTTCACCCATCTTTCATATACAGGGTGAATGAGAGCACCCGTATCAGCAATTTTTTTCAAAAACGGCTAGTCGTAGAGAGTTGGGTTAAAAAAATTTATTATAAAAGCCATAATAAAGAATCGAATGGTGATATTATTATTTCTCGGAAAGGTCGGCATCCTGAGAAGTTTGCTCCAGAAACTCCAGAACTCCAGAATTTTAAATGGCACCATAGGTCGAAAATGTTATCGTTCAACAGATCTTTAAGAAATAAGCAAGTTTTGTAGGAAAAATTATTTTATTACTCCCTCCTCTTTTCAGTAATATTCGATTGCATATGGGTGAATGTCACTACCCGTATCAGTCTTTTTTTCAAAAACTGTAAGTCGTAGAGAGTTGGGTCAAAAAAATATATTATAAAAGCCGTAATAAAGAATCGAATAATTATGTTATTATTTCTCGGAAAGGTCGTCATCCCGAGTAGTTTGCTCCAGAAACTCCAGAACTCCAAAATTTTTAATTTTATAAGTCGAAAGTGGTATTGCTGAAAATATCTTTAAGAAATAAGCAAGTTTTGTGGGAAAAATTATTTTATTACTCCCACCCCTTTTAAGTAATAGTAGTCTCATTCACCCATATGCAATCGAATATTACTGAAAAGGGGAGGGAGTAATAAAATCATTTTTCCTACAAAACTTGATTATTTTTACAAGGTCTTTTCAACGATACCATTTTCGATCTATGGTGCCATTTAAAATTCTGTAGTTCTGGAGTTTCTGGAGCAAACTACTCGGGATGACGACCTTTTCGAGAAATAATAATATCACTATTCGATTCCTTATTATGGCTTTTATAATAATTTTTTTTGACCCAACTCTCTACGACTTACCGTTTTTGAAAAAAATGACTGATACGGGTGGTCGCATTCACCCCTAACATGCAATCTAATATTACTTAAAAAGGGTGGGAGTAATAAAATAATTTTTCCTACAAAACTTGCTTATTTTTGCAATATCTTTTTAACGATACCATTTTCGACCTATGGTGCTATTTAAAATTCTGGAGTTCTGGAGTTTCTGGAGCAAACTACTCGGGACGCCGACCTTTCCAAGAAATAATAATATCACCATTCGATTGTTTATTATGGCTTTTATAATAAATATTTATAACCCAGCTCTCTACGAGTAGCCGTTTTTGAAAAAAATTGCTGATACGGGTGCTCTCATTCACCCTGTATTTGCATGTATGCAGTGTAGTGGCCCATAGATCCTGTTTTGAATGAACCATTATTATGCTAGTTATTACACCTGCCAGGACGAATTTTTTCACCGCACACCTTCTAATAGTTCTAATTGCAGTGGTATATTTTTCAATTTAGTGAAGTTGCGATCGCCAGTGTCAGTATTTTGTGTCCGGGTAGAACAGTTATTGTACTTCTCGTAGAATAACTGGACTATAATAAATCACTTGATTGCGTTTTGTTCATATTATGAATTTTTGAATTTTTATTTGCTATTGAGAATTACTTGTGCCTGAACCATGTAAAATTATAAGCAATATTTGTATGATTATATAATTTCTAACATACATTGTAAGAAAGATCTTATGAGTTCAAATGAAGCTCTTGCTAGAAGGCGGAATATGGACAACAAATATAAATCGTTTTAATTGCAAATTTTTGTCCGCTATGCCCTTAAGTGCTTTTAATACACAACTTTTTGTGTTTATTATTTTGCCATTGCGTTAAATTAACTCGAAAATTTTTAAATTTTAATTATTGTTGTAGGTAATCCAGAAGAGTGAGTAGAAAATATAGTTGAAATCACAATGGATAAAGCGAAAGGAGTAAATTATGATGATTGCTTTTCCCATCAAAAACTGATGTTGAAAATTTTTGGATTTGGAAACTGTGAACATATCTTATATAAAATTTATGGAGCATGTATGATAATAGTTCTAACAACATGTACAATATTGGTAATCCCAGAACTTTCAAAAATACGTCATGACTTTGACGAATTTATTTATAGTGTGATGTTTGAATTTGAATATATTACAGGTAAGGCATTTTTCATTTATAAAAAATATTTAGTTTCAAGTATTATTATAAAAAAAAGAGAAATAAGAGCAAAAAAATTCTCTTGAAGACTTCTATTGTATCTATTAAAAACTAAAAATTTAATATTTTAACTATTGAAAACTTATCGATTGAAATTATTACTTATTTTAATATCTAATTAAGTAATCTTAATGTTTATAAAAATAGATAAAAGGGCGTTTTAAAAAGTTCAGGGCCGGTATTCTGAGGTCCTCGCTTTTAGAGGAGCGGAGCGATATAACTGTCATATGGCTGGAGCGGCACACGAGAATCAAAGAGAATACAAAATTACCACTCCACTCGCAATTAAACCACTCACTCGCTCACTTGGAGTGGAGCGAGTTCAGAATACCAGCCCTGGTGTCAAATGAAAAGTTAATGTTTCAAAATTTGAATTTAAAAAATACAAAATTTAAAAAACGTATTTGACCGTAGTTGACCTTATATTAATATAAAACAAATTATAGTTTGATGAAAGGTCTTTAATAATCCAATAAGTAGATTTAAAATTTTAAATTCGTTTAATTCAAATTTTGAAACATTAACTATTAAACACCCATAAGTTTGGCAAAAGTTGCACGTTCGTGCTCGTGTAAACTCGTGTAAACTTCTTACATTTCATTATCAAAAAAGCATGTGTACAATCAAGACCTTGATTGAATTTTTGGAAAATTGGTGAGTAAAATTGTAATTTCATCAAACCAGTACGGAACTGATGATATCAATGTCACATGTAGAAGCTGTGACGTGGATTTTAAATATAAAGAAATTTTAATGAATTTAGGCATTTTTAAGTCTTCAAAAGACGGTTTTTATGTTGGACCATACTGTATAAACCAAATGAAACATTTAACAGGCAAGACGTTTACGGCTATTGTGTGAGTTATCCTATTAACGATTTAAAATTTGTTGAGTGTTCATATTAAGGATATTGTAACATTCAAATTTAGCGGTAGAGGCATTTAGCTAAATTTGTCAAGTTTTTGGTAATTTTCATATTGGAACCAAGCAAGAATGGTATGAGGGCTTGAAAATTTTGTATGAGTTGGTTGATAATCGCTGATAAGAACAAGCAGACCATTTTTGTATATTGGTGATTTACGACGATCGAAAATAGAAAAGTGCGAATTTAGCGGTCGATATCGATTATTTATTAGTTAAATTAACGTACCAATTTAACTCCGGTGGATAACTTGCTATCTTCCGTAGGAAGCGATCATTTATTGCAGTCGGCCGTATTCAGTGAAGCAGTAGTGTTGTAGAGGCGCATCGATTTGAAAAGGGTGAGCGTTTTAATTTCACATTGATTTCTGTATGTACGAAGCGAAGTGCTTCGAGAGTTTCGGTACGTCATATTAGTGCACTTAAGTACGCGGGCGATTTTTCGGCGAAGAAGATAGAAGATTTATTATCTTCCTAATAATTACATCTTGTTTGAGAAAATCGGAGCGAAAGTTCCGATTGTATAATTTTTGTACGCCGAATTAGATCTGACGCGGTACTTAATTATTTTCAGCTGCGCCTGACAAGATTACTGTGGGGTATAATTGTAATTGGTTTGACCATTTCTTTGTTCCCTTTTATTAAAACCATCTACCTGTGCACTGGAGTTTTATTTCTTACTTTCGTGCGTTCAGGCCTCACCAACATCTGAATCTGATAAGCGGCGATAAGCACGTGGCGCCTTTTATTTTTTTTTTGTGTAGGATTTTTGATAGGGTCGAGGATCTCCTCGGCTTGCAACCCCCCCCCCCCACAAAGTGTTCTACACTGAGCTGAGCCGTAGTGCCGCTTGAGAGACCCAGGATGGCAGGAGCGATGGTAAACTCAGCCGCTTAACAGAAAGGCTACTAATCCTACTAGGTAAACTCAGCCTGCTAGAAATTTTCGGGCGATGGTAAACTCAGCCGCTTAACAGAAAGGCTACTAATCCTACTAGGTAAACTCAGCCTGCTAGAAATTTTCTGCCTTAATCTTCACAGGTAAACTCAGCCGGTAAATACCTAAGCCTTGCCATACAGGGTGGCCCCAAATATCAGATGGATGCCTATTCCAGGACCGTACCTACCTTAGGTTAGGACGGTTAGTTAATTAATAATTGCCATACAGGGTGGCCCAAATATCATATGGTTGGTACTTTTACGCAGTACTAGCAACGGTACTAGTATAATGTAATGTAAGGACTAAGAAGTTAGTAAAGTTAAAAGTTAGTTAGAAGTTTTGTTTAAACCGAAATACAGTTCATCACATACAATGGAGATTGTCAAAGAGATAGTTAGCCAACGAGGAAAAGTTATGATATTGAAAAGCGCATATTACATTGAAAAGAGAGATCCACTGGCCGAACTTAGGTAAGTGTTAGCTAATGATTTATTTTAATGAGGGGACCGTTAAAAACTAGATTCACCGGTCGAGCTTAGGTTAGTGTTAGAAAACGATTTTTTTTAATGAAACGACCGTGAAAAGAGAGTTCCACTGGTCGAGTTTAGGTTAGTGGTAAGAATCGATTTTTTTTTAATAGGGGGGCCGTGAAAAGAGAGATTCACCGGTCGAGTTTAGGTTAGTCGTGGTAAGAATCGATTTTTTTTAATAGGGGGGCCGTGAAGAGAGATTCACCGGTCGAGCTTAGGTTAGTGTTAGGAAACTATTTTTTTTTATGAAAGGACCTTGAAAAGAGAATTACAACGGTCGAGCTTAGGTTAATGTTAGAAAACGATTTTTTTTCATGAGGGGACCGTTAAAAGAGAGCTCGAACAGTGCGAGCTTAGGTTAGTGGTAGAAATCGATTTATTTTTAATGAGGCACCATTAACAATCCACGGTGGAGCTTAGGTTAGCGTTCCAATTTTTAGGGACGGCGAAATGGGGTGTATTCAGTGTAATGTAGTGTAGTTTTAATATTTCAATATTTTTTAATTTTTTTGTTAACTGAATATAGCCAATATAACCTTCAAATGACAGCATATCATATTACTTTGTTAAGGGGGCAGATCAATAGGCGCTGAGCTTGTGTCAAGTTCAATTCAAAAACGAATAATCGTAGAAAGCTGTTTTTTATGAAAGATGACTTAAAACTGAATATAGCCAATAACCTTCAAATTACAGCATATCATATATTACTTTTATTCCTCGGAGCAAAGCGCTCACGCATGTTGCTCGGAGCTAAAAAAATCTTGTGGGCAAAATGTGCGCAATATATAAATTCTTTCGATTTCATATATTACGCACATATATATCATGTCGGTTGCAAATTTGCTCATGTATGTTGCTCGGAGCAAACTCGCTCCCGCATGTCAGCCCAAAATGCGAACCATCAGTTGATAACTGTAATATGTACCTAACTATATATTTTTTATCAATTTTTTCATTTTTGTTTTTTATGAAAGATGACTGAAAACTGAATATAGCCAATGACCTTCAAATTACAGCATATCATATATTACTTTGTTAAATCGTTGATTGAAGAACTTAAAAGATACGCAGCCTTACGAATAAAAACGTGTCGAAAAAAAATGGGTTGAGATGTAGGTGACGTTAACATTGATTATCCTTCAGCGTTGATTGAATGAATATTTATAATTATTCTATTCTACCAATCAACGCTAACGTCCACATCTCGACCCATTTTTTTCGACACGTTTTTGCTCGTTAGGTTGCGTATCTTGTTAAATTCTTCAATATTTTTAAACTTTTTTAAAAACACTACGTTTTTAAGATTTTATTATAAAATTGGTAGTATTGATTAATCTTAGCCGCCATACGCGCAACTAGGGGGGGGTGGCTAAGCCCCCCCAAAATTAAAATTAGCCCCCCACCTTAAAAAAATTGTTTGAAAACATTTTTTTAGCCCCCCAAACTTTTGACCCTAGTTGCGCCTATGTTAGCCGCTTAAGACTACCAGGCTGAGTTTATCTATATAGATTAGCCTAAGCTTAATCCGAGAGGATTAAATTACCTTAAGCGGATTAAGACTTCCAGGCTGAGTTTACCTATGCAGATTAAGCCAAAGCTTAATCCGAGAGGATTAAAATACCCTTAAGCGGCTGAGTTTACCACTGCCCGATGGCAGGTAAGGTCGAAAGGTTTAATAAATTGGGATTTTGTGAGCTGAGAGTTTTAGTAACGCCATAATTAATATTACTTACTATAAAATATAAAAATAATTTAATGTTTCCAAAATTTGAATTTAAAAAACCCAAACATTTTAAAAAAACGTAAATAGTTGATCTTATATTAATATAAAACAAGTTATAGTTGATAAAAGATCTATATACAGGGTGTCCCCGCACTCACTTTACATAACTTAGGTGGTGATAGAGGACACTTTTCTAAGAACAATATTTAACAAAATTTTTTTTCTAAATTCAAACCCTCGAGAGTTAGGCCTCTTTAAAGCATTTTTTTCAATTTCCATCTTGACGTGGCCATAGCTCCGAAAATAATAATTTTTCAGTAAAAATGGTTTAGTGCTTTCTTAAAGAGCGGGGAATAATCTACAAACAAGATTTACACCTTTTATTGTCTAAAATCAACAACTTTCGAGTTATGAATTAAAGTAAGCTAAAAAATGTCGAAAAATTTGAGCATTTCTTTTTTTTGCTTTTTTTCAAAACCCTGTATCTTTTAAACAAAACATTTTACAAAAAATCTGACGCCCCATTCCGGATAGGAAATTTAACGGACTACAACTTTCATCTAATAAAATTTTTTGAGAAACCAATCCCTTTCACAGAAAATCAGAAAATAATGAACAAGGCAATCACAAAACAAAAAATTAAATTCACAAAATGTTCATTTTTTTTTTAAAAATGATTTTATTAATTAATTTTAAACTATTATAATTATTTAAGTAAATGTTGAAAATGACCACCCTCATTTTCAATACACAGTCGTGCTCGTTTTAAAATATGCTTTATAGTATTATTTATAAAATTTCCCTTTTTGTTAAGAGCCATTATAGGAGGGGTGGTCAACAAAGTCGAGGGATTGACCGGTCGATCACGAGGCCAATTTTGGTCAATCGGTGAGTGTGAAAAGTGTCAAAAATTCGAATTTCTGCAATTAAAGTGTCGAAAAATCGACATTTTTAGAATTTTTTCGACAAACATCTTTTAAAACAATCACGACTGTGTATTGAAAGTGAGGGTGGTCATTTTCAACAATTACTTTATTAATGTAATAATTTAAAATTAATTAATAAAATAATTTTTCAAAAAAAATAAGAATTTTGTTAATTTAATTTTATGTTTTGTAGCTGCCTTGTTTGTTATTTTCTGATTTTCTGTGAAATGGATTGGTTTTTCAAAAAATTTTACTAGACAAAAGTTGTAGTCCGTTAAATTTCCTATCCGGAATGGGGCGTCAGATTTTTTGTAAAATGTTTCGTTTAAAAGATACAGGGTTTTGAAAAAAACAAAAAAAAAATAAAGCTCAAATTTTTCGACATTTTTTAACATACTTTAATTCATAACTCGAAAGCCGTTGATTTTAGACAATAAAAGGTGTAAATCTAGTTTGTAGATTATTTCACGCTCTTTAAAAAAGAAGTAAACCATTTTTACTGAAAAATCAATATTTTCGGGGCTATGGCGACGTGAAGGTGGAAATTAAAAAAAATGCTTTAAAGAGGCCTAACTTTCGAGGGTTTGAATTTAGAAAAAAATTTTTGTTAAATATTGTTCTTAGAAAAGTGTCCTCTATCACCACCTAAGTTATGTAAAGTGAGTGCGGGGACACCCTGTATAATAATCCAACAAGTAGATTTAAATTTTAGTTTTTAATTTTTTTTTAAGATTTTAATTTTTTATTTTTAAGTTATGTTGGTACTGTGTATAGTGTATACCGTGCTATACCATGCTACCTAACCGCCATTTTATTCTTTGCATTTTCAGTTTATTTAGAAATCAGAATTTCAGCAAAAAGCACTCTTTACATATGAGGCGTCCATTTCGGGGTGATCTGCGATCAAACTTTAAGGTTGACGCGACGCGACACCACACCGAGCTACACTTTTGTTGTAGCCTGGTGTTATGGCCTGGTGTCGCGAGCTGTCGCGTGGTCTTAGTGTGCGGACTTGCATTTGATTCTATGTAAATCATTCTAAGCGCGTCTGTCGTGTCGCGTCGCGTGGTACAAGTGGGCTTCAACCTTTATAAAGAAAATGACACACGAAAACTATTCAGCCAGTAGAATTCAATCTATGATAATAAATACTGAATTTGAGACTGGAAAAATTATGCCCAAACTTAGTACACTCAGAGCTGCAAAATGTAATGAAGAAAAAGCAAAGTATATAAATGAAAAACCGATCCGACAGGAAATGAATACCATGCAAGAATTTTCAAATGTCATTCGAAATATTGGTTATTCCCCATTTTTCGTATTCTTCTGGTCAAATTCACAACTTTTAATATACTGTAGTGATATTTCATTGTTTAAGAGATCCAGATGGATTGGTAGACGAATAATTGGTAAATTTTTGAGTTAAGTTCAGTAGTCAGTCGATATAACTGAGAAGAAAGTGGAATTTGCATCAAAAACAAAAAAACCATCACATGTAACGAGTTATTACACATAAGACACAATCTTGAATTTATTTGTGAGATACAGAATTTTTGTAACATCCTGTAAGTGATTTTTAATTTTGATAACAACCACAGTTTTCTGTAAAACAAAAGGTGAAAGTGATAATTCAGTGCACAAGCAATTAATAGTACCATGTTACCTGAAAATAAGTGTGATATTGGCAGACAGGAACGTCGATTCCCACCATGAAAATCAAAAATTTTGAACTTTGAAAACACACAAAATGTCAGAGAAGGAGAATAAAGCCAGTTCTTGGGGAGACGTCGATTGAGAAAGTGTGTAAATTTCTCGATAAAATCCCAATTAAGGAACTCAATTGCGGTTCTTTGGTACAAAAGACCAAAGCATTAATTTACTTAATTAAGCGGAAGTAAATAAATAGCGGAGTCGTAAATTTACGGAATTCGAGTATTTGATGAAAGTTGTGTATTGCGTGCGTAATTGGATATTCGTGAATTGAATATCTGAAATAAAAGCGGATTACAGATATTTGTACAATCGGTACGAACTACAGGTTATGTTCACACGTGGTGGACAGGTTAAGATTGATAAATTAATTGATTACTTACCGAAGTGTAAGTGAACACGAAGATTATTTAACCAACAGTTTAAAAGTTGGTTGACGAAAGAAAAAGGATTGAAGCAGCACTTTAATCACCAAATTTGGAACGCATTGACCGGTAGCTGTAACGACGTTAATGGCTCCTGACAGAATAGGCAACATGGTGCTTACCAACTGTTTGATGGGAATACACCAGATCAAGTAGAAAGTAACAAGGTACAAGATTTGTTTTATTTTTAATGAATCTAAATTGTGAATCAACGATTTGTGTTGATTTTAGATTGATTAAAGGACTTTATTAAAATTGATAATTATAAATTGTTTACATGATTACACCAATAATGAAATATCCAAATTTAGTTCCTAAAATCGAGGATTTAAATGTAATTTGGATGCTTTAATTATTACACATAAAATAACACATTGGTTTCAGACAAAATTATTGTCTAAAGTAATTTGATGCAAATTTTTACTACTAATTTCTTTTTATCATTCAATAAATTATGTCTACAATGAATTGCCCTCTTATTTCGTCTATTGAATCCACTGACTTTGAGCAAGAGAAAAACTCTACTCCGATAAAACACTAGTTTTTGGGGCCTTTTTGGGGTGATAATTCTTAAAGCAAGAATAATCATAACAATACCGACACTTTGTTGCAATTGCACTCAACTACCTCAAAAATACCCACTCACCAAATTTCGACTAATAAATCTGATAGTTTCAAAATAAATATCCGCCATTTTGTTATTTGTCATTTTGATCTTGAATTCATTATTAGTGACCCCAAAAACACCCCGTCACAAAATTTCGGCTATATGTTATAATATTTAAATACATATTTCCGCCATATTTGAACCGCCATTTTATTTTTTGCAATTTCGACTTTTTAGTCGTAATCAGCAACCACTAAAACCTTAACATACTAAATTTCATGCATATTGAAGACCGCCTTCATATTATGACAGGATTTATATAGGTGTACAATATTTCCCATGATTCTAGGATTTACCAGTGTGCAGTCATTTTAAAATCGATTTGTGGAAAAACTATAACGGTGCTAGCTTTTATACTTGGGTGCTAGCTAGTGCTAGCTATAAGGATTCGGGAGCTAGCTTTTTGGGTAAAAATATTAACTTGGTGGAGCTGCGTTTCTTGGCATCACCCATTTTCAATATCGATTTGTGGAAAAACTATAATGGTGCTAGCTTTTATATTTGGGTGCTAGCCGGTGCTAGCTATAGGGATTCGGGAGCTAGCTTTTTGAGAGAAAATATTAACTTGGTGGGGCCAAGTAAATGGACCCGTATTTAATGGTATTTGGAAGTTCGAATAATTTAAAGTAAACAGTGTATTTTGAATTGATAAAGTGTAATTAGGTTAAAAGAATCGCGTATGGAACCGGTTGACTTAATTAATTATTTGTGAAAAATTAACAACTAAAGTAGAGAACACACGTACGTTAAATATTTGGGTATGAATTTGAAACTTTCGTCATTACGATAAAAACTAAGTAATTATATGGAATATATTTTTGAAGTTTAAAGTGTTGTAATTGGAAAATTGAAGTCAGAAGGAGATATTGAAAATCCGTCATCTCAAATTATCGAGAAACCTGAAAAATGTTGTAATCAAGTTAAGCAGATTGTTTGTAATCAAGGTCAGTAATAACTATTTAGTATTATTTGTTCGTCGAATTATGGGTTTTCCTGTGAATAAGGAATATATCAGTTCAGTGAATATTTTTGTAATTTTAATTCATTATAAAGTAATTTTTAGTAATTTTGTCTGTTTCAATATAAAAAGTATTAATTTGGTATAAGGTTATTGTTTTGTTTAAATATATTAAGGAGGTGGACAGAAGTGCAATTCTAAATTGTATGGAAATCATCAATTAAGTTTTCAAAAATTAACAGTTATCTGAACCAAATTATTTAAAGTAAGTCATTATTGTCATTTTTGTTTTAAGTCTAAAGTAATATTTTGTCATTTTGAAAGTAACCTAAAGTAATAAGGATTTAGATCCAAAAAACGAACGATTAATTTAGCTAAAGTATTTTTAACAATTAAGTAAATTTTATATTTGTATGTAAATTGCATATTGGGATTTATTATATTGGTATAATTGATTCTTGCTTTTTATTGTGTCTTTGTTATGTATTTGGTTTCAGAGGTTATCGATACAATTTTAAGAGAGATTGGATTTATCAATATCGAAGCATTTGAAAATAATAAAGTAATTAAGAGAAATTTCCATACTATTCTTACCTAGAATTAAAGATTAATTTAATTAATTATTAAATTCATTGATTCAGTTATTTGCCGATTCCATATTAAGTCAATCAAGTTCAAGTTCAATTTAGGGGTTGATCGGGGAATTTAATGTTGAATATGTTTTTAGTGATTGAAATTATCATTTTGGCGTGAAACTGTGTTCCATCAGCTGTATTTCAAATTAATTGAGCGCTATTTTAAATTCACAGTGTAGTGGCGCCTTTATATCGAGCAAATTAAGATCTAGAATTATGAGTAAAGACCTTTCGCATAATTTAAAGCTACGTTTAGATCTGACACTTATTGCATGAACTTTATGTCGAACAGAAACTCTGTCTCTCTTACTGTCTCTTATTTTCCAAGTCTTATACTCTTACTGTCTTTTACTGTCCAATATAAAATTCGTGCAAAAAGTGTCAGATCTAATCGCACTTTAAGTTAGTAAAGTTCACGTAGCAAGACAGCATTTCGTTCCTCTTTATTTTCTAGTTGGCTTTTGTAGCGACCAAAGAGGAAGATTTGCTCAAAGAGGCATTATAATTTTTCTTTGAGTAAATCTTAACGAGCTACGTGAATAGACCGTTACAAAGCGTGACTCAGATTAAAATGCATAATCCAGTAAGTTATTTGATTTTATAAATTTTGTTGCTAAGTTTTTCAATATACTTCGAATCCTAATGACGACGACGACACTGATTTTTGAAAACCTTTTCTCAAACTATAATTTGTTTTATAACATGTCAAATGAAAATTTTTAATTTTTTAATTTGCCCACCAAAGAGTTAACTTTTATTGATATTTTTTGTCATATTGATTTGTAAAAATATTTGTAGATTATTAGCGATCTATATTAGATACATCAACTAAAATCAATTTACAATAAAATAGTATATTATAGGTATAGGCCAAGGTTGTGAAGACATGCATTATAGCCCTAGCGCCAAGATTATATTCCGAGGTGCGAAGCACCGAGGAATATAAGGCGCGGGGGCTATAATGGTCTTCACAACCGTTATTATACTATATTTTCCACTACTAGGTTTATTACAATTCTTTTAATTTTTGTTAATAGTACAAAATATTCTAATTTAAAATATTTATTTTAAATAAATTATAAAACAAATGACAGTCTTTTGTTTTCTTGATTTGACATTCTTGAAAATTTTAAATTAATTGTGATTAAAAGTTGAAATTTGAAGTTTATGAGCCGTTTAGTGAGTTTTTTTAACTGTTTTGTAATAGAAAATTTACTACCGGAAAATCCTTTGTGTTTTCGCATTGAATTTTATTAGTAAATTAAATAAATCGTGGTTCGGCAAATTAACAAAAGATGGCGCTGTCACTATCTGTCACATTAATTCGAATGTAATAAAAATTTTAAAATTCAATTAATCTGTTAATACAGCGTTTTTAATAGTTTAAATACAATTAAATTACATCTCTTGATTATTCTAAATCATCTTATAACAACATTTTTCTTTAAAATAGTCCCCAAATTATCGAAAAATATCATTTTGTTCATTATTAACTAGTAGTTAATAATGGAAAAATTGTTGACCACTAGTCTATAACATGTCACTTCTGGAGCTTCATACCTAAGTAAAAATGATAGCCTATATGACTAGTAGTGGAAAAAAGATTTTTTTTTACTACTAACATGAGAAATCACCATTATTTACTCCATTCCTCTAATGAGAAGTAATATTTCTCAACCTAGGTAAATAATGATAATAAAAAAACACCTAGGTAAATAATAATAATAAAAAAACACCTACGTAAATAATAAACATTTTATACATTTTTAATGAAATCAACAGAAACTTTTTTTTTATAATTCGTCCCCTTAGTACTATAACTAGGTAACTTGAATTTTGGCTGTTTTGAGTTAGCTACATGTAATCACCTAATGTTAACCGCTTCATTTAGTGCTACAACTAAAAAAGTTATATGATGTTTCTAAATATTAAATATCCACTTGCAAAATGTAGATACATTTTAATCCAAATTTAGAAATTATTTTTTTACGGGCAAATAAATACTTTCCGCGCAAAATTTTTTAGTGATTCGTGTTCAGAACATCATGGAGCATGTCCACACCAAATATGAAGAAGATCGGTGTTGTAACCGTAATCTAGAATCATACCTAAGTCTATCCTGCCAATTGCTATTCTAAACTTTAAACTTGATTTTCTCAATATGAGTAATTTCAAGTTACCTAGTTATATAGTACTAAGGGGACGATATGTTTCAACCTAAGACACGTTTTTTACACGTACCTATAGAAGTTACCAATTATGTTAATTTTTCTTTTTCAGTTACAGTTACTTACTATTACGTATATTGCAATAAGGCAAAAATTGAAAAAGCTTTTGAAAAAATGAACACACTTGATGAGCTCTCAAACTGCTATAACCACATTAATGGAAACGATTTTATGTTCAGATATAAAAATTTGATTAGAAAGCAGGTAACAGGACAAATAAATTATTTTTATTTTTATTTAATTCCAAAATTAACTTCAATTTTAATCACTCCTAAATCACGCTAAAATTTATTCTGTAACACGATCGTATGAAAATTTATTAGTATGACAATTATTGTGGGTCCTAGAATTGAAATTTCTATATAGAATAATACTTCTTAAAAATAGAAATTTTAAAAATAGGTTGCGATATTTTTAGTATGTGTTGTAGATTATAAATTTAATTATAGTTAAATAAACGTTAAACTATTAGAATTTTAACCGTAAGTAAAGCACAACAAAGAAGTTGCACAAAGTTAAAATTCAAATATTTTAAACGGTTAGTTAAGTTTTTGTTAAATTTATATTTGGAATAGTATCTGCTACTAATTATAATATTCGTTGTTAATTTTATTTAGAGTTATATTGGAACTGTACTGCCAGTAATGGAGATAATATGTTTCATACTCGTATCTTTAATTTTATCAGTAAATAAAGAAGAATGGCTTCTACCATTTGGCATTGGACTTAATTTAAATAATAATAATATAAATTACGTTACCAATATTACGTTAACTACCATATTTTCTTTGGTTGCAATTTTGGAATTATTTATTTATGTTAATATGTTGACATTTATATGTGGGCATTGTAAGCTATTCCAGAAATATCTCATTTCAATAATGGATTGCCAAGAAGAAATTTCAATACAAGTAAGCCATCTAAATCGTTTCTTTTATTTTGACAATTGAAAGATTTTTCAGGACAGTCTAAATCAAAACCAGTTATCAAACAATCTTCAAACTCTCCATAATACAAATGACGTTATAGATTGGGAAAGGTTTAAAATAAAATTGAGAAAACTAGTGCCTTACCACGTTGGTATTTATGAAACAGGAGCTGAAATTGAACGTAGCTTTTGCATGCTAGTTCTTCTATGGTTTGGATTGTTAAGCATTTGTGATTGTTTATTCCTATATCATATGACAACTGTAATTTTATGAATACTTATTTACTAATGTTATATTTATTGAAACAATTTAATATTTTAGGTCAATATTCTAAGTTTTCTAGGTGTAAGAGATTTTGTGGCTGTACTAACGCTGAATTTTATGATGATGGTATTGTGTGTTTGGGGAGAGCAAGTTATAACCGAAAGTAACAAGATAGCTAGTGTTTGCTATGAATTAGATTTTGTAGGTGCCGATCTAAGGATTCAAAAAGCATTGTTAATGATAATGATACGAGCGCAGAAGCCAATAGCGCCAACAATAGGAAAATTAAAAATATTGTGTTTGAGCACAATGCTTGGTGTAAGTATTTACATTGCAAAAAGTAAAATACTTAGTTTTAATATAATAAAGTTTTGGTTTATGAAAATAATATTGTTGCTAATATTATGAAACATTGTATACTACGCATTAGGAAAAAGTGGGATACGTATTCAATATGTATTCAATATAAAATATTTTTTTATATTTTTTTGTCTCCTTTTTTATTATAATATTATAATTTAAATCTTACTTTTACTCCTGTTTAGGTTGTTCCTACTTTCCCACTTTTTTCAAATTAGCCAAATAATATAATAATGTTTAGATGAGATTGTGTTTCGTGTTTAAACTGGGATTTAAAACTGTCCTACATATTTTTTATTCTTAATTTATGCAAATTATTTGATAAATTTTATTGTTATCATAACAGGAAGACTTGAGCGCAATACGTTTCTTGACATTATGATTACATTCCATAATTGAATAGTGGTAATTATTGAAATATTATGTTGGATCTGTAATTTCTAAAAACTATTCTTTTTTTAAATACTCGAATATACCCCTTTTACTCAATAAGCAATATAAGAAAAAGGGATCAAGTATCGCAGTTTTCCCCTGCTGGTATGCCTAAAAATATTAGTATATCGTTTATTAAATTAATTTTAAAAACTTGTACAGTGATAAAATTTAATTAAACTTGTTGAACTTTCAGGTTTTCCAATCTACTTATTCTTATTACACAATCCTGAGAAATTTAAGTGGCAAATAGTTAATATATCGCAAATTTTATGAAAAACAAAGTAAGATTTTTTAATTATAACTGTTGAACCTATTTTTATTTATTGTTTACTTGCTTTAAGTGAAACTTCACCTATTGTACCTACTATTTTATATTTAACTCCTACAACACTGTTATAATGTTATTTAAATATATAAATTAATTTTTAATATTTATCTCACTATTTAATGAATCGGTTCTGTAGTATAATAATTATGTAGATATTGTAACAATTAAAAAACAGTAAAAATTATTGAACAGTAAATGTATTTTTTAATGTAATTTTATAGAAACAGGTATGATTGTGAAGATTTCCATCTTATTATTATAATTGAATCATATATTAGTTAAATTTATCATTATCATCCTCTATTAAATTATCATTAAAAGTTGAATGACGGTCAATACCTAATAACTTCAAAAATATAAAACTAAGAGGCTTGTTGCGCAATAATTATTTATTAGACTACTACTTTAAAAATTAAAAGAACAAGTAATTAAAATCCTTTAACAAATTAGTATAATCAGCTAAAAGCGCAATTTTTGGTATTTGCTTATAACCAATATAATATCCTGTTTAACAAGCATAGTAGAAGACAATAAATTGACCAATGTTATGAATTTGTATCAAATAATTATTGTAATTTGGATAACTTGTAGTTTCTCATTTATTGGAGATCAGCGCTTCCAAAGTAGAGAATTTAATAGGCACCTTAAAATAGTATTAACTTAACTAAATGAAAATATTAGAAAAATTACATTTCCCAATTCAAAATTGTACAAACTAAACCCTAATTCAGGCTAAATTGGTATAAAACCTAAATAGCTTTCTTTCACTTAAAAACTAATAGAATATAATACCAGCTTGCCTGAAGGACCAGTACCTCTTGAGCTTAACTAAAAAGATATGGGCTACAATTGCACACCAAAACAAATAATTCATATTGTTTTCAATAATTAATAATAAAGAACGGTAGAAATTACTAGAACGTAAGCAAGGATCTTGAATGAGAAATAATAAATACAAATTTTAAATAAGCTGTTTTTAAATAATAAAATAAATA
Source organism: Rhagonycha lutea (assembly GCA_958510855.1). Taxonomy (NCBI): domain Eukaryota; kingdom Metazoa; phylum Arthropoda; class Insecta; order Coleoptera; family Cantharidae; genus Rhagonycha; species Rhagonycha lutea. The sequence goes on from OY294037.1 coordinate 12,743,165, forward strand.
GCTTATTTTTTAACAAAGCTTACAGTCTTTATTCAAAACAATCAAGTTTTGAACATCTTCATATATTGTCATATTTGAAATTTGTTATTACTGGAAGGGTATTGTGTTGCCTTAGTGTCCGATGCATCAATTGAACTTGCATTAATGATTTATAATGCTATTAATAATATGTTCTTATTGAGCGGAATTGATTTAGATATTATTAATACAATCAATATTTATATGATTGAGAAAAACTGACTTGAAAAGTGAATAAGAAGATAATGAGAAGTAGCAACAAATTCCATCTAATGCAATAAGTCACATTTAACTCTTGAACACCGTGGAACAAGTATTACGTGTCTTAAATTTTCCGTATCTTCAATTGCATTTTTTTCTAATAATATTAAAATTTGCTATTTGCATTCCAAATTAATTGATATAAGGGGTAAGTAAATAATTATTAATAATATTAGCAAAGCAATTATTAATTTTTTATTTAGAATTTTTTATTAGTTTTATTATGGGAGGCAAAATCTAATGAACCAATTTGAAAAATTAACTAAAATTAATTTAACAATAAATTATTAAAATTTAAAAGTTTTCCAGGTAATTTCGAGTTATAAAAATAATAAACAATAAATATGGCTGTAGCTATAATAATCATAATATTATAAATATTCAATTTATTATATCAAATGAACTGGAAAATGTATAAATTTTAATTAATCAGTGAAGTAAATTAAAATTTGCAACTTTTGGCAGAACATCTAATAAGTTATAAAATAAGTTCTTGCTAATTTTCTTTACGGCAAATAAAAAAATTCATGTTAAAATAATACTTGCAAGTTAATTACTTAAGTTGAGGTTTGTATTTACCAGATGAATTTAAATTAGTAAAAAAAGATCATAAATATTAAGAACATATGAAATGTGTAAATCGGAAGGATCAAAAATGATCCTTTACATACTCCAAGAAACTCAATTGACCAAGTAATTCTTCTTAGTGAAATTAATTTAATGCTGTTTAGTTTATTCTGAGATGCACCTTTTTGGATTTTTTTAAAGTTGTTTTTTGACCATAATTGGAAAATTCAATATTCCATTTAGCACACAATATTGATTTCCAATGTATTAAAATTCTCGCAAAGAATCGTGGCCAGGCGAAGCCAAAAAATTGCGCAGTAGAAGACATGTGACATTCAATTCCACCAACTGACACGAACATACAGTAAAATACACAAAATTTTGTTTCTGCGCATTAGCTCCGCCCGGCCATGATTCCATGTGTGAACTTTACCTATAAAGCGATGTCTACCTACATATGGCAATGTAGTACCTACCAATATATTGATGCATAGTTACTAAAATATTAATTTTGAATATAGTAGTACTAATCTATATTTATAGTACTCATCAGTTTTACAATATTGATTTCTAATATAGCGCCATCTAGTGATGTAAACAAATGATAAATATGTTTATGCAATGTACCTAGTATAAAAACATATTGAAGCAATATTGATTTTCGGTATTCTGGAATATTATTATTATAGTACCAATACAAGTAATGCAACATTGTTTGTAATTTTAATGAAGCCCTGGTATTTCATTGCCAAACATTAGCAAAATGTTGATTTTCAAAATTAAATTATTTAAAAAATTTGTTGTTATTCACAGGGGGTAAAATATAATAAAAAAATTTTAATTTTGGAATGATTTCGAACTTCGCATAATCTTTCAAAGTATTTGCAGGATTTCGCAAATATTATTTTTAGATTTCTTCAACACTGTACATTAGGGTATGGGACTTTTCGGCGCCGCCAGTCCGGCGCAGGCACTATTCGGCGCAAGGACGGTTCGGCGCAAGGACGATTCGGCGCAAGGACGATTCGGCAAATCAATGTCCGAATCAACAATCAATGTTCGCAATTTTTTACACTAACTTACTCGGAGTAGTTCGGTGCGTTCGGTGTAACATAACAAACAGACCTATAGATTATCGGAAAAATAAAATATTTTTTTTATTAAAATATATTTGGTAATATTGTGGTGTCGGCGGTCGGAACATAGTGGTCATGCGAGTTGACTATGAACGCTAAATACCCGGTTCGAATCCGAGTGAAGTAAGAACTTTATTCTGGCCGTCTCTCTGGTCCTCCAGGTTGGGGGGTTCTTCGTCGGGCTGGCTCCCCGTCGTAGGTAAAAAATACAATGCTGTGAATGCCATTTGATATTAAAAAGTTAACATTATAATGGTCAGCCAAGACCCATTAGGGTTGTAGCGCTACGAGTACAGTACAGTACAGAGTACAATATTGTGGTGGTATACAAGGGCGGATCCAGGATTTTTTACTAGAGAGGCACAAGGGGCGGACGGGCAAAAAAGCCGTTTATTTCTACAAGTTCAAGCATGAATAGGAAGGTTTATAGGAATAGGAAAGTCTCCACAGTACACAAAAATACCGTCGGGGGGGGGCACGGGCCCCCCCATAATAATATAACTTGGTAATAATAAGCTTTGTTTGGTATCACAGACCTAGTGCAACCTAGTGTACCTGTTCTCTCATTGATTGGTGTAAAATCACCAACCCACTTTTTACACCAATCAATGTTCGCAATTTTTTACACTAACTTACTCGGAGTAGTTCGGTGTAACATAACAAACAGACCTATAGATTATCCGAAAAATAAAAAATATTTTTTTTTGCGCCGAACCGTCCTTGAGCCGAATAGTACCGGCGCCGAACTGGCGGCGTCGAATCGGATGTGCGCCGAACTGGCGGCGCCGAACCGGCAGCGCCGAACCGGCTGCGCCGAAAAGTCCTAGACCCGTACATTATGACACAATGATAAAATTGTTTTAATAACTTTGTGAAAAATTTATTTTTCAATTTAAAGTTTAAAATAATTTACCAATTTATATTACCTATAGGAACTTTGGCTGTATCTATATAGCATACTGGCTTATACTAAAATTATCTCCTAATTTGTACCCCTAAAATTTCCATAAAGATGATCCAGGCATGTATCAGTTTTCTTGAATTTCTAAAACAAAGAATTAAATTTTATAATTTGTACAGAATAGTTGATTAGACAGATAATCTTACCGTTTAAGTTATAATTTACTATTCACAATAATTTTTGAATTGTTTTTTATATAAAAGTCATTTTTATAATATAACTATAATTTTTATAATTTATTATTCTTATAATAATAAGAACAATTTATTATTTGTTCATCATATCACATTTTGATAAGAGTCCATGCAAGGTGTATTTTACAATAAAGAGCTCGTAAAGTTGTAATAGTTTATCACCCTTAATACCATATCCAATTTTAGAATTAATTTCACTTTTTCAATTTTTTTTAAATTTTAGTATTTTAAAGGTATGGTTTGAAAATATGTGATTATTATGTAAACATAATAAATTACTATATACCTACTGCTGATATTTTTTACTCTATTTTGTGATGGCGTATGTGAATATACTTTGTATATACTGGCCCCAATTATATATTTTATATAATAAAATATTCCTGAGGTCCTCAAGTTACCCCAAAAAATAAACAACAAATCTTTATTCTGCTGGTCGCCTTCGATCTGTTTTTGCATTATCTAAAAATTTCTGATTTAACCTTTTGTTTTGTACGATGCTAAGTTTTTTCTTAAATCGCTAAATAGTATATTATACTACAAGGGAGTAAAGTTACTCTTTTCAGTCCCGAGACAATTTTGTACCGAGGCCGTAGGCCGAGGTGCAACAAGCAGTCGAGGGACGAAAAGCAACTTTACTCCCACGTTGTATATACTATTTTTCACAATTGCGATGAAAAATTCTATTTCTAATGTAAATAATATAGAAATAAATAATTTTACTAGAATAACGGATTTTAATTTTTACACCCCGCTGCGGGGTGTAAAATCCATTTTTACGACCTGCACCGGGGTGTAAAAAAATAAAATCATTTTTACGACCTACTGCAGGTCGTAAAATGCATGTTGAATGCAGGTATAAAAAATGCCTCTTTACACCCGCAAATGCGGGGCTAAATTGCATTTTAGAGTATCGCAATTGTGAAAAACCCTTTTTTATCTCCAATATTTTGTGTCCGGGTAGAATCGTTATTGTACTTCTCGTAGAATAACTGGACTATAAAGAATCACTTGATTGTTTTGTTCATATAAATTTTTGAATTTTTATTTGCTAATGAGAATTACATTTTACCATGTAAAATTATATGCAATATTTGTATGATTTTATAATTTGTAACATACTAGATTGTAAGAAAGATCTTATGAGTTCAAAGGAAGCTCTTGCTAAAAGGCGAAATATTGACAACAGAATATAAATCGTTTTAATTGCAAATTTTTGTCCACTATGCCCTTAAGTGCTTTGAATTCACAACTTTTTCTCTTTATTATTTTGCCATTGCGTTAAATTAACTCGAAAATTTTTAAATTTTAATTATTGTTGTAGGTAATCCAGGAGAGTGAATAGAAAATACAGTTGAAATCACAATGGATAAAGGGAAAAGCACATATTATGATGATTGCTTTTCTCTTCAAAAATTGATGTTGAAAATATTTGGATTTGGAAGCTGTGAAGATATTTTATATAAAATTTATGGAGCTTGTATGTTAATAGTTCTAACAACATATACAATATTGGTAATCCCAGAACTTTTAAAAGTACGTCAGAACTTTGACGAATTTATTTATGGTATGATGTTTGAAATTGGAGATATTGCTAGTAAGAAATTTTGTGATTATACAAAATACCTTGCCTTAAGATTTATTGTTTCAAGTAATATATCAAGTAAATTATGTTAATTTTCCTTTTTCAGTTATAATTACTTACTATTACATATATTGGAATAGGGCAAATATTGAAAAAGCATTTGAAAAAATGAATACACTTGACGAGCTCTCAAACTGTGATAACAGCATCAATGGACACGATTTTATGTTCAGATATAAAATTTTGATTAGAAAGCAGGTAACAAGACAAATAAATGATTTTTATTTTTGTTTAATTACAAAATCAATTTAAATTTTAATCAGTCTGCTTTAGATCAGTCACCAATTTTCTTAATTTTTTTGGGGCAGTTTTTACCTAAAAAATCAAAAATCATTAAAATAATGAAAATTTTCCAAAAATTTTGTCGGCGGGTTGAATCTTCTTTTTCATATGGCATGACAGAGCCGCAACTAGGAATTTATATATTATTTCTTATTTGTATGTAATAACTGCATGTAAGTTGTGTTTTTGTTCATTCTTCTTCTTCTTCTTAGTTTAAGCCTTAAGGCTTGTTATTACCAACATCTGCGTCGTTTCCTTGGCAGTGTTGGTTCTATGAGCATATACAAATTTTACATCCATTAGGTAGCATGCTAGACTTGCCGTCAGATGTGCCATGTATCCTGGTTTTTATGTTAATTGTGGCAATTCACCAACCCGGGGGACCACCGGCTTAACGTGCCTTCCGAAGCACGGAGACCAGTAATAAGAAAGTTTGACTCTCCCCAGGTTTGAACCCAGGGGAGGGGAACTGCAAGGCAATGGCCGTCTTTGTTCATTATTAACCAAATTTATTAGATATATTATTTATAATATAATTTAATAATACATTTATTAAGATTAAAATAAATTTGGTCATTTATTAACCAAATTTATTTTAATCTTCCAAATTAACTTATTGGCAACTATTACTTTTCAAACTAAAACAATGGCAATGCAATTCAAATAAGGCAACACAATTTTTTTAAATGCACTATATTTTTTCTTTTTCTAAAAGTTTTTAACAGTATCTACCTAGAATAAGTGTCAGATGTTAGGTATCTTTAAAATCACTTTAAACTGATATCTTGTTTATTTTATCCGTCATGATTAGGGCTAGGAAAATGATGCACTAAAAACCTACAATAAAGGCATTAAAAAGTTACCAATAATGCTACAAAAAATGCATTTTAACCATGAAAATGCTACCAAAAAATGACTTGAAAATGTAAAAGTTCAGCTGTAAATAATTTTTAATATCGTAAAATAACTTATTAATGAACACATTTTTATATGTTCAAATAAATGAATTCTTAGAACACCTAAATACAATTTAATATCTACAGTGGCTCGAAAAAGTGCTCGGGCACTCCTATGTTTGCAATGTAAATTGCACATTTTGAAGCCGTTTCTTGACATATAAAAATCGATTTTCCAACAAAACTTTTTAAACATTTTTTGTAGAAAATTTCATTATCTTCAGATTTATACCTATACATTTTTTCATTTTGTCGCCCCGTTTTTGACTGAGAGCGACTTAAACAAGACTCGGGAAAATACAATAGTAGTTTTCATCACTAGGCCGGAAAACGTGATTTTACAACCGAGGGGCGGGTTTTCGTAGCCGAGGCGCCCGAACGCACCCTAGGGAGTGAAAAAAGGCACTTTACGTAGCTCAAATGAGGACGTGAAACCCCATTTTCTACACCGGTATAACGAAAAATATATTGTCACCTGTATATCGGAAACGGTGCAACAAAATAGAAAAATGAAGAGGAATTTTTTTTTGTAAATTTCGTTCCCTACATTTTCATTCATATACATTTTTCTATTTTGTCGCACCATTTCCGAGATACAGGTGACAATATTTTTTGTATTTTCCCGAGTCTTGTTTAAGTCGCTCTCAGTCAAAACCGGGGCGACAAAATGGAAAAATGTATAGGTATAAAATTAAAGATAATGAAATTTGCAACAAAAAATGTTTAAAAAGTTTTGTTGTAAAATCAATTTTTATATGTCAAAAAACGTATGCTTCAAAATGTGCAATTTACATTGATCTCTCAACGTCCACTGATGTTATAGGAGCAAATTTCAAATATGTCATACTATCATCGAGATTTAAATCTTCTGGCAGTTCCAATTTTGATACTTCTTCACCGTTCAAAATTTTTGAGACTGTACATATTGATTTAAATCCAGTATTTTTTTCAAGAACTGTTTTCATCTTCAGTTGTAAGGCCTTACTAATTTTGTTTTGCGCTTCTTCGATTTTATTTTGTACATTCAAAACAATTTTAATTTTATTGATAAATACGTACGTAAAAAAATGTTCTAAAAATGTCGAATATGCATATAAATTAACAAAAACTAAATATAAAAGCTAAAAAACTACCATAAAAGTACCAAAAATGCATTTATTCACGAATAACATAAGAAAATGCAAAAATATGCACAAAAAAATTACATATTTGAACTCTGTGATGTATGAATCGAACTTTGTTTTTAATGAGCTATGTCCTAAAGTACTATGAAAAAAAAATGCAAATGCTACAAATTCCTAGCCCTAGTCATGATGTACCTAAAGCAGGCCTTAAAAAAATCTATTTCTATTCTGAATAGAATTTATTTAATTAAATACAAAATTTTTGTTTATATTATTTAAATTTTATTTTATTATTTCTATAAGAAATTTTTAAGCATGGGCAGCTAAAATTGGGTCCTAGAATTGGAATTTTGATTGTAGTTACATCAATAACTTCCGATTGTAATATTCCTTGTTTATTTTATTTAGAGTTATATTGGAAGTGTACTGGGAGTATTTTCAGCCATGATCTTCACACTAATATCAGTAATTTTATCAATAAATAAAGAGGAATGGCTTCTACCATTTGGCATTGGACTTAATTCAAATAATAATAATATAAATTACGTTACCAATATTACGTTAACTACCATAATTGGAATTCTTGTAACTTTAGAAATATTTATTTATGTTAATATGTTAACATTTATATGTGGGCATTGTAAGCTATTCCAGAAATATCTGATTTCAATAATGGATTGTCAAGAAGAAAATTCAGTACAAGTAAAGCATTTAAATCGTTTCTTTTATTTTGACAATTGAAAGATTTTTCAGGACAGTCAAAATCAAAACCAGATATCAAACAATCTTCAAACTCTCCATAATACAAGTGACGTTATGGATTGGGAAAGGTTTAAAATAAAATTGAGAAAACTAGTGCCTTACCACGTTGGTATTTATGAAACAGGAGCTGAAATTGAACGTAGCTTTTGCATGCTAGTTCTCCTGTGGTTTGGATTGTTAAGCATTTGTGATTGTTTATTACTATATCATATGACAACAGTAATTTTATGAATAGTTTTGTACTATAAAGTTATATTTATTGAAACAAATTAAATTTTAGGTCAATATTCTAAGTTTTCTAGGTGTAAGAGATATTGTGGGTGTACTAGCGATGAATTTTATGATGATGCTATTGTGCGTTTGGGGAGAGCAAGTTATAACCGAAAGTACCAAGATAGCCAGTGTTTGCTATGAATTAGATTTTATTGGTGCGGATCTAAGGATTCAAAAATCATTGTTAATGATAATGATACGAGCGCAGAAGCCAATAGTGCTAACAATAGGAAAATTTAAAATATTGTGTTTGAGCACAATGCTTGATGTAAGTATTTACATTACAAAAAGTAAAGTACATAGTTTTAATACAGGGTGGACCATAAGTCTCTTAACATTCGAGAAGGCCGCTGTTTCCGAACGGGAGGGGGTATCGGGGTGGGGAGGGTATCAAACGCGAGAGCGGCTAATAGGAATTTAGCCTGTAAAATTTCTATGACGTCATTCACCGGCCATTAAAAATAAACAAGCAGTATTAATCAAGAACTGTTTATTGTATTTTCAAGTGCACAAATGATGGTTTCGTTTTTTTATTGAAAATTGAAATGTTTTACGTTTCGTTGCATATATTTTCTTTTAATTCTTCTATAGGTCTCTGGGTTGCTGATGTAAACTTTACTTTTAAGGTATCCTCAAAGGAAAAAGTCCATTGCGACAAATTCGGACTGCGGGGTGGCCAATTAATGTCACCTCTTTTGGATATCAGTTTTGGGTCAAAAATTTCACGAACTGCCGTTATTAGAGTCGTTGGAGGTGTGATTTTGCCTTGCCAAGTCGAATATAAGCTTGTAAGAGTCCTGTCGTTACATTATGTGCTATTAGGGTTGATTGTAGCCTGAGAAGTTCTGTAACGCTTGTGCAAGAAACTTCTATAACATCGCAATGTATCGCTCTGTGTTGACAGTAAGAGGACGGCATCTCTGATCTTCATAAAAATATGGACCAATGATTTCTCTCGCTGATAATGCCGCCCATACAATAACTTTCGGTGAGTGTAAGGGTTTTTGGAGCTTCAATTTAGTGTCATTCCAGTCTAGCTTTGGTCGCAGAATCGTTGTTTCGATAGTACTCGCGAACGTAAAGCCCACGTTGAGCTCGGATGAATGATGCCATGGTACTAAATTCCTATTAGCCGATCTCGCGTTTGATACCTTCCCCACCCCGATATCCCCACCCGCACGGAAGCAGTGGGCTTCTCAAATGTTAAGAGACTTATGGTCCACCCTGTATAATAAAGTTTTGGTTTATGAAAACAATATTGTTGCTAATATTATGAAATATTGTATACTACGCATTAGGAAAAAGTGGGATGTGTAATCGTTTGAGATACTAGCTATTTTGCTATAATTGTCTGTCTTTAAATTTTTACCTTTTAAAATTTACTTTTTCTCTATTTAATATAAAATATTTTTTAATATTTTTTGTCTCCTTTTTTATTATAATATTATAATTTAAATCTTAATTTTACTCCTGGTTAGGTTGTTCCTAATTACCCACTTTTTTCAAATTAGCCAAATAATATAATAATGTTTAGATGAGATTGTGTTTCGTGTTTAAACTGGGATTTAAAATTGTCCTACATATTTTTTATTCTTAATTTATGCAAATTATTTGATAAATTTTATTGTTATCATAACAGGGAGACTTGAGCGCAATACGTTTCTTGACATTATGATTACATTCCATAATTGAATAGTGGTAATTATTAAAATATTATGTTGGGTCTGTAATTTCTAAAAACTATTCTTTTTTTAAATACTCGAATATACCCCTTTTACTCAATAAGCAATATAAGAAAAAGGGATCAAGTATCGCAGTTTTCCCTTGCTGGTATGCCTAAAAATATTAGTATATTGGTTATTAAATTAATTTTAAAAACTTGCACAGTGATAAAATTTATTTAAACTTGTTGAACTTTTAGGTTTTCCAATCTACTTATTCTTATTACACAATACTGAGAAATTTAAGTGGCAAATAGTTAATATATCGCTAATTTTATGAAAAACAATGTAAGATATTTTCATTATAACTCTTACCTATTCTTATTGATTGTTTACTTGCTTTAAGTAAAACTTCACCTATTGTACTATTTTATATTTAACTCCTACAACACTGTTATAATGTTATCTAAATATATAAATTAATTTTTAATATTTATCGCACTATTTAATGAATCTGTACTTGTAGTATAATTATGTAGATATTGTATCAATTAAAATACAGTAAAAATGATTGGACTGTAAATGTATTTTTTAATATAATTCTGCAGAAGCAGGTATGATTGTAAAGATTTCCACATTATTGCTAATGATAACTATAAATTATCATTAAAAGTTGAATGACGCTCAATACCTTTTAACTTCAAAAATATAAAACTAAGAGGCTTGTTGCGCAATGATAATAATTATTAGACTACTACTTTAAAAATTCAAATAACAAGTATTTAAAATACTTTAACAAATTAGTATAATCAGCTAAACCAATAATGTTAAGAATAAAAAAATTCTTGTAACTTTGTAATTTGGATAACTTGTAGTTTCTCATTTATTGGAGAACAACGCTTCCAAAGCACAGAATTTAAATAGACAGCTTAAAGTAGTATAAATTTAACTAAATTAAAGTATTTAGAAAAATTACTTTTCCAAAGTCAACATATGCAAACTAAACCCTAATTCGAGCTAAATTTCTTTAAAATCGCTTTTCTGTACTTAAAAACATAATAAAAACTTAACTAAAAAAAACTTGGCTACAATTTTACAGCAAAACAAACAATTTATGTTGTTAATTTTGGTATGTTGACTACAAAGAACTCTAAACCTAAGCGAAAATATTAGAAATAAGAAATACAAATATAAGAAAAGCTGTTGATAAATAAGAAATATATAATTTATTTTTTAACAAAGCTTCCAGCTTCATTCAGCATTCAAGTTTTGAATACCTTTATAGTCAAATTTCAAATATCTATTTGTATAATTTTGCAGAAAAAAATTATTAAGTAGTAGCAAAAAAAATATATAGCGAGATTTTTTCCTTAAGAGCGTTTTTTTTTTGTTTGGTTGTGATACATAATCCACCAAAATAAGTAGGACAGGAAGAAATACATAATGTACTGTATAGTTTATGTGCAAATGCAAAATGCATGTATTCACCCTGGAGACGTTTGTTCACTGACACACAACGGTGTCACGAAATGAGCCTTTTATATTACAAGATGCTGAATGTAAACAATTTTGGTCGCGTTCAGCTCGTAAGAAAAGCTTTTACATTTTTTAACAAAAGATTGTTTTTAGCATTATCATAAAGCAAATTAATCTCTTAAAAACAAGAATAAATGTTTGTAGATCATTACAATACCAGAAAAGAATGGTTAAATTGTGATACTTATTATAGTATATTACTATTTAATATATTTCCAAGTATACAAGTACAAGAATAAGATCAAGTCATATATTAATTTTTAATGTCATACACCTAATATGATACATACAAATAAACAGGATACAAAAGAAAATATAGATAATGTATGGTATATGTTTATGTGCAAATGCAAAATGTATGTATTCACCCTCAAGACGCTTGCTCAGTGACATCGAGTGGTATCACGAAATGAGCTTTTATAATACCGACAAGATGCTGAATCCAACAATTTTCATCGCGTTATTCCACAATGTTTACTTATACAAGAAAAATTCCATGCTTGTTATCTGTAGCAGAATTTAAATAGATGTTCTAAATTTTAATTCTTAATAGTGTAATTCAAAATTTAAAAGGTAAAAAAGTCCAAATTTAATGATAATTCACCGAATACTCATTAATATTGTCGCATATTTTAATTTTTTACTATCATTGATTTTGTATTATGCTATAACCAACTTTTTCGAGGGAAATTAAATAATTTAGTTTGTTATTTTGAATTTTTAAATTGCAGTAATTCGGAATAACTTAAACCACATGTACTGTTTATTGGAACATTTCCATTTCGTCCTTATACTTTTGATGATCAATTATTTGCTTCGGAACTAACAATTTTCTTCTTTACTTTCTGTTACTGCTTTCCTTCCTTCTTTGGATTTATATTGAAAATTGTAATAACTGTGTTCGTTCAGGATTAACAATTTGGAATAAGAAAGTTTCATTTTATAATGATTACTGTTAAAAATTATTGGTAAAGGGTAAAAATGAAAATCGACTTACCTTGTGTTTTTCAAAAGAGGAATATTAATTATTAACAATATAACTTATATTATTATGTAGCTTTTAATTTCTAAATAGGTTTTTAAAAAGTAAAATTTCCTTCCCTACCTAAACCATGACATAAGTAATTACCTTCCAAGAGTCGGAAACAGCTAACTTCTAATAACTACCTTCTTCATGCTACTCATATTAATATAAATCGATTGAACTTGACAATGTACATTTTGGCAAGGGTATGTATAATATTTCGAGCATTACGGAAAATGGATTTGCATACAACTATGACTCATTGTTAGATGTCATAATAGGTATTAAATTTCAAAATTTAGTTCTAACGAAACTCCACTATTTGCAATTCAGTTATAGCTTCTGAGATATTAAATTGATAAAATTGGTACTTACTATTAGGTATAAAACTGCATATACAAAACTGTAATTGTAGGGTTATATACAATATTATGTGGTAAAAGTTTTGCTCTTATTTTTAAAAGTTTATGTAAACAACAAGAGCAAAAAATTTGTGATTCTGGAAACTTAGTTTTTCATAATGTAGGTTACTGGAGCAACATTACTGTGTCGAAGCGATATGAAAGTCGAGCTTTTACACAGCTTTTGTAAGCTTTCCTTGCATTATTAAATAGCATTTCATTGTAAATTTACTTGAGATGTCATCTTATATATTTATCAGTTTATGTTTGAAATAAATTGCAAATTTACACAACATCTATAATTCATTATAATTCCGTAGACGGGACTCGTAAAAAATAACTTGTTTTTAAATAATGATATTATACTACATTACGTATGCAAATGGATAATTATTATCCTCCAGGTTCGGGTTATAAAGTCAAATTTTAACTTTGTTTCATTTTGTTTTATTCTTTTCTCAAATAATCAATTTTGCATTTTTACATTTTTACCTTTCGGTATCCAAATTCAAAAGTCAATTGTTTGTCCCTGCGTTCCCTTAGGATCTAGTCGATGTGTTAATTGCGCTCTAAGTAAGTCACTCACTTGTTGAATGAAGATTGTAAATTCACTAATAATTATTATTAATTTGTCTGGGAATTAGCCAATCAGGTTAAATGCCCATTTTACTTGCTACTATTACATCTTTGCTATTACCATGAAAATCTTTTTAACTTTTCGGTGTTAAACAAATAAATTTTTCTACTTCTCTTTTCTGAGTTATTAATTATTTGCGTCTAATCAGATTCTCTTCCGCAGTTAGTTGGAATTGAAACACTCTAGATTACTGTACGAAAGCATTGTTAGTCGTCCATGAATCTGAGGTGGACTATCGAGGCAGTGGTTCCGTGGTTCCACAGTTGAGTTATTTATGTTGTAACTCCATCTATTTCTTTCCACAGTTAATTACGGAAAATTACCACCTTAGTGAAATACGTCAATAAATATAACGGCTCTTTACACTAAAGGGCCTATGGGCCAAACTTGAGTGAGTTGTCTGTGCAAGTTGAAATAAAAATTAATGAATAGTATAATTAAACGCGAGAATTTATAGCCACTTTCAGAGCACGCTGTATGTTGAAAGAAAATTAAAACAGTGCTTTTTAGAAAATTAATTAATTTTAATAAATTATCATAAGTGAAATGTCACATTCTGCTATGGTAGTTTCAATTAAGAAAACTGAATAAAGTAAAAAGGACAATAAAATTCGCCAAGACGGGAGTATAATTATCAAGATTAATAGAGCTGAGCTGTTCATTACCGCTTGACTGTCGTTATTTTCAACAGAAACGGTAACGAGTTTTCCTAACTTTTTAAAGTCCACATTTTTTTTATTGTTTTGTGTTTACGCGGGAAATCCTACAGGATATTTACAGTACATAATGAATTTTATGGACGGAAATAAAAATAAATCCGGACTTTGTTTTTTCAACAATAATAATAATTAGTGACCCGTTTTGTAAACTGCACTAACAGCTTTACACGTAATTGGTCGTAAAAAATCTAATTTAATAATTACTGTTTCTTTTTTGCTGAACTGAGTTGAAACTCTGTTTTCTCAGGAACAGCAATACATTTTATAGAACAAAAATAGTCAAAAGAGTTTGAAAATCACTGTTAGAGCTTCTCCAAAAGATGATAATCGATAAACTAAGAAATTCAAATAAAAGTAAGGTAATTAAATAGTTTTAAGTAATTTTCTTCTTTGGTAACAAGTTTATACCTACCCTACGAGCTCGAGTTTGAAAATTAATTAAGTTTCTGAATATAATTAAAACTTGAAATCTTACTAAAATAAAAAAAATGGAAAATAAGGTAGAAAATTAATCAACACATAATGTTAAAATTATATGCAAGATTAAGTAGAAAATGTGTTTTTTTGAGTTGTTTAAATTAATTTGGTTCGTAGAACAAACTGAGTTATATTACAGTAATAAAAATGCATTGTTTAAAATGGTAATTTGCAAAAACAAAAAGTTGGCAAATTATGTTGTGTATCAAAACTGAAAGAGCAAGAAGTGTAAGTTGTGGCATAAATAAAGTATACAGTTTCATGAAAACAACAAACTGTAAATCAAGGGTATTGTGTAGCTATGGCAGACGTGTTGCGGTAACTCGAAATAACAGATCTGTTTTTGCTGCTTGCTATCCCACCCCACTCACTCAACCTAAATTTTCTCAGTTTCTTTCCATTCATTTTCAATGATTTTTTTTCTGTGGACTTGAATAGATTACGACTTTTTGCATAACGTCACGACCTTTTCTCTACAAAACTCGATTACTAAAACTTAAACTTATAAATTAGTTTGGAATGTAATTCCTGTTTTAACAAAAATTTATATGTACAAAAAGTAATCGAAAATTTTGCATTTTAATTTAAAACGGAATAAAGAGTTCTATTAGAATTTAAAAATGTCTTCCTTGAAAATTTTTTTAAATATTTTTTATTGCGCTCACTCAAAAGAATTGTAGAATTTGTACTCGTGGCTAGGGATTCACGGCTTGACTTGATTTTCAAGCTATTTGACTTGATTTGACTTGAAATCAAGTCAATCTCAGGTCAAGTTTTAAAATTCGAATATCAAGTCAAGTCAAGTAATTCATGCGTCAAGTATCAATTAGCTTGAAAGCTTGAAAATTATTTGATTTTTTTTATTTAAAAAATGAAGAGTTTTAGGTAGGTACAATAATTTTTTATTAGTTTACCCATAATTAAATCATAAAAGTTTATCGATGAAGTCATAAACGGAACGGTATTCAGACAAATCTGGTTGAAAAATATTAAATGAATTATTTTGCCGAAAAGGGCTTTAACAACCCCATTGCTAAACCTTTAAGTAGCTCTAAGAATGTCCCTTTTGTAAATATGTGTTATATAACCAGTAAGTACCGTATCGTAGTTTATACTTATACAAAGGTTTAAAAATATTAGGTAGGTAATCATATTTTTTTTAAAATGCAAATATATAATATATATAATAAAGTAATAAACGGAACAGTGTTCAGACAAATCTGGTTGCAAAATATTAAAAATGTGGCTTTTACAAGTTTAAAATACTTGTAAAAAGACAAATTTCGGACTCCTCTATATAGTAGTAAATATTTTTGGGTAAGCCATAAGGTTTATAAAGGTAATAAATATAAACATTTATTATGTTGAATATTTGCAAAATTTAAACAATTTTGTTTGTAAGTTTAATAAAAAATAAAGTACATTTTAAATAGACATTTTTTTTAAATTTAATCGCGAAATTTGACAAATCTTCAATTAAATAATAGGTGTTGGTCATACGCTGCTGCTTATTATGGTAACATAATGATAATAATTATGCTGTACCGGCAATATCTAATATCAAGTCAAGCAATAACAACAGTAAATCAAGGCAAGTCAAGTAGTGAATTTTTGGAAAACTTGATTTTCAAGTCAAGTCAAGCAATGTGTAAAATCATCAAGTTACTTGACTTGATGAATCCCTACTCGTGGCAAAATTTAATTATATAAACTAGCCTAGGCTATGCGGCCTAAAGCACGCACTGTAAATATTTCTAGGTTGGTAATAATAAACGACGAATTAATTTTGATAAATTCAGGAATTATAAAAGTTAAGATAACTTTTAAAATTTGTTGTGTTATTTTTCTTAAGTTTAAGTTTCGTGTGGGTATAAACTTAGTCAACAGTTCATTTAGATTAAAAATCATTGCTTAATTTGAATGACCGCGATGCCCATGTAAATTTGTGAATCTTCAATCTTAAATAATTGTAAAAGGTAGGGTTTGTTTCGTTGTGTAACTAAAAATTAGTTTAATGTAAGTGAACATTCAAATTTGGTATATTTCGAACTTTACCCGGAAATGCGATAAGGGATAGAAAATTTTGGTTTTCCCACTGTGGTAGAACGCGTCAGGGGACTTCCTGTAGAGGAAATCTTGGGAAGAGGAGCGTTGCATTTTTGATTTTTCATGCTTGGAGATTTTTGAGGAAAGTTTTTCCTCGTATATAGATTGTAATTTTTGCAGTGCCGAGTAACATATTCCTGGATATTTGAAACCATTGAGCGCGATTTTAAGGCGATTATTGTGAATTTCGATGTTTCGTGTATACCAAAAATTGTATTTTCGAGCATCGGAAAAAATGGCACGTTGCGTTATTTCGAGTGCTGGATGGGCGTTTATTCCTTTTTTACGAGTTGGTTCCAATTTTGAACCACACAATAATTTGGATGAAGATTAAGAATAAGTCGTTAGTCGAATTATTTTCGACGATATCACAGCACTTTTATGGGAACTGGAACGTTTGTAACGAAGTACGAGGGTAATACAAGAAACTGTTCGGAAGTGCATCTGCGGTCCTTTCGGAGTAAGAAAGTCACTAGAAAAACGAAAGCCACCAGGTTTCTACATAGACGTGCATACGCAAGAGGAAATAAGGTACCATTCCTTTGTAAAATCTTTATTTTTAATTTCGCTCCATTGTGGATACAAACGGTAGATGGAATTTTGCATATTATATGTCCTCTTTTATATTATAAATTGAGACTATCGGTGTGAAACTGCGTTTTTAACATTTTAAGATTACAATAAATGAACTGTTGGGCTGTGTTCAGTTGAATAAGCACAAGAAAATTATCTTTTCCAATAATAAATTGGTTACGATTTTGTTAAGAGTTTTATTGAGTCTACAAGAGATCCCTCAGAGTATTTCCTTTCAACTTAACAAAACTCTAGATTCGATAAGGTTGGCCGGAGCACACAAGAGTGTCTTTGCTAATTGCTCAAAAAAATTCCCCTATCCAATTTTTAAATTACCTTTAGGGCGATTAGTAGAGTACAATATTATTATAATAATATAAATATAATAAGAAAAATATTAAATATTGCAATGAAAAAAATATCAACTGAACTTCAAAATACGTGGGTTGCTGCGAAAATATCCGGAATCTAATATTTCTAGTGGTGTCAAATTTTTCTAACTATCATATTCGTAAAATTTTACATTTTTAACATATAATTAAGTTGACAGTTCATACTTAAGTGGACAAGTTTGGTAAGAAAGTAATTGGGCGAAAAAATGGAACTTTCGTGTGAAAATTTGTGTGCATGATTTTTTATGATTTTTAATGTGATCTAAAGGCGTAATAATCCATCGATCTGCTTGTTTTGGCTTTTGAAAATGAAGCACCATCTAAAAGTACTGTTTATAGCTGGTTTTCCGAATCCTAGCGTGGACGCATCACTCCCAGTGGCGAATTTCGTGCAGGTCGTCCAGCAACGTCTGTCTGATGAAATTTGAAATTATTGGTATAAACCCGAAAATAAACTAAAGTACTACAGTCCACAATTTGGGTATTGTTGAAACATTTCAAACACTGGTTTCTGAGGTATCCGTTTCAGAGTGGATAAAATGTTTTGCAAATTGGTTCTAACGTTTGAAAATGTGTACCAATGTCCAATGCGAATACTTGCAAAGCAATAAAGTCATTTTACAAACTTTAAATATGATTTATAATTTCGTTTCAAGAAACTTTCCCAGCAGACTATGTATGTATTGTGGTGTTTCAAACGGGTTGAAGACTCAGGTTGATAACATAAAGATCAGAAAGGGTACAAAAGGATACTCGTGGGTGTTGAGAATAAATTCTGTTTAACAATAGCCAAAATGTTACATATCGTCGTTGCGCCTTTAAAACCCGACATGTGCACATTTTGAGCAAAATGCGTTAAGTACAGATTTCGATTAAGGGTTTCAAGCCGGACATTTCCATAAAAGAAATTTCTTTTTTTTCTGTAAAATAGTTGTTTAATGAAGGTAAATCAAAAAGCGCTACTATGTGTAAATAATAAAATGTGTGTCTTCTAAATACGCTATGACGCAACTTAAATCAGCTATGTGCACTAAATTTATTAATAAAACAAATTATAAGATTCATATAATTTCGTTTTTAATTATAATGCTATTAAATTGTCAATTAGGCCGTATAAAACGTAAAATTATACGTGGAGTCTGTACTTCAAACAGAAACAAAACAAATCAGTTTATACCTTTTCCTGAACAATTTACTAAAATGCACATGTCGGGTTTTGCAGGCGCAACGACGATATGACATTTAAACTTAAACACTAATTTGCTTATAATTTACATCTCGTAATTTTTGTGCGGATACAGTAACGAATTGAGTGAATCTGCAAAGAAAAACGTTTGCTAATAAGTATGAAATTGGAACCAAAATCTGATTATCTGCAAATTTACAAAATTTGATAAAATTTTGGAAATCTTGATTTTGAAATAGTGGCACCTCCGAACGGAAAAGGGACTGTCGCAACGTCGGTTTTGTAGAACAGACGTAATTTTTCGTTGTTGAGAGGAAGTGAAAATTTGTCTTTCTTGAGGTCAAGTTTTGAATAAGTTGCAAAATTTTGATAAAGTTGACCATTTTTGTAGGAGCGAAGCGATTAACAAAATCTGCGATTTTTGGACAAATTGATGGTCATCAGATTGACAATTCAACGAATACTTCTTAATCCAGTAACGATTGTGTTGGATGTCCCTGAATTTTATGAAATCAGCAAGATTGTGAGTAAATTATTTTGGAGGTTAATTTACCACGAGACGAAAAATTTGAATATTTAGATAGTAAATTCGCAAGAATCAACAATAACAGGTACGAAAATTTGGATAAATTCAGCAGAAAATTTCCAATTTAAACGCGAACAAATTTCACACATGCGACCAGCATTAGTACCTAGTGGAGGTTATTATGGAAGCCGCATCTGTCGTCAACACCACGAAGCAGTACAACCAAGCCAGTGGCTCACGGTTAATTATCTCACGGGTTAGTCAAAAGATTATTTTTATTTCAAACATTTTATTGTTTAACATTGATTAATGCTACACATTTGTTACACATGAAAGTTGCGAAGCACAATTCAGTCATTGGTTTTATATTAAAAGTTAATTGTGATTCGCAGCGATCGTACAATTTTACACAAAAGGCTAAAGGACGAAATTGTTGTCCCAAACGGAAATATTTCCAACGCATTGTTTAAGAATTTTATTAAATTAATTTTGAATCACCGACTCTTTAATTTGAGTTTGGAAACCAGTCTTCCCTGAGAGAATTTTCTTATTGCTCTCCGACGACATAGTAAACCGGAACTTTGAGTTGTTCTTGCAAAAAAACATTACAACTTATTTGGCTCATCCAACGTTGAGGTTTCTAATTGTTTTTATCATTACGGTATATTAAAATAAGGTTGAAATGGAGGATAACAGTGAAAAGCTAAGTATGTTATTAGGCAATGAAATGGTCATAAGTACTCAATTAGGTTAATGAATGAGAAAAAAAGACGAAAAAAGTTATAAAAAATTGGAACAAAATGAAATATAACTAAATTGTAGAGACTAAAATTGCATACAATTTCAAAAATTGAATAAATAATATTTATAAAAAGAAATAGTAGGTATAGAAAATATTTTTAAGAATGGAAGTTTAACAAAGAATTAATAGTCATAAAATCTGCTAAAATAATAATACAAATCTATATGGACTTTATACGGATATAAAATTTCAGAAAAGCAACAGAAGAAAACAAAATTTCGTCTCCAGGACAAAAAGAAAAACAAAGATAATATACAAATAAGCAAAACTAGAACATCTTGGTTTTTTCGAAATTTCACTTTAACGATTTGTTAGAATCAAAGGAAATATGAGGAATATTCAATTCCCTCTTGCCAAGAAAGATGCACAGTCAATTTGAACTATACTACTCTAATAAGGATACACTACAGTGAGGTACCCACCAATCGGGATCCCAATTTTTTTGGTGATTCTATGAGCTAAAAAAATTATCACTTTCTCGGCGTTTAGTCCAATGGCTCTTAGTTTTTGAGTTATGAATTTTTGAAAATACCATAATAGGTTAACTGATATTACTATTAGCGATTATTATAAGAAACCGTGGTTGTCTAACGGTTAAGAATTTGGAATGGTAATTCGTAGGTCGTTAATTTTTTAATTCCGATAATAAATTACATAATTTACAACAACAAAATCTCAGTACCGATGCGTAAAAACCCGAATATATGCTAAACCTATGGTAAAACCAGCCCATTTAAAAAATTTATAACTCAAAAACTAAGAGCCATTGGACTAAACGCCGAGAAAGTGATAATTTTTTTAACTCAGAATCACCAAAAAAATTGGGATCCCGATTGGTGGGTACCTCACTGTAGTGCCCCCTTGTAAGAGAGATGCGATTCATTTCTGATTTGGTTTCATTTCCTTTGAAACCAAAAAATAAAGAATTATGAGTGAAAATAACTTAGAAATTTAAAATTTAATTCACTTGTCGCGTTAAAAATGCATATTCTGTGTATGCTCTGCCGCTTTATTGCGACGCACACTGTACAACATTTTAATAAGGGCTTATCAAATTTCAACCCCTGGGATTGGCAAAGTCTATTCAAGGTTTTTTGATCGATAATAATCAATCCATGGTGCTCGATAGTTTTTGGTGCTTAAAATTACATAATTATCTTCGACAAGATGTGGTGCTGGGCAGAGGTGTAATTCTTTAGCTAGCCACCCGCAAATATCAACGGGGGGGGGCATCGAGGCATTGGCGGCATTTGTTTGTAAACGGTGTTACACACTTTTTAATTTAAATTGAGAATTTTTATTAATAATAATTGTGAAATAATTAAATTTTGAATTTCGTACAAAATAGACAAATATTTTAATGATTATGGTTTGAAACAATTTTAGATGAAACCTTGGGAAGGAAGTAAATGATCAGCTGTTGCTATGAATTTACGATTCTTTTTCACATCAGCATCGTACATATTATAAGCACCACTATTGATTATTATTTAAGCAAAACATCGGGGTAAGTACCCTAACTGTATCCACAAATTTAAAATTATTCATTGAAATTATGGTAGTTTAGCGTGTAAATCACAAATATCAACATACAATTTTGCGCATCATTCCAAAATTTGAGCAAAATTGGCCCAATACCGTAAAAATAGTATGCCATGATTGTGTTTCTTATGCAAGGATGTAAGTTTAGCTTTGCTTATTTTGTGCTGTTTTTTGTGCTAAAAACGCTAAACCAACCAACGAAGGTTTTGAAGTTTAAATTGAATCATTATTACTTTTTTTAAATTTGTATTTGTGTTTGAGAATACAAACCTACCTTGCATATTATTTTACATCGACATGCATAATGTAACGATAACAATCTTCAAAGGGATCTTTGATTTACGCATTTGGTCTTATTTGGGGTTGTGTAGCTTAGTTTGAAAGGAAATCACGTTTAGATCAACAGTTATAATCTAATAATAATTAATTTAATATTTACATTATTAAACTTATAAACGAATTTACATGTAATATAAATCTTAACCTAAATTCATATAACTAAACTACCCCATAGAGGTACAGTGTACCATGTCAAGAGATACGTGCTTTGTTCTCACGAGCTTATATTATTTCTACTACCTAACCAGCGACTAACTAATGACAACTATTTAATTACTCATAAATTCATGGTATCTCATTTCTTAATGTAATAATTTATTCTTTTCCTATATAATGGTTCAATATTAACGTTCGATCAATATTCAGTCATCAATATTCCTAACTGGAGAAATTAATGGCAAGTATATGAATATTTGATTGATTAAAATTTTTGTTTATTCCTAACCTAATCTTCATAATTCAAAGAATAATTTATTGACATCTGAAACTACACTATCTATTATAAAACCACACTATTCACTGTCCACCAAAAAACCCAAACTAAATTTTACCTAAAGTTTTAAAAAAATAAAAGTCCCTTTTATGTGGAATGTGGAAGAAAATCACCAGATCCCTTATGCATCCTAGTAAAAAAATCATGTACTACGTCGATACGCAAAAAACTTCTACCAGCACACCCAGTACAAGGCATTCAAAAAGAAAATTTATCATTTTTCACGTTTGCGTGACAAGAAAATTAAAAGCTTTTATTTGCACCCCCTTCGTACAACGCGACTAGACCAAAATTGCAGTATTTATTGCAACGAAATTTTAGATTTTGTAACTTTAATGATTTGCAAATATAGGAATTTACTATTCCCTGATGTAGGTATTATGCAAATTAGGTGTAAATAGATACAATATCGCTTGTATTGTGTACAATAATTAAATTATTTCGCATTTCATACTACGTTATCTAAAATGAAATCAAATTATGTGCCAGTAGATTGGTATACCTATATGCTGTGCCTAAAATTTGTTTTCATTTTTATGTCTATGAATGACAAAATTACATTGTTTAAGGAATATAAAACATAAAATAACTATTGTTCCCGCTTTGACGCACATAATTTAAATTTTCTAGTTATTGTTGTGTAATAATTCGTCATCACGAACAATGAAAATTCAATCAACTAGATCATTACGGTACAGCTTTAAGCTGCCTAAAACCCAAGCTTAATGAATCACTTCCACTTGATTATGAAATCAGACAGTTTATGACATAAAAGATGGTAAACTTCAGTTTCAGGATAAAATACTACTTTTAGAAATTCTTTGCTTCATTTACAAGTGGCAAAAATTTTTTACTCGTACTATAATTTTTTGCTAAATAAAAGAGAATATAAATATGGCATAAATGGGGGATGCTCCAGAAACGATGCTAATTTATTTACAATTGTGTCGTTGAAAGCACCCACATTGAAAGTCACTTGATATTTCAGTCACATTCCTCTTATATCGCCATTGTAGTGCGAATTTCAGTTCTTTCCTTAACGCTTTTTCAATTCTTTCTATCTTCCAGACACTTAAAAATAAATTAAAAATTAATCGGATTTGACATACTTATTTTATCAATTTTTTACCTTATTCACTGTTTCTATTTAATTTAATTTAATTACTAAACGTAAATTTAAGATGTTTGGGAAATGTATCCTGCAGAAAGTATTTTTCAATTGAATATTGTGGCTGTTGTCAAAGGATCTCTTTTCTAAATATAATCTTATTATATCACCTTACATAACGCCTTCGTACTCCTGTTTCTACGGTAACTGTTTTCTGATAGCATTTTCCTCCGATTTGGCAGTTTCCATCATCACATTTCCGCTTTCAATAAGTTTATCTAATACCGCTACCCTCTGGGATATCTTTTTGTTATAATATACGCAACCTGGTGTGAGCGATTTTAGTCTTCTTCTGCTTGTCTGGAAAATATGTATTTGTAAACTAAGCAGCTTTTAAAAGTTTACGCTCGAATTCTTTAAATTTAAATCAAATATTTAACCTAAAATCTCAAAATATTTGAGTTCCTAAATTGGAAAGTGTCAATGTTAAACTAAAACTTTTGTCGGGCTTTGCTTTCGAGTTCATCTAAAAAAATTATTTACCTTGATGTAGCGTATAAAACGCTTTATGAAACGGACGAACAAAAGGGAAGCCACAACTGCTGCTAAATTCAGATATATGCGTTTTACAAATTAAACGACGTACCTATAGGGCTTTACAAAACAAATAGCTGGCTTTTTAGTCTCTTTAGCAGGAACAATAAGGGCGCGAGTTGTTTGAAATTTGCTACGCTCAACATATATAATCATCAGGGTGCCAGTTTATTTTTTGTATGTAAGCATTCAAAAACCACCACAAATTTTTATGAATATTTAAGGAAAATACCCATTTTTCGTTTTCAGGATATTTCCTTTTAATATTGGAGGTCATGCTGGTTGCATTGTTTTTTTTTCAAATATAATAAATTTTAATATATTTTATTACAACCCAAAAATTATATTTAAAATGTGACGAATTTCACTTGTGACGCGTTTTTTAATCGTGTAATATTTTGTGATGTTATATATTTATTTTTCACTGTCCTGTACATCACAAAGGAAGATCTATTTCTGTTGGCATGCTTGGAATTTCTTTTTTAACACGGCCAATTCAATATCGAATTTCTTTCAGTGTCAACCATTTTTCGGTTATTCATTTCGTGTTTTAGAAAGTTAAAAATGACAAATTCTTTTGTTTATAAAATTGATAGATTTCATAAGAAGCGTTAAATTTTTATTAGGAGGTGATAACTACAAATATATCAGTGTGATTTTGTTACCGATTGTGTTTTTCTAATTAATTTTTTGCTAATAATTAAATTGTCTTTTATTAATTTCAGTTTTGCTTATTATGAGCTCTTTAGCAGACTTAGTAAGTACTACTTTATACCAGTAACTATTATACTATATTTCTTGTTAAATATAATATGCAATTATTTAATAAAATAGTAGATATTCTAGAGATATTTCCTACGCTCTTTAACTTTTAAATTTCTTTTCACCAGGACAAAATCTCAACACTAGAGTACCGTCGGTAGCTATGTAAATCGTTAAGCATATGATTGCTGTACGGAGACAAATCTCAGGGTTGGGTTCGTACTTCTCTCCTTTTCGAGTCGCCAAATAAAACAAATATGCGGCCCTAATACCGCACTATTGTCGTAAAATTGAAATTCCACTCTTGGGAACAAATCTGCATTAATTGCCTTAATCAAAGTTACTGTCGTCATCGACAACACCAAAAAACCAAATCCGGGAACGGCTCGTTGCATGAAAACAAAATCAAACGCAGCTTCGTGAAAAATGACTAATTTAATTTTTATAAAATAAATTCAATTTAGTAAGTAAAAACAGGTCGAGCATGAGCTGTTTACGAACATTTTTGGTCGTTAATGTGTAAATTTGTGTGATAGAAACCCTTCGAATTTGCATTTAATTGCAAATCGAAATCTCAAAATACTCCAGGTTCCTATTAGAATGTAATTATGTGACATAAATAAATCATTTACAGCTCCACCAACGTTAGAACCGACTTTAGGGGCGTGTCAGGCGCTGCTACAATTAAAAATGTACACTCAAATGAAAAAGTTTCTCGGCGTGAATATTTAAAATTCATAAATTATTTTGTCAAATTGCATTCACGAAATACGTAATAGTTATTTACATGAAAGTCAGGAAAATGATATATTACTGACGAGGAGCAATGTTGAAATACGAGGCACTTTGTGCCGAGTATTTTAGAGCTCCGAGTAAAGTGAGATATTTTCCTGACGTATTTTGTATTAAATTTTTCCAAAAATCGTAAAAAATCGAAATTTTTGAACAACATTTTTAAAATGAACAAAAATCAAGTTTGTCAATGTGTCAAAACACATTGAAAAAATCAATTACTGACATTACCGGACTAGTCAGTATAATTCAATTTCCCTGCGCGTAGATACGCAGGGAAGTGTTGTTTCTATGACGATTTTTGGAAAAAAATGTTACCGCAAATATTAAATAAAGCGCTTTTGGAATAAATTATAAAATAACACGAAACCGAATAACACAAAAAAACACGACAAATGTAAACACACGCAATGATTTGTAACTTTTACAACAGAATGTACTTGAGAAATAACTCAACGTTCATTGGTTCATTCAAATTTTTATCAAATTAGTTGGCATATTTGCCGCGTCCTTTCTAAACTTGGTGGAGCTGTTATAAATGTGTACAAATTCAAATTGTTCATTTACCAGTTATGCTGCACTTGACGTAAATTGTTTGCGAACCACTGTTTTCTTGTTTCATAAATTTACCGCATGCATCTGTCATGCAGGTGGCATCTGTTTAAAAGTTTCCAGCTTCTGTAATTTTTGTGAAAAATATCGAACTGCAACACCAAATCTTCGCAATTCTTCCAAAATATCCAAATTAAGACGATCGGCAATCGTATAGAAAAGTTTGTTGGCAAATTTCAATCAATTTGAACCAAATTTTAAATAAAACGTGCGAATAACATCAAATTTTGGTATGTAAAATTATTCGATTCAAAATTTAACTAATTTGAATTTTTTCTTCTAAACATTTAATTGTAGGCACATAATCGTCGTGATTACAAAAATCATTCGATCATTCGTTAATGGCGGAATGATAATTTTTACCCACCTGTGTGATACCAAATGTTCCAATGACGCTTTTCCAAAAACGCTGCAATTTGAAGATTCTACTTCCAAATCAATCTAAAAACACTTGTCTACGTCGGACAACACCTTTCACTTATTATGATCTTGAAAAACACTTGGGTTTTCCAAGAAAACTCGAAAATTGGTCACTTATGGTGGACCTCACCAAAAACACGCCTTGCCGGATTCACAGTCGCACGCCAACCCACTTCGCCAAAATTCTCTACTTTCTATGTTCTGAAAACTTCTGAAAACAGAAAAATCGAAATTTTGAGCCACTTTGCACGTCAACTAAGGTAAAATTTCGCGCTCAAAATTCAAATGCATATAATTAAATTCGTTCCTTTTTAGGTTTAAATCGCTGTAAAAACTTTATAAATCACTGGATTTCAATCACGTTCAACAATAATAGTGTGCTAGTGTCAGTGGTAACATAAATCGACCTTCATTTACAAAACCATGCTCGACCATGTTATTTCGGATAAAACATCCCTTAATCTGTGGCAAATTTTTTATACAAAACTGGATTTCATTTCGTTTTACAACAATATATTATGATTATATATTGTCGTATTTCAAAATCGTCAAAAGCACCAAAATTCAAATACGAAGTTGTTGAAGTTTTGTTTCATCTGAATACAATATTTGGGTTGATAGTTTTTATTGATTGAATAAACTTTATTGGGATTATCGTCAATTGGAGTCTGTTCATTTTAATTAAGATGTATGTATATCAGGACTGCAGGCCTAACAGGGCCATGGCTTTTTTGTTACCGTATTCTTACGGTACTTCTTCTTCGAGTACTTCACTCTTCCAACGGTTCATTGGTCTACCTCTTCTTATAGTGCCTCCGAATTTCATATTCCAAATATCATTTGGAGTTTTGTTTTCTCACATCCTCATTATATGTCGCATCTATCGCAGACTCTGTACCTTGGCACTTCAAACTTTATTTGGTCCTCCATATAACTCGGATAGCTCTCAATTTCCGTTTACATTCTTTCCACCATATATTTTACTCAAAATCTTCCTCTACTACACTTCCAGCATTCCTTGGACTATTACTACTAAAAATACAATTATCTTTCGTTGGCGAATATAATTAGATGATAATTAATACCATCTGTGCGCCTGTAAATAAGCGGGAGTTATTTTGTGATAATTTTGAATTTGGCGGCAAAGTTTACCTGTGTTGCGTAGGTAGACGAAAATTTGTAAAAATTTTGGATTTGCAAGATTGGCATCTCCGAGTCGAGGCCTTTTGGCGACGCCATTGAAGGGAAACGGAGCTCTTGGCTTCTCATCGGTGAAAAACAGTGAAATATCGAGCTTTTCTTGCGATAAAAGTTTATCGTGGGATATTTCGAGTGTTCTACAGCAGAGTCTGGTAGAAGACGTAGTTTAGTTTCGATTAAACCATCGAAACTTGACTAGATTTTTGAATGTTTGATAATTTTGTCAACAGGTGTGACAAAATTTTGTAATCAGCGTAAATTTGGATAAATTACGGATCATCGGCTCGAGAAGTCGATCAATTTTGTTTACTCCAGCAAAGGGTAAGCGAAATTTTGCTATATTGGAGAAGAACGTAGAAAATTAAGTTAAAAACACATGGTGAGGTTAACTCACTACATTTTTGCTAATTTCGATCACTGTGAGGAAAATCTACGCACCGCACACATTTCAGGGATTAACAGGTGATCAGGCTGGACATCAAATCGAAGATTTGGCTAAATTTGTACAAAAATTAACAATTTTATGATTTTAATTTTAATTTTAATTTTTATTTTAATTTTTATAATCTAAACCCAAGCTCTGAGCACGAGGCTCAAAATTGTTCTCCGACTAATATAGCAAATTGGTGCCTTAGTTCGTTAATGGTTAATATCATTGCAATATTCAGTAAACTTATTCAAGTATTTCTTAATATAAATAATTTAAATAGAATGAATCTTCTAAATATTTATAATTGATGTGGTTGTTCTGCCTTTGGCCTCACTCTTGAAAAATGCGAACATACATGAAGGCTATACTTGCAGCCTCACTAGAGGGAATTGTTGCAAATCTGATGAGTGCGTCCATTTCGTAGGTAATAAACCTGCTATAGATCATGAAAGAATAACAAGATAAACTTAAAAAAAAAATGTTTTACTGATTTTCTTGGGAATTTGTTAAAAATAATGAAGAGCACATTTAAAAATCATATTTGTATTATGGTAAAGCATCGCTAATCCTCTTATGAGATAGATGTCTCTAATACACTGTTGGAGATGCAAATTATGTTGAGGTTATGTTTCCCAATGACGATTCAAATTATCTATGGTTGCGCTTTTATTTTATATTTTCTTACACCCACCAGCGAGAATCTGAAAAGGCGGCTAATAGTTCTACTTATGGACTTATGGTAGATAAGGCCAAAACTACGGTTTTCATAAGTCTGTTTGGATTTTTATTTGATACTGCATTGCATTTAATATAATATAATAAGAGGTTGGCCTGATAAGTTTGTTGGAGATAGATTATTGATCTTACATGTCTTTAATTCAAGATCTCAATTCTGCGCAAGGATCTGTAGGTTACAATGATTTTGCCAGCAACTTTTTTCATTAAACCTTGGAAATGCTCAATTAATTTAACGATTTTCCGTTTTTGTTGCCCGTTCCCCTTTCTAGATGACTCTGGCATGTCTTCTTTACATTAAAAATAGTTTATTTGGAATTTTAATCGAGATCTG
The DNA here is from genome assembly GCA_958510855.1 of Rhagonycha lutea. Classification (NCBI taxonomy): domain Eukaryota; kingdom Metazoa; phylum Arthropoda; class Insecta; order Coleoptera; family Cantharidae; genus Rhagonycha; species Rhagonycha lutea. Next base: position 12,772,745 of record OY294037.1, read on the forward strand.
TTGGTTTTACCTAATAGATTTTGGCATTACTGTGATAAAAGTATATTTGGGTCATTTTCTCTTCATTCTATAGCATTTTATACTCACTTTTATTACTATACAATGTTATGAATACCTACACGAATAATAGAAATTACTATCTACCTAAATGTAATATCTTTTATAATAAATATGAATAAACATGTTACGTTCTTGTTTATTAGATATTATTTTTCATTTTATACGAAGATTGCTTTTTGAAAAAATTACTTTGTTCAGAACATTAAACAAGATGATGATCTAAAAGCAATAGGTGTAAGTAATTGATAGCGAAGACGAGTATAGGTTTGCGTGCCCTTGCGACCTTTTACGTATAGGGGTGGACGATACGCCGCCGCTCCCTCGCTATGGCAGTAGTAACTCGTTAACACACCTTGACGATCACTAGATTATCACGATACCCTGTGGGTGTGTTGATTATGTTGTGCATGTGTACCTTATAAGTAATACCCAATATTAAACTATTTCCTGATAGTTTTGACAGTAAAACATTATTACTAACGAAGACACGAAAGCTTAAGGGTTAAATCGGTTGAGTAATAACTTTATTAATATGAAAATGCTTCAATGTAGGTAATTCAATATCTTTTATAATATTAGAACTGTTTCATTATATCTTTGATTTTGAAATTGAGCTTAAATTTGACTTAATCCTGAATATTACATTCAAAACCAAGGATTTACTAGCGGTTCCCATTTTGGATAGACATTCACGCTTTAAAATACTTTTTTTCTTTTTTGTAGTATCATCCACATTATTTATTACAAAAGCTTTTACTGATATACTACTAAAAAACTTAGAGCATAACAATTCACATTATAACTTTTGTGTAGGTAATGCAACATTAAGCCATTTTATTCAGCACCTCATTTAAATTAACTTAAATACATTTAGTTTCTTTCCAAAAATACTTTCAACACAAAAACGAAAAGGATTCCCAAGTTATTTATGTATTTAAAATGCACAAAATAGGAAGCTTTAATGCCATAGCTTTCTATATCATGACGGAGATTGATTGGCAGCATATAAACTGTAAATAGAATGAATAGCTGATCTGTCAGGTTTTCTGTGATAAAACTCATATCTATCTTTTAGATTTATTAAATAAAATAATCCTATGTTAGTTTTATTTATTTAAGTCTACATTAAATAGGTTGCAAGTATAACTTTTGTATTTGAAAGATAATTTAAGTCAAACATTTCTTTTAGTCTTGATCAAGATGAATGGTTGCATGATTTATTTATTTTTTATATTCGTTCTATTGTGGCACGTACTGGATATAATGTCCAGTATGCTACGTTCTCTTTATTACGGTCTAAATGCTGTATCATTTTCTACAGGGTGTGAATGATGATGAACAGAAAATTACATTAAGAAATAGGCCAACTGGATTTGATATTTGATCTGAATAATTACATCTTCCATATTTTCATCCCCTGCAGCTAATACATTACGCTCGAGTCTGATCAATTTACCATCTCCTTCCATCGAAAACCTAAAATTGCATGGTTTATATTAATTCATGAGCGGATAATTACGTAACGATATGGTTAAAAGTACACGTTTAAGTGCTCGCCATATCCAAGTTTGACTGTCTTTATTGGACGCTACTGCTATAATTGAAAAATTTAAATTAGAAAATTACGTTTGGTTGAAAGAATCCTGTTTCGATAAAAATGTTTTAGACAAACAAATCATCTCACACTTCATTTATTTGATAATCCATTCATATAAATTACAAAACTCTAGCTAAGCTTAGCGAACGACACCAATCTAAAACCTTTTTTTAATAAAAGCGGATCAAGTATAAAAAGCAAATAGATTTAATTTATTTGAAGCGAGATTGAAGCCCGTATCGACGTTCATCTAATTTTCTCGGTTTTTATTCAGTGTTTGCTCTTGCCTACGTCAAACTGACAATTTTCTAAAACTAGTGCTTTCTTTTCTTTTTGATGATTTTTATAATAACAAAACAGCGATAGAAGTTTATCGTGTGAACGAAATTTTGAAATATATTCAAATAAGTTTAGCCGTTTCATTTTGCTAATGCTTAAAATGAGCCCGACATTTTATATTTTATTACGTATTAGGTAATAAAATTTTTTACATTTTCTATGAAATTTGATTTTCAAGTGTCTTCATATATTAAAATATTTTTAAGGGAGTTTTTAAAATATATACTTATTCACTTTCAATGTTCATTAAATATAATTTCAAACAGCAGCTTTTGCTTGGGGTAAGTTCTTTGTCGTCTTTTCAGAGAAAGCACATAATAGTTTTTAATAATTTAAACTGTTTTAATTATTGCTCATTTTAAGCATAATTAAAATTAATATTTTATTCACAAAGATTTTGCTATCTAACATAAAATTATGTAGCATGACCAATTGACCACTACAGTAATAACAATAAACCCCTAGGCACTTAGTAAGTTATGAATAATTCCTAGTAGGAATATAGTTTCCGGAATATTAAGGGGACAGCAATTATGATATTAATAACATATGATAGCAATTGCTCAATGTGACAAGCTGCTAAGTGAAATTTGCAATTACTCTTAATAAGCTTGCAATATGAGATCCACAATTTCAAGCCGATAGTATATACGTAGTTAAGACCCTATAATATAATTGGGTTACTAATTTATTTAGTAACGATCAAGTTAGATAATTACCAATTACTGAATAATATATAAAAATTAAAATTAAATTTTTCAATTTGTATTAATTGTTTAATGTTATTAGGCGCCAATTATTATCAATTAAAATGTGAGTACTAACTCTGGTACTTTTGTTATGCTGTGCTTCCATTTTTGTTGAACGGAAAAGTTATAGTACATTATTTATAATTTTTTTTTTTAAGTTTTAGAAAAATTATATGAAAATCATCAAGCAATATAATGCAATTTAGGGCACTTATAGTTTTGGTTGCTTTGTTTGGAGTGAAAATTTGTGTTTACTTTATCAAACGTGTATATTTGCTTGCAAACTAAACAATGGCTAACCAAACGAAAATATTCCCCACATACCTCCACTCACCAGAAGATTTAAAACTCAACTAACTTTGTTTATATTTATAAGGTAGAACAAATTTGTTGGTTAGCTGTTGAAGTGCGGTATGAGGATGTGTTTCAATTTAAAATAGAAGTCAAATGTAAGGAATAAGTAGATGACAAAGTTAACTCTGACTTATTGAGAGAACCGTAAGAAAAAGAAACGTTCGGGGCTAAAATGGTACAAATATCTCCAATAGTTTGCCAGAAGTAATCTGGAATGCTGATGTTGATTGAACCACCAAATTATAGAATTGGTTTTTCCGAAAACATATAATTTGAAAATTTGTATCATAACTGCTATCAGATTGCATTTTGAGAGTATATTCGTTCGTTCCCGAGCTGCAGACTAAGATGGATATATTTTTTGTGTTCGATGGTAAGCAATTGAATTATTGGAATTAATGTTGGAAAATTGTGAAGAGTGGTTTGATTTCAGTAAATTAATGATTCCACTAACTTTGGAAAAAGAATTTGTTATAATGTTTTTGTTACTATTGAGCACTAAGGAAAGAATCAAAATTAAATTAAATACAAAGAATTTATTATGAGATACTTTTGGAATCAAAAATTAGAAACTTGTATTAAAATACATTGGTGAAATGTTGCAGCGTAATTAAAATAGTTATTACAAAATGTTAACAGTAAAGCTATAAATTTAAACAAATCTGCTGAATAAAAAGTTTTGTTTGAAAATTAAACAAAAACTCCTAAAATAAATTACACTAACAAAACATTATTTACATACAATAAAAGGAAATTGTAAAATTAAATATAGTAAAATATTACAGAAAGTTTGAATTATTAGTACTATTATTAACGCAAATCCTAACTTTCTTAACAAATCAGTTGACTATCCCGAAATTGGTAGCTAAAAGTGAGCTTCCCGAAATATACATACAGGGTGTCGCAATGACACAACAAAGCTCTAAGAAGACACTTTTTTACAAAAAAAAACCTTTTCTTCTAATCTTTTTTGTCTAAATCCAAACCCCCAGGGGATTAAAGTAATTTTTCTTAATTTTTACGTTAAAATGACCATTATCAACACAACACAACACAACTATTGATTTTTTAGTATTAATCATTCCGAAATTTTTAGAGTCCTAAATTATCTAAAAATTAAAATATAATCCTTTACTGTTTAGAATGAATAGTTTTCAAATTTTAGATTAATTCCGGGGTTAGATGGCGGTTAGATGGCAATAGAAGTTATTTCTCTCCTTTAAATTTGTGGTGTTTGTTGAAACCCCAAACTGCTTACAGCTGTCGTGTTTGTCTTATTGTTATCTTCCCTAGTTGTGATTTTTCTAGTGGGCACTCTTGCTTTAGAGACTATACTTTGGCTATGGCAACTCGTGGTCCTGTGACCTTGTCTCTCACAAGCGTCACAAAAGGACCTCCCCGCACAGTTTTTGGAATGGTACCCTTCCTTGTCGCATTTGTAGCAGTCCCTCTTTCTGTTTCTTTGGCTGCACTGCGATTGTAAGTGGCCTAATACTGCCAGCATATACAGGGTGTCCCCGCACTCACTTTACATAACTTAGGTGGTGATAGAGGACACTTTTCTAAAAACAATATTTAACAAAATTTTTTTTCTAAATTCAAACCCTCGAGAGTTAGGCCTCTTGAAAGCATTTTTTTTAATTTCCACCTTCACGTGGCCATAGCTCCGAAAATAATGATTTTTCAGTAAAAATGGTTTAGTGCTTTTTAAAAGAGCGTGAAATAATCTACAAACTAGGTTTACACCTTTTATTGTCTAAAATCAACGGCTTTCGAGTTATGAATTAAAGTAGCTAAAAAATGTCCAAAAATTTGAGCTTTTCTTTTTTTGGTTTTTTTCAAAACCCTGTATCTTTTAAACGAAACATTTTAGAAAAAATCTGACGCCCCATTCTGGATAGGAAATTTAACGGACTACAACTTTTGTCTAGTAAAAATTTTTGAGAAACCAATCCATTTCACAGAAAATCAGAAAATAATATACAAGGCAGCCACAAAACAAAATATTAAATTCACAAAATTTTAATTTTTTTTGAAAAATTATTTTATTAATTGATTTTAAACTATTAGATTATTTAAGTAAATGTTGAAAATGACCACCCTCATTTTCAATACACAGTCGTGCTCATTTTAAAATATGCTTTATAGTATTATTTATAAAATTTCCTTTTTTGTTAAGAGCCATTATAGCAGGGGTGGTCAACAAGGTCGAGGGATTGACCGGTCAATCACGAGGCCAATTTTGGTCAATCGGTGAGTGCGAAAAGTGTCAAAAATTTGAATTTCTGAGATTAAAAGTGTCGAAAAATCGATTTTTTTCGACAAATATCTTTTAAAACAATCACGACTGTGTATTGATAATGAGGGTGGTCATTTTCAACAATTACTTTATTAATGTAATAATTTAAAATTATTTAATAAAATAATTTTTCAAAAAAAAATAAAAATTTGTGAATTTAATTTTGTTTTGTAGCTGCCTTGTTTGTTACTTTCTGATTTTCTGTGAAATGGATTGGTTTTTCAAAAATTTTTACTAGACAAAAGTTGTAGTCCGTTAAATTTCCTATCCGGAATAGGGCGTCAGATTTTTTGTAAAATGTTTGGTTTAAAAGATACAGGGTTTTGAAAAAAAACAAAAAAAAAGAAAGCTCAAATTTTTCGACATTTTTTAACTTACTTTAATTCATAACTCGAAAGCCGTTGATTTTAGGCAATAAAAGGTTTAAATCTAGTTTGTAGATTATTCCACGCTCTTTAAAAAAGTACTAAACCATTTATACTGAAAAATCAATATTTTCGGGGCTACGGCCACGTGAAGGTGGAAATTAAAAAAAATGCTTTAAAGAGGCCTAACTCTCTCGAGGGTTTGAATTTAGAAAAAAATTTTTATTAAATATTGTTCTTAGAAAAGTGTGCTCTATCACCACCTAAGTTATGTAAAGTGAGTGCGGGGACACCCTGTATAACATCTTGTTCTAAATGTCCCATTCTCCTCTCTTAATCGGCAATAGTATTTTCCAATCTTTACTGTTTTTATATTATTTAGGGCATCGATGGCCTGTCCTTGTACTATACTCTTGCAATTTGTATTCCTGTATAGTATGGTCTAATGTTCTTCAGTGCGATATCTGGTCCAGCAAATCGAAGCAAATCAGGCAAGACCTCATTCGCACTGGCATCCTCCGAGATGTCTCTAAATTTCGTATGTTTCTTTTTGTTCTATTTGAAATCGTTAAAGGTGTCGGTTGAGAAATTATGATCGGCAGAGACTCTGTTATTGAAATTTGAGGAGTTGGTTCAGGATCCAAATGGTTGTCTTCTTACGCGACGTGTTTGGCAAAGGTACTTCTCGTTCCGTATCTACGCCTTTATCCAGTTCTTTTATTCTTTTTAGAAAGTCTTGAATATTTATTATGATTAGTTAAGTAATAGGATGTTAAATCTTCTTTTGTACTTTTTATACTTTATCGAAGAGATTTATTGTCTTTTTCTAATTCTTTACATCGGAGTTCGTATTTTTCTATTTTGTCATCTAAATAATTCAGTAAATCGTAGATGTAAAGTTGGTAATGTTTCGTCCATCTTGAGTGAACTGTTGAGGTTGTTTATCCTATCATTTAATTTTTCCATACACATATTAGCTACTTTTACTATTACATCTTTTGATGTATTCCTTCGTTTCTGATGCAAGTTAGGTGTATTATTTCATCACATATTTTCCTTATTCTTTTTGGAACTTATTGTGTATAATACCTACTTAATGGTTATGAAGATGATCGTCTTGGTAAACTAAAAAATATGAAAAAAAAAGTGGGAGGTACACAAAATAAAAAGTAACTGATGAATAAATAAATATGTAAATAAATAATTAATTAATTAACTAAATAAGTTAATGAATAACTATAAATAAATAAACGATTTACGTAATCCTTGCTTGTCAAATTTTGGCCTAGGCCTGGCTAAAAAGTAAAAATTATCAATTTTTGAAACCTAACTTAACCTGACCTAACCTAACCGAACCTAACCGAGGTTAGTTATAATAATAATGCTGATTTTGCTCTACATACGCGAATGATGACATCGTTGGCATTTGTACCCATAGATTATTTAGACACTGCTATTGATGAATTATTATCCATTACACTTCCTCTTGAATTGCAACCCTAACTTCAATGGTTTGAAGATTTCTATTTAGGACGACCAAATCGCAGAGGTAATGGATCAAATCGTTCTATCTTTCCAGAAATGTGGTCTGTTTATAGAAGAGTATTAACAAATTAATACTAACAGAACCAACAATCATGCTGAAGCTAATTTTTTACCAAATTGTCATTAATCTGTCACTTTCAAATTTTTAGGTTTCTTTAAAGAAACACCAAGAAAATCAAATCAAGAACGTTACAAGAATTTACAATTCAATCTTTACCATGGACTTATATTTATTTAAACATTTCTGGAAATTTACAAAGTCCTTCCTGTTGATCAATCGTATGAAATATATTATCCAGATTAGGATTTTAAACTGAATACAAAAATACAAATTTTACGTACATACGAACACCTGATTCAAACCAACAATTATTAATTTATTTACAAAGCCCAATTTTATTATAAAATTGAAGTTTATTATTTATCCATTTCTAAATCATATTCCACATTTATTTTGAAATATGTCAATTATAATAGGAGCTTCATTATATAAAATTATTATCGCAAAAAACTTCATTTTTGTACATAATTTTCAAAATTTAAAATAGTTCCTACTCTTAATGGCCCTTAAATAAATCTATTGAAACAATAAAAAAGCATTCGCCTCACTTTGACAATCAAAATTTCCCATTGCATGGACAATTACAATGTAATGCGATTTTACAATATGAACTATATTATTTTAGCTTGGAAACATAATTAGTACTTAACCTAAAATGTGAAGTTAAATATTCATCTTCTGATAATCTCTGTTTTTAGTCACCTGACGATGTTGCTGTATAACGAAAACGTTTATAAAGTCTATAAACTTTAGTATACATACCCAGCCTTGAGTAGGGTAAAATTAAATATCCGTCAAGTTTATAGCATTTCAAATGCTATTGATTTTGCTTGGCGTTTTCTATTAATAAATTGTTATATTTATTAACAACGCTTGGTTATCTCGTTGGCATTTTACACTCTAATTAAAAATATAATTGGCTTGATATCTACACATCATCATGTGTATATAAAAGCGCAAGCATTCTAATTTCAAAGTTATCAATGTTTATTTTTCTGTTTATTTGTATGAAAGATGCAATTTTCATTTTTCCCCTCATGAACGCAGGATTGATTTCTGATACTTTATTGCTTTTTATTACTACGTTCAATTTTCTGTATTCGTCCATTTTATTTTACAACTTTTGATTATGGTTTTCTGGAAGTGAAGTTCAAGTGATGTTGATTCCTCTTGTAATTCTTTTATCAGTGATGGAACGTGTTACCGTGAGGGTGTATTTTACCTTAACTCTGTGGGTGGATTTCAATGCATTTTCACACCTGGTCCTGTTTTCTCATCAGCTATTACTTGAGCCGACTCCTTTCATTCCGACACGACGTCGCGTCGCCAACTTATCAACTGAGATCTTGTTGTATTCAATGATGGGAAATTTTCGATTTTTGATACCAGATTTTCATATGAATAAGCGAAGATGAGATAATTTCATTTGGGCGATACGTCACCTACCTTATCTTACTAATTTGCCGATTTTTTTAATGGAGCAGCATAATAAATGCCAAAATCTGGTCTCATTTTCCCTTTACGATTCTTCATACCATTTTGGAAGCTCATTTCCCCCTTTCCTGTATCGGATGATTGTTTTATCTCAACTGTGCAGCTTGATCCTTCACCACTATTTCTTCTCCGGTGGTGAGAACAGCACGAACAATGTGTGACGACTAGAAGACCATCAATAATTTCTGTAGTAACGAGTTTAGGAGTTTGCCTCAATAATTTACATCAACATTGAGGTGCTCCCATTCGCAGTTGAACTGATTTTTGTTTAATTATGTGCAGTTTTTGTTAATTTTAGCTTTTCACCTGAAATTCAATTTGAACAATTAATTTTCAAACGGTCCCACGAACCGCGTACGCGCGACCCTAGCGCTGGTACTGGACCGGAATGTAATCCCTTAGCCAGCATGTCTACCCTACCTTCGTAGATCAGCTGGTCAAGTGGTACAAATTGGAGCAATTTGTGTTACAAAGTATTTTATTGAAAGATTATGTCAAAAGAGAGAAAAAGTTTCTATTATGCATTTTCAAATATTAATGAGCTAAAACCACAGGCGACCACAAATAAGGGGGAAATTATATTTAAAACTTTGCAAATATTACTACTAACGGTATTCACACTCCCTGGTATATTTCGTTGTATTTATACACCGATGTATTATATCCTAGCAACATCTAGTAATACACAACTTTATTCTAGGTTTTCTTTAGTCAAACTTACTTGGTAACCGAAAAATTTGAATAGGGGGTGCTACATTGTAGAACATGTCTACAGCCTGCAGCCCCTCCCCCCCCCAACTATTTCGCGAATAACTCCGCCACGGTTGAGGCTCAAACGATAAAAATGAAAGTTCATTTAGGCTCAAACGATAGACACCAATTTCACCTAAAAAACGGGACGTATAGTCACTTTACCCAAATTATCAAAATGGAATGGCCGGCCAGTTTCTTTTAAAACCTTCTTGCCAATTTAAGCTAAATTATTCCACTATCTCAAAGTTGTTATCTTAATTTTTATGAATGTGAATATTACTTCATCTGCCGTTGCTCCAGTGTTTTATAATTTAATAAAACAATTTAGTATTACATCAACCGTATGTTATGCAAAATATAAACATGTTAAATAACGGTTTTATTAAATTACTGGAGCAACGTTGAACGTTTAGCTAGCGATACTAATAATTAAATAATAACAAAATTTAATAACTAATTTTAAGCACCACATGTTTTGAATGTACATAATTAACACATCGAGTAAATTTTGATGTTGTGAAAATTAGATTAGTATAAGTTTTTGAAGACATGGAAGAGGTTAAATTTTCGTCAACCCCATGGCCTATAAATTTTCAAACATATTTGAGATACAATTTTCATCTCATTTGTAGAATTCCTACACGAAATTATACACACATAAGCAGGATAACGCCATTGTCACAATAATTACTGGTATAATTTGTAGTTTGCTAGAGGGAAGCTGCGATGGTCGATTATTAGGGATTTATCTGACTATCCATAATAATTATTAACACCACTTAGCAATTTGAGCTTAAGTTTCAATTTAAAAATTCTCTCTGTTCCTACCACTCTTGAAGTTTGTAGTTTTCAGAGAAGAAATTAATAGTAAAGAATGTAAAAAGGAATTGGTGTGATAAATCACCCTGTAAGTTACAAATACAAATGGCATGTTAATTGAAATTCTAAATTAAATTCATTAATTACATGTTCAACTTTTCTCGTTTCAACTAAGTTACCACGTAACTATTCTGCAATTTGCCTGAATAAAACTAAAGTGCACTTCAATTATTTATGCTATTGTGCCACTGTGACCGCTAGTGTGGAATATTCGATTCATTATTATCATACATCGAGTTTTTCACAGCAGTTTTCATTTGAATAGATAATATTTTAATGCCCGTTAGACACTTGTCAAACAATTTAATTAAATATTAAATTTACCGGCTGCAAACTATAGGCAATAACTTGCAACAAATTAACCCTGGAGTGTACATAAATTCTCAATTACGTCGATGGAAATTTAATATTTCCTATTTAATATCTGTTCGATGGACACCCACATTATAAATGGCGTTTAGATATACAAGTATTATCAGAGGGATTATAATAAAATTAAAATAAACTCTTGTATATTCAAACAACCTTTATATGCGTAATTAATGGTTCACTTCTCAATATTCGGTTGTAATCGGTTTGAAAAATAATGTGTAATACATTAATTAGCATTGATAGCTAACCTATTTTCCAGTATTTTGAATAATAATTGTTATTAATTGGTAAGCCAATCGTGATATCACACCAAAACAAGTGTAAAATTGATCAAAAATTAAATAATACATTAATTAAAGCTGCATGAAACTTTTGAACTGTCCAATGCAGACATTAAAAGTAAAAATAAATGTTACTTCCAGTGGCGGTACATTTTTTGTACCGGGGGGGGGGGCGCCGGGGGGTTTAGGTTACAATCTCCTAAAAATAAACTCTTGGAACTTCCAAAATAAAAAGTTATAAAATAATTCGTTGAGCTGACAATTGGGAAAATAATATGACTGTTGCTAATGGTCATCGCCAACAATGTTGGGATGTGCAATAATTGGTCAAACTATCAAATTAAGTTGGTAGTAACTACCATAAACTTTTATAACGATCACCAAAATTATATTGTTTACTATCGAAGATATTTGCATGAAAAAATATAAAATTTGTAGATTCACATTAAGATAACGGGTATTTCGTTTTTTCTGTTGTTCAAATTGCTGAACACCGCTTAACACAAGAACTTCCAACAAAAAGCACAAAAGCTTGACGGAACACGAGATAGATATCTTTAAATTGAAAATCGCATAAAAGTTTACCTATTTATTTTTTAATGTCAACTTAAAAGCAAATTGCTTTCAAGAAAGTATGTAGTATCAAAGAGATTAAAATAGCGAGATATGTCATGTCGAGATCCAATGTAAATATATTTTAATTATTGTAAAATCATAGGATGAATATTTTTCTTATAGTTATATTGTAAAATATTAATTTGGAAAAAATGTAGTTCTGATCATAAAAGAATGTTAATTCATAAGCTGTCAGCAACGATTTAAATTTGCCGCGGAATATAAATTTCTGGAGATTTAAAACGACGAATAAAGTGGCAAAGGAAAAGCGCTTGCAGAAACATACTATATGCCACTTGAATTTAACTTTTCTCGTAATTTCATTTCTCTGAAGCTTTTATACACATTTATTGCATTTAATGCATTGTCAGATTTTCTACATTATATTTATAACGTGCTCGTACCACATTGTGATACATTTATGTGATTAAAACTCTTACGTCACGCCGCGCCACCTGACGTAACATAAAAACACTATTACTTCAGAGACAATATTTTATCACCCTGCTTGGGATTGTTGCTGTGATTCACTGGTTCTAACGTCAAACTTAACCATGTGGTTTATTCGAAATTTTACTAAACATAAATATTATGAAAATGCTCATTTCGTAATATTTGTCAAAAACTTTTTCAATTACATTTAAATTTGTAAAATAAATGACAAACAAGCATTGTGCATAACATATAGCTACTTCCACAATATGGCAACTTTTACAATAATAAATAAGAATAAAATCGTCCAATTTTAATTTGATTACTAAATTTAGTTTTGTAAATTTTATTTACTATATTTAAGTAGGCCCTACTTTGGGCTTGATACACATCCTGGCAGGTCCTTGCGCCCCAATTTATTACACAAACCTGCTTATAAATTCCAATTTTGTGTTCTTTAATAATATATTTGGTCCATTTTCCAACTGCTCCATTTCTAAAATTTATAATTTTACCTTTAATTTTAAGTCGGGATTAGCGCGGAATGCACTTCTTGGCAAATCCACTAAAAATGGCTTTATTTTTATTTAAAAAAGTCATACGTTTTAATTTTTGTATTTTATAGGTTGTGGCCAGAGTCTTGCGGAGCGCACCAAGATGCTTCGCGGGCCGCGGATTGGCGACCGGTGGAATAAAGTAAAGGTTGGTTGATGCTAAATCCTCCAATCTATTCCATTTATTCCACAATGTATTTGAGATTTAAAATAAAATAATAACATTATTTATGCATTCCAGGGACTTAAATTGCAATTTTACATAATATGTCTTGGGTGGCTCAGCCCGCTAGACCCCCAAAAATTTGAAAAATAAACAGGCGTGAAACCGGGGGTCTGGTGGATATGGAATGCCACCCAACAAAAGGAAGTAAGGAGACCACTTTTCAAAGTTAATAAACGCGCAAAGTTAATTCTTGAGAAAACATGTTTTTGCTTACTTGCGACTGAGGGGTATTCCATACCCCCCCCCCCCCCGGTTTTCCAATTAAGTACCCTCCAGGTCAGGGAAATATTTTTTCCTGAATAAACTACATAATACTTAATTTTATCTGATTGTGTACGTGTATTTTCTATTTTCTGGATAGCTTAGTCCCCTAGCTTATTTTGCGCTGCAATTCTGTGCGTTCGTAACCTTGCGCCACCTTCGCCATGCTATAATTATATACAATTTTCTCTTAATTCTCAATTATTTACAATTTTTAAATTAATTATTTGTGTTGAAATTATTTTCTCATAATGTATAATTTCAAGTACCCCTAGGGGTTACTTAATGTGATAACGAAATAAATATTGAATTCAAATCATTTTAGCTTTCGCGAATCCGAACAATACTGTAGCTTTGGAGGTTCGTGAAGCAGTGCCATTTATGTATCATTTGTTTTAATAAGCTGCTATGTAAACCATGTAATTTGTGATTTAAACCAATTTTATTTTATAAAAATTATGTAAAGTGATGTAAATCAATAATTGAAGTGATGTGAGTTTCTAAAACTGTAATAAATATTGAGGTGTTTCTTAATTTGTGAAAAAATTGATTTGATTTATAACCGAAGGATTGCCATTAATTGGTAAGTTTAATTTATAGAGGATAATATCTTCTAGGGGTGTCAATCATTTCCTTCAAAATTTTATTGAATGTTCATTATTGTACAACTGCGGCCATAAAATTTACAAATAATTCCAAAAACAAAAAGATTCGTAAGCAAAAATATGCGTCACATCCGGTTAATTGAATATAACCTAATATGGCATTAGTTTTAAAAAGTCGTGTGCAAAAGACACATCACTGATGACTGGCAATGTTCATTTTAAAAATAATTCAAATTCGTGTAGTTCGATTGAAAATTTTGTTGGTTTTAAATGCGTCGATGTAGTTTACATTTGTGAAAATTGTGGGTTTCTCAGGAATAAAGGTATGTAAATTCTTTCAAAATTTGATTTTGTTCTTCTTCGTTTTACTATAACAAAATGGTATAAAACAAAAATTTTCTTTTGCACATACGACCCATGACAAAATTAACAAAAATATCATATATATAGGTCTTTGTTCGAGGACCAAGTTGAATGAAAAGGATAGATTAATTTTATTGAATTTGTTCTGACATTTTAACAAACTACGGAACACATAAAACTACAAATAATCCATGTTTTGTTTTATTTTGCAGGTTCAGAATGGCAATAGATTAAGTTTTAGAAACCCAACAAATATTTGGATACGTGGAATATCGTGGTCGTGAGTGATAAGTATTTATAAGCTTAGTGTAGCTTTAACTAACGTGGTTCACCTTTACCTTAAAATCTTAGTGAAAAAATAAAGTTAAATGAGTGTTAGTTAATCTAAATATTTTGCAATTCGAATCGTTTAATTATTTTTAATGCTTGAGTGAGTGAACACGGAATGAATTTGGTTTGTGATGCAGGAAGAATATCTTGGCCAAAGGGATTAACGCAAAAGAACTTCAGAAACAAAGGTAGAGTTAATTTTATTTAAATGCTGATTTTTAAAATCTTTTATTATAATTATTATAATGCTCGTATTTAACTTGGCATACCAGATGGAATGTACATAATATCCAAATGATCGTCTGTCCGTTTACATGGACTGCTTATTAGAGTGACTTTTATTCAAGTTCCCATATCTTAAAAATTGACGTGCTATAGCAGAGTAGACGTAGCTCCCAATCGTAAAACAAACTGCATCCAAAAGTTCAATTGCTTCTTCTTCTTTAACATCTTTTAAATTAATGATCTGTTCTATAAGCAACTGTGCCAGGCAGCTTGCTGGGCTGGTCTGCAGATGTGCCTGTATCCTGGTTTTTTGTGTTAATGTTAGCAATTCATTAACCCAGGATAACCACTGACTCAACGTGCCTTCCGAAGCACGGAAAATTCCATTTTAACCTTAAATTACCTCTGATTTGTTTATTTATTTATATTATTAACAATCTAGGAAAAGTTTTAGTATGACATCTCCCATTTATTATTAAATAATTATGTCAACTTTCTGTAGTATTTCTTTTCTCTTATTTTTGAAATAATAATTAAAATTCACTACTTTTAACCAGCATAACGTTGAGTTCAGTAATCAACTTTTCTGAATGTATTTCACCAAGTTAAAATTAGTCTAAGTAATAGTAAAGAATTAGTTATTGGTGCAACTTTGTATTGCAATTCAATTTCCATGAAATTCAATATTGAAAGAAGAAATTGAAAATAGAAGATAAAAATTTAAATAAAATGCGCATATAGTGCAAAAAGGTCGGCTTAAAGTTTTTAAGCCCATTTTAACGTGTTTTAATTATTGTCGCCAATACCTCGCTTCACGAAAGGATAAAAATACTATTGTGATCAATCAAAATTGTGGAGTGTCTACATCCAATTTTAAATTTTACTTAATTGACATTTTGTAAAAACTAATTCCTATTTTTACCAGTAGGTACATATTATTTGAAATTTAAAATTATTAATGTACAGTTGAGACTTGAAATGGAGGTCAGTAACATAAAAATTTCGTTTCCAACGTTTTTAACATTTATTTGTTTGATTTAAAAAAAAAAATGAAGCTGTGACCATTCGACACAAAATTAATTTGTACTATAGACTTCACCAACCTGTAATACATTTTCACGTACGATTTCTCGTGATCTTATCTGTGTTCCCTATCTCTCTCTATATGGAGCAGTTAATATTGAAATTAGAAAAATAAAAAATAAGAGCAACCAAAATCATTCCATGTTTTGGAAAATTACATGTCAGAACTTCAGTACTAGAATTAATTTAATTTTCTCAGTTTCAACTCGATCTTGTTACAAACTATTTAATAACTCTCCATTTTCCAAAAAGTCTCAGCAACTGTGTTAAAAAAAGTCTTAACAACGGTTTTCAAAAGCCAATATGACCTCAATATCTTTTGGAGCACCACATAATAAATTACTAGCAGTCTAGGACTTCTAGGATTTCATTTCGAAAATTTTTTTAGGGAACTGAAATTTTCTTCATATTATTTCTTGTCATTTAGAATCATGTCTCCATCCAGGAGCTGCATATGGGTTAACATTCCAGACGTCGCGTCGCTCATGTTGCTCAAAATGTGTTTTTCGCAATTTTAAAGCTGCTGTTTTGCCTTTATGAAAGGGCAGATTTAGGGTCGAACTCAGGAAATATTATATAGAAATAAAATATGATTTCAGATACTTTTACATTTTCTGCTGTTTTTGCACATGGAATTCTTTTAAGACGAATTTTAATTTATACCTCTTTTTGGAGAAGAAATTTTCAACAAAAAGGACTTATTGAATTTTTTTCTTACGATGTTCGCAAATTATATTAGTTATTTATTTAGTTTTGACATTTTCAACAAGTTTATTTTCAAGTGCAAACGTAACTGGGAGTAAGTGATTTTTCAATTCTGATTTGAGCATGAGAGTCTAGAGATTCGAAATTGATGCCAATAATGACAAATTTAAAGGTCCTCCAGTATCACAATTGAGATATATGGCGTATTATGCAAAGGGTCCTGTGGGAAGATATGTGAATGGAGACGACTTAGCTTAAAATGTTCTCAAATGTATTTATTTACTTTATCAAGGAATGTCTTGTACCAATGGAATGACAATCGACCTGGGAATCGATGAAGAAGATAGAGTAGAAAACCTTCTCTGCAAAGATTTAAATATTTTTCCCGAACATCAAAATCAGAAAGATTTTCAGAGAGTATTAAAACCTCGATATTTAGCGAGCAACTCAAAATTTGGAAAAATGAGTACGTCTTATACATATTGTCATGTTCTCCATCTGCATAGGAGTCGGAGGTGAAAATGTTAACACGCAAAATTTGTAGAGATTAATAAAGTCGAATCACAGCTGTTTTAATCACATTAACTTGATTAGAATAACTCGTGCATTTAAAATTTAAAACTTAAGTAAAATAATATTAAATAACATGATTTTTAATATAAGTTCAATACACACGAACGATTTGAAAAGGAATTATACAACAACGAAAGATTATACCCTGTAAAAGTTACCGACGCGACGTTAGTATTTACTAACACAAATTGCTTAATTAAAATTTCATCAATAAGTAGTCTAATAAATTGCCTTTACATTATAGCTATTACAAAGTTAATACTATTTTTAAATTCTTCCTTATATCCCTATTATTAGTCCCACCCGAAGCGTGAGCTTTTGTGTAATACTTATAATCAAAAAGTGGTTAAACTAAAACTTGTAAGTTCTAAAAGTGAAACTTTATTGAAGTTATCAACTAAATTACTTTAAGGAAAGCTAAAAAGTAGTAATTAAATTAAATTGTTGTACCTAAAGCCATCAAATTTGTTGTTTTAAATTTTACTTATTATTTACAAAAGAGTTTTTGCAAATTAAAATCAAACAAATGTTAACGTGTCCCGTATTCTCCTCTACCTTTGTTCTAGTTTCTATATGGAACTTCAAAAGCTGGCGCACTCGCAGAAAATCCTTGTTATGGTCCAGCGTCGCGACGTTTAACACCGTAGTTACAAGCGACGCTCGAGTTCGATCGCATCTCGTGTCGGAATTTGATCTCTTGCAAAATACCGATTATTTATCAATTTGAATAAATTAAACGGTTTTAATTTTTGTAGTATTGTGCACCGTCTGTAGACGTCTTCATCTTTATGTGAGTTTTTATTTATATTTTAGATACCTGCTAATTACCACCATTAATTAAAACTTTGTTAATTGGAAGCATTGTTTTTTACTTCATATTTTGTTGTCGCGTTCAAAAATAACAGTAACAGAAATTTAATTAAAATTTTGAACCAAAATTAACTTTTTGGGTCTTGTAAAGTAAACATCGATGTATCCTTACAACAACTTTATATTGTTAATTTTAGCAATGTTAATTAACTGAACGAAACTTGGTGAAACTTGTAAAGTTGGATTATACCTGGCTTATTTACATTTTTTTAATTTTAATATCTTGAGACGTTTTTCTTCTTCGAGTTGCCGCCTTTTGTTTATTATTTTTAAACATTTTTCAAGTTTTATGCTGTTATTCGGCTAATTTTCTCGTATACTAAATAACATAAAAGCAATATCATTTGGTTTTGCTTTTAGTGTGTTATATACCGCTTTTGAAATATATTGTGTAGCATGAACATGTTATATTATGCCAATGGTGTGCTTATCTTGAATGTTTACTTCAATATGAAATGTAATACATGCAAGCAACAATAATACCGTAAGCTCACTTATAATGTAAAACTTAAGGCGAGATTTTAGTCGACCACGTTTTAAAATTGAAAGGATGTTAGGGGAAGTGCACTATTCTCATTCCACTGTAGGCTGTGTGGGCGAGTTTTATACTATTTATCTAGAAAGGTAATGAGATATCTAAACATATGATATAGCTTATATTATTTCTTATCAGTTATCACTATAAAAACGTATAAGTTGAATAACGTGATATTATTCAATATTATTACAATAATAATGTGTACACTAAAACTTGTTTGATCACAAAATTATTATAATATGAAAAACGTTAAAAAAAAAATTATTCCGAAATTATTTTCTCTAATAAATTATAAAAAATATTGTTCACATTTAAAATTTTGATTTACTTTTTATACCTTATATTATTAGATATGCCATATAAAAATAATCACATAGAAAAATCGTTCGTCTGTTTTTTTTAAGAAACGAGTAAAAAATTTCTATTCCACGTGGATAACTTGAATATTAACCAATGAAATTGCTTGAAATTTAATTTTAACCTTGAATAGGGTTCAACCTTGCTTGAAATTTAATTTCAACCAATTTCATTGGTTAACATTCTCGTTATCCATGTGGAATAGAAATTTTTTACTCGTTTCTTAAAAAACAGACTATAGTGTAAAGTTACGTTACAGAAATAAAAAAAGGCGGAGTTAATGTGCAATAAGAGGCGGTCGGAGCATAGCGTTCACGCGAGTTGACTATGAACGCTAATCACCCGGTTCGAATCCGAGTGAAGTAAGAACTTTATTCTGACCGTCTCTCCCCTCGGAAGGCAATGGCAAACCACCGGGGTATAATCTGCCATGAAAGCCTTTAACAAGCATTGTTAAAGGTTATGACGCTTCTGTCAAGAAGCAATACGACGGAGAAGAATGTGCAGTAACGAGAACTCGTACAGCGTGTTTATGTTAGTATCAGTTGGTGATACTAACATAACGTAACAGTGTCACGCCGTCTCTACTGCGCCGGATTTCGGCTACGCCTTTTTTTCTTTCCTTAATTTTACAGGCAGTCATCGTAATTCTTTATTTCTACATGCCCACTATCAATAATTACTGGAAGCAAATAATCAAAATAGGATTTTTTAAATTTTGGTTTCATATTATTAGAGCACATATTCTAGGCAATTTGCCCTTTTGTCCTTTATTTAGGCAATTCAAAATTTTAAATACAGAAATTCTTTTCGAACGATTTTGGAAATTATGAACCCTACTTTACTTTGCCTAAATGCCTATTTTCGATGTTACTGACCTAAAATAGAATTTTAATGCCTAAAAAGCCTAAACGACTAATAAATTTATCCTGTATAATATGTTACTAAAAGTAAAAAAAATTACATTTTATGTTTTTAAATTTTGTATCTCACAATCAGTGGCAGATTTAGTACTTGAGAAGCCCCAAGCACAATTCAATTTTGAGGCTCCCCTATAAATATTTTCACTGTCCCTACATCCTACAGTGTGCATTCTATGCGCACGTTTTTTACTATAATAATGTATGTACTATATTGTTATGGCTTAAAGTTAGATAGGTACCCTCAAATACAAAACTGTAAATGGCAGAGGTTTTCCCGGTCGGATAACGGGGGGGGGAGGTGAATTTCCCAAAAATTCAGAATTTCTGCAGATTTCCCCAAACGGTTACATAAGTATTTGTAGATATATGAAAAAATTGGCAAATCAAAATTCGGTCGGGAACATGGTTAAATAAATTTTTTTATATCGTAAAACCGAAAAACATATACTTACAAGCAAAGATATAATATGAGATCTAACGATAGAAAATACAGTCAAAACTCTCTAAATCAAATTCTCATAATGTATTAAAATTTGTTCGAATTAGGGGGAGTTCGAATTAGAGAGTAAGAATTGGATTGTAAGTTAGTTGGACGTGCCAAATAAATAATTCGATTTAGAGAATATTTTGAATTAAAGAGAGGTCGATTTAGAGAGTTTTGACCGTACTATCTAAACTATATAATTAATTATGCTTTTTTCTCCAGTAAATAGATGGCATTACTACTTTTCTCCTCCATTTACAGATGGCGTTACTGATTTGGGGGTTACTATTTTTAAATATCGTGAATTTAGTTAAACATAATATCATAATTTTTTAGAAATACTGAAATTGTATTAAACACTTTTAGATTTAAAAAAATAACTATTAGCAATTCAATCCTCAAACTTCAAATTTGAAATTGGAGTAGTAAACTAAATATTTTTCCAAGTTTAAAGTAAAGTAGGTTCATTTTTCCGCTATCAGTGCAATAACTAGGGTAAAAAGAGCCTGTGGTGAACGGTTTAATTTGCCCCCCCCCCCACTCTTCGAACCAAAGACTTTCTTAAATGTTAAATATTTATTTACACAATTAAAAACATTGTTGAACCAAAATAAATTTCTTATATTTTATTCAGCAACAGACAAAAATAATAAAGCAGAAATATTCTAATGTAAGAAATGTAAAATATACCTTTTTAACCCCTCTCGACGCGACGCGCGACGTGGGGATATTGAAAATTAAATATTAGTTTTTGTTACATGAAACTAAATAATGGTGAACTTATAACCTTTTTGTCTACTCTGCGAAAAATCAAGTTTTCTCCTTGCTCAACAAAAAATTACTCTTTTGTAACCCCCTGACCAAGATTTAATTACATTTTCTTCTTTGAGAATCACTGGCTTACCTGATTTTATTTTAATTCCGCAATATTAATTTATTACCTACATTTTTTAACTTCTAGTTTTTTTTACATAATATTTAGCTTGACAGTGATTCTATTGTTTTTAAAAAAGTTTTTGAAAGAAAAAATAGTTTAGGAAAATATAATTTATTTTGCGCTTCAATCTAGCGCCCATGGCGTACCTCCTTTCCATGCTCCTGATTACGGCACTGTTAGTACTGATTCATAAGCCGAAAAACATCATTGTACATCACAAGAAGTTATGAGACAAAATTTAAAAGAGTTAATAAAAATACAAGAACTCGTAATGTTATAACATCTCCATTTTTTCTAATTTTAGTAATATTTAGAGTGTAAATTATTCGTTTAGGCTTTTTAGGCAAATTAAACTAGGTTTCAAAATTTTAGAATGCGTGCTCTAGTAATGAGAGAGCCGCGTATTACCCATTTTTCCGCTAATAATAATATTACAATCACAGCAACAAAGATTATAAGCAGTATGTAATAAATAAGTTAAAATTGTGAAACTATCCGCGACTATAATGTACCCCTTCCACAACTCGACCGTCTGAAGCTATAAGAAAGAGGTGGTGTATTCCCCTCATTTGTCTAAGTTTATAATGCAAATAATTTTCAAAACAACACATTTTGAAACTTAAATTACTCAATTATTAAGTTATCAATAACAATGAAATTTTTTTCTCGGGCAGTTAAAGGTTGTCTTTGGGTATAAACAGAAAAAAATTATTCGATTTATAGTTTATGCTGGTGCAATAACATATTAAAAATGTCTTATATTAACGAACTTTGTGAATTTTTTAAACTCCTTTCTAAACAAAAAAATACCAAAATTTTGCTGCTAAGTCCTGCAATAACATCTTTTTAATGCCTGGTAAAAAAAATAGATCGATTAGTTAACAAATAACTCTACAATTTAATATACCAATTGCATCGATTTCAAAGCATTTTCAACTGCTAAAATCCCACCTTAATGCAAATATTTGCTACAAAATATGGTTAACCTATGTACTTTCTAAATTAAAAATCATTTGACATACAATTTTTATAAAAGTTGTTATATGCTACATCAAGTGCTTTCATAAGCTGCAAGTAACTAATTTTACTTTTTGTGCAGCAATCTCTGAAGTTTTTCTTTCAATTTTGTTACACAAACAGCAAAAATCTGCATAGTAATCGCGAGGGAATAACTCATGTTAACTCTTTAGTTTTCTTTATATCCGGATGGAGTATTTCAAATTTTACTTTGCTTCAAAATAGTCCAAGTAGTAAAGGCTAAAATACATTTCGTTGCTTTAAAAGAAAAAGTAGATAAAATACGTATACTAGTGCACTAAAGAAATAAAATACTTCTAAATCAGAGTTTAATTAGAGCAAATACTTTAGAAGCTTGTTTTGAAAACATCGTGGCCAAATCTATCGGATATAAAAACTCTTTTTATTGTAGAGTTGGATTTGAAATCCAGTTCAAATTAGATTTAATTGAAATTTAAAAAAATCGTCCTTGATGCAATAGTAATCATGTATAAGTTTTAAATTAAACTCCATCGAAAAGCTGATAGCCCATTTTAAGCTTGATTCTTACATCATAATATAGTACTGATCTTTTTTTTTCATCTAGGTGAATTAATTTTGTAATGTCTTTTGAATAGCATAGAAAATTACAATTGTTTCAGTCGACAATAAAACACAATTTTGTACAATGAAGTAACTGTTGAATAAATTGTCACTAATCATGGAATTTAGTAAATGGTGGTTACATATCGTTAATAAGATAATAGGATTACAATATAATCGATATGTTTTTTGTTCTAAAATATTTTGAATTATACTCGCACATCTGCGTTCATTTTGTCGAATGAAAATTAGTTTTAACAAAAAAAATCCTGAAAGTTTAATTGGTCAAAGCACCAATTCACGCATTATTTAACGTTGAACCGATCCCCCTAGTGCCGATGCCGCCGCCATGTGACCACACAAATTTCTAAACTTTGCTTAAAAAGACATCTTTTGAATGCAATTAAATATTGTCTGTCATCAAAATTTACAATGCTTTTACAAATAATGTTTTGTTGTATCAACCATACAATTGTTTCTTTACAAGAAGCTTTGTAAAATGTCAGAAACTACGAGCTTAAATTGATTGAGGAAATGAAATTAAAATACAACTTGAAAGTTATTTAGTCTCGAGTAATATTTTTTCTATGTAGATGTAGGTACGGGCACAAATTTGGACAATTAATCTTCATTATTTTACTCGAAGCTTAAAATTCTTGCACTGATTCAAATAAATGCCTAAGGATGATAAATATTTAAACAGCAGAGCCACAATTAAAAACACCCTTCCGAATAAAGGAAGAAGGAAACTTCGATACTTTACGAAGAAACCTACAACCTTTTTTTAATAGGATTTGTGTGTTGATGAGTAACATGTTTTATCACTAAGCAGATCATGAAATGTGAATCTATTTAACTGTTGTATAAAATATTTAAGATCTTCCAACAAATTCCATTTTGAGACTACAATATTTATAAATACACACGACAAGTTTTTGAAAAGATTAGACGTAACTAAGAATTTCAAGCAATTTTTGTACATGAAAGAGCGCTTAAGTTTAATTGACTGTTCGAATTGAATCGTAAATTTTTATGCTGCGAAATGGATGATTCGTAAGGAAACACCCACACAGCATGCAATACATATTACACTGAGGTTATGTTTAGATAATTCAGATTACTTGGCCGGGGTGAGTTCATTTAAATTTTCTTTTACCAATATGGTTTTGGGGGAGCGAAATTACACGATAATACGCAGAAGTAACAAAACCGCGGTCACTCACTAAGGTAAAAGAATTTACATTTTAGCACATATCTTCCATTTAATTTCGAATCAGAGGACACCCTAGTGTGTATATTTTGTATTGGAATAGTAATCTATGATAGAATATTGACCGAATCCATAATTGTAACATTTCAAGTGTTAACTTTTAATATTTACTATGGCAATAAACATAACATTTCTTTCATTTATCACATCGCTAAAATGTTGTTTAAACAGAAGTACCTACACAATAAAAACAATTATTGCTTTCAAATGTAAAAGTTTAAAGAAAACGAGAAATGTAACCGGTAATAAATATGCAGATAAAATGCATCGGAGCATATTTTTATAAATAGAATACAAAATTTGCTCACTTTAAGACTTTTTTAATTCAATTTATTACCGGATCAACAAAAGGAATTTGTTAAACACTGCATTGCTAAATAACTACTATGAGTTAGGTATCCGATTCATGTATTAATTTTAAAATTTGAAACTATTTTCATAAAATAATAGAGAAAAGTACGAGATCTTTTTTATACGTGGAGTACAGATACACATGCAGTCGTTATAGGTCTACCTAACGTTAGATCGATCTAGGTCGATTTTAAATTTATCTTGGTATAGCAGCATTCTCAACCAATCAGTTAGTCTGCTTTAGTTCGAGTTATGACGTCTACATTCAATATCAAGATCGACCTAACCACTTACCCGACGTTTTAAGCTCGGTCCAACTCAGGTCGATCTATTCCGTTAGGTGGGCTTACCTGAGTGTAACTAACTAATTAGCTCGAGCAGAGTTAGATATCGATCTAACGAATGTATGCATACGTGGTAATATTGCACAGTGGTGCACTTTCAGCACCTTCGGCAAGGTGGAAAACATTACTTTTTTACACAGTAAACGCTGATTTCCGATTCGGTTTACCGACTTCGACCTTTGCATTAAAATATATGTCCAGTTACCACCTTCGTTTGTGTTCAGTTACATTAATAACATTGGTGAGGAATGACCTGCTAAGCCGGCGCTGCTAAACTTTCCTCGACTGTGGAAGCAGCTTAAGTTAAGTAAATTACAGCTGTCTTTATCAATAAGTGGGTAATTCAAATTAAAAAATTGATGATTGGCTAAACGAAAAATAGATTATGTTTCATGGCCGGAATCGTTCTTGGTTCCAATCTGAGAGCAATTCCAAAATATAACCCGACGTCTTTGAAACGTAAATTGCTATTTGATTGTAATTTTAAAATTTTCCTAAAATTGCGGAATTACATAGTACAAATTAATAATGTAAACATTATCAATATTGAGGTTAGGAAACTTTGACCACTGCCACCAATCTACTAGAATTTTATGAAAGGTAGGCTGCTAAAGCAACAGGCAATATCCATTTAGAGAATTAATTAATTATTAGCATAATACTTATTAATTAATAATTACCTACTGTAATTTAACAAATTTGGTTGTTATTAGTATTAATTGGGTTCAATTTATTAGAGCTTGTTAGCGTAAGATCATGACATCTAGCTATGCCAAATTAACTAAATATTATAGTTTTGCGTAAACTTTAGAAGTAAAATAGATAAAAACAATTTTTGGGTGACTTAAAAACTTTAATTTATCATTATATCTTACTTTTAACTTTCTATTACGTGACTGAAGATTTTAGAAAAATATCGTTTCAAATATAGTTTAGTCATTAGATAGTTTTGATCTTCTTCTTCGTGCTTTAGAGGGCACATTAAGCCGTTGGTCCCCTGGGTTAGTGAATTGCCACCATTAACATACAAAAACAGGATACAGGCACATTTGAAGGAAAGTCTAGCAAGCTACCTAATGGATGTAAACTATTTATATGATCATGGAACTAACACTGCCAAGGAAACGACGCGTATGTTGAAAATAACAAGCATTAAGGCTTAAACTAAGTTAAAGAAGAAGAATTACTAAGAGGGGGGCAATCGTAAAAGTGTAGTTGAACACTTCGCTTCTATGTGGACATAAGTCAAGCCTGACCTTAAACCTGTATGTGAGACGGCGCACAAGTCCATGGCTCAAATCAGACAAAGGCCGGTTTTGTGTCCTAAAACATTATAAAGCTGTCAGTAATTGTTGGGTAAGATAAGTTAATTATTATGTTTTGGTCAATTATTTTAGTAAATTGATAAAAGTCAGTAAATATTAATGTTATTAAATGATGCTGTTACTTGACTCCCCAGATCAATCCCAATAGCAGTACCTAGTTCGACCCCAAATATCCTCATAAGAATCCTGCATCCGGTTTACTCCTGACAATGATGTTACAATCACATCAAGTACTAAGGCCTGTTTGGCGTTGAGTTTTCTTGATTCGAAGCGAAGCAAGAACTGAACATCGGAGGGGAAAATATTGTCAGCAGAAAATTTTCTGCAACCTGGAGTGTAACACCCATTGAAATAAATAATTTTGTTCCAACTTCCAAACATATTAAAATGAGTCTAATTAAACAGTTTGTTAAAGTTTTGCCAGGAAGCGCAAAAACACCTAAAGAGAAAGCATTGCTTATTATGCTCTAAAATTAAAAGCCTAATAATGTTAGATACAAAATATTGATCGAATCTGAAAAAGATACTTTAACTTGTTTTCAAACGCATGTTTTCTGAGAAATAATAAGGAGACTATGTAAGAATTATTATTCAAGAAATATTAGAAAATTATGAAATTACATATTACAATATTTAATGAGCATCAACACTTTTTGCTCGATTTCATTGATTTCCGATATCGACAACGTTTCCTTGGCAGTGTGAGTATTATGAGCATATGATTGCTTTGCATCTGGTAGGTAGCTTGCTGGGCTGGCTTTCAGATGTATCTGTATCCTGGTTTTTTATGTTAATGATGACAATTCACTAACCTAAAGGACCACCATCTTAACGTGCCTTCCGAAGCAAGGTAAGCCATACGAAAGTTTTACCCTTCCCCTGATTTGAACCCGGTACTTCGCATTCGCAGTTGATCGCGTTAGCTGCAAGGCAACAAATTGTTATTCAATTTAAATTCTAAAAACCTAAAGAAGCACAGATTTCGAATAATTTAAAATATAAATCGAGCTTTTCTGTAGCTATAATTAAGCAGGCCCCCAAAGCCATCTCTTTGCAATCAAAATTCCCTGTAATAAATGGCTAAAGTTTATTCATGATGCAAAATTCTATAACAATTTGCGACATTCTGGAGATATCGTGCAAAAATTGACACCAAATAGAATTTTGTGTGATTAGTAATATGGTTTGGATACCGACGCAAATAAATGGCGTTAGATTGTAAAAACTTAAGAGATAACCCTTAAAAAACGTTAGCATATTAAAATTTCCCAATTTGAATATAGACACTTCTGCAATAACCAAATATTCACTCGTATTGTAACCGATTTTTTCCAATTAGTGTAGGTATATTTCAGCATCAGGCTATTTTAAGTTAAAAGCTTTCAATAAATATTTTGTAACCAAGTAACAAAAAGCAGCATTGAAGTAGAAAGTCGAATGTCAGCTCGTCATTATTTGCCTTTGTCATAAAATATGAGGTTTTCCAACTTGAGGTTATGAAATAAGGATTTCTTAGCAATTTTGTAACGAAATATTTTATGTTAATTAGTTCGTGTATCAAAATTAACTAGAAAATGTTTCAACAGAAGTTGGAACTCATTTAAAATTGGTTGCAGAGTTGTTATGATTTTACTTTTTGTTAAGTTACAAAAGGGGAAGCCAGATAAAAAAATATTACAAAAATTATACCTTAGGGATCAATTTGCGTATTACCTACTATAACATTGGTATGATGTAAGCTTCCGCTTGTTAAGATAATTTGAGTAACCTGAGGTACATACAATGAAGCTTGCATACCTATGTATTTCTTGTATAAACTTCAGTAATTGTATGTTTACCTAGTTCACATAAAACTAAGAATCATGAATTACATTTTCAAGAATTAAAATAATTGTAACAAGTATTAATAAAATATTTGGATATGTTTAATGTATATTAGGTTTCAAATATTAGGTACACAAGGGTTTATGGATGTTAAATGAAAATTAATCACCGCAGGATGTGGAATTCTAGCTAACCTATCCCTACTAGTAATTAACTCAAACGCTAAGAAATCATCAAATTAGGCAGAAGATTATAAGTTTTACGTGTTATTTATAGTTCCATTAGTGTTAATTAGTTGATCTTTACTGATAACACTTTGAAAAATAAAATATTCAATTACATTATGAAAAGCTCATTTTCTTAAATTAATTGCTGTTTTAGTTTATTTAGGTTGAATACCTAGCCATTTATTGCTTAATGCTTGCTTAAACTTTCGAACCCCATTATTTTATTATTAAGGAGAATTTTAATAAACAAGTTAGACGATTTAGTACCCATGGGTTTAGCTTTGGTCTTTATATCAAGATAAGAAGTATTTTACGAAGTAATGGTACTTCGAGGTACTACACCAGAGACCTATCAAATGGAATCGCATTTTAGTTCTTCTCGAGGGAAATAATTTTAATATATCCTAGGTATATGCGTGCTATTTATGGACATCTTATAGCCTTAACGATGAGTATGAGCTACAAATAATATAATATAATATCCTTTAGGGTATTGGTCAAATATGTTATTTAACAATCAGTTTATTTTTGATAAATAATAATTTACTATTCAACTACGTTTATATTTATTCAAATTTTTTTACATAATAATATATCAAGTACAACTGAATAATAATAAAAACATAACGTAATATATCAAATACACAACAGAATGAAAATGATTTTGATGTATCGTCTTCTGTAAACTTTGAATTTTAAAATATTCTCTACGTGACTGATTATACATTTACATGAAAACATGGTTATTTAATTACTTATATGAAATATTGATTAAATGACATATCGTCGTTGCGCCTTCAAAACCCGACATGTGCATTTTAGTAAATTGTTCAGGAGAAGGTTTAAACTGATTTATTTACACATTTATTTACACACATAGCGCTTTGTGATTTACCTTCATTAAACAACTATTTTACAGAAAAATGCATTATCTGCTTTTATGGAAATGTCCGGCTTGAAACCCTTAATCGAAATCTGTACTTAACGCATTTTGCTCAAAATGTGCACATGTCGGGTTTTGAAGGCGCAACGACGATATTTTGGATATTGTATAGCGCATATTTCTGTTTGACCACTTTGATATTGCCTCCCCCTAATTCTAAAGCCGCGACCCAGATCAAGCGAAGTTGGTATCTGAGCTGATATGCTACAGAGAACAGCGTGAGGAAGTAAGATAAATCCATAAAACAGGAAGATAATCGAAAAGTGGAAAGCACATTGTATATTATGTAAATAGCATACAATTAAGGAGTGGTACAATAAGGATGTATGATGTAACTCTGTAACAGCAATCATAAATTAATAAACATGTTGCCATACAACCTCACGTTTCCTGTTACGTTTTCCCTTAATATGCAATATAAAATAGTCACGAACAGGTCCTTCTTAATTAAGCAAAATTTAACGATAAAGTTAGCGTTTGCAAGTTGTTTGTTATTATTAATTATTTTAGTAAACTAGAACTTAACAATACAAAGATCGAACAACTTGCAAACGAGCAAAAATGCTTTATTGGCAAATTCTACTATGACAAAGTGCCTTAACCACTTTTCAATATTTTCTCTTATTTTTCCAAACACGTTGCGACTACAAAATCAAAGCACGAAATTCTTCTTTGAATTTTCCTATTTGCTTTATTAAAAATGAAACTCGGCTAAAACTACCTGAATATATTCGAAAAATTTCAAATCCCGAACAGATAAAAGCAATTTTGACCTAACTTTACAGAAAAGTTTACTTAACGAGAAATCTTCCATTACGTTAATTATTAAATCAGGCTTTATTAAAATTCAAAAATGTACTCACTCACCTTTGAATTATTAAAAGGTAAGGAACGCTACAAATGGTAAGATGAAATTTTTTGTTTTAAAAAATGAGAAGTAATCAAAATTGCTTTTAATACGAAGCTTTACTTTTTTAATTAAAAATTATAAACAGATTTAAAATTTACCCAACTTTCTTAATTTACCGTCATTTTTATGCTGAAAAATGTATTTCCAGAGGAAACTAAAATTTGATTTAGATTGAAATAATGTTGAGGACGAAACGAAATAAATTATTATAAAACTGGAGAATATGCGTGAACATTATACAAGATTAATGTCTACGATTGCTTCTACTATACAGTTTCCTAAGTGTATTTTTTTTGTTAAGCCTATAAATTTTTTATATTGTACCAAAAACATGTCAAATTTAATTTAAATGAAAAGCTGATATACATTTCAATTTAAGGATTAATTACGTGTATGGCCTATTGTTCATAAATGGACATTAAAGTTAATTGCGGCAGTAAATGGATTTTTAAAAATTGTACCTGCTACAAAATTGCCTACGCATGCAAATTGGAATTTATTATTTAAAATACTAATTACCTCCAAAGTAACACCATTTTAACGGCTAAAATGTAATTATACGGATGGAAAAATTTAGATATTGTAAAAGCAGAACTAACATTCGATATTATACATGGTGCAACCAAAAAGTGTATTTATTGTGAACATTGAATTTCGAATGCTGAATTGAGAATTCTGTTGATAAGCAGCATCAAGATTTGGACAGATAATATAATTAAATCAATATTGGAAATAACGTAAGCTTTAAATAATTATCGTTGAATTTTAGTTGATTAATTATGGTTACCTAAGCTTCCTTCTACAGCTATTTCTAATAGACCATATTATAGGGTGTTTTTTTAAGCTGGATGAGAACTTTCAATAGGGATAACAATTGAATCAAGATTGCTATGGAAACAGTTTTTTGACATTGGTGTTTAGAAAGGTTTGGCATTTGATAATGCATAGATTGACCATTGAACAACGCTACCAAATTATAGAAATATATTTTAAAAATCAAAGCTCTATTCGCCAAACATATAGAGCCCTTCATCCATTTTATGTTAGACATTTTCGACCTTCTGAGCAAGCTATTCGTGCGGTGGTAGACAAATTTCGTACCACTTCTTCGTTGCGTGATATAAAAACACCAGCAAGACGAAATTATGTGCGTACCGAAGAAGCTATCAGTTCTGTGAGTGAAAGTGTGCAACAGGACCCAAACATTTCAATTCGCCATCGTGCTCAACAACTTGGGCTTTGTCCGTCCACTACATGGAAAATTTTACGGAAAGATCTTCATTTACTACCTTATAAAATCCAGTTGGTTCAAGAACTGAAGCCTGATGATCATCGATTGCGTCGTGAGTTCGCAGATTGGGCTCACAACCAATTGGAAGTGGATCCATTTTTTTACCGTAAAATTTTGTTCAGTGACGAGGCACATTTCTGGTTAAATGGGTATGTGAACAAACAAAATTGCCGTATATGGAGTGAGACCAATCCGGGACATTATCTTGAGACTCCATTGCATCCATTAAAATTGACTGTTTGGTGTGGAATACACGCCAACGGCATCATTGGTCCATATGTCTTTCGAAATGAGGAAGGAGCTACCGTTACGGTGAATGGTGTGAGATATCGACACATGCTCAATACATTTTTGTTTCCAAAACTTCAAGAGCTAAACATTGACAACTTATGGTTCCAACAGGATGGTGCTACGTGCCACACAGCCAACGAAACCATCAATTTATTGAAAGGACAATTTGGTGACAACATTATTTCAAAACGTGGTCCTATCAATTGGCCTCCAAGATCGTGTGATTTGACACCTCCAGATTATTTTCTGTGGGGGTATGTTAAATCCATGGTTTATACTAACAAACCAACAACTCTAGAAGCATTGGAGGCTAATATTCAGCAAGCCATTTATGAAATAAAGCCCGAAATATTGGAAAAAGTGGACAAAAATTGGACTGAACGGATGCGCTTCGTAACCATTAGTCGTGGTAGTCACATGCCGGAAGTCATGTTCAAATCATAAATGTCTTTAACTGTACTTTCATAAAAAAATTATAACCAAAACATTCCGTCAGGTTTTTAATGTTTTATTTCATTTTGAAGTTCTCATGCAGCTAAAAAAACACCCTATATATGAAGGATTAAAATTTTAATAATCTAAAACCATCTTAAAAGCCAAAAAAAGGCTTTATATATTTTAACTAAATAATTTAATTAATTTTAGAACAGTTTTCAGAAATAGAGGAAGGCGAACCTTATTATACAAGTTACTCTAGGCAATAATTTAGTTGGAGTTTCTACAGTAATCTTCAATTAAAGATAGCATTAAAATCTTTAATATTCTATTTACCCTTTCTGTAGGATATACTTGCGTGCGATAGTTGAATATATTTAATATTAATTAGCTTACAAGTCTCTATTAATTTTTTTAATTTGCGGTACTGAAATTTTACTTCATTATCAATAACAATAATTGATGATACGAGTACAAACATCATTCTGCTAAAATGCGCCAAAAAATCTAAAACGAACACACTTTTTATAGTTCAATAGTAGACGATAATAGCTGATGATCCTATTATTATTTATTGTTGTAAAGCTAATACCCAACGAGTGAAACGTCAATTGGGGTTTTTAAGATTACTAAGCCGTATGAAAGAATGAGGGTCCGTTATGATTAACCATACTTAATTGAGGTCCCAACGAATGTAACATCCCAATGTTTCAATTAGATTTTTCTGAAGTCCGACCGAATTTCTAATCTATATAACAAGAAACTGTGTCAGTAATCTTTCATGTCAACAATTAAAGGAAATTGAACTGTTTAATAAACCAGCAATGGATGGAACGTTTGGAATTTGTTTATCTAATATGATTTCGTGACTGATTTAGTCAAAGAGTTTGTTTTCTGTTGGAAAGGACGCTGTCAAGGCCGACTTTCATACAATAACTTTTCAACAGAAATTTGAGTGACGTAATCTAAAATAATATGTAGCAGAAATTAGTGTAAATCCATTTGGGTTATTTTATAACTCCTGTAAGTTATTTATCAGCAAGCGCTCCTTCCGAATCGAAGTAATTGTATTATCCCAAATTTAATGTAATTAAAAATTTTAATAACAAAATACGATGCAGCCCTAATAATTACAAATATTTACCTCAATTAGCTGTAAAGCGTATGACACAGCTCAAATGGAAGTGAAATTTATTGTTGTGTACGTTAAAGGAGTATTTACTGAGATTAGTTATACAGATCAATAAATTTTTGTTACAAATTACCATGGAGGATTTACGTTTGTTAATTTAAATTCCATGTTGATCCTTTAAAATCTCTAATCAAATTAGTACTTTTGAGCAACACAAATTTCCTAACTGATACATATGGCTCTTAAGAGCTCTAAAACCTATTAAATCACAATTAGCAGTAGTATTCTCTAATACCAGAAAACTTTGTTGGAACTTTCCTGCTTGATGCTAAAATGTAGTAAATAATTTCGTTAATTTTGGAGCTTATTATATGGAAATGATTTTTAAACGCACACATGGTAGAAACAGATTTGCCTAATGAGTTTGCAATTAACCTAATTGATGGCAATTTAAATAACGTAACAATTATTCCCGTGTGGTGATTTTTAATTTAAATTTGTGTAATTTAAGTTTCATTACCAACACTTGCTAAACTTTTTATTTGGATGGGTTTAATATCCAGGCAGTTACCTAAACATTTCAAACTCGCTAAACTCAATTTAGGCCATATTATCTCTAAGGGATATACTCACGTACTGAGCTTTCCTGAACGTAAGACTTTGAATCACATTAGCTATTAGAACTTCTAGTTAGGCACGCAGGGGCTAAACCTTTCTAATTCTGAAACTAACAAGCCCTTAAGCAAAATTTCCTAACCGTATAGTGGTACAATTGTAAATTAATGAACTATTTTAGAAAATTAACAGACCTTCATGACTTAGTTAACAATGTAAATTATAGTCAATGTCGGTATAGGTAATCTATTTGTCGTTATTTCATGCACTTTCCAACTTTCTTAAAGGACACACCACTCACGTAGAAGAAAATATGATTACAGGACAAAGTCCTAACTTACTAGGGAGCGGAACTGGCATATTATAGCAATACGTCATCTTTGAATTTGTAATTGAGGTTGTAAATAAGCATGACAGTTCGAACTCAAGTGCTTCAATTTTTGTTTAAATTTTGTTTAAAAAAATGCCAATATTTAGAACTATAGAAATAATCTGATGTAATTTATTATCAATGTTAATCAATAATACATCAATAACGTATTATCATAACCTCGATTATATCAACAGGTCTACCACTACATTAAAAGTTTTGTCCCCTGGTGCTGTTATCCAAAATACTTGATCTTGGAAATAGCCCACAAAAGCTGGTATTTTGAATATTGTTGTATAATTTTGACCATATCAAACCCGCATGCTTGTTGCCCTTAGGGCATCCTAGCACCAGCAAATATGCGAGCTAAACGTAATCGCAATTATCGACAACATTGCGTATAACATTTTGTTTTACATGCACAATATTTCATATTTTACTGTTCAAATAACTTTATTTACACACCAATAGTTACCCAAATTTTAGCAGTACGTTTTTTCCAGATAGCTTATTTTTAATTACGGCAGGGGCGTGAACTGCTCCCTATTATTTTTCAGAAATTATTTTCTAAAATCCCCAAATGAGATAAAAAGATAATTTTTAAATTCAAAATTTATTATGTGTTAGGAAGAATTATTATATTTAAAAGGAAATGAATTATTAATTTTTAACAACTCGTTTGTTTTATCCCATATTTATATAAATGGTCTAAAAGCTATTATACGCAAATCCAGTATATAGAGATAATTTTTATTTTTATATAGGGTCATTTATCTTGCATAAAATTGACCCATATCTGTCAATTACGTATTCAAGTCGTAGAGGTGACAAAAACTCGATAACCTTTGCAGGAATATTTCGAATAATTTGGAATATGACGTATTAGGGTAACGTGCATAATGTTTAATAAGAAAATGTGGTAATCGAACATAAATAAACTTAGTTTAGGCAAGCTTCGAGAATTGATGCGGGCCGGTTGGTTTCAGATAGCTTTAACAGATTTTGAACATCGCTGCCTAATTCTCGGTTACGGTCTAAAATTTTGAGCATTAAATACACTGCGGTTAACTTGAATTAGATGTAATTACTATATTATATACTCGTATATTAATACGGAAAATTCGGTTAGCAATTTACATCACAAATTACTAAAGTTATCACACATCATGTAAGTTTCGATTATAACTTTTGTAATTGAATCGATGTAACCAAATTGTAAGGGTTATTTATAGGGCTGGAAGAATATTCTGCATCTTAGGAGGATATACAAATCGTGTTACGGTTTTAGGTTTATGTTGAGAATTACCCCGGAAGACGTTTAGTGCCGTGAGTGGAAAATCTGCTGCTTAAAATTAAATTACTCAGAAATTTCAAAAGACTATAACTACCCTCTTTAAGATTTTTTAATCGAAATTTGAGTTCAGTTCCACTGGTATAATTAGATTTTTAAAATTCGAATTTTGGTAATGTTGATCCATAAAATTTGAACTTACTGCGATCTCCGTTAATATTCCCTAAGCTGGTAGTATAAACCGAATAGCTACTCGTATATTATTGGCGACTCATAATCAAGAATATTACATCTAACTCTTCCCATAAAATACCCATAACTTGGAAGATGATAAGTTTATCACACATCGCAAACTCACACAATCATTAAGAACGTAGTCTGTTGGCAATGTCTGAAAATAGCAGATTTAATCTTACCCCGTCGAGTATTCAAGTTTCCAAACTGGACACAAGTTTTGTAGATAATTGGTTTATCAAAAGACGGCGGTTAGGTTAGAAAGTGTATCTAACGTTCAAAGGAAGTGTTAGGAATTAACGGGTCTTGCCGGTAACCAAACCTAATGACAGAGTTGATTGCAAGCAATGCTCTGTTTATATAACAGGCCTGGGGTTTACGATCAGTATTAAATGATAATGGAGTACGTGTGATGTGGCAACATCCCTAAAATCAATTTATCTCATGATAAGAGATGCTGAAAATTACAACTTGTATACTTACTAGTAATAATAATTAAACACTTAAAATAACGACAAATCAGAATTCAAATTATCATTCTATTATACGTTATATTATTACTTAAATTTATCAGATATATCAGATATATAATAATTAATTTAATTATTATAAAAATTATCGTCGCATCCATTGACGATAATTCTTGACAATAATTGGAGAAGTTTTCGGTTCGGTATATCTAATTGTTGAAACGTGTCCACTCATAATAAATAGCCATTGGATTAGTTTGGACAAAATTTACTTGATTTCATTTAATTATCACTATACTAACATCATATTATTTTGTATTATAATCATATCCAATTTATTTTCTTTAAAGTGTAGGTTTTCCAGTTTAAATACTTTCAGTGTTTAAAAAGATTATTTGATAACTAGTGTTAAGCTGGGATGTAAAGCTGTTAATAGCGACATACAGTAAATTGGGTTAATTAGTGAGGGGTCACAAAATTCATTTATTAAATGATTTTAAAAATATAAAATAAATAGATTAAATAATGCAAAGATATAAATTTATAGAATAATTTTATAATTTGCGATGGTAGTAACATTAGTTTAATTCTCAAACATCGTCCACTATCAAGTTATGTTTTCGATGTATACAAACTCATTCAACCGAATTAACTTACTCAATTTACTATAATATACCAAAAATGTTGTGTAATGAACTCACTTTCAACTAATGCAAAGTTTAAAACTAAGTTAATACATCAGCACACTAAGTAAATATTTCCCTCCCTAAATAAATATATCAATTTAACAATTTTCATTTTCTACCACTTCTCATTTTAAAATAAGCTATTATTATACTTAAATTCATGATAAACATTGAATTGTCGTCCACTAAAACTAATTATCATAGTGTGTAGAAACAAGACATAGTTATAATATAACTAATTTTAATTTAAAATAAGAACCGAATCTGACACTACCCCCTTCCAATGATAGAGTCGTGAACGTGTATTAATTTTTTTAATTTGGTTGAATATAACAGGAATAGAATTTAAAATAAGACCATCTGTTCAAGTGAAAATTCGTGCCCTTGCCTTAATTGTTACAAGATTATTGGAAATTTGGTACTACAAGTTAAATTTTGTTAAAACTACCACGGGTGGCTTTAATTTGTCATGTAATCGTTCAACAAACCCATTGCTTTGCGGATGATAACTAATTGTGTTTATTTTGTGAGCACCAAGTAATTTCGTTAGGTTGTCGAAAATTTTAGATTGAAATTATGTTCCTTGTGTATTATAATGTAGGTATCAATTTGACGAAGGGAGTAATTTTTAATTTCAAAAATAAGATCTTGTAACAACCATGTTTTGTCTAATGCACCTCTATCATTTAAGATAACTAATCAGAATTTGGTAACTTTAAATTTATTGGATTTGCAACATTGTACTGTAACAACTTCATTGTCAATCCAGCAATGCGACTTAAAAGTATCACTGGTGAAAGTAATTTTAGGCTTTTGTTTTAATTAATTCGGTTGGTAATAAATGAGCAAAAAATCAGAGATACAAGACTACGTTTCGGACAGTAACGAAACTGCATTTGTACTCGACTATGATATTCTTAAAATATTTCTCCTTTATTCATTTTTCCTGAACTGGATTCAATACCAATGTGGAAAAATTTGAAAAGTGTCATACACACATGATTATATTTCACCTAAAGGGGTGATTTTTAGGGTAGATTAAAACTAAATTTGATTAATAAATTATGAAATATACCGAGTAAATAAATTAATTTTAAACCTGTAAAACCGTTTATATTTACTTTCTTTATTTATTAAATAACATTTGGCTCAACAAATTACTAATAATACCTATTATTAAAAATTACGACCAATAATAATTCATCCATTTTGGCTGCTTCTATATACTGGCCACCATTCCATATCCGTCTAATCTTGCGGGTTCATTGGTTACCTCACGTTAATAAATAGTTAACTGCAGTTACATTACACTTGATTTTAATCTTAATTTATTTTATTATTTTAATTAAAATTGGATAAAATAACCGAATAATCACATATTTAATGAAGATGGTCTCCATTATGGGATTCTCAGCAACGATTATAGATTTGATGCTTATGTGTGAAAGCGTTGTACATTTTGTATGTTAATAAATATTATTAACACACATTACAGTTTGATCTTAATTAATTTTACATCTTTAATTAAGTCAATAAACTATAAATGGGGGCTCAGCCTGAATTTAATTTACAGCCGATCAAAGTAAGGCACTGTATGTAATATTTATTTGTGTTGAATTTAGTGAACAATTGTGACGTTTTTTAAAGAACTTAAGATTGATATACGAACAATTATTGTTTTACCGAACAATTCGTTTTATACGAACAATTCGCTATGTGCGTGGGTGGAGAGGGGATATGAAAACCAATAGAAGCGTTCGGAGTGGCCGTAATATTAACAAAACGAGACTTAATTAACTATTAATTACTATTATTTATATATGTCTTAAGTGATTGGCATACACACCAATACACCACGGACCTCTTAAACAAAGTTTAAATTTCCCTCAAAAATCCTAATTAAAACAGTTTTGCTATTGTTAAAACAGTCCCAGTTCATTTTCTTTATTGAGCTACCAGAGG
This sequence comes from Rhagonycha lutea, assembly GCA_958510855.1. Lineage (NCBI taxonomy): Eukaryota > Metazoa > Arthropoda > Insecta > Coleoptera > Cantharidae > Rhagonycha > Rhagonycha lutea. Next base: position 12,811,544 of record OY294037.1, read on the forward strand.
GCAGCAGGAGGAATGCACACAGCGAATACGAACTAAAATAACAGCTGAAATGTGAAGCATGCTTGGATTGCATCTTTAAAACTCCAGCTCGAACAACTACGTTCGTCAAATGCACACAAGGGAGAGATGACTGGTAGAAGCAACTACAGCTAAAGCAGGGCGGGATAGGCCCACCGGGCTATTGGGAAATTTCCCGGTGGACCGTTTTTGTCTTACCAATTTTTGTCAACAGTATGATCTTCATTGGAGGCAACGGGTACCTAAGTTAATCAATCAACGAACATTGACGTATACGTTTGCTATTTACTAACAATTGACGACAACTGAGAATATGAAGAGGTCGAAGCTGAGGAACAAGAGAAACGCAAATGAAAATGCATTGAAACAAACAAAATGCCAAAACTGTGCAATCAGCTGTTATGTCTCCCAAGTTTATGATCTTCAAGTGAAAGCATTCCCCCCCTTAAAGAATGTTCGTCTGCGGCGCAGTTTTTGGTTACCGACCATAAATTTCCCGGTAGATTTTTGGTATCCTCCGGACAAGCCCCCATTTTGAAGTTAATAAATTAGATTAATTAAATGATAAACTAATAATCTAATAATTAATATTTATTTACACCGTAAAAACACACAAAAATACGTCGTTAAATCATTTAGTCGTTACAAGTGCTTGAATCCATATGGAGTTATCTTCAACCCATGTGAATTATCTCGTGGCACCGTCATTTCATCATCTTAGGACAAATTGCACGAATTTTTCAATATTAAATCGTGTTTTTGAATAAAAATGATAGCGAAAAGGTAGCACTATGGGAAAAGAAAGATTCTTAGAAGAATTTATGATGGACGACAAATAGATGGCGTATGGCGCAGACTGGAAAATGAACAGGTTATGAGTCTTTACGGAGAGCCGAGTATAATTGAAGTAATTAAGGCCGAAAATATCAGGTGGTTGGGGCATGTGGAAAGACTACCGAGAGAGGGAAGGACCCGGAAAGTCCTAAGGCAGGGTACGATAGGTACCAGAAGAAGAGGAAGGCCAAGAAGAAGATGGCTATCGCAGTGAAGGAGGACCTGAGGACAATGGGAGTAGAAGACTGGACAGTTATAGTGAGAGACCAAAGATGAGATGGAGACAGATTGTTCAAGCCATGGGTCTACATGGCCTGTAGAGCTCTATTATTATAATTATTATTTATTATTAGATCGAGTACTAATGTCGCTAATGAAAATCGAATAATTAACACAACACAAATTAAAACGTCTACACATAGGCGTAGGTAACAGATGCAATCTTGTTTATTAATTCTTGCATGTCATTTTAGTGCTAGTTTAGAAGGAATCTCGTTTATCCATTCGTATGCGTCACTAAATATTAACTAGAAATCAAGGGTTAAGTTTACAGATTATTTTGGAAGAGCATGAGCAAGTCAGCCTATAAACAATATAATGTAACTTTAAGTCATAAGAAATATTTGGAATGCCCCTTTTTCTGAGGATTTGCCAATAACTGGTCAAATTTATCTTAAGATGTGTAGCTCATTTTTTTCGGCACATCCGTTGTCGTAAGCTTAGATAATTTTTCCGATGGAAAACTAGGTTATAATCCAAAAGAATCGTATTTCCGAGATTCCTTTTCTGCGACTTAATGACTGGACTATTTGTGTATTTCACGAACCAAGTTTAATTTATTTTATATTTTTGTATTTATTGTAGGATTTGCAGGAACGGAGATATTTGAAAGAAAACTAATTTATTGCACATATGTTGGACGCCTTATTTACACTATGTGAACATTGGCTTTTATATTATTTGAACCATAAAATGAGATGAAATAAAAAAATTCATACAATATTCTGAAGTTACAAAATTGTGTCGTTTGGTAAAGTAACAGGGGTGTAATTAATTCCAACTATTGTCCAAATAGTCTCATCAAAATTGAACAGAAATTTATACGTTTCAAGCAACTTTAAATCGAGTTAACAGCAAAACTAAACAAAAGCTTCTAGGAGTTTTATAGAACATATAAACGACTCCTACAAAAACTTTTAAATAAGTTTACAGCTGTAAAAGTTTTTGAATTATTTTTGTTCTAAAATGCAATTAATATATAAATTTGCAACCAAATGTTTAACTTCCGACTTTTCAATTTAACGAATCCATACTTAATAATAAATTACGGTCGATTGAAAAGTAAATGTTTGGTCGGCTTTAATTTAGCCAAAATAAATTAAAAAGAAATTGTATGGAATGTGTGATACCGTGTGTGAATTGAGTCATCTACCAACTGAACAAGATGATTTAAATTGCATTTCGTTTAACCAAACTTGTTTGTAGTACGCCAAAATAACGCGACACAACGGTTTTTTTTTTAACTTTGTTTGTGTAAATATTAAAATAAAAATAATTTTCGATTACGCGGTTCTGTTGATAAAATACGGAGCATTATAATACATTTTACACTCAATTTAATTGAAGTTTTCAAAAAGCAAACAGCTTAGGGGTAGGCTACATGACGCTCTTTAAGTTTATCGTATTAATTTCAAAAACGGATTAACTTCAAATTATGTAATTAATTGTATTTATTACACACCTCACATTTTTTGAATATTTATTTTTATTTCAAAGTAAATTTTCTTTTTTGAAAACCTTTAAAGCACTATCGTAGCGCCGCCGCCCTTATCCAAAGGAGCAAAAATAATAAAATAATTAAAAACCTATTGTCCCATCCAGTCTTTAACAAGATGAGTAATTTTAAACCCTGTTTGTTTTCAATTACCTCAAAGCAGGTCTTACAAAATACGAATTACAAATTCTAGTATTTTAAGAAACGACCCTGTCACAAGCACCCCTGCATCTTGAAAGTGATTGTAAAGTAATGTAAATTAAAACGAAAGCTCTTCTACTTATTGCACAATTAAAATCATACAACGAAATTGTATTTTATGGTTAATAATTTAGATTATAAAAATTTTAAACATACATCGTTTAGCATCAGCATAACTTTGTTTTTGAATCTTTGCTCCATTTGATCTTTATTGTTAATTTTAATCGAGTTAGAATGCAATTTCATAATAATATGTATTTACATCAAGGAGAGTTTTTAAACTTTTCATTTTCAAAACTTTCAGATATATTTTTATTATAGTAACAAACCTAAGTAAATATTGAACGAAGAATTAATTGTTTTAATTTTGGTTGACACAACTTTTAAATAAATTAATTAAATGGGCAACTAACTGTTTACTAAAGGATTACAGCATCCTATATTAGTTTGTTTTAGGTCATAATGGAATAATTACATTTTTATGGCAAAATTTTGTTTACTCTAACACCAGGTGCACTTAACTGTCATATAAAACCTCCATTATGATTTTTAATTGAATTATTTTTTGACCTACTACCTTTTCATCCCTTTGTTGTGCAACAATAGATTATTTTTGGCCGCTAATTATATAAAATTAAAAATATTGCTTAATTACGCAATTTTATAAACTATTGCTCATTTAACTTTCATTAAAACTCAATTTGGTGCTTTATAAGGAAAATACATCAAGTAAATGATAAAATTGCTGCTATATTTTACGTTGTGCTGCATTAAAATTTCTTTTTCCTTATGTTTCGTAAACGACAGTTGCGAAATTAAAACTGCTGGTTAATAGAAATTCTAAATACTCAACGATTTTATTTTGAATTTTTTTGAAAATTTACCATACTGAAGTTACCACTATTTAAAGATGTAAAATTCCTGCACTAATTAATGGATAAAATTATTTTAAAAAATCGCCGAAACCATTTTGAAATAGAAATGTTTTAACGAGCATTGAAAGGAAACTAAGCAGTATATCAATCGGTAAACAGGGGAGAGCTGAATAGAAAAATAAAATAGCTTGTGAAAGAGACAAGTTAATGGAGGAAGCAATATTATTTTATTTACAAAATAGCCAAAGCATGGTTTTTGGTCATTTATGTAACAGATTAACCAAAGAAAAGTAAGAAATTGCCACTGAAAAGAAATTTTATGGAGCCAAAGAAGAAGAAAACTGTCGATAAATAAGTAATGAAAATTTTTCTCTAACATTTACAGGCGACTATGCTGTACTTATTGAAATATCTATTATATTATGTAGTCTAAAATGTCGACGCTGTGAAAAATTTAAAATGTACTTACAAATAAGTTACAATTTTAATATTGTAACTATCTGAGGAGCTTAAATGAGAGCGAACCAAACATATTAATATTATAGTTTATTATGCAAACATTTATTTATTTATGCCATGCTGACATTCTAAATACCTGTGCTGTACATATTGGCAAACTAATTTATAATAAAAATAAATATATTAATGTGATAAATCCAAGCAGATCAGTGAAAAGCAAATGTATCCATCAAAACACGGTAAATGCTGCTAGCAATCCACATTGTATATTGTGGAAAATAATATAATATAAAATGTTCAATTCTAAATATTTCAATTAATTACATTAGTAATTGAATTTTATCTTACTTTATCTAAATTTTAAGGATATTTTTTTAAACATTAAAAGCAGCATCCATATTTTATTAAATACTCGTATATACGTAATAATAAATAAACATTCGTATATCCAAACCAAATCATTACAGTTTACGTTCATCGTAAAAGCGCTGATTGCAAATTGTATTTGCCTAAGCTACACATAAATAGCTAATACATTCATTACAAACCAACTCAAATACCAACGTTATATTATATTTAATTTGTCGTGCGTTGCTAGTAATAATAATAAATTAAATCTGTATTTAGTATATTATATTATTATATTACCTTCTAGTAATTATATAAATATATATGTGACATAATTGTAATTTATAATAACATAATAATAAAGGGGACCTTCTCATTGGAACTAAGTCGACATTTTGTAATATGTCTTGTGTCCCAAACAAATTGAAAATACGTACATCAGTAATAGAATTAATATAATGGGACAATTAATGAAATATATTGACTGTTAAAATATTCTTATTTTAATCCTTACGTTTTACAGGTGGTGCGCGCACCAGCGCGTCTTTTAAAACGATTAACTCTTTGTATCAGAATTTTCACTCTATAATGCAACTATCGGTCATACGAACCCACTTAAGTGCACATTTAAACGTCACTTCTAATTTTGTATTTTTTTTTCTCACTCTATTTATCTCGCGATCGACTGCTTTTTTATGGAGCTAACGTTTTATTTTACAAATAGAACGGTCTTAGCTGCTGAAACACAAAAACGAAATGAAAAAAGGGTAATCCATTATATCAATCGATGTGAATTTATTTTAGAAATATACATGTTTGTTTAAAACTGGAAAGAAAAATAGAGCACAATCCGAATTTATAACAGTAGGACACCAAGAAAATCGAATCTTAAAAAACGTAATAAAATGAGTTTGTAGATATTTATGACTGCAGAAACTTTTATAATTAAAAGCTTGAATTTAATTTTTAGAATAAATGAATAATTTAGAGGTCTTGGTAGTTCGTGTTACTGTCACACTATAATTTACAAAATAATTAACTTTAGTGAAATAATAATTAACAAAAGTGCAACAAGAAGCACATTTCAAAAAGCGTTTGTCAGCATAAATATGAAAATTATATTAAGCCAAGAACCAACAGTATTCATGGCATCCAAATTGCTTTCAAATAAATGTAGTCCACAATAAAAATTAAACGTACTTTAATCGGGAATTTATTTTGTACTTTTAAAATTTTATGTTTTTAATTTAAAACTTGCAACATGTTCTGGGAATCTTCCAATAAGAAATAGCTATCGTAGATAATATCTGCGATATTTTGTCTGTTGAATACTTTTAACCTATAAATTGCATGGTGTAACAAAAGGTAATTAAATTTTAATCAAAATCAGCTTACATCAAACGGGCGTTACTTGACTCGAAAACATTTTTAATATAAACCACTATTTTTTGCAAAAAATTATATTACTTTATTAAGAACAAACGGGAAAATGTTATTGTGTAAGTTGTCTGCCAGAGGCAGAAAAGTCGTTTGCGTCCCCCGACAGAAAAAGTACCACGTATTAACTAACAAAGGTTTTCTAATTTGTTTTTAGCACATAAAATAAAGTTTAACTAAATGAAGAGAAGGCCACATCCAAGTTTTTGAATGAATTTTGAAATGTTCTAATAAATAAACGAAAAGTGCCCACTTGAAAATAGTTAAAAGTCTTAAAGAGTAATTTATTTAATTGTTCTTGATGAATACAGCTTTTCATGTAACTGAAAATGTTCATTATTAGGAGTAAGTGCTGGTGCTTAACACTCTTAATAAGAACGGAAGCTTAATTATTAATGCAGTTAGTTCGAAAAACTTAAACTAATTTTTATTTTATGCATATAATTTTGCTCTTTTAATATATTAAATTAGAGCTTTTTTAAATGTCATTCGGAGAACTTCAGTTCAAAACTGTATGCTTGCAATGCTGTTTTGAATGCAGACTTAATCCAGGTTTGAGATTGTTTCGATGAGCAGTTATGTCCTCGTAATACAATAATTAAGGCATCCTAATCCCGATTCGAACTTTGCTGTGAAGCCCAATATTTAGTCTGCGTCTTTCTTCCCTGCATACCTATGCATACATCTGATCTCGATTTACGGTGAATTGTAGAACTTACAATGATGTTCAAATCTAAATAAAACAAATATCCAGTAACTTAAAATATGATGAAAAAAAATAAGTATCAAAGTTTGCAAGTTAAATAAAAAATAAAAAACAAAATGTTGCATGCATAAGTTTTCATAAGCATAAGGCATTGTTTACTTCAGATATTAATTTTGAAACCAGTAAACAATGTACATGGAGATATGTATGTACATCATGTATACAGATTTAAAATATTTATTTCCATTTGAAAATTCACTCTTCTGTATTCTGCATATTGATTTTGAAAGTACGAACTATTTATTAAAGCAAGGAATATTTTTCAAATCTCGGAAACATACTTTTGTAATGCACCCTTATTCCTCTTTAAACGTCGCTCTCAATCTCAAAATTGATGTACTAAATACAGATATATTCCAAGACGTCCACTTCCTCTACCGTTAATAAGGGTTAATTTACTTTTCTTTCTAGTTTTCTTTAATCTTTAATAATTAAAGTGTGAAGTTATTAAGCATTTAATAAATCCAGTTTTATATTAAACAAAATATTGATACGCCCTTCCTCGGAAAAGAAACTCATGCTCCGGTAGCTCAGAAGGAGGGTATGAGATTCTTAGGGCTGTGTTGAAGTTACCTTAGCTCGCCTAACTTTTGTTGTTCCTTTACACCTCCAGTGTTGGTTCTGTAGAATAAAATTAACACAAAACAAAATTACGGCATTTGTCGCCGCAATAAAAGAGCTGATAATTATTAAGCAGATCAATCATTATAATGATTGATTGATAATAAATTGATTAATTGATCACGGATTTATTTAGATGAAATTTTATTTTGAAGGTAATTAAATATCAAACAAATATTTCACTTTCACTTCAAGGTAAAAAATAAGTTGATCGTACTAGTCAAAGAGGTTATGATCTGAATAATTAGGTAGATAATTACGATTCACTTTAAGATAAAAGATAAATCGACCGTACTGTAAAAGGTTACCATTTTAATTCTTCAAAAGCTAACATGTTAATGATGCAGGGAAGTAAATTTCTTCTCTCAATAAGCTGGTTACGTGATTTGTTGGAGAACAAGGAATGTGTTAAGTTGGAGGTATACCTACAGGCGCAAAATGATCTAATTTAATTAAAATAACTAATTACTAAACGAAAATTGTATTGTTGAAGAAGAAATTACTTTTTATATAAATAATTTAACCATGTGAGATTGGTTCAATCGTGATAATATTTTGATCATAACCTAAACGTCTATTGTATTTTGGTAGATGTAAAATTAAAGAGACAATAAAATATATTACCTATAGTAAAAATATTTACATAGGTAAAATAGCAAAAAGAAAAACTTGATCAATTACTATTCAGATTTTCATCATCATTCGTTTCTTAAGAGCACTAAACAATAATTATTCGACAACCATTCAAGTTAACTATGATTTCTTGTAGGTAAATTCCAATTGAAGTATTTAGCAAACTTAGTGAAAACCCAATCTGAATAATCACCTGGAAATTGTAAGGTTGTGTGCAGTGGAAATGCACTAAAGATGAAACTTGCTTCCAAAACTTGTCAAATTTTAATCCTACTTTGTCATTTACATATTTTTAGCATTATATTGTTTATTATATCAAAAATCGAGTAAGAAAATCGACGTATTCGCTATAGTCCTCATGTAGTGGTTGAAATTAATTAAGATTAGTTTACGATTTCATTAATAGTAAATCACAATTTTTAGAATTATACTGGTTAGTATAACAATAGGATGAGAATAGAAAACTAAGCATCCTTGATACGCCGATGCTTGACTTTGAAATCGAAATCATAAAAATAGGGGTTCAGTAATCAAGAGGGATCCACTAGATGTTAAATTTAAGGTATACCAAGAAAAGCATAATCTCTAAAAGAAGCAATATACTAATTAGAAAAAATATTAGTAAACTATCAAAGATTAACTAACTACCTGAAAACTCAATGTTGCTGAAAAGCTTTCAAATTAAATCAAAAAGAAAATCGAACGTTTCGAGGATCGAAGCAAATCACCAATAATGATAATAGTTAAAGAACCGGCGAATTCACGCTAAATTGGATATATTCATAGTGCATCCCAAATTTAGCAATCAAATAAGTTCGGAACGAAGAAAATCTTTGTTGCTATGGTTAAGAAAGACCGCCTGCAATTTATTTTTGTTGACAAGAAGTGGCTCCTCCAAAAAATATGAAGATAGAGATCTGGAGTCATTAGAGCAATTCGTCCGATTTCCAAGGTGACATTGATTCTAGGATTACTTGAAACTCGACAACTTTCTACTCTTTGAAAGAAAAAAAAATTGAATTACTGACCCATTAATATTTTTATTGGTTTTTACGAGAATTTAAAATAATTAGAACCAAATGAAAATTAGATTTGGTAACCGCTTTGCAAAAATGTACGAATATTTTGTTAATGAAAACTTCCGCCACATTATTAATTTAAAAATTGGTTAAACGCATTCTACAAGAGACTGCTTCCTATAATAAATAATTGTGATGGGTATCGATTTCGATTTTTAATTAATTTTTGTCAACATTTCATTTCATTAGCTTTTCGATTACGTAGGAGTTAGATTGAAAATTTATACAAACAACCGCTTCAAAAATGATATAAATTGACCCAGCTAGGATCTTGAAATATTTTACGATACTTTTATTGTTATGTTTCAATATGTTAGAGAATGCATGGAAGAGACTTTATTTTGGATCCGTTTTATAATTTATTAAAATAATCCAATATTCCCGACTAACAATTTTTGCTAAAGTAGAAAATTTTAGGAAGTTAACAAACGAAGTCGGTTTCTTATACACGACACACAAACTTTCTTTTAAATTAAGCACGTTTTCGAAAAAAACCTTTCCAAACTTTTAAAATTACGCAAGATCTGGAGTTTGTAAAATCTTTCTTGCTAGCTTCGAATTATACGTGACTAGAACTGTAACTAATGCTACCGTAATCTAACAAATTTACAGCAACTCGTAAAAAAAGATGTTGAGATAAAGTCCGCCTAAATTGGAAAATTAATTGTTGCTGTAATTTAATTGAAATTGGAAGTACTCTAGTTTTTTGTGCATAGATTACATCGCAATGGAATGTATGAATAGAGAGAAAAATAAATCAAATAAGAAGAAATAAAAAGGAAGAAGAGAACTTAAACATTAATGTATGCAGCTTGATCGTCGATCAAAAGGAAAGTGTAGGAAAAGGGAAACTTCAAAGGAGAAAATTTCAATTAGAATGGATTATTTTTTATTAGATAAACTAACGATTGTTACAAGTTGATGATGTGTTTTTTAGAAAAATACAAATTAGAATTTCTTAATTGCTTTTCTATTTGTACAAATCTGTTTCCTAATACGAGGGGATCTAAGGAGAGAAATTACTGCAAACATTAGAGTCGGAAGTAGGTGCATAAATTAGCTAAAATCGATAGCTTATCGTGTAAAGCAAAGCAATGGGTATGAAAAAGAAGAATTCCATTTTACGACATTTGTTAATTGCAACATCGTTCGAGAGGATTATTCGTCATTTTCCAAACTTAAAAAAAAAGTTTATTTAATATTTTAATGGCGCAAAATGTAATGAAATTAGCTTGCTAATGTTTATTACTACTTTATCATCCTTTCAAAAGCCTTACTGAAATTGTGCTTTATTTTTACAAAATAAATAAAAGAAACTTTTAGTCGTTGACGTTGTTTCCTTGACTCGTATGGAATGGAAATCGAGTCGTAAACTTTAAATGGTATAATAAATAGGTTAGGACATTAAGTGCGAGTCTCATTTATAAAATATGACTTTGTTTAACTTCTGTCTGTTTAAATTATAAACTAAATATTAACACAATTTTCCTTGTGTTGACGAAAATTGTGGGTTTTCAAACAGTAGGTAGGCAGTACCATACAAAATAATTGAACCGGAATGGTAAATTAGTAATGTAATTTCAGTTCATAAAAGAGTTGTGAGTCAGCTCAATACCAGGGTGTGGGATGCTAATGATTAACATCTAAACATATTTTTCAATCGATTTCCAAAATTTCACTTATTGCTTTTAAATTTGTTTTCTAAAAGGAATTTTTTACAAAATCATTACAGCAGACGCGTATGATCGATTGGAGAACAAATTCTTGAAAGGGAAGGTGAAAAGTTTCATAATCCCTATTATATTGTGTTTTAGTGCCTCTCATCTTGAGAAATATTTCAACAACATTGAAAAGGTGTAAACAAAATTGACCCTCGGCAGTCAGTTGCACTTGACATGATTAATCGTTTCGCTCAATTTCAAGTAACTTGTTAGTAAAACTAATAATCGATTATGAAATTTCTAACTAATTTAAACATAAAACTGACAAAAAAAATATTCAGAATTTATAAATCGTGTAAATTGAATTTTAAATTAAATTGAAGTGATTTGCTAAGCTATATTTTGCATAACTTTGTCAAAACCGTAGCTGCTTTCAATTTGACTTCATCGAGTTTAATTTTTTAATTTAAAATTAACCAGCAAGCGCTTCTCAAGATTTTAATTAAAGTTTTTAAAAGGCTTTCTAATTGATTGAAAAGATTAAACAAAAAATTTTCAAAACTTTTGTTATTTTTTAGATACTTTAAAACCAAAAAAATTTGTTTAGTGAAAGTTTTTAATTTTTAACATTCTTTTCAGTGATATTTTGAAAAATTGTAAATTACTTTAACAACAAAGTTATTAGTTTATATATTTTTTTTAAAAGTATCTACTTTCTTTTATTATTACTGCTATGGATGATTGCGGATGTAATAAAAATCTATAAATATTTTATTTATTTTTTCATTTCTTTCTTATTGGTTTGCTTGATTTATTTCATTTTTCGACCCAATGGAAAACATTGTAGGTACGAATATACAATTTCTATTGGTTCCTTAGAACTAATCACTGATTAAATTTTAATTATTGTTTCCGAAACCGACAATTATTAAAGTTGATTTTTGTAAATTATATTTAATATTATAATAATCATAGACACTAAAATAATTACTTTCGTGTTCATACATATCATACAGCATTCTTTGAATTTTTTCTTTCTTATTTCAAAGAAACTATAAAGCTTGAGAGTCTCACCATCGTTAAAAAGATCGACTTAAAGAAAAAGGAAATACAATATTTTACGTTACGAATGTAGCTCACATTTACTTCGTGAAAAACCAACCACAGCTAATTCTTAATTACTTTTCTTGATAAACATCGACGCACGAAAATTGTACGGTAAGATTCAGACAACGACATCTCTATTTTCAATAATATAAATCTATTTGAGATAATTGCAAATTAAAATGATCTCGTATTTAAGTAATTGCACCAAGTAGCAAGAATAACTCAAAAATATCGAAAGGAACAGCACAAAGAAAATTTTGTATCAAATTCAAAATCACTGGCGACAGTTTCGTAAATTCATTGTAAAAGTTGGGCAATAGAAAACATTTTTGTAGCCCCTGATTTAATTCTTTTTTTATAAATACTCAGTGCTAGGTGTGTAAATTTGTGAAATGTTATTCGTTTTTAATAAATTAAATTAAGATAAAAATTGATTGATGAAACATTGAGTAGTTGTTTGTGTGCTGATGATAAGTGATTAGGGGCTGTTTAAACATAAGGACGTCAAGGTTTGCACAAGTAGAAAAAAAAATCAATCTTGTTCAACTAAACAAGGGATTTCATAATTTTCTACTAAATTTCCATATTTAAAAATATGCAATCATAACTTCACAATTTGCCCCCCGATAGAATTAAATGTTAACATATCAAAATTAGCTTTAAATATTTATTAAACGTCTCATGGTACTTTGCAGATTGAACAACATATTTGTTGTTAATTAATAGAAATTGTAACTACCAACTATAGCAACGCCACAATTTTTTTCTGCCTCCACTACAAGATTCATATACGTGAGCTTGTATTTGCGATTTTTTTCATTTTTGCAGTTAAATTGCCTAAAAACACTTTCCACTTTATCCCCTTTAATTTAAAATGAACAAATTAATTTACTAAAAAACTCTTTTATCTTACATTGAAACTGTTCCACTTTGACTGATCAAGCGTCAATTTCCTGCGGCTGCACTCCAACTAAGGTTATTTTTTAACCATTGTGTGACCCCAGGAAATTATTTTTGTACATAATTATTAAATAACAAAAAAATTAACGTTGAGTTTTTGGATCAAAGCTAACAAAATATAAAAAATGTATTCTTGGCATTGAGTTAAAATCACAAAAATTCAGAAAAAAAATTGCCAAAGTTGAAATACATTCTAAGGTAAATAATATAAAGCACTGGCCCAAATTTATTTATGCCATAGTTTGGATTCCATGTTATACAACTTTCTTATGATCGAATAATAATAAAGAAAATGCTCTGTTTTCAACATTTCACAATTTATTTTATAATTTTTGCTAAATTAGCAGTTGTTAAATTATACATAAAATGCCAAACGAGATTCATTTTATATGAACGACGCAAATTGAATCATACTGATAGATACAGATTAGATTTTCGGTTGCATATTTTTTTTGCAACGTAAATCAATACGATGCAAATGGAGGCCCTATACTATAATGTTGTCGTAGTTCAAAATGACCAGGTGAACTTGAAATTGACCCTAAATACGATGATTGGTTTATTTGAACACCATAAAATTTTAAGTTTGATTCAGTTTGGTTTGCTAATGCAATAGTTTATTAGAATTACCTAAGGGCGTATCTTGGTCGTTTTCATCAATAAGAAGTGCCAGTGAATTGTGGCCATGCGAGATGTGCATCTGAGTCAAAGAAAATCAAAATAATTTAGGAACTTTGTGTTTAAATTAAAGTGCTATGATCTTGTAGTAAGAAAGTTATGTATGTAAATGCACGAATGTCAAATGTAATCAATTTAATGGTCGAAATATCCAAGTTGAGCCAAAAAGGTTCAAATTAACGAACGTGAAACTTCAGGATGCCAACTTGAGAGTGAAAATAAAATTGCTTGAAGCCTATTTTGAGCAAGCCGTCGACGATAATGGAAGTCGTTATAGGTTCTCCGTTTAATAATGCGAAAATTTTGAGTTTTGATTGTCAATTGATGCGGAGTTGGATAGTAGATGCGTGCATTTTTTATACGCATAAAATGTAGTAAACTTTTAGAAGTGCGGCTGATGAAACTAATTTAATTGGAACCTTGTATGGTTTATAACTCTTTATAATGAGATGGTAATTGATTTTGAAAATTTTGAATCTGGAAAATTTATAAAGGTATCATACAATTTTATGAAGAGGTTATCTTTCATGAACTCGCGTTTGTCGATAAAAGGAAATAAAGATATTTGGGTTACATTTGCATGGAATGGTCCCAAGTGCAACTTAAGAAAAACCTTTAAAAAAAGGTGTCATGACCTACATGATAGATAACTTTAAGTTTAGCTCTTTCGAATGAGCGCCATCCCATCCTTCTTAGAATAACAGTCGCTTCAGGGTACGCCTGTCCTATAATAATAAATTAATTATATATTTATTACTTTTTAACTAACATTTTGAATAATGTAATACCTACATCTACCTATTCACTTAAACTTCTGCGAAAGTCTATCAGTAGAAAGCAGAACAGAATGTCATCATGAATAAACTGAAATTTTCAGGAAGTTCACAACGATAAATTGCAAGCTCTGCTGAACAAGTACATATACTTCCCCAAGTGCAACACACAACTTTCTGAAGAGCACGAAATTAATGTTTAAATAGTTTATCAACCTCTGCACTCAATAGAAAAAAGGAAATGGTAGAAAAGTGGATTCTATTTAAGCATCCAGAAGGCAGAATTAGACAGTGAATGAATGTAAATGCGATCTACTTTGTTGATGGATGAACAAACAAATGAAAGGTTTTGATATCGATTACTCTTAAACATCTAATTAACACTTCAATACAGTACAAAAGAATACAGGGTAATATGGACGTCACTGTAGTCGCACTAACTTGTAATTATCCGGAAAAACAAAATTTTCCTGCTTTGATGTAGGATCATCAATCTAATCAAACCAAAGTGCAGTTCTAAAGACCTGAAGAAATCGCCTCTCTAGTACTCCATGAGACTAATTTCGAAGTAGTGCTAAAATATAAATTCACTTATAATCAGGAAATTACACAAATTAATGTTAATACTGTTTTCCGTAGAGCAAATATGAAAATGAATAAATAACAAATAAAGTATTAATAATAATAACAGTTTCTAACTAATTAAAAGCATACGGAGAACTTCTTGAAATCTTTTAATTGATTAGTAAGCTGAAAAGCGCATAGTATATTTACCACTTTTTGGACCTTTTAGATTATCAACTATATCTTACATTCTATTTTCTGAATATAAAATATAACAGCTATTCGTGACATCTAAAATTGCATTAAAGAATTTGCGAATAAAATGAGATTTCTTCACTTAAATGTTATGAATATAAGTTCGAAATTTAAACCTCATTGATAATAAAATAACTATATTAATAAAAGGTAATATCAGAAATCGTTCCTTTTCAGTTCTTACTGCGCTCGATATAATCGAATTTTTCTTTAATTTCATTTACCAAAAACATGAGGTATTACTAAAGAATTAAAGTACGTATTTTTCTCGTTTTTGCCACAAAAGAATTATCAGAAGTGTAGTGGTAGTTGGCACATCATTAACTATATTACAGCGGAGTATACTGAGGGTGTAAAATCCTAACCATAATATGTGACCGTAAATAAATCCACTCCACAGTGTCATCTTGAAAACATAACAAGTAAACAATTAGATCCTTCAATAAAAAAAATACATCAATTTATAAAAGCGACACTTCTGCAAATTTGAAAAATACTCGTGGTGTAATCGATTAAAAATTAATTAATCAAAGTTACGATATCTTTGTTTAATTTCCCAGAAACTTTTTTAAATTATAAACACAAGTGCAATGGAATTAAATACAATAACGTTTAATTAAAAATTTTAATTATCTCGAAAGCTTGAGGGTTTTATAAATTTATTTTTAAGTAAAAGTTGATAAGAGGTTTTCATAAACCTGTAAGTGTACTACATTTTCCTTCAACTAAAAATATTTTTCAATAACAAAAACTAATACCAAAACAACTTCGACTAAAGTGCAATGTAGGATCATTACTTACTTAGAAGTTCGAAATGAAAATATCTTCGGTTTTTCTATGTGGTTTCAAATTTCAAATCAATACTTTTGATTAGTGATTACTAACAACTTATAGTTTGTTTGAATAACAAAAACAAGTAACTATACGATACACTTACGTCATTAATTAATTTTCGACAATTTTGTCTATGGTTTGTGCTGGTAACAGAATTAACAGAAAATTGTGTAAAATATAATTAAATTTTACGTTACTGCAATTTTATCCAAATAAACGTTATTTCAACATAATAGAGGAAGTTTAATGCCGTTGCAGTAACAATTACCGTAAAACTACAGAACACTAAAGTTTGCATATAAAAATGTCCAGCAAATGTAAACCGACGTTATTTTGTGCAATTGTAAAATACAACTTAGAGCGTAAAAGACCCTGGCCTAGAAACACATAATCAGGTTACTGAAAAAAACGGAAAACGTAGAGCTTTGTCGGCTTTTCCGGATATCCTAAGGGAAAGTAAAAACTGCTGGAAAGGTTTTCCTTCAATAGATATTAAAAAATAAAGTGCGATCGTGCAATGATGAAACGGCCAATAGATGAAAATACTCTTTTCAATAAATACCCTTCCCGTTGATTAATAAATAAATTAATTAGTAACTTTTGTGTCTTTTTTACGTACTTTTAAACCCTTCTATTGAATGAATATTATTTCGGGGTAAGAGAAAGGATGGCAATGTTGGTGTTGTAACATAATAGCAGAGTAATAATGTTGGTATGAAAAACATGTATGTATTTCTGCATATTTGCTAGGGTTAACGTGCAAGGAAAGCGTTCGGTAAGTAGTTCCGACCCTAAAGTGCTTTTTTTGAAGGGTTCACATACGACCTTTATAGCAAGTCTTGTTGAATATATATGCCTCATAGATATCAATAACGAAAAGTCAAGAGATAAGCATGAGTGGTTTTTCTTTTCTAGTGCTTGATATTTTGAAAACTTGACTCTATCAATTTTATCTTCAGTGAAGAAAAACACATAAATAAATAAAATGTAACATCTACATTTAACGACATTTTGCACATTTTCATTTTTAAATTCTACTTAAAACGAGTGCCTTTGCTTGAAATTGTGAGTGCATTTTCGCAAGGGTTTGCATAGACGAAAGCTTTTGTTTTTGATGTTGAATGGTCAATCAATAAACCGAAATGACTTATAAGTGTAACTAATGGCGTTGCATTTGTCTGTTACAGATGAAAGCAATGCAGCGAATCTGAACAGAATAATGGAGTTTCCTGGTATTTTGCTAGCTCTCCTGTTGAGTAAAATCACGCTACTTCAGGCAGAAGACTGCATCACGTAAGTACATATTATTATTATTATTATCAAAATGAACTTTCAATTTTATCTTTTTCATTATTTACAAATTATATTACATAAATTTTTAACTCCTTCAAAATTACCTATTCTATGGTGCAATTCTTTGGTGATTGGCGTAAAGACTGATAGAAAAATATCTAGATTATTTTGGGATCAATTTCAATTCATCATTGACTCTTATTAAAGATAATTAATAATTCGTGAATATTTACGATAAAATCAATGCTATTAGAGATATTTGCATATTTATAGTTTTAATCCTTAATGATCGTCATTTTATAAACTAGGGAAGAAATAAAAGATAAAATTATTTTTGTTATAATAAATAAAATTATATAAAAATAATATTTAATTCTCCCTATTTAGGGGTAGCAAACTGTGAGTTTTAGATTTGTAATATTTATTTATTATCTTAATTCTAAAATTTAATTTTAATGCAGTCACCCAGCTGTGATTTTTATTTACCGCAAAACTTTGCATACTGAATTTTTACATTATTGAAAATTTTATTTTTTCTCGCGCCCCACATATCATTTAACTATTTTAATTTGCAAATCGAGATGCAAATTACCTTGTTATTAATTTTTATTCCTCCAAATATTTCAATTTATTAGTCTCTTCACATTTCACCCCCTAATTATTTCTGTTGATTCTTTTTCACTACCTCTTTAGTAAAGCCACGTTTTCTTTAATTATGTTAGATTAAATCATTTTAAATTTATTATTAAATTTTCTTAATTGTCAACTATGTCGATTATTTTCGAAAACGCAGGAAAAAATGAATCCAAAACAGGTGCATGTCGCTGGCCCCCCCAAATCGAATTTTGGGGTGAATTTGGTGTCAATCGTTAGAGCTTCGTTAGAGCCTAAATGAGCTTCCATTTTTTTCGTTTGAGCCTCAACCGTCGCGAAGATATTCGCGAAAAAGTTTGGGGGGGGCTGTAGACACGTTGCCCCCCCCCAAGTCGAATTTGGGGATGAAAATGGTGTCAAACGTTAGAGCTTCGTTAGAGCCTAAATGAGCTTCCATTTTTTTCGTTTGAGCCTCAACCGTCGCGGAGTTATTCGCGAAATAGTTGGGGGGGGCCACAGACACGTTGGCCCCCCCCAAGTCGAATTTGGGGGTGAAAATGGTGTCAAACGTTAGAGCTTCGTTAGAGCCTAAATGAGCTTCCATTTTTTTCGTTTGAGCCTCAACCGTCGCGGAGTTATTCGCGAAACAGTTGGGGGGGGCCACAGACATGATTTGCTATTTTCGTTATTTTTACGAATTTTTGGATGAAATTGGTGTCAAACGTTAGAGCTTCGTTAGAGCCTAAATGAGCTTCCATTTCCAACATCCTAATTTCATTTTCTAAAAAGTTACGGGCATTTCAAATTTTCGATTGCTCCGAGCAAGTTGCGTCCGATAATCCTCAAATTTTATTTTATTTTACCAGATTAAATCTTTTGTTTAGATTAAAAAAATTAATCCTCCTTGCCATTATAATCTTCATAATAAATAAAAATGGAAAAATTAATTTTACAAAATTTTTCATACTTTTATGTTTCAATTCTGTTTCCCACTAATGTAAAGTGTGCACGCTCTTTTTTCATATAATAATGTAAGTTAAATTGCAAGAATTTGTAAAAACTGCACACGTTTCTGAAAAACTAAAAGGGCCGAATACGGTATAATAACATTTTTATATCTTTTTCATTACTTACAGGACGTAGACACGTTTTAAGTCGAATTTTGGGGTGAAATCAGTATCAAACGTTACAACCTAAATGAGCTTTCATTGTTGGTTTAGGATTACTTTTTGTAATCGAAACAAAAATTTTACGCTCAAACGTCTGACACCAATTTCACCAAGAACTTCAAAAATATAACGAAAATAGAAAAACATGTCTACCCTCCCCTCCAGGATTTCGCGAATAACTCCGCGACGGTTGAGGCACAAACGAAAAATGAAAGCTCAGTTAGACTCTAACGACTCTCTCACGTTTGACACTAATTTCACCCCAAAATTTGACTTGGAGGGGGGCAACATGTCTACTTTCCGGTATGGGGTTAATTTTATTAGTTGCGTAGACTCATTATTGCTCCTCCTCCAACTCGAATTTTGAAGTGAAATTGGTGTCAAAGTTTAGAGCCTCATGAGAGCATAAATGAGCTTCTATTTGTTCGTTTGAGCCTGAACCATCGCAAAGTTATTCGCGAAATCTTTTTTTTTTGGGGGGGGGGGGAATAGTAGACTTGTTTTTCTTTTTCGCTCTTTAATGAAATTTTTGGTAAAATTTGTGTCAAACGTCAGAGCTTTTTTAAAACCTGAATGAGTTTCTATTTTCATAATTTTAATTATATTTTCTACAAAGTTACGGGAATTTTAAATTTTCAAGTCATCCGAGCAAGTTCCGTACGATAATCTTCAAGTTTAAATCTGTTTGATTAGATTATTATTTTGTTTCAATTATGAAAAAATAGACATTTTCAAGAATTTTTTTGAACTATTGCATAGTGTTTTTATTTAATGCATAACATAAAATTGTTACAGTATATTTTAGATAACTTTTACCAAAATTTGATATTATGTTGTGTATTTTGCTTCATATAGATTATAAAGCATTCTGAGCATTCTTATCGGTGAACTTCAGCTTTGTCTCCTTCCACAAACGATTAACTTCTTGCTGGTAATCTTTTCTTTTTGTGGAGGGAGGGGTCGTAGTCTTGTTTTCCTATTTTCCCTCTTTATTTGAATTTTGGGGTGAAATTGGTGTCAAACGTTAAAGCATCGTTATAATCTAACTGAGCTTCCATTTTTTCGTTTGAGCCTTAACCGTCACGCAGTTATTCGCTAAATCTTTTTTTTGGGGGGGGGGGAGTAGACGTGTTTTTCTATTTTCGTTATATTTTTGAAGTTTTTGGTGAAATTGGTGTCAGACGTTAAAGCATCGTTAGAACCTAACGTTAGCCCTCTAACTGGGGTCGTTAATTAATTACTTGTGGTATTTCATTTTGATTTGGACATCCTCCCCCACTTGGTGAGATTTGATAAAATGTGGTGGAGCCACCCTCCCCCTCGCATGAGATTTACCTTATAATTTAAATTAATTAATTACTAATCAATAATTTGATATGTTGGTGTATTTTGCTTCACATAGAGCAATCTTATCGGTGACCTTCAGCTTTGCCTCCTTCCACAAACGATTAATTCCTTGCTGGTAATCTTTTCTTTTTGTGGAGAGAGGGGTCGTAGTCTTGTTTTCCTATTTTCCCTCTTTATTTGAATTTTGGGGTGAAATTGGTGTCAAACGTTAAAGCATCGTTATAATCTAACTGAGCTTCCATTTTTTCGTTTGAGCCTTAACCGTCACGCAGTTATTCGCTAAATCTTTTTTTTGGGGGGGGGGAGTAGACGTGTTTTTCTATTTTCGTTATATTTTTGAAGTTTTTGGTGAAATTGGTGTCAGACGTTAAAGCATCGTTAGAACCTAACGTTAGCCCTCTAACTGGGGTCGTTAATTAATTACTTGTGGTATTTCATTTTGATTTGGACATCCTCCCCCACTTGGTGAGATTTGATAAAATGTGGTGGAGCCACCCTCCCCCTCGCATGAGATTTACCTTATAATTTAAATTAATTAATTACTAATCAATAATTTGATATGTTGGTGTATTTTGCTTCACATAGAGCAATCTTATCGGTGACCTTCAGCTTTGCCTCCTTCCACAAACGATTAATTCCTTGCTGGTAATCTTTTCTTTTTGTGGAGAGAGGGGTCGTAGTCTTGTTTTCCTATTTTCCCTCTTTATTTGAATTTTGGGGTGAAATTGGTGTCAAACGTTAAAGCATCGTTATAATCTAACTGAGCTTCCATTTTTTCGTTTGAGCCTTAACCGTCACGCAGTTATTCGCTAAATCTTTTTTTTTTGGGGGGGGGGGGAGTAGACATGTTTTTCTATTTTCGTTATATTTTTGAAGTTTTTGGTGAAATTGGTGTCAGACGTTAAAGCATCGTTAGAACCTAACGTTAGCCCTCTAACTGGGGTCGTTAATTAATTACTTGTGGTATTTCATTTTGATTTGGACATCCTCCCCCACTTGGTGAGATTTGATAAAATGTGGTGGAGCCACCCTCCCCCTCGCATGAGATTTACCTTATAATTTAAATTAATTAATTACTAATCAATAATTTGATATGTTGGTGTATTTTGCTTCACATAGAGCAATCTTATCGGTGACCTTCAGCTTTGCCTCCTTCCACAAACGATTAATTCCTTGCTGGTAATCTTTTCTTTTTGTGGAGGGAGGGGTCGTAGTCTTGTTTTCCTATTTTCCCTCTTTATTTGAATTTTGGGGTGAAATTGGTGTCAAACGTTAAAGCATCGTTATAATCTAACTGAGCTTCCATTTTTTCGTTTGAGCCTTAACCGTCACGCAGTTATTCGCTAAATCTTTTTTTTTGGGGGGGGGGAGTAGACATGTTTTTCTATTTTCGTTATATTTTTGAAGTTCTTGGTGAAATTGGTGTCAGACGTTAGAGCGTAAAATTTTTGTTTCGATTACAAAAAGTAATCCTAAACCAACAATGAAAGCTCATTTATGTTGTAACGTTCGATACTGATTTCACCCCAAAATTCGACTTAAAACGTGTCTACGTCCTGTAAGTAATGAAAAAGATATAAAAATGTTATTATACCGTATTCGGCCCTTTTAGTTTTTCAGAAACGTGTGCAGTTTTTACAAATTCTTGCAATTTAACTTACATTATTATATGAAAAAAGAGCGTGCACACTTTACATTAGTGGGAAACAGAATTGAAACATAAAAGTATGAAAAATTTTGTAAAATTAATTTTTCCATTGTTATTTATTATGAAGATTATAATGGCAAGGAGGATTAATTTTTTTAATCTAAACAAAAGATTTAATCTGGTAAAATAAAATAAAATTTGAGGATTATCGGACGCAACTTGCTCGGAGCAATCGAAAATTTGAAATGCCCGTAACTTTTTAGAAAATGAAATTAGGATGTTGGAAATGGAAGCTCATTTAGGCTCTAACGAAGCTCTAACGTTTGACACCAATTTCAACCAAAAATTCGTAAAAATAACGAAAATAGCAAATCATATCTGTGGCCCCCCCCCCAACTGTTTCGCGAATAACTCCGCGACGGTTGAGGCTCAAACGAAAAAAATGGAAGCTCATTTAGGCTCTAACGAAGCTCTAACGTTTGACACCATTTTCACCCCCAAATTCGACTTGGGGGGGGCCAACGTGTCTGTGGCCCCCCCAACTATTTCGCGAATAACTCCGCGACGGTTGAGGCTCAAACGAAAAAAATGGAAGCTCATTTAGGCTCTAACGAAGCTCTAACGTTTGACACTATTTTCACCCCCAAATTCGACTTGGGGGGGCCAACGTGTCTTCAGCCCCCCCCAAACTTTTTCGCGAATATCTTCGCGACGGTTGAGGCTCAAACGAAAAAAATGGAAGCTCATTTAGGCTCTAACGAAGCTCTAACGATTGACACCAAATTCACCCCAAAATTCGATTTGGGGGGGGGGCAGCGACATGCACCTATCCAAAACCTATCGCTTGCGTATTAATAAATCTAATAATGTACAAGAAACAGCAGTACTGGATTCACAAAAGTTCTCAAATTTACGATTTCAAAAAAATTACACGTATCCTTCTTTCACTCTTGTAGTAAAATTTGATGCACGAAAAGATACAGCAATTGCAAATAAACCCACTTCTTTCAAAATAATATTTTTAAACCCCAAAATTGAGTTGATTGGGTCAAAAATTGAATATCTAAAAATGGCCGAATTAGTTACTATCATTTTCCATCTCCCCTCAGTCGGAACTCTTATCCTCTCGCATGGATGTTATCACACAACTTGGCAATTCTTTAACTATAACTTTTCTACGCGAAATTAAATTACGCAATTTAATTGAAATTTTCAAATTCTTCTCCTTCTCTTCGAATGCCGATGAAAATAAAATGCATACAAACGTACTTTTCACTGCTTTTATTTAATTTCTCAAGAAAAATGCAATTTTTTCCAATAACTTGATTCGAAAAACCAAAATTAAGACTATCCCATTTGGGGATACGTGTGCAAGTCCCTTCTATCTTCAATCACTTCCATTATCAAAAACTACTCAACCCAGAGGGGTCGCATAAAACGTTTATATTAACAAATTTGTCAAATTTACAAACTCTTCCATTTCAAAATTAATTTCTAAACAAAAACTTCTTCATTCCAATGATTATACGATATCAAGCCTTCCTAGATTTCCTTCCTAAATTCCAAATTTAAAAACAAAAATTACCAAAAACCATTCAAAATTCTCATATATAATTTCCCATGTGCATAAAATATTATCGATCATTTTGTTCGATTACATATTTTTCGACGACAATCGGCCCGACTCGCAGAGGAGGGCCGATTGCAATCGAAAATATGTAAGAGAACAAATGATAGGATAATATTTTGTGCAAAAGGGAAATTCCGTGGACTATCTCCTAATGACATTATTTTTATTATTAATATGCAAAGAGTGTCGGTTAGTTTATTAAATTTTACAAATGCGTAGTTACCATTCGTTATTATTTGTTATTGTTTATAGCAACGTATAAACAATTATCGAAAATGATCGGTAATTTGTGCATATTACTCGTGATTGGTAGATTTCATTAGGCAACTGAAATGTTCGCTAAATTTAAATCTGATTGGACTACATTTTTGAAATGAGATCTGGTGATTGGTGGACGGGTTAGTTATGACGTCAGAAGGAGAGTCTAAATAATTAATTTTAGGTTATCAAATTTACAACACCTAAATTAAAGTCAAAAATCATTTATACAACATAAAAGTTATCATCAAAATTTTATCATAATCGTCTTGTACCAATTTTTCACAAATTTAAGGGGGGCTAGGGTCTGGGAGGTAAAAAAAAGCGGGTTTTTAACAATTTTTTTTAAAGAATACGGTTAATGCAAGTTTATTTACATAATTGGTACATGATAAAGTAACATCTGAAGAATATTTTGAAAAATTTTTAACAAAAAATATTAAGAATTACGCCGATGGTAGCAAATCTTCGCAGGCATCTCGAAAAAAAGTTGTTTTGCGGTGCACAGCATAACTCGACACTAAATTATCTGAAATCAAAAAACCAAAGATTTTTCATTAGCTAATGAGTTTCTCTAGGTAATGACATTGAGGTTTTTTTTCAATTTTTGGTGACATTTTGAAGTGAAAATACCGATTTTCGAGTAAAAATTAGCCATTTGTTATTGTAAAATAAATAATAATAATTAAAAAAAAGAACTCGATGTCACTACCTTGCAAATTGCCGAAAAAAATAGTGTGCCAAATTTCAGAATGATCGGTGCAGTAGATTTTAAGTTACAGTGTGCACCGGCTTTGAAAATGTTGTTTCGAGAAAAAACGCTTTTAATTAACAGGTATAATAATTATACAGATCTACCTACCTGCATAAATCTTTTTCGCATAAAAGTAATATAATGCCAAATCTTTCTTAGTTTTGCTTCGATTTGCTTGAAATTTTCACACAATATTCTTGTGAAGTTGTACATTCATTTTATGATATAAACAAAAATCGATTTTTTTTACCTCCCAGACCCTAGCCCCTCCTTAATCATTTTAAATTCCATAACTTCTTCTTTCTTTTTTCTTTCATTTTTCTTCTGTGAACCTTCAATAATTTTGATGTTTCCTGTTCTTAGAAATCCCTTTTCTCATAGAATCTTCAGACTTATGCCTGT
The DNA here is from genome assembly GCA_958510855.1 of Rhagonycha lutea. NCBI lineage: Eukaryota > Metazoa > Arthropoda > Insecta > Coleoptera > Cantharidae > Rhagonycha > Rhagonycha lutea. The sequence continues at coordinate 12,836,516 of OY294037.1, forward strand.
TTTCATCAACAATTTATTTAAGAATTTCCTAGTAAAGAATTACTTAGCTAAGATTCCATAAATTTAATTGGTCAAAAATTTGACATAGTATTGACATAATAAACTATTATGTCAAATTTGACTAATCAAATTTATGGAATCCTAGCTAAGTAATTCTTTACTAGGAAATTCTTAAATACAATGTTGGTGAAAACGGGCATGAGTTTTATTTACTTAAATCTTCCACTATTTAAAATTTTATTTTCCAAATTCCATACTTCATATCCCTACTACATTATCCAAGCGGTAGCCTACTCATAACAACTCCATACATTTCAATATACTGTTGTGGTATTTTGATCAATTAAGAGTGACAGCAAGCAAATAAGAGTGTGATTTAATTTTATTTAATTTTTTAATTCAGTAGTCAGTTGATATGACTGACAAGAAAGTAAAATTTGCATCAAAAACAAAAAACCACCACATGTAACGAGTTATTACACATGAGACACAATTTTGAATTTATTTGTGAAATACAGAATTTTTGTAACATCCTGTAAGTGATTTTTGATTTTTAAAAAACAACAGATTCCTGTAAAACATAAGTGTTAATATCAGTTTAGTGCACAAGCAATTAACAACGTTGTGTTGCCTGCTAGAAAGACCATTTTAGTTACCAGCAACAAAAATCCCACCTAAAATATCCAAATTTCGAAAACTGATGGGAAAGGGACAGAAATCAGCGAAGAGAACCACGGCAGTTCCCGGGTGAAGCTCAAGTAGAGAGGAGTTCTTAGTGGCCTCCAAGCCGAGAGCAGTCTCGGAGTAGAGCTCAAATTGAGTACACGTGAGGTCTCTTGAGAGAACTCAAATTAAGGAACTCAATTGCGTTTCTTTGGTCCAAAAACCAAAGCATTAATTTACTTGATTAAGCGAAAGTAAATGAATAGTGGAGTCGTAAAATTTACGAAATTTCGGTAATTTATTAAAAGTTGTGTATTGTGAACGTGGCGAATTGGAAATTGACTTCACATTTGGTGGCGGATTTGTATTTGGAATACTGGCTGACGTGTGGAATATTCTCAGCTTTGGACAGGTTGAAGCAGCTGGCGACTACTGGCAGGAATTTCGACGCATGCATCCGGCAACACACGAAGTTTAATGGAATGTTATAAGTTTGCGATAAGGTACAAGATTTGTTTTTTATTTTTAATGAATCTAAATTGTGAATCAACGATTTGTGTTGATTTTAGATTGATTAAAGGACTTTATTAAAATTGATAATTATAAATTGTTTACATGATTACACCAATAATGAAATATCCAAATTTAGTTCCTAAAATCGAGGATTTAAATGTAATTTGGATGCTTTAGTTATTACACATAAAATAACACATTGGTTTCAGACAAAATTATTGTCTAAAGTAATTTGATGCAAATTTTTACTACTGATTTCTTTTTATCATTAAATAAATTATGTCTACAATGAATTGCCCTCTTATTTCGTCTATTGAATCCACTGACTTTGAACAAGAGAAAAACTCTACTCCGGCAAAACACTAGTTTTTGGGGCTTTTTTGGAGTGATAATTCATTTAAGGGTGAATATCAGTGCAATACTTCAATAATACTTTTCCATATCCATTCTATAAAAATAATCTATTAATTTCCAATTTTTATAGTGACTAAAATCTTTTCCATAATAAACACCATTTCTAAATCTCCGTCATTCAACCTTGTAATTGTCCACTTTTCAATCTTTTATTCTCAGAAAATCTTCCATCCATCTAAATTACTTTATAAAATTTAAATATTCATTATGCATTTGTTTCAAAGATTATTTTATCATTTTTTTTTATATCATTAAATTTTTTAACTATTAATAATTTTAGTCAATAATTTATCTATGCGCTGTTAATTTAATTTAATATGAATTTTTAATTCCAATTGCTTCCATTCTCCTTCGTGGTCGTCATAATGTTGATAATTTTCCCATTTCTTCAATATTGGTTATAATGGAGGTTGGTGACTTCAGCGACCTTCCATCTTGCACGCCGGTATTGCCATTTTTGTAAGGTAGCCTCCCTTACCTGAACCACTTCCATCCTCTTCCTCTAACTCTTCCTGAAAATCCCACCATTTCGAAAAACCATACTAATTTATAAGACAGCATCCCATCCTTGTCATCTTCATCATCTTCTTCATCCCCTTAGATCCGTGATAAGGATATCTCCTTCATATCTGAATCTATACTTGGAGAGGTAACATCCAATTTTCTTTTCATTTTTTCCACAATTCTATTTTTCTGATTTCCCTTTAAACTTATTTTTCGTTTATGTTGAAGTTTCTGCCATGTAATAATTCTCCTTATCTGTCTTCTTGAAAATATCAGAACTTTTTTATTGCCAGTATCGCCTGTGACACTTTCTTCTTTTTCCATATATATTATTGTCATTTTTTAGTTCTTCTCCCTTATTTTCATTTTTAATGATTTTATCTTCTTTATAGCCAGAAGCTTCTTTTATTTTTCTATTTCCACCTTTCTATTTGTCTCTTTTACATTTTTGTTTATTTCACTCAAAAGCCTCACAATTTCAGCACAACTCATTTTAACCACTTCATGAAAAATATCTTATAGTGATAACCGGTTCTCCGATAAAACCGCCCCTGTTCCATCCACTAAGCCCCACGTAATGGGGTAATGGATTTTTCAAAAATTGAATAAATGAAACTTTTTCCAAAATTTAATATGCAAAAATGGCCAGACTATTTCCTATCATTTTCCATTATCCCATCGCACGGACGTTATCAAATTAAATTACTCAATTTAATACAAATTTTCAAATTGTTCTGGTTCTTTTCGAATGCTGACTAAAAGAAAATACATACAACGTATTTTTCACTACTTTCATTTAATTTCTCAAGAGAAATGCAACTTTTTCCAATAACTATATTCAAACAACCAAAATCAAGACCGTCCCACTGGGTACACTATTTCGATGCACCAATGATGGTGTCTTAGGGGTTTTAAATTCAACTTACTGCTTCCTTACAATTCGTCCGATTCCTTATTGCAATTCTTTCGAAACGGTTAATAAAACTCAAACCATTTCAAGCGGTTGCATTCCATTAATTATCGTTGGGTGTGCTTCCATTTCTAAGTCATCGACTATCTCAAATACCAGGTATTAAAATCAAACTATCCAGGATTAAATAAATTGTAAATATCACAGCTGTTGTTAAAATAAGTAACGTAGGACTTGAACATAGGCATCTCCAAAAACTGGAGAGATCTGACATATTCAAACCCATTTGTGTAGAGACTGCACCTGACGATGAGCTCGAAAATCAAATTGGCAAATTTGTTGTTAATCAACAACTGACGCCTAGTTGGAAACAAACATTTGGAACGTTACAACATTATATTATATTATACAAAAAAGTATCAATCACGCTAAACGAGAACTATTCTTCCAAAGGCGAAAGAGACTGTAGCTATGAAATCCAATATCTTATTGGGATGAAAAGTTGAGATTAAACCCTTAATTAGCCAAACTAAATCATGGGTTACTATTTGGAATACACTACCTCTGCAACTATAACAGTGCATAAGACATTCAAAATAGACTGCAACTTCAATGTAGTGTTAAATGCTGAAATATGCATTTATTATTAGGTAATGCATGATGAGAATTTAATGATCATGAAAAACGTGGTATTGATGTGTTTTTGTGTTTAAAACAACAGTTACCGAGTAAATCCTCCCATATAATATGATGTGTATTTCGGAGAATTTACCGAAATCTGAAAAATAATAAATATAATAAAATAATAAATTATTTTATTTTAATTAGTGAAAGCAATTATTTGCCGAATATTGTGTTTAAATTGTATTCAATATGCTTCACATCGAACGTATCACGAATAAATTCGTTGATTTCAATAAATATTATTTTGTGAAAATGCAATACTAATCAGAAAATTGCTAAATTGCATACTAATCGAACGCACCCTGTAAAAAAGCTTGAAAGAGAGTAAATTGCGAATTATTAACAAAAACACTAAAATCACTATTAAAACCCTTTTAGTCAAATTAAAGTCTATAAATATGGTCCTTCCATTGTTTGTTTTTTTTAAATTTTAAGAGTACTTAAAATTTTCATTTCGTATAATGTACTGTTTTAGAAGAATTTATATTGTTTTTTTTATTTCGCAAAGGCTTGGTTAAGTGGTTTGTTAGCTTTTACATTAAATTTTTTATAACGAAGTCTGGCAATTGCTTCTTAAGTGCTACTTAAAATTAAGCAAAAGCTTTATACAAAAATTATACGTTAAGTAATTCGTTTGTATATTAATTTTCCCAAATTGAAATGCATACCGTTCTAAAATATTATTATGAAAATACTTTCCACGTTTTTTCGTGTAAATCCCCTTATATGCGTTTAAATTTTTTCCTCATAATTTAACCATAATATATTTTTTGTATAAAAGTGCAGCATTGTTAAAGATTCCCCTAAAATTGCGATTTCCTGTACTTTGAGTTGGTTTTTCTTTTTACCAAAGAACTATACAAAGATACGGAAACCATGCAATAAAATACTAAAATTTTCTTTCTGATTTACGGTATTTCATAGTCGTCTGGCTGCATTATTTACCTACCTACCGTCTAATATAAAAAACTAAGTGCAGTTTAGAAACTAAAACTTCAAATTGAGACTTTAAATTTTTAATTTTATGGAGGAACTAAGGGAATGGAGCGCTCACGGAGACTCTTTCTTTTATTAAATTCAAGTTCTTATGTAAATCATCTCGTTCAAAGTGAAAAACTAATACATACTTAAAATTCTTGTACATTATTCAAGAAATTTTGCTTTCTGCATTAATAATTTAAAGTTTTGGTCGCGCTTCTACGAAGTCCAGCTTAACTAAATTATGAGAGCGGTGCACGCTTTATTTGCGGCGTTCCTTAACGATGAGTTCATGTTTTATGTAACACTCGACGGTTGCAGCCCAAACTCTCTTTAACAAGTACCCTAGAGCCCATAAATCACCGATTTCAATTTCTATTGGTATATTTGTTAACGTTGGCAAAATGAACTTTTTTTAATGTTTGTTCTTCTTGTGGATTTATATTCCTGCAATTTACTAACTTCTAATATGCAGATGTCGGATGTTTAAGTAGTGCAATTATTAATAATAAAATCTCTCTTATTAGTTTAAAGGATAACATTCGGATGAAGAATCATTACTAATTCTTTCTGTAGAAAATTAAACCAACTTAAATTCTAACGAATAGCATATTATAGTCGTGTTTTAAGGAAAGTCGATTTTGCATACCATTACTATTCATCCAACGATGTACAGATTTCCTACATTTTACTGCATTTGCGGTATTATTTTGTATGAATTCTGTATTTTATTTCATGAATATTAACAAATCGTTAAAAGCGGAACTGGGTTTATTAATCCATATAATGAAATATTTATTCTTGAAGACCATTATTTTCAGAAGGTAGAGGTTAAAATTTATAATCAGGAAATAATTTTTACCGACGTTTATAAAAAAGGAAAAACTTCCCCCATTAATATAGTAAACTCAATTTAACAATGTCTCTGTTTTGTTGTTTATTCAGCGACACAGGAAAAACCAGACGACAGGAAATTAGAATTTGAATTATCTATACTTGGTTTTAGCCAAAGCAATATAAATTATTCTTGTTTTTAATAATCTTAATATGGGCCAGTTTTTTGATAGGATAACTTTTAAAAGCTTCGACGAAAATAAAAGTTTGGTTATTTCCCTCATTTTATTATGTCCGTCTATAAGTTTGACTTGAAAGTAGAACAGCATCGATATCGTCAACTTTTGGGTACAGGATGCAGATGGAGAATTTAAAGAATTTCTAATATGTAAATCAATCTTGGAAACGGAAAACATGATTGTAGCAGTTTTCGCTGAAGTGTCTTTAAGTTAGTATTCAATAAAGTAAATGGTTAGAAGCATCTGGAACGTAAAGTTCAAGTTTTCTCTGCTGCACCCAGCAAACCCTTCATAATTTTTAAGAATTATAATAATATATCAAATTTAATTTTTTTTTTAAATTTTATATTAAAACTTAAAGGATCGGGATGCAATTTATAATTTTAACTGCCTGGAATTTAAAACGAGATTTTAAATTTTTCATTTAAAAAACGAATAAAACATTTTATGCACCAGGACTAGGTCAAGGAAGTGGAGTAGCTGTATTATGCAAATTGAAGTTCAGCTTATAAACTGCATTTATATAAATGGAAATTTCACAATAGGATTTATTTCATAAAAAATGCAAGCTTTTAACGCCTTTATTTTGGCTCTTGACACCATTTTAACAAATTAAAGTCATTAAAAGCGAAAAGATTAAATGTCGCAACACATAGTTTCTAAGTTTAACGTAGTTATATTATACGTAAATACTTACTGTACAATTTACCTTAATCCACCCCTGTCTTTGCATTCTAGAACCTCTCGAATAATTAATCAGTATAGGTAATTTGCGAAACTTGAACCATAAGCGATATGTAGTTTCGCAATAGTTTAGTTTTATTTTTAATTTAGAACATCTCAATTTATATGATATCTACTAACAGAATTTAAGATGTCATTTTCAAAAATATGTACTCTTTCGTTAATCTCACTCTTTTCGTATAAATTAGAGAGTGCATCCATAGTAAGCATCAAAGTGGAACACCTGGTGCACTTTATTAAACTAAAAGCTTTAATAAATATGAATGTATAAAACAATCAATTTGATTTCTTAAGCAAATTGTTGTAAAGTTTGTAAAACAAAAATTAATGTGTAACTAATTGCTAATTATTAGTGTAATTAATAACAATACTAACATAATTGTAACTTAGTCCAGTAAGGACTTGGAGGACTGATGTGGAGAAGGAAACTATGAATAATATAAATAATAAAATTTATTGGAAATAGAAGCAGCATTAAATTCTTATGATATGCAGTTAATTGCTAATTTATTAATTAGTTTCATAATAAATTATGATTCACCGCAACTTATACACTTATTTTTGCATAATTTGGCTCAACAGGATTAATAATATAAAATGCAGTGGATATTTCTAAATGGGGAAGCCATGCGTTGTCCTTATAATCCAGGAAATCAAAGGAATGATACGAAAATGTTTACATTTTCCTTTAAACTGATGTAAATGTAAAAAATTCATTAAAATCTGAATATTTTTTTTTTTCATTAATAATAAAAATTAATATTAAAGCAAAATTTTTACGTCAAGTTTATGATATAACTTTTGAAAATTATTTTATGTTACACTTATTGTGAGTTTCGCTAGTGCCGTCATGAAATTTTATGCAAAATGACACTCAATAATATTACCTAAAGGTAAAGATATAATCGGATCATAAAATTTCCCATTTCAAAGAACTTTTATTGTGGGTAAGGAAAATAACTTCATTTTCTACAAGAAAAATTTGTTTGACCGCTATTACACAGTTCACATCAAGTGTTATTGTTTTTGATTTAAAAAATTGGAAAATATTCAGTGGCGTCAGGAGGTAATTGGTGATTCAAATCAGTGCAATAATATCGGCTATTGCTTGTAAAAACTCAGCAACTTTTGATTGATAGCTGTCCAATGTAACCAAACTCAAAAGGCACGGTGGCGGTGGCTGGAACGTTGGAAGTTAATAAATGTAACTGAAGGTTTCATAGAAAATTTTTCGTCATTCTGGTAAATCGATTTTTTTCTTCTGTAAGTCATAGTTGAAGAATTATTAATAAAATTTTAGCATTGAATAAAAATAGTGAATCACCAGCTTTACATTAAAACTAATTGATCAATTATAACATACTATTGTGATTAATGATTTAAAGCTTGTTCATTTTGAATAATTAAAAAAAGAAAGGTTTTGTTCTTTGTTCGTATTATTTATTGAATCTAATTCTAGAAGCATTCTACAAAAAGATTCCAATTATTAAATTTTATTCAATTGAAATATTATTCATGTGATCGATCGAAACAATTTAATTGCATAACTTTTTCTATAATATTATTATTTTATTCAATTGATGAAGCTTGATACAAGAGAAGTTCAATTATTATTGAAATTAGTGTTAAATTGGAAAGTTGCATTTTGTATGCTTAATCATTGAGTAATAATTGAAACTGGAGAATATTGCAGAGAAACTATTTATATAAAAATAAATAATTTATATTTGTAATAATTAATAATTTGCAAGCTATTTTCTAAAAACAACATTTAAAAAGTTGAAGTCCAATGATATTAGTTCTATATTTTTGAATATTATGTTGAATGGCAATTCATGGCGTGGTTAGTTATGGCCAAAACCTCCATTACTGGAGAGGCTTACGTCCAGCAGTGGACTGAGCTGGGCTGAAAAAAAAGAAGAAGACATCGAATAAGTCGTTTACACACAATCGTAACAAATGCAAAATTCATATGGGATACCGTTGACCCATAAAATTCAAATTGTTGCGCCAATTAATAAACATAAAACCGTGATACGTTTATTAATTACTCGTTAAGTTTCCATCACCGTACGGTCAACTTATTCGTTAAACACCCCATTGCGTTGTCACTCGTTGTGCATCTAACATAGACTATCTGCTACCCTTAACACTTTTTTTCCAGTTCAAGTAAACAAACCCCTCCTCTTGAGTTGCTTATGTCAACCTTCATCGACTTCTTATTAACATGTTCATATTTCTTTCTACGTGCAATTAAAAAATTCTACCTGCATATGCTGTCGCAGACTCTTTTTTCAAAGTTGTGGTAGGAAACAATAGTACTAATAATTAGTTATACAACAAAATTGTTTGACAATATCAAAGTCAATATATTATAGTCTTTTTTTTTAAGAATCCGATAGAAAATTTCTACTCCACGTGGACAACGTGAATGTTAACCAATGAAATTGCTTGAAATTATTCTTAAAAAAACAGACTATAGGATCATAATTTTGCAATTCCTTGATTGTTAGTACCTAATTTTAAATTATCTATTGAAATTTTCAATCCATTGATTTAATCAAAATTCAATTTAGAAAATATGAAAATTGAAATTAAACATAAATAAATGATGAGGGGAATAAATAAATATTTGAAAATTTTAATGTTTGAATTTCATTAGAATCTCATCAGGTAAGCATAATTAATGTACTTGATTAAACCGCAAATTTTTGAAATGTCTCAAAATGTATTTTGCTTGGAACTTGTACGCATTCCAACTTACAGTTAAAATTAATTTATTTTAAACTTTTTACTTAAGTTTACTTTTAATGAAGAAAATATAATTATATTAAATTGTGTAAATCCATAACTACAAAATTTACACGTACAACTGGATCAAATTGGAATAATGTTGATAAATTAATGTATGGACATAATATATCACCCTAATTTCAACTCTGTACATTTTGTCACAATTATTCCGAAAAAATATTTAAAACACAAATTACAACTAATTAGGAAGCAGCATTTTTGTAGAAAATATTTAGCTATTAGCATCTATTAGCATGATTATGTTGAGTATATTTTAGTAAGTAATTATGACAAATTATAGAATTAATTTTGATCAAATTGACTTGTCACGCTTACATTTTTGCAGGAATATCCTGGAATGTCCTTGAACTAAATAGTAAAATTTTGCATTTCATTTTATTTCTTATTCGAAAACTTCGGTGAAGACTTGAAAGAAAATTTTATAATGTATTTATTCATTTTCATATTTATGGAATAAATTTCTAATAGGTAAACAACATTTTTTTCATTGCAGTCGGCGGTGGTAAAAGTCGCTTTTACTGCCGTAAAAAAATATAAATTTTTAACTTTGTGTACTAAATCACAAAGTTTAATGTTTATGATATCAAACAATGGTTTAAAATCATTCTATGATAAACCAAATAATTTTTAATCCGCAAAGCAATCACCATTTGAAATAGTTTCATTACCCATCTTTACTTTAGTGGAAAAATTAATTGTGTTTTTAAGTAAGTATTAATAAAATTTATTTGAAACAGAAACCATCGATAGCTATAAAGGATAAACTCTCGTATGCAGCTAGGTAATCGTATTGCTGTCCAACGAGAATAAATAAAATGAAAAATATCGAACAATAGTTTATTACAGCTACGAGTATATAAATATTAAATACGTTGTACAATTTTATCAGGTTAAACTATTTTTCCAGTACGGAAATGTTATTTTAAAACACAGCAGTTTTCATATACCACATACTAAATTCAAGGCATATAATTTTAAAATTATATTTTCAGCTAAGTTGTTGGTTTATTATTCTTCTCAGATACTCTTAAATTTCCATGTAATTCCCCTTTTTTCTTCAAGTTTGAGAATAACTGCATCTACAAATGACACAGAGGAGAGTGCTAATTCGTATTTTAAACTCTGTCTATGCTTGGGGGTATGGAATATCTTCCAAACCTTCCAGTGTCAAAAACCAACGTAGCCTATGTACTGTTATTGTTTCAAATACAGATATATAAACATGTTGTGGTAATGAGACCCGGGGGTCTGGGGGGGTATGGAATACCCTCCAGTGCCAAGAGGTTAATGTTATACAATTTTTAAATATACGGATCAGTAAAAGTTGTCAAATAAATATTAGTAATATTATCTAAATAAAATATATTATATTTTCACACTATTTTCATTTTAATCACATCTTAAGATCAATAATGATACTACAGAAAAAATTATAGTCTCATTTTGGTATTTCTACACCAGATAAGTAAATTATTAAATTTAGTCAGTTAAATAGATCTTTCTGTGACCGATTGTGACCTATGCAAACATTTACAATTGAATAACTTTCTCTATATTATCACCATTGTTTTTGTTCCACTGACACTGCTGTAATTATGATATCAATAAAGTTTAAGTTGGTACTAAGTAATGCACATTTCGTGGTTTATATTGAAGTTAGCTTTTATAGTGCAGTAAAGTTAAATAGTAATTTATAATAATATAATAATTCTACTAACATTATTTTCTATATAATCACACTTTGTTTAACATTCTTCCATTTCTACATTAAAAGGTAAAAAAATATTTAGTTTAATTAAAAGTGTGATTTATTTTATTTTTTAAAAATAAATAGTGAATAGCTTTGAAACCGGAATCACCTACAAATAAATTTTATTGTAATTTAAAAGCGAATTCATTTTGTTCATACTTACATGAAACACTGTGCTTATAGTAACTCGAACTCCTAATCCTAATATAATATTGGAGTTATTGATTTGTGAAATTATGCATAAAATATGTAACATTTTAAAAAATAATCTATTTACTGTTCATATTTCTAAGAACCGTGTAATAAGAGTAGATTGATTGAAAAACCTAAAAATTGTCTCATTATTTTTTAAAGTTTATTCTACTAATTTCCATTCTTACATCAATCATTGTTTCCAAATTCAAAATTTTTAATCGTCCAATTGTTGGTGCCATTGATTGTTGCGCTCTTATCATAATGAGTAAAAGAGATTTTTGAATTCGTAAATCGGCACCAATGAAATCAATATCGTAACATATATTTAATACGTTTTCACTTTCAGTTATCACTTGCTCTCCCCAAACCGATACTAAAATCAATAACATGTATCCCATTACGATTAATGTAAAATCTTTTATCGATGATAGATATCCAACATTAGCCTAAAATATAAAGAAGCGTTGAATGTTATATTTGTGTTATGCTCGATAACATCTTACAGATGTACCGTGGAATATCAGTAAACATAAACCAGTGATAGCTCCCCCGAAAATGATCAAGATAAAGAATGAAAATACATCCTCTACTTGATCTGCTACATCAATTATACCAACGTGGTAGGATATAATCTTTGCTAACTTTATTTGAAATGTTTTCCAATCCACGATTTTAGTTTCATTGATTTCATTCTGAAATTATATTATCGAATTGTAGGGTAATATTGTACAATTAATTAAACTTTTAGTTATGTTTACAGTAGCTTTCGTCAGATGTTTAATTAAACATATAGCTGAAAGCTCATAAAAGTAATTAAAAAAGTTTAAATGTTAATAAAAAATATATTTGAAATTGCAAAAGTATCAAATGAAATAATAACTTACCGTTACTGAATTTTTGACTTTGTTAGTCATAATTGTGATTAAAGAATTTTGTAACTGCTTATAATGTCCAGATATAAATGTTAACATATTTACATAAGTAAACAATTCTACAACAATTAAGGACTGAAGTATAGTAAACATTATAATTTGAGTTACAAATCTTAAATTATTATTAATATTAGGTCCACTGCCAAATGGTAGCAACCATTCATCTTTATTTATTGATAGCACAAGCGATATTGAAACTTGGCTGATCACTATAGCAGATACTAGTACAGATCCAATGAAGCTCTAAAAAAATCAACTTAATTATAATAAATATTAAAGCTTTCTGAAAAACTTTAAAATATATTAAAATGTGTAATGCAATTCAGTGTTTCTCAACACCCAGGCTGAGAATCAGTGCTTTACCAATAAATACATTAAGTCAGTGGTCACTGCCATAATTGAAATAATAACATTATTTTTATACCTGCTTGTTAATAGATTTTTCACATATTTGTATAAATACAATGTCATCGTTTTCATTAGCACAACTTGATAAATCTTTAAGAGCCCCAATTGTTTCAAATAATTTTTGAAGTTTAGATCGATTCCAAAATAAGCAATGTGTAGAAAGTATAGCTGAAAATATATAATATAAGTGTTGTAGTGTAACAAGGGCAGAGCCAACTGTAGTCATTACCGAAGTGAACCATGATCATTATACTTGTGGATCGTAATTAGGCATTCAACAGGTGAATTTATACCCATACTTTAAATACGGATTTTCTCCAAATTAATTGAATATAAAGCTTTTAAATTTGTACCTTCTGAAGACATAATTATGGTTCTAATTATGATTACTATATAAAGTATTATTGTATACTACACAAAGTACAGTGACTCGCAATTATCCTCGGACAACTAATAAAAATTGCAGTAATTTCAATGCAATTTAACTTTTTGAAGTTATTAAAATTACGTGGTACGGTCAAGCATTGACTAAGAAATGTCCTTGTTTGAGGTTATTTTTCATCTAAGGGGGTGGGTAATTTAGTTGTGCTCGATAGCATAATGGACCGTTTTAAATATTTACAGTTACTCCAAAAAGAAATTGTTCCAAATTGCGGCTCAAATGGGAATTCAAAACCCTTTTAAATATCACGAGGATAATGATCCTACGCCAAAAATCCCGTTTAGTCAAGAGTTTCTTTTGTATAAATGTCCCAAAGTTAACATCCAACCCCTCAGTCACCCGACATTAATCCCATAGAAAATCTATGGGATGAATTAGATCGTAAGGTATGAACAACCACTATAAATAATAAACAAGAATTGGTTCGACGTTTACAAGAGGAATGGGCTCTTATAAACGAAAAATATTTAAAAAAATCATTGGTAACATTCCCAATCGACTAAGAAAAGTAATAGAACCAAACTGATACCCAATCAAATATTAAATAATTACATATTTTCTCAGTTTCCCTTATCAAAGTGCTAATTCTTGTAGTGTCCGAGAACTATTGCAGTTTTAATTTGAATATAATTGCAACTGTAGAATGATTGGACCCTTGCTAATTCTGTTTGAGATTGAATTTTTTCACACTTTTTTGTGTTACCGGTGACCCTAAGGAATATTTTATAAAATCTTAAGTCGCTATTGCTATTTTCTTTTTAAATAACTTCTAAAAGTCAAATTACATTGAAATTATTGCAATTTTTATTAGTTGTCCGAGGACAATTGCGAGTCACTGTATATACAATTAATTATTATTGATGAAATTTATATTCAAACCATATTTCTGTTGGGACTAGTGCAGTTTGACGCCGTCGTTTTGACGCGAGCACGTTTCGACGCGGGCACGTTTTGACGCCGCACGTTTTGACGCGAACACGTTTCGACGCCGCATGTTTCGACGCGAGCACGTTTCGACGCCGCACGTTTCGACGCCGAGCGTTTCGACGCGGGATCAGTTTGACGCAGGCATGTTTCGACGCCACACATTTCGACGCGAGCACGTTTCGACGCCGCACGTTTCGACGCGAGAATTGAAATTATTATTTATATTTAAATTATTAATTATTAAAATTATTAGAAACCACATGAGGATTGAAAGAAGACTTTTGCGTGATTATTATAGTGCATTTGAAATCCCAGATACAGACAGAAAAAATGTCGAAAACTAACACTAACCTAGCCTCAACCGGGATCAACCTTTTAATCGAGAATCTCTCCTTAAATACAAGTCGATTCCTAACACCAATCTAGGCTCTACCGGTGTATCTACCTTTTAATGTGGTTCTCTTTAAAAAAAAGTCGAAAACTAACACTAACCTAGCCTCAACCGGGATCCACCTTTTAATCGGGAATGTCTTCTTAAATAGAAGTCGATTCCCAACACCAATCTAGGCTCTACCGGTGTATCTACCTTTTAATGACGTTCTCTTAAAAAAAGTCGAAAATTAACACTAACCTAGCCTCAACCGGGATCCACCTTTTAATCGGGAATCTCTACAAGTCGATTACGAACAACAATGTAGGCTCTACCGGTGTATCTACATTTTAATGACGTTCTTTTTAAAGAAAAGTCGAAAACTAACACTAACCTAGCCTCAACCGGGATCCACCTTTCAATGGGGATTCCCTTCTTAAATACAAGTCGATTCCCAACACCAATCTAGGCTCTACCGGTGTATCTACCTTTTAATGTGGTTCTCTTTAAAAAAAGTCGAAAACTAACACTAACCTAGCCTCAACTGGGATCCACCTTTTAATCGGGAATCCCTTCTTAAGATTCCATTTAAATAGAAGTCGATTCCCAACACCAATCTAGGCTCTACCGGTGTATCTACCTTTTAATGACATTCTCTTTAAAAAAAGTCGAAAACTAACACTAACCAAGCCTCAACCGGGATCCACCTTTTAATCGGGAATCTCTTCTTAATACAAGTCGATTCCCAACAACAATCTAGGCTTTACCGGTGTATCTACCTTTTAATGACGTTCTCTTTAAAAAAAAGTCGAAAACTAATACTAACCAAGCCTCAGCCGGGATCCACCTTATAATCGGGAATCTCTTCTTAAATGGAAGTCGATTCCCAACACCAATCTAGGCTCTACCGTTGTATCTACATTTTAATGACGTTCTCTTTAAAAAAAAGTCGAAAACTAACACTAACCTAGCCTCAACCGGTATCCATCTTTTAATCGGGAATCCTTTCTTAAATACAAGTCGATTCCTAACACCAATCTTAAAGTGGTTGGTTTTCTTTTTTTCGGCAAATGTAAGCTAAAGATACCCCTAAACAGTGAAATTTGTTCGAAGTTAATTTTACGTACTTTTTGTCCATGCGGCGTCGAAACGTGCTCGCGTCGAAACGTGCGGCGTCGAAACGTGCGGCGTCGAAACGTGCGGCGTCGAAACATGCGGCGTCGAAACGTGCCGGCGTCAAAACGTGCGGCGTCAAAACGATGGCGTCAAAACGGCGGCGTCAAAACGACGGCGTCAAAATGCCCGGCTCCGATTTCTGTTATATACAATATGAACATAATTTATTACAAATTATTTTAAATGACTTATAAGTTAATGGTAATAATAAATTAATATTTGCATACCAAATATGACATAATATGTTTATTACATTACCATTAAGTTGTACACAATAAATTAATCATTGTGTATAACCTATAACAAACATATGTTTATAATATTACCATTAAATTGTAATTCCTTTAAAATAATTCATAATTTAATGTTCACAATTTAAAAACTCGCAATATTTTATGTACCTACTTTATTTCCATATAAATACGAACATATTAAACTTAATATTTTTTATTTTTCGTGCCATATAATATATATCAATATAATTTATGTTAATAATTTTAAATTAGTTATGTTATAAAATAATAATTATTTTTTATAAGTATCCTGTTTATCAATAATAACTGTAATAAATCATATGAATATGTCAGAAACGAAATATTAATTTGAAATAAATTGAATTTTTGAGAAGTTAAAATAATGATAAATTTGAAACGGATTTTTTAATATTATAAATTTTTTAAATATATTGTTGCCACAGCTATCGCATTAATAAAGTAAAACGTTCTAACAAACAATTAAAATTATTAAATAAATTTTAGTCCTGTTCCGGATAAAATTCGAAATTTTATCAAATATTTGATATATTAAAATATAAAACAAAATAATAATAATTAAAGTTAATCTCTTACCGGTCACTTGTGACGCCTCGAAGAATAAACTATACGTCAATTCATCAAAATCATCCTCTATTTTTAAAATTTCCGGAATTACCGAAAACACGTAAATTGTTGAAATTGTTAAGAAAATAAAGGAATAAATTTTATAAAAAATATTTTGATTAGCAGATAAACCGATAAATTTTAATAATAATTTTTGACGTGCAAAGCAATCACTTTCCATCTTTCTGTAGTTCTTTAAATATTATTAAAATTTATTTTAAATAAATAGAAACCATACGAGAACTAAACTGTATTTTGCAGTTTTACTAGTAAATTAAGCCTTTATCGAAGTAACCGCAGTTTATATACAAGTGAAATTTATAAATATTAAATGCAATTGTATTGCGTCGAATTCAATATTCAGAAAATTTAATTTAAGACATATTGCAGGTTTCTCATATCCATTATATGAATAACATGTAATTTATTTTAAAATTATATTTTTAAATAATTTATATGCGATACTCGCGATATTACTTACCCCCTTTTAGTGGAAAATTTTTAAACGGGACGATATTTTGATCCTAAATAAAAAACGCATCAATTATCGTGTTAGTAGAAAAAAACTGAACTGAATGTGAACATTGATCAAAATTCAGATTTTACTATAGAAATTTTTGTTATATTTTCTGACCCTAATTGTTATTTATACTTGTGTTGTATTTTAAAATTTGGTTTTTTTATGAATTGCCTTTTGGTAGCGTAAAACCGAAACAAAGCAAATAAAGTAACAAAAACGTGTGTAGAATTTGTCGTTTGAAATTGGAAACAATAGGTTAGACCATCTGGAAATCGTGTGTATGTGGGGGAGTGCAGTACAGACGCAAAAGACACTAAAAAAGCTACAGGCTTATTATATGCGTGTAGAAGAGGGTTGAAATGAATGAAAAGTATATTACAAGTCGGAAAAGTAAATTTAGCGAAATAACTTGACATTCAAACTGCTTTCCATAAAATATTTTGGAAATAATAACCAACACAAAATGATATTTATAAAAATTTATCATTGAAAGATAAGGACTTTTTAGTACGTCAGCCATCTATTTGATTCCAACTTATTATCAATTCAGAAAGATGAACAATAAAAGATGCAAATTTCTTGATTGCATCGTATCAGGCGCTTCCCTTCTCGTATATTAATTGGAAATTACGAATAACAAGTAGGTTATTCAAATAATCGATGCCTCTTCAGCGGGATGGAATTACCGTCACAATTTGTTTGCGTTCTGGTAACTATTAAAGTTTATTTTCATGCCTGACGTCTGATTTTTAATTAATCGCAATAAAGTATCTACTGTTTACTCATCAACAAATGTTTTTCCAATTGTATGTTTTTCCAATCGAAACTTAACCTGTCAAAAAATGCAATTTAAGTTTACAACTGAATTAACAAATAAATAAATGTAATAAATGGAGACCTGTTTAAATTTCAAAAAGGTTCACTTATGGTGCATGTTACGGAAATTTTCCTTTACGATCGGCTATCAACATGATGCGTAGAATTACCGTTTGAATGGTTTGCCAATAAGAGGCCAATGTATGGCAATACATTCTAGACACTTCTATCAAATAGAGTTAGAAGAGTTATTGACTTTTTTCGAATTCAATTCGCTCTGGAAACTACATGTATTTGATATGCTATGCACCAGCTATTATTTCTTAAATATTTTCTCTAAATTATTATCAAGATATTTTACTTCTCTTGAAGATAAAAATAACTATCAGTTTGTTTCTTGAAAATGTAAATTGCGGCTTAAAACACCTATAAAGAAGTGAGCTATTATGGCCATTTATGAATATAAAAATGTAAATGTTGTTTGAAAAAGGAATTTATAGGTTATCTTCGAGCATAGTTTTTATTTTAAACGCTCATTAAGAATACCTAAACAATAAATAATCGTCTGTAATATTTCGATTTAAACAGAAACATTTTATGAAAAGTGTAACATTTCAAACATCGGTTTAGCAAATTTGATGCTCATCAGAAGGCATTAAGAATTCTGCAATATTGAACAAAACTTGATAAAAGCTTTTTTAAATTTCAGGAAATTAAGCGGCTTTACATAATCATTTGTTGTGGAAATGCACGGGAACATAAAAAATTAAGTGGGTACAATAACAGCTTTATTTCAAAATAATACAAGAGAGAGAGAGAATACATTTCAGCTTTTTTTTAGGAAAAGGGTACTTTAAACATCAATGCTGTAAACAAATTTTACATTCATTCAATACATTATGAAATTGCTAATAGTAATTGATTAATTATTTCTTAACTTTATTAACATCTCGCTTTTAATCTCTTCTCGGAAGACAATGGCATCACCAAGATTATCTACCGTGGGAAATAATCTCGAGATGAGTTGTATTCAGTACTATTCTGATCGTTCGGAACCCACGTTAAACAGTATGGCACCTATGTATTATATAAAAAAACTTTTAAATCATTTAGAAGTTATTAGATCGCAGGCCAGTTTATCTTTTCTTGCGCCGACCCTAGTAAAAATTATTCCATTGAACGCATTATCTTTATAGAGTTCTTCGATCGCATCTCGAAACATTCCGGCTTCAAATTCAACCAAGCCTTCACCTTTCCTTATAATCGCGAAGCGATTAAAATTCGGGTTAGTCCTTCCTTTCAATTTTTACGCATTCTGGAGAAGTTTCACTTGCTTTTCCCAGATGAGGTAATCTTCTCCACTACCATCGAAATACTCGAAAGTTACTTCGATTTCAGTCGCATTGCGTGAATTATAATTAGTACCATAATTTAGCATCATACTAGTTAGCATCATAATTTCGCGATACGCAAGCTTTGTTTCACGGCACATAAATTCCATCTCTCGCAGATTAAAAGAATCTTCCATCGCCGTCGTTATAGGAGAGACGTGCGACAAATCCACTTCTCTGTCGGCTATTCCAACCTCGCAATTATCTTTATGGTCTGCGATTTGATTCATACAGGAACCGGATGGATCGTGTGATATTAATCGGTAGAATAATTTTGCTCCATTTGCTCTACAGCTGGTTTCTCGATTTATATAGTTTTAAGTCACTAGTTGTTAACTTATCCATCGCAAATTAGGTTCTTAAACAAAATCGTTCTAAATTGTTCACTAAATAAATATTACATTATTTTGATTCATTGGCTGTTATTCCAAATCCCGGACGAGCCCCCAAAATTGTAGAGATGATATTAAAACAATAATTATATGTTATTAATTAAAAGATCAAACAATAGCGTAATTTATTTACACCAAAAACATCGTTCAACACATAAACACATTATACTCTACTAAAGCCCTTATCAAAGTTGTAAAACAATATAGGCAAATTTGTAACCAGTTTAATGATTAAAAGGATAATTTTCATGTACTTTCTAAATTGAATACAATTCAACAACACACTTATTATAATTTTGAACTTTGGAAACTCAGTTTCCCACTGATTGCCTCGGTTGTTAATATAAAAAGACAGTTAGTATTTCAAATACCCCACTTCCTCTTGTATAAAGCAAAACATTTACAACTTATAAATGAAAATTCATCCTATCACACCGGCATCTCGGCCATCCAAATTTATCTTGAGGACAAATTTCCTCTTATAGGTCAAGTGAGCTGTTGATGCTGTTTC
Source organism: Rhagonycha lutea (assembly GCA_958510855.1). Lineage (NCBI taxonomy): Eukaryota > Metazoa > Arthropoda > Insecta > Coleoptera > Cantharidae > Rhagonycha > Rhagonycha lutea. Next base: position 12,856,521 of record OY294037.1, read on the forward strand.
TGAATTAAAGAAACTTTTTTTTATCAATCTCAAATTAATATTTACAAAATTTTTATAGAGATGAGCAGTCATGGTTTTCCCTATCTTTATCTCTTTCGATAGACGACAATATATTTACAACGGTTACATAATCCTTGTATTATGGAGACACCTTCATCCAATATATGATTTAACTATTCACCTGAATAATACTCGCATCCTCTGTATGTACGTTAACCGGACACTTTCTACGTTCGACGACGCTATAAGTCACCCCTTAACACTCATAATACCACTAACTTCTTCGGTTCGCTCCTGCTTGCAAGTAAGCAGTAAACAACCCCTCTTAAGTTGCCTCCACATACCATCTTACACTTAAAATGTGTCTCTTTTCACCCCACATATATGGGAGTAATTTCCTGATGTGTCAATTTAATAATATTAAGATTATTGTAGAACATTCTTGATCTATTTGAAAAGCAAAACTATGATGGCATATTGAATATGGATAATCTTGGATTTATCTTCAATATGCGATACATAATATATGGAAGGACATTTTATGGGCTATTTGCAATACCAAGGAGTACTTAATAACGGTTCCTGTAATTGAGGACCGTTTTTTCAAAACTCGCTTTGTCCAAATTAAACAATATTGAGCTTTATATCAAATCTATATAATTTTGTAGCGGCCTTTCAGAATTTGCTATCATATATTGCAAGTTTTGCTTTGTTTCTTTACAAAACGCTAGAGAAACCTTAAAGTTTTTATAAAACTCGCTTTATACAAAAAAAATCATAAAGTATATATTAATATTCCTGAAGAAGCGAAGGACTTTTATGACAAAATTTTAGGGAAAACAATATCGGAAGAAGCACCGCGACAAGTAACAAAAAATTGAAACGATTAAACCGTATTTTTTTTCTGTGTGCTGTAGAAAATTTCTTTTCGTTATTCCGGTCGAGAAAGTAGACTTTTCGTCCCTGTTTTCAGGTACGAAAAGAGCGATTTTACGTCCTACGAAAAAATTGTTGTTTTTTTTTATTCAAATTTTTTTTGACCCTGTGTAAAACAGTGGATAAGTTACTAGCAGGTACTTTTGTGTGTTTTTCTCCTCTGTAAAACAGTGGAAAAGTTCATAGTAGGTACTTTTTCATATTTTACACCCTGCGAAAAATGTAAGAAAGTTCATAGTAGGTAACAATGAATTTTGGACTTAGAAAATTTTTTCAAATTTTTCAAAATAAAAAAATTTGATGGCGTAGTTCCGTCATAACGAAAAGCAGTCTTCATCAGCGCAGCCGTAAAACGTTATTACGACCTCGGGAGCGTTCGTTCCCCGCGGCTCCGCTAACGCTCCGCCTTGGGTCACAAATTTCGCTCCTCGGTCGTAAAATGTCGTTTTACGTCCTTGTGATGAAAACTACTATTTCAATTCGATGTATTTTGATAAAAGTATTAAATAAAGCAAGTTTTGCAAAAACTGTAATTGTTCTTTAATTAATATTTTGGAAAACTTACCAAAAAAAAATTTCAAATTAAAAGCCTCTAAAAGACACTAGGAAAAAAGTTATCTTCAATTATTTTTAACTACTTTTTAGTTTTTTAACTAATTCTCTAGAGAATTCTCTTCTAGTAGGCCAAGGCTTGTTATTTCCCAACACATGCGTCGTTTTCTTGGCAGTGTTAGAAACTTTGAGCATATAAATATTTTACATCCATCAGGTAGCTTGCTAGACTTGCCTTCAGATGTGCCTGTATCTTGGTTTATTATGTTAATGGTAGCAATTCACTAACCCAGGAGACCACCGGCTTAACGTGCCTTCCGAAGCACGGAGACTAGTCATAAGAAAGTTTGACTCTCCCCAGGTTTGAACCCGGTGCCCCCATATTCGCATCCAGCTGCAAGGCAATGACCGTCTCAGGCTATAAATCCAAAATTCTAATCTGCATTGGTGTGATTCAATTTGCGTCTTTTCCCGTAAAATAAAACTGATACATAAAAATTATTTATCAAAAACACATAGAGGGGGCATCGTCTATGCGCTTATAATCACTTTTATTATAATGGACTTTTCAATCAAATTTTTATCATGATTTCACATACTTAATTCCATTGTTTCTATCAGGAGCTCTATTTCAATTGTGTTTATTGTACATAAATTGTCAATATTAAAAAAGGAAGAAGGATCCTAGTTAAAAAATCTACTTCCCGAATATAAGACAGTTATATTGTCGTAGTTTTTGTTGATAATTGGAAGGTGTGTGAAGTTGGACACAAATTTTATTAAAATTGACTGTGACGCCCCTGCTTTTAAAATGCATGTGGACAGTAAAGCATGTAGTGGTCAGTTTTTAAATTGTAAAATAAAATGTGGGGAAAGAAAGGATTTGGTATTATTTTTTAATCGTGGGAACGGAAGAATAATTGCAAAATTTTTAAAATTAATAATTTAGTTTTGCAAAATTAAAATGTATTGGAAAACGAGGGTCGCGCGAAAACCACCGTGTGGGCGACAAAAATTTGGAACGAGGAAGAAAATAATAAAATACCTACTGAGCTGGTAATTTTTGAAATTGGGTAAATCCGAGAAGTTTACCGAAGTTTTTTTATGGAAATTATATTTTGGTTTAAATTTTTCTATTTCTACATTGCTTTTCATAATATTAAAGCCCTGGAAGAGTTCCCAACAGAAACTTGGGAAAGATAAATTTTCCCTTTATTATGTAAGTATCTACTATTAATAATTCTTTTATGATGCTCCATGCACTTATTTTGAATCGATCGATTTCGAATGTAAATTAATAAATTATGATTTAAATAAAATCGAAATTTTGGAAAGTTTTATAAATTATTGTGTGTGGAGAAAAAGTTTACAAAGGATAGTTGAAACCACCAGAAAATAATTATTTGGCTGATACGGATCATCATCATCCAGGTATAACATCCATGTTGGATATAAGCCTCCCCTAAATTTTCCAGTCTTCTCGATTTCTTGTTCATTGAATCCAATCATACCCAATGAATCTCTTGAAGTCGTCCGTCCACCTTATCTATGGTCGTCCCAGACTTCCTCTTGGCCTCGAAGCCTCCATTCGATTATTCGTTCAATTATTTGTCTGATACTTATAAATATTTAGTACAAATACACCTGTTCTTTGATCACAAAATTGTGTTCACAATGTTTAAATTCTGTTGAGAAAATCTTACAGTAAGTGCAATATAATTTGAATTAAAATTATATTATATTTCCTATTATTAAAATAAATTACTCAGGCATTATTATCATGATATTCTAATGTACTTTGAATTTACAAAATGGCACATAAACATAATTATTAATAATAATTATAGAATTTCGCATTATATTCCATAAATCATATTTAAGATACCCTATGAATCCTAAGAAGGAAACTCTGCTGCGTCTACTGTAATTCACCAAGTGGTCCATTGTATTTAGATTATTATTTGTTCGTCAAAATAATTCTTACTAGTATTATATGGTGCCTACATTAGAAGTTCCTTGCCAAGTAATTTGAAGCTTATTGAATTTTTCCGCTAATAAGTTTAATTCTTTCACAAAAAATATCTTCGTCAAACAATTTAAAATTTGGGTTAGAAAGTAGCACTTCACTGGTAAGGCGTATTTTATGGTCATATAAGGTACATAAGTTCTCTCTTCTTAGTTGATTGGCTTTAAATTGTAATTATTAAAACATTTGCCTGATTTCCAAAACTATGTCTGTTGAATGTTATAATTTGATAGGCTTACCGTGGATTTTGAACCACGAGAGTAGACAATTTTTACACCGGTCATTCTTGGCCAAGAAAACTTTTAGGTCATAAAAATGGAAATTGTAAAACTTAAATTTCGCTTACTACAAGAAATCAAAACTTTTAGTACGTATTATTAAGCTACCAAACCTGAGGAAACATTAGCAGACACAAACTTGTTATACATAAATGAATTTATATTATAAATTACTTTTCAGTCTAATTTGTAACTTAAAATTGCTAGCTTAGCTAAAAATCTTTTTTATAAATTTGAGAATATAAAGTGCACATTACCTAAGATGACAAACGACACGTCTATTCTTGTAACTCGACGAAACGAACTTGAATGAATGTTGAAGAAATAACTTCTGACTGATACCTTCTCTGCTAAAGTTTCGAGAACGTCGTTCGACTCGAGAATAAGTCTAATTAATGACTTTGGTTTGCTTCTTTATTTGTACTTACAGATTGGTTTATCTTTTCGCGTACCGCAAAGCCACTTTTATTATATTTGAATTTCCTCCATCCACCTTCCGATGAAATTGATTATTCGACATTGAAACGTCTTGAGAAAGTGCTTTCAGATCTCAAGTTATTTATTAACCTGTCAATCACTGCTATTTAGTTACGTAAACAGACGAACAACTGAAATTACCAAGATTTTCTTTTGGCATCTATTTTCATCAAAATTACTAATTGAATAGAAATTTTGTGCACGGTACGCAATCAAATAAATTGAATAAATGTTAGTCCAGAGAATCACAAAAATAGTGTTTGAAGTGAGATAGGTAAATATTTGCATTTACTCGTCATTTCGCAATACAAAATATGGCCAATTTTTTATACTGAAAGGCAAATATGTCACAAATTGATATTATTTTTCTTGCTTTGATTGATGCCCCGGTAATGTATTTTTATTTTTCTCAAAATATCCTTTGAAATTTTCTCTAAAATTTCGAACATTTTATGTTTTCGTCAATTCAATAAAGTAAAAATAATGCTTGAAAGCATTCCATATGGAAATTTGCATAAAAATTTACCTGAGAAACACAAACAGGCACAATGAATGCCATAGGAATGTGTCTGAAAGCAAATTTTGTCGAACACGAAGGAATTTAGTTCAAACATAGTGAAATTTCAATTAGCGTGAGTCTATTAACACAAAGCATATTTTTATAAACAACATTTATCCAAAATTTTAACTCATTTTGATGGTTTCAAACTTGGAAGTTTTATTTAGAGTTTAGCATTCCAGAGGTAGAAACGAAATGGAATTGTCGCGCAACTTATTAATTGACATGCAATTAGCAGATCTTCATCTTTAATTAAACATTTGAATTTTACACGCCATGTTTAGCATTTCCTTTTGGAAAACTAGAGGACATAAAACATCCACTTTAATTAAGAAATCTCGTTTGTGTAAACAGCAGTTTTAATCTGCTGTATTTTAGAGGCACTTTTGCATATTTTTTACATACATAAACATGGAAGATTACACGGAACGATTAAGTTATTCATACGTGCCTGTTTGGCGTTTGACTTCCCTTGGTAAAGAGTCATTCAAGCTTACTTATCTAAATTACTATCGTCAATGTGTTTGCAAACTCTATGCATTTTGATGCAATGGATGAATAGAATGATAGATCAGCGGTTATCCAACTACGTTAGTTAAATGTGTAGTGAACTGTGCGGAAATTTGTTTTACTCATGCAAAGCATGTTCCTAGTTATTTCAAAATTATGGTTATGACAGGTACACTAAAATTGAATTAAACACAAGCGTAGAAGTTCATTATTTAAATAATTATATTTCAAAACTTCCGCACACTAAGACAAGCCGGTTCTACAACTTAACTTTCTCTACAGTATTAAAAAATTAAAATTTTTTGCTGCCTAATTGTGACTTAAACTGAACAGATAAGTAGGATTTGTTTAAATAATGGATGGTCAGATAAATTAAGATTTATGCAAGTATAAACATACGTTAAAAAACGCATCCTTTGTCAGCTCAGCTTAAGAGCTTTAAAACCACGTCTTTATGTTAAATAGCTTTTTTAAACTTATTTTAAACAATTTCTGTTCCATAATAACTAAAAAATGTTATTATGGTAGTTTTTATAGCCATAAAACCACTTCGGAAAACTTACTATGTGAATATAGCCCATTTGATGGTATCATTACACAGAAAATTAGGTCTAAAAAGTTTATGACCACCACAAAAAACAAATAAATTTTGAATGGGCTATACTATAATTCATTAGGTCAATAAAGAGTAGAAAATTTGAGAAGGAAACTGGATTTTCTTGCTCGAATTTCCACAAACATCTGTATCAGACATGGTGAGAATTTGTGTCGAATAATTTAAAGAGGTGGACCATTACTGCTGTTAAATTTTATAGCCAACAGTGAATCGCGTCATCAAATGTATTGTTAAGTTAAAGAAATGTTGGCTAAGGCTATGAAAAATTTGATGAAGTGTTGGGGATGTAATTTGCATATAAAGACACTTCAACGGATTTAAACAGTTACATTAATCTACGTATGTTGTGTAATACAAATTCGGAACTAAAATGAACGTGATCCGTTAGAGTAAACTGAAATTAAACATGAAAATGTTTGTTAATGTTGAATGACGATGTGTTTACTGTAAATTTAAAAACTAACTACTCGTAACAATGCCCAGTTAAATGTATATCATTAAAGTTTAAAATAAAGGTTATGGATGCAGTTTACGTTGCACATAAAGGATATACAAAGTCTGTCGTTAATCGCTTCCAGTAATTGGAAAATATATTTTAATAGTTTCTTGACTACGTGTTTGCAGTTAAACCTTGAATAATAAAATAATTCCTGCAGTATTTTGAGATAAATACAATTTCAAATAAGGGTTGGTATTTGGAAATTGCTGCAATTCTTAGACGGTTAATCCCACTTCTGATGTTATATTTTCTGTCTGCATACATAAAGTCCTTGCCATGGAAATTTAATGTTACGTCATCCTCGTTATTATATCCTTAATTAACCAATCATGTGCGCTGTTTTGCTTAAATAACCAATTAATGTAATAAAGTATTTAATATGTAATGTGAAGAAGAAAAATAGTATAGATACAAAAGTTGAAGAGGTGAAAAGTTGCGTTTATTTATTTTATAGCGAAAAACATATTTGACGGACAATTTTTGACCATTCTTATTTAGTGTGAACAAAGCTGAGGATATTCATCTTTTGAGATTTCAACTCTATGCGGTTTTCTACCTCACGAACTCATAATTCAACTGCCACTAGGAAACAAAACCTGTAAAAATTACATGAGTTATTTGGTTTTCAACTATTAATAACTCGAGTTAGTTTCGCTTAGAAACAAAAGTTGAAATGCAGCTGGGTTAACTTGCAACTGATTAAAATTCTTTGAAAGTACCAGTACCAAAAGCTTACCGAGTTTCGTGATCGACCAAATTTGTAAAATTTTTATTTTCAGGAAAAGTCGGAAACGTGGATTAAATATACATTTCAGGATATACGTAAACCAAATGTGTCACGTTAGTAAATTTTGTGCTTTCAGAAATTGTTAAAATATTCAAAACGTAATTTAATTTTTATTCTTGTAAAATAAGCTCAGTATGGGTATACAGACGAATGTCAATTTATAAATAACTTTTTGAAATTATTACTTTGTACCAATTGATTTCCGGCTAAAATTGCAGGGTCATGTAAAGCTACTGGTGCGACGCCGGCGAAAATATTAATTTGAATCTAAAATTGAAAATTTAAAATTCAATTTGAGATTTTAAAAACGGATAGAATATTTTATAAACTTTAATCACTTACCTCCCTACCATAAAATAAAATGTACGATTTTTGTAATCATAACATTTAACTACCATTTCCCTAATTTCCTTTTTACTTTTAATTACTTAGGTTTTGTTTCTTTTGTGTTTTCCTTTAAACGATAAATTAGAATAATTGAGATAAATAAAATCGCAATTTTTATGAGTTCAAAATCACCGTGATCGGTGAATAACCTAATGAATCATAGCAACAAACCAAAACAGAAATATTTAATTGCAATTAGAGCGCTGTGTGTGAGTTATATTTTCATTCAAATACTTTTGTTATATTTAACTTCCTGTTTGAAAATCGTGTAACAACTTTGATGAACCAATCTCGTACATTATGTAAATATTTATTTACACACATAAAGCAATAAAGGGTATTCGTTACGAAAGTGGAACAATAGCAAAATGTGATAAAATAAAAACAAAAAATGTTCTTTGTGAAAGAAACGAATTTAAATTGGAAGATAGAATATTAAATTTTATATACAGCTTAACTTACAAGTTGATGTCGGTATGAAGACGCGTTAAGGTTTTCGGATTCATTTTCATAGAATAATAACTTCTTAATTACGTACTTGAAAATTTTATTAGTCCAAAATTAGTGAAATATGAACCTTTAGAAAAAAAATGTTATCATTGAATACAAAATTTGCATCCTTGTCATTTCTTCTAGGGGAGCATTTGCAAAAAAATCAGCATATTCTTAAAGCCTAATTTACATCTTTATTAGAACTTAAAGGGGAAACTTTGACTTAATATTTTCAAATAAGGAATATTCTATAAAATGCTTGATAAATTTCCAAGTGAAAGTACGAGTACCAACCCACTGTATAAAATTAATATTGTTGATTTTTCTATTTATCTTTATAAAACTTTTTCCACTCGAATTTTTTTTAAAAAGATTTAATTTAATAAAGGATTTGTGGTAGGTAATTAACTGGAAAAGTGTTTTTAACAAAATTAATTAAAGTGATACCTAACGGTGAACAGGTTAGTAATATACGTGAACGCACTTCACAATATAAAAGCAACGAAATCACAATTTACCCACAAATAGGAAATTTTATTGAATTTCTCATAAATTGCTTGCTAACAACGCTTTATATTTCTTTTTTTCAATTTTCACAGTTTATTGAGAAGTAGAATGTTTATGTGACATAAAATTTGTTTATTAGAAACTCAAGTGTATGAGAAAATCAAAAGTTATGAAACTTTTGATGTAATTTTATATACCTACATTTTTTGACTTATACCAAGTTGAAATATTTACTACTTGAAACTATAAATCCTTTTAAGCTACATAAAATATGTAAGAGTTTCAACAAACTAGAATAATACATCGTGAAGAATACTCACAGCAATAAATCAAAACTATAAAGCCTTCACGTTTACATTCATCCGAATATTTTTTCCCCTAAAAATTCCTATTAAATTTAGAAAAACTGCAAGGATTTGTCAATTGTAATTTCAATTACTACTAGGAAATTCAGCTTAATCTTACTACTTCTTTATCGTAAATCCGCGGATTTAAACGGAATATGCTCTGGAAAAGACTAACCATAACCGCTAAATCCTGTCGGAAGACGCCCCCTACAAGTCACGCTAATTAGTATAGGAAGTTGCTCAGATTCTGGTTAGGTTAGAGTGACAAGTGATGTTAGATTGCAACTTCAAAGGATATGTTTGGGGTGCATGGCGGCGTGTGATACGTTCGTTCCATTAGCAATAAAACCCTTTATGATTATTGTATTCAGATAATAAATGGAACTTCTAATTACACATTTGAACAAACCCATCTATGAAATTGAAATTTCAATTAAAATCTATCAATTTTACAAATGAACGCATTTTAAATGTTAGCGTTTTTATAATATTATTATGTAATTGGTGCAATAATGCATCATTCCATTCCGAGATTGTGCCTTCCAGTTAAGTCCAATATTTGTGGTTAAATTTGAAAAAACTTTTTTGTAAATCTTTCAGTAAAATGTATCTTCTGCAACGCATTTGCAAAATTCCACCCTTGGTTGGTCTGTTTATAAATGAATTTTAACCTCAAGAGGACATAAGTTTCTATTAGATGTCACTTTTATCTTCACCTTACACATCATTTCACACCATCTTGCTGGTGTCAGGTTTTCGTTTCTTTTTACCTAATTTCTTTTAAGCGTTATGGGTTAGGTCGATTCAAACAAATTGTCGATGTGTTACTTACAAGGTGGATGATTGAAAATAGTTACGATCAAGAAGTATAACCACTCCTTTAACTTCAAAATATTTGAAAATGCAGGAATGAAATGAGAGATGTTTTTGATATATTTTGGACTAACACACAAAAAATTGTTAATTAACTATTAAGTATAACTAATTAACTCCTTTAACTTCTAAATATTTGGAAACGCAGGAATGAAATGAGAGATGCTTTTGATATATTTTGGGCTAACACACACACAAAATTTTTAATTAACTATTTAAAGAGTCTTGAAATTTAAATAAAGATAGAACAAAAAAATTACAAAGAGAAAGCGAAGCTTTTAAATATTTTATGTTTACAATTTTCTTTGAAATTTTAATTTATTTTTTATCTTGTAAGTACTGTAAATAAAGATGAAATTTTTTATATGTTTGTAATTAATGTTACTTTTTATTTCTTCAGAACTTCTTAGCAGAAAAACTGTCTGTTTTAATTTTATTCTTTACCTTCATTTATTTATTTAGTAGGGGCGAAACGGAGACGAAATTTACATGTTTATTATTAATATTATTATAATATACAATATTTTTTAGAGAAAAACATGATGATGTTTGTTTTTATTGTAAATTTAATGTCACGCATATTAAGAATATACATATCAACAGATCAACTCTGCAGTGCAAAATTACATTTTTCGCCAAGCTTTTACTAACGTAACCCTAAAAATGTACTAGTTAAATTTCCTACTACCACTTAATTATTTCGGTTGTCTTTCGGTGCATTTGACTTAGTCCTATATAATATTTAAATAAGTAGGAATGTGAAAGGAAAGTATACAGATAACATAAACACAGCAGTCCCAAATGGAACTGACCCACTGGTCAGATCAACCCAACATTACAAATTAAATGCTTTATATTTTATTTATCTTGGATTTGAAAAGAATGCCAAAACAGAATAATCGAAAGCCGAATAGTTAATTTATATTTTAGTTTCTATAAGTTATCTATCGTGCAATAAATTTAACTAAACTTAAATTATTATCGTGCATATTGACGTTCTACTAAACCATTTGCATTTATGCCAACAAATACCAAAGTACCTACATTATATTATACTAAAGTATTTCGCATATTTACTCAAGCTGACCGCATTGGCGATAAGTGCATTCCACACAAGAGTTTCGAGCTTTGTAATTGCAAAGTTATATTGTGACCCGTTGGAGAGGCTATTAAGAGACAATTTATTCTCAATTTAAATTCAATTGCTCTAAAACTACTAAGCTGACTTCAACCAATTAGCAAACCAGGAAATTTCGTAGTTTATAAGTAAACACTGTATAGAAGAGATAAAAAGTAATAGTGCAACTCATAAATGAGGAAGTCTTCACTTCGCTCCGACTTAACAAATTATTAAGTTTGTAACTAGTGAAATAAATACGATATTTTCAAATATATCGAGTTGTAAAGTAAATAATTAAATTATTTAATATTTTTATTAAGCTTTCAAACGTAAGTGCCTTCTTCGGCAGAAATAAAACGAATTTAAGTTTACTTTATTAGCTTGATATATTTTAAGATAATATCTTATTTATAATAATAAATTATAGAGGAAAAGAAATATCTTTGTGCAGTGCTTTCTTATGTTGAATTTGTATACATTGAAGTGAGAAAAAGTCAATAATCTGCCGAAATGCTGGCATGACAGAGAAAAGTTGTTCTTTGTTGTCTCTAAGCCAAAACCTGTCACAATTTCCACTTACACTGATACAAATAATTTTAAGTTAGTTGATTTGTCTTGATGAGGTGTTATTTTTGAATCCTATCTAAAAGTGAAATTTGTAAGTGACAGTGAATTTCAAAGTTTACCACTAAAAGTTAGGAACTTACGTTTTTGGAAGTAGAGTGCCGTTTTGTAAAAGGTACGAGAAAGTGGAAGGAGAATTTTTGTCTTTTCCGGCGACCATTGAGAGGACCAGGTGTGTTTTCTGGAGGCACCTCCAAAAGGTGAATTTCGGTAGTTTTTCTTGGAACCAGATGTCCGAGATATGATATTTGTGTAGAACACAAAGTTTACAATCGCTGGAAGTGAAAACGTAAGTGTTTTACGTTAATTTTGAATAATTTGTTTGAACATATGGTTATCCGCCCATTTTGCAAAATTCACATAAAAAGCGATCCTTTTTGTGAATAAATGATCGTACGAATTGTTGATTGCGTGAAAGCGTTATTTTATTCGATTTACTTTTGTCGAATGAACCTACAAGTGGAAATTTGGTTAATTTTGGATATAAAATTTGGAGGTTAATTTTACCTTACGAAGCCTGGCGTAGTAATTTTAAACGATAACCAGGATTTATTTAGCAAGTTTGTTTGTTGGAAAGCACTGGCAATTTGTTAAACATTGGATGAACTTGGTTTGGAAGGAATTGGAAGTTGACAAATGCGACAGGTGTCTCAATTCGGTAGCCGACAAGAAACGGCTGATCACGAGTTCCAGCGACGTAGCAGTTCCAGTGGCGGCGTGTTTTTTCTCAATTTTGGAAGTTTCACTTTTCATCACAACCGTGGCAACTTTATTTAACAGCGTTACAAGGGTTAGTGAAACCATAAATGTTATTGTAACAAAATTGATTTATTTTGTAGATTGTTTATTTCTCTTACACTTTTACAATTAATCCAGTCGTAAATTCGTTCAGAATTTTTTATGAACAGTAAATGCAACAGAATTTGCGACTGCGATTCACTCATACACTTCACGGCAGAACAGGCATTTATGAGCCTAATAATTTACAAAAACAACTTTTCACCTATTCCATTTTATTTGAATAAATTATCCTTTGATTCATTGTGCTCATTGGTTTACTTTAATCTCACCGATACCCATAACCTGAGATACTGTGGCCTCGTATATGCAAACTTGACTTAAAGCTAGCTGGTCCTATATTGTTGAAGTGGACCACATTAAGCGAGGTCTCACCGCTGACCATAAGTAGGGGTGTGATTGAGCCGTGGATCACGACAACAATAATTTTTGGCGCCCAACTTACGGGCAGGTTTATAAGTAAATTGGGGGCACGATAGATCAATTAGGGGTTCAAAAAGTTCAATTTAGAGAATAGTGCGGTAGTTAGGCCGCAGATTAAAATCATTTTTAATTTCATCGCACAATTGTGGGATATTTTTTTAGAATTAATTTAGGATTAGTAAGGGTTTTAAATTAAAATGGCAACTATGAATGGACTCATGGCCATGATGACAATGCAATTTAATCAATTGAACGGGAGTATAAATGAATTAAAAGTAGAGAATAAAGAAATGAGGGCAGAAAATAAAGAAACAAGGGAGGTTTTAAATAAAATTTCGGATAGGCTACAAGATTCCCGAATAGGTCTATCGAAAGAAAAGGATGTCACAGGCGACATTGTAAATAAAAAAGTCCTGGAGGAAGAAAATAAAAATTCTGAAGAAATTATTAAAGAAGAGCAAAATAAAATTTTAAAAGAAGATGAAGAGATCGAAGTTATCGAAGTTGTCGCGAGCGAGGGGGTAGCAACCCTGATGAAAGAAGAAGATGTCGCAGGCGACATTGGTAATGAAGTCCTGGAGGTTTTATCAGACGAGGGGGTAGTAACCCAAGAAGAAAAAGTTTTTAAATGTCATACAGGCGACATTGGTTTTAAAAAAGTCCTGATCCTTTCACGAAGACAAGTCAGAAGAAGAAGATGGAAAAAGCTGAAGGCCAAAAGAAGAATTAATTGGTTAAGAAAACGGAATTACCCCAGAAATAAAAGTGAAAAGAAGAATAAAAGTGAAATAAAAATAAAAGTGATTTCTAATAGGTCAAATGAAAAAGTGGAAGGTGCTCCCAATCCAAGTATAAGAGGGGAGGATGGTTTGGAAGAAGTGATTATGGACGAAGATGTCATTCCGGCCAGCAAAGCAAAGTGGTTCTTCCAACTTGGAAAAATTTTTAAGAAAAACCAAAAATGGAAATTAAAGAAAATTTTTGGAAGTATTCGAGTAAAGAAGATGGAAGTAGTTAGGATGCAGCTAGAGGTTTCTTTGGAGAAGTGGGGGTATCGCAGATCGAGATGGAAAGCCACCGATGAAGACGACCCACCCCAATAAATCAAGAAGTATGGGAAAAGGAAAATTGATGACAACCTGCATGGAAATGGATAGTGTAAATAAACAATAAGTGTAAATAATAGTTAATAAGGACATGTAAATTTGATAATAATTAAACGCAAATCGTCACCAAGGAGAAGAATGAAGAAGCTTAAACAATTAAAATAATTAAATAATTTAATAATTAACAAAAAATTTAAATCAGCGCACAAGAAAATTTTTAAAATAATTACAAATTAAAAAGAGGTGAAAATTAATAGCAAATTAGAAAACGAATTTTGAAGCAAAGGCAAATTGGAAATTTTTGAAAATTTAGAAGAAAGTTTGGAAAGGAAACAGGTTTTCCACCTGAAATTTAATTATAAATAATTATAGATGAACAAATTATAACAGTCGACGATAGAGATTTTTATAAGCGTATTATGCAATATTTTGATGATTTTGGAGATGTAATTAGTTAATTTGAAAGGATTTGTCGCTATAACGCGAATATTTGAGATTATTATGAGAATTGGATGGATTATTATGAGATAAATTGGATTTAAATTGTTAGGGAGCCACTTCAGTTGAATGCTACCCGCTATTAGTTTGCGAGATTTGTTGAAATGAGATTATGAAGATTTTAGTATTGATTATGAATTATAGAAAAGTTATAGCGAAGGATTTTAGTACAGTGATATTAGTTAGATTGAAATAATGAAGAAAAGATTTATGCAAGTACGCGAATTGAAGTTGTTGATGGTTCATCGAAGGAAAATTTGAAGATAAGAAAAAGTTTTTGAAGAGAATTTGAAAAAGAAAAGTTTGCTGAAAGTTTTAAATGAAGTTGGTCAAGTCACCAAGATTTAAGAAGATAGGGGGTAGTTAAATTTTGTGCGCATGAGCTTTGATAGATTTGAAAATTTTGATTGATGATGATAGGGGTTGGTGACGATAGCGAGATTTTTTAATAGAAGGGATGATATTATTTTAGAAATGTGATTTGAAAGGTTTTATTTAGACTAGATTTAGATGTAAATTTGATTAGTAGGAAATTTAAGTGGGTGTGAGATTTTGATATTTTTGGGACGCAAATCATGGGCAAAACACAACTTAGATGTTGGAATTAGACGAGAGAAACCCACGTGATTAGTAATTTGCGAAGGGGTCTGTCCGAATCGCAATTTAGAAAGGAAATTGCATCCATTTAAATTTTAGGGGGTGATTTCACTTACGTGAATCATCGAATGGAGGATTTTATTTTGATTAGTTTTTATAGATTTGATATGACTGGGGCTAAGTTTTGAGTTGAAATGAAGGGATTTCAATTTAGATCACTTCTTGTGTTGTATGAGAAATGCCACCAGGCCGCACTATTTTTAACAAAGCGTTTGCTGATGGAATTTATCATAAGGGGGTAAGTTGAAGTGAGAAAAAGTCAATAATCTGCCGAAATGCTGGCATGACAGAGAAAAGTTGTTCTTTGTTGTCTCTAAGCCAAAACCTGTCACAATTTCCACTTACACTGATACAAATAATTTTAAGTTAGTTGATTTGTCTTGATGAGGTGTTATTTTTGAATCCTATCTAAAAGTGAAATTTGTAAGTGACAGTGAATTTCAAAGTTTACCACTAAAAGTTAGGAACTTACGTTTTTGGAAGTAGAGTGCCGTTTTGTAAAAGGTACGAGAAAGTGGAAGGAGAATTTTTGTCTTTTCCGGCGACCATTGAGAGGACCAGGTGTGTTTTCTGGAGGCACCTCCAAAAGGTGAATTTCGGTAGTTTTTCTTGGAACCAGATGTCCGAGATATGATATTTGTGTAGAACACAAAGTTTACAATCGCTGGAAGTGAAAACGTAAGTGTTTTACGTTAATTTTGAATAATTTGTTTGAACATATGGTTATCCGCCCATTTTGCAAAATTCACATAAAAAGCGATCCTTTTTGTGAATAAATGATCGTACGAATTGTTGATTGCGTGAAAGCGTTATTTTATTCGATTTACTTTTGTCGAATGAACCTACAAGTGGAAATTTGGTTAATTTTGGATATAAAATTTGGAGGTTAATTTTACCTTACGAAGCCTGGCGTAGTAATTTTAAACGATAACCAGGATTTATTTAGCAAGTTTGTTTGTTGGAAAGCACTGGCAATTTGTTAAACATTGGATGAACTTGGTTTGGAAGGAATTGGAAGTTGACAAATGCGACAGGTGTCTCAATTCGGTAGCCGACAAGAAACGGCTGATCACGAGTTCCAGCGACGTAGCAGTTCCAGTGGCGGCGTGTTTTTTCTCAATTTTGGAAGTTTCACTTTTCATCACAACCGTGGCAACTTTATTTAACAGCGTTACAAGGGTTAGTGAAACCATAAATGTTATTGTAACAAAATTGATTTATTTTGTAGATTGTTTATTTCTCTTACACTTTTACAATTAATCCAGTCGTAAATTCGTTCAGAATTTTTTATGAACAGTAAATGCAACAGAATTTGCGACTGCGATTCACTCATACACTTCACGGCAGAACAGGCATTTATGAGCCTAATAATTTACAAAAACAACTTTTCTCCTATTCCATTTTATTTGAATAAATTATCCTTTGATTCATTGTGCTCATTGGTTTACTTTAATCTCACCGATACCCATAACCTGAGATACTGTGGCCTCGTATATGCAAACTTGACTTAAAGCTAGCTGGTCCTATATTGTTGAAGTGGACCACATTAAGCGAGGTCTCACCGCTGACCATAAGTAGGGGTGTGATTGAGCCGTGGATCACGACAACATATAAATTATGCAGAACTTTAATATAAAATATGAATTTTACAAAAATAATAAATTTATGCAAACAGAAACAAAATGTGTTGCCCAATTACTTGAAAAGAATCTTTATTTATCTTTCAGTTTGCCTTATTGAATTTTATGTTGACAAATTCTAAATTAAGTATTTCGGTAATGTATTACAGTTTATGCATAAGATTTTTAATTTGTGCTATAAAAGTGGCAGTTCTTTTACAACATCATTAAGTTATAATAAATAATTAATTATTATACTTAATTATCAGCAACTTTAATAAATTTGGGTTTATCGAGAAAGACAATTTAACAAAAATAACGGTAAAAATATGTATCGACAATCTTAACTTAAACCTACTCTTGTTCATGAACCCCTAATATTCGGGGTGACCAACTTTTATTTCCAGCATCGGAAACTAAAACTCGTGCATTCTTTATTACTTAGGTGTTGTCTGGACTATATATGAAATAATTTAGAGCTCTAGTAATTAATGCAACCTATCGGGAATGAAGAACTTGCTTTATTAAATCAGTAACAGAAAGTTTATAACTGAAGCCAACGACGTGCTTAAATTTTTAAAATCAACGACAAACACAAACTAAGAATATAAATTAAGTTAAATAGAACATTAGACTGAAGATATCACTTTAAAATGCAAGTTAAAACTTCTTGATTTAGACTCATCAAATCCTGACGAGCCCCCAATTTTCAAGATTGAAAATGCAAGATGTTGCTAATTTATTTGATTTACAGGTGTAAAAATATAACAAGAATGTTAGAAATTGAAGTCAATTTTGAGAACAAATAAGCAAGGTAACTTATTGATTATAAAGGGCACCTAATTTCGCGAAACCGCTGAACTTTTCCATTTAACCCCAAGTTTCTGCGGAACGCAATTTTGGAAGAAATGCTTTAATAGTCATTCCATAAATTCTGTTACAAGAATGGCGAATAGATTTTGAAGAATTGAAATTAAAATTCATTTTACATTCTAACGATTTGATTAGTGTATAATTTATTAAAAATAATTAAATTTGCAACGAAAGTATCACTTTTTCCCAAAGGATAAAAGTGCGACTTTAACTCCCAATGGACTAAAGTTAAAGCAATCAAAGAGTTGCCATAACTACATTTAATACTTTTCCGTGCCCTCTTCAGCGATCCTATAATATGTATATTGTAGTGTTTCCTTTAGGACATAACATGGAGCATATAATTTTCTTTAATTTTTTTAATATTTTGAATTTTATTTTAACGTTAATGTTATCTTATTTATGTAAATTATTGCTTTATAGTTTTCTACACCAAATTGTTGATGTTAATTTTAAATTAAATCTTATTATTTATGAATCAATTTTCTGTTTTGTCCCCTATTTTCCTCTGTCTGACAACAAGGTTGCTTTAAACTTCTATCTTTTTCTCTTCTACAAAATACTGCACTTTTCTCATAATTCACTTAATAAAATCAAATTGTATCACTTTTTAACATTGTTTTGCATCATTTGGGTAGCTTGAGTTTGGACTACCTGGAAGGAACTTTTACTCCCGAGAGTACAAAAAATAATATTTAATATTGTTCAGAACTAATGTGCCTAATAGTAATTCTTTAATGTATTTTAGTTGTTTGTTGTATAATATACTATTATTACACCTAGTTTGTATTCATTTCTACCATTTCAATATATTTTCGACTAATAGACTTTACAAACTTTTCATCGCTGGTATTCAGAGTTTTCAGATCATTTTCCCCATGAGAAAATCAACACAAAGTTTGCATTGCATCCTATTAGAAGCTCTTCCACTTTTTATTTGCTTTCACTGTATGCACTTTTCAACCAATGTGATATCGTAACTACTGCATTTAGTAACGAAATAATGTCTGTATTTAATTTTTAAATTTTTCTACTACACAGTAATAATTTCAAGAAAAGGAGCGACGCCGTTTATTATATCATGATAACGTTTTTCTGTTTGTAACTTTAAGTGCTATGCATTATCCATCATAAAAGCAAAATCTTGAATCTCAACATTCAAACAAATGTTTTCTTTTTTGCTCTAATGAAAAACCGTAATAAAGGGTTTTGGCTACAATTTCTCCAAGACTAAGCAATTTATAAAATCTTTTTTGTGTGGTTCTCTGACTTAATCAAACAATGTCACTCTTACTTGAAAATCAGTTAAAATGTCGACAAATGAAAGTTGTATGTATAGGAATAATAACAAATGTCTAATTAAATTATCCTCATATCACATACGCAAAAGTTTTAACATTGCGAGGTACTAAAAGCACAACTGGAGGCGTGAGAAGTTTGCGAATTACGTATAAAGAGACAGCCTGTAGTAGGATACCCTTACGAAAAGTCCATTTGCAAATGCAATTTCCAAAATGGGTGAATTATAAATCCACTTTGTTATTTCCTTTATTTCCAAATATAACGAAATTGATTTCCTTTGCTAGAAAATTTCCATAACCTAGCATTAGAATTCACATTGTAACATTTGATTCCTGGTAATAAATCGGCAAAACAACTATTGCATCTTGTCTTTTGAGTGCTGTCACCCGCATAAAATTGCAATTTACGATTATATTATACTATAATTGTTGTAAATAAGTTAATTTAATGCTGCATTTTCCTTTACGAACAGAATTTTCCAATTGTGATTCGATTCACAATTCAATGGAATGCAGCATGGACAGAATTATCATCCACTTATAGCTTTTAAAATTTTATTATATTTTATCGATTTTAAAAAGCTAAAAGTGTAATTTCTCAAATTGAAAACTAAATTTACTGTAAAGTACAAATTTGATTATAAATCGACACATAAAACGTTATAGACCGAAAAGCTATAATAGACTGCTGCGGATATATTAGTTTAAACCCCAATAAAAGAATTATATCCATTGCGAGCAAAACAAACAAAAATAAAAATTTTAATTCCGCCATGTTTCTTTACTCGAAATTAATTTTTAATTTTTGTAAATGAACTCATTAATAAATTTCAGTTTATGTTAAAATAACTTTTATTGATTTTTTAAACCAAAAGGAAAAAAACCATAGTAGAATTATAAATTATTATTATACAAAATATTTAAATTTGTTGAAAAATGAGTGATTTATGTAATAAAATATGTATGTAAAGTGAACTCGTAAAATAATATCAACGTTTTGTACAAATAAATTGTATAAATATACATCAATTTCAGCTTAACGATTTAAGGCAAATCTGTGAACTTCATACATTAATCATAATGACAAAATCACAAAAGAGTAAATCAAAACAAAGCAACGAAAAATTTTCTAAAAGCACATATTATATTCAGAACAACAATAATGATCGGACCGTACATTTGAAAGTGAAAACTTGTTTGTTTTATGATCAGGCTTTATAATTTGGAAATGAATAATATATGACTTTTTCATGAGCTTTTAGAAAATGTACCTATGTCGCTTTAAGCTGGGCAAAAAATGTTAACTTTTAAGAATGTGGTACATTTTCAAAATAAAATAATTTTTTATTGAAGCTCTCTTTGTTACTAAAGTTACATACACGAAAGCTAATTATATCCCTGACAGCAGTTTTAGAATTTCCCACTAGAACTCAGCAGGGTGGTTAACGAGCTGTGATATGAGAGCTTCGTGTTTTTATTTTGTATACGTGGTTTCCTAGAGTGTGCCTTTTCTCACATTTTTATACAGTTTTAATTGATCCATCGCATCGTAACAAATTCAATACTGGGTTGTAACAAAATATTCTCTTTAATTTTCCGCTTTTACGATGAATATAATTAAAGTAGTAATTTATTAATTACCATCCAACAACATATTGTATTCATTACAGAATCATAAATATACTGAAATTTGCATATTTGTAACGTAAAACTAATGGAGGCTAGGAAGGTAACCTTTAAAGGGGGTGCAATAATTAAATTATCTAACGTATTAAATTTTGATGCGGTATTTGGCGAACCGGTCCTTGTTAAGGGAAATATTTTGCTGAATACGTTCTTTATTATGAAGCGTAACGAGAATACGAACGAAAAATTAAGTTCATTTGTCGTTATTAATTTCCCTTTGATCACTTTGCATATACTTTTCTTTACAAGTTAACAATGACTGCAAAATTTTAACAAACTGCATATTTTAAAATTTGCACTATTGTTCTTTCATATGTAGGTGACTTCAATCACTATTTAAAATTTTTAAACAGACTACCATAATACAACAAAAATTACAAATTGCCAAGGGATCGAAGCAATAACACACAGTAAATTGCAATTCAGGCGCAGATGAGTGTTAACTAATCGAGATCTGTAGGTATCCTAATCCTAGTAAACAAAAACTACAATAATTTAAAAAAATAAACTAGAAGTTTTGGATAACTGAACGAAATTCGTACCACGCGGTACTAATAAAAATTAAAAGCAAAGAAGATGCTCGTTTGCGTATTACACCAGACCTAATTAGGAATTCTTCTTTCTTGTTAAATTACATAATTTTTCTTATTCCTTTCGGTTGTCACGTGTGCAGTCTAATTGGGGGGGGGGGCTCCTTAAATTTCCCTGGGTGTCTTCTTTCCGCTAGGGTATTGTTTCTCAACCTTCATTGTGTCGCGACCTCTTAATAGTCAATAAAATGGCCGTATTTACCCTTAAAACTGGTCACGAATTCCCTTTCGATCACCAGGTTAAGAAACGATGCTATAAGGCAACACCAAACTGGCGATATAAGTAATAGGCCGAAATCAAATTAACTCAACGCCTACTGCTACCTCGCAACTTAATCCAATCTACCAAATCTGTTGATAATGATGGAATAACAACTATGGTATAATCCGTTAATCTCCATAAAGAGTTTCTTAATGACTGCTTTGTCTGCATTGTTTTGTTCACATACATTAAAACGAAAACTACCATCTGAGCCGCAACCCCTAATGAGGGGATTGATCTAAACAGAGACGAGAGTCCAGCACAATTGGAAGCTAACCTCTCCAGTTTATTTGACCACGATGTTAATAGAGCAACACTCGATTAGGGTGGATTGTCAAAAAATGGCAGCTTGGAAAAACTCAAAAAAACGCAAATAGTTATTAAAGTACTTTAATTCACAACAGATTTTAAGAGGATGCTATCACAATTCCAATAATTGCTATGTAAATTTCTGTACTAAAAATACACACAGTAGCACATCAAAAAGTCCAAACACTTCAAATTTTACAAGTAACCAATATAAAACACAGTAATCTCTAACGGAAAAGATAATACGAATGATTACGAATGATTACGAATGATAATGACTACTACTCTTACAACTTAAAATGGTGACAGGTGCTCGCTTCCAACGTGTGGCTTCGAAAGGTGAAAATCTAGAACACTTCTTAATTCTACAACAGTTACACTTGATCGACTTCGACAAACAAACACAGCTTGCAGATCTGATGCTGGCTGCACCGCGAGAGAGATGGTCTTGGAGCTCATTAACAAGATTAGACCATCCAGATAACAAAGGAATTTCACAAGTGATCCGATCTTCTGGTGTGTCAAAACAACACACAAAAGACGTTGTCAACCATAGGGAATCGAAATAAAACTGCGTAGTAGATCGCGCATAAAAGAGCATCTCTTATCTCCAGATGTATATTCAGGAGTTCAAAAACACTAAACTACACCCGGACTACTCGTTTCAAACGTCTTGGTACGAGAAAATGGTGACCCTAAGGTCAAAAATATATTTACCCACGTAAATCGCTGTGAAAAATTATGTACATCGACAATCGTGGAAGTTGCGAGACTGATGGTATTTTAAAATTCCTACGCTTTGTTCACTTCAGCCTATCTATACTTGCACTCCAACTGCGTGTATCAAATGCATGCAATCAAATATTGAATGCAACTAAAAATGCAGGACCGCATCGAGGAATATTGTGAAATGTAATACAAGGAGGAACCAAATAACAAATGCAAAAAAAATCGGAAGAATACAGCCATAGAATGGAAAACTATGGGATCTCTCTACAAATTTATAAATACCAACCTCAAGGGCGCAGAGATGTGGGACAGCCAAGGAGAATATGACCCGGAACAGGTCAACGATCTAACCCATGAAGGAAATGATGGAGATGATGATGACAGAGTAAATATTTATAATAGAATAAATTAATATACTTTCAAATCTCATTTTAAAAGAATTGTTAAAAAGTTTTCAACATCCCCGAAATATGGTTATACAGGTTTTCCACTCATCTAAAAAACCTAAAATCCACAGGAAATTTGAAAATGTACAAATTTTTTTAAAGAAGTCAAGAAATTCTTGAGTTTGTAAAAAAAAAATCCCTCCTTTTCATGTCGGGAAAAATTGTCTGACAAGTGTCACTTTGCTCTCTTGTAGCATAATATGCCATTTAGAATTTTGAGAAAAATATAACTGTTCCTCAAGACTTAAAGAAGTCTTCTAAAAAACGGGAGAAAAAAGTTGGTCATCTAAAAGCCTTAGCAAAAACAACATACGCATATTAGGCAGGAAACCAAGAAAAATGTTCAATTTTAATCATAAAAAATTTGGAGGTCAGAGAATTCGTTTTAGAAAATTCAATGGAAACTCGGTTATGCCACTGCCACATTATTATTGAAAGCTCTTCCCATTTACCTTAATCCTGGGGTCTGCAAAACTGCATTTCTTGGTAAATCCACTGAAAAGAGTTGTTTTTAAAAATAAAGTGTAAATTCGCCGAAATTAGCTAAAAAGAGCTGATTTTTATTTAAAAAAAAGGTAATTTATTTTGGAGTCCACGGGCCGCACCAAGACCCTTCGGGAGCCGCGAGTTGCCGACCCCTGCCCTATGCTATTGATAATTTTGTTTTAAAAATTATACTTATTATGTATCTTCCGAAAGATTAATTTTTAATGGAAGGAAGCTTGCTTTTAAATTTTGAACAAGGGCTCCAAACCCAAACCCAAAAAAAGGGCTTATAACCTCCGCTGCACAATTTTATTCTTGTTCTGACAATGAACAAAAATTACTTCCTTTTTCAAAATTAGTACTATTTGCCTTTTTAAGCTTGATAAAATCAACCAGGAACAAATAAAGAATAGGTACTTTGGTGTAGTGGTTAGGGAGTGGAACTATAGATCTAAAGGTCATATTGGTTCGAATCCGGATCGTTCTCAAATTTATCTGTGCCGTAAAAAGGATATTTCCTAAAATAAACAGGATTAATCAATATAATTTTTCTTAAATATATTTTATATTATAAAATTAATTCTTAAATTAAATAAAAATTGGGAGGAACAAATTATTTACTAATTCCCGTAATTATTTGTATATTCAGCTGTATTAATATTTCTGAGAGGTGATTAAGAATATTAGAACCAATTTGAAATTTGATATTCCAATTAATGAATCTATATTTGAATAATATTATATTTCGGAGCTTCTCTAAAACTAAAAAGTCAAAACCTGAGTATTTGATTTCTTCCTGTGTCTAAACTTTTAAAGATTAAAATATGCTGTCACGAACTTTCTTGTAGCAAACTTAATTCCCTACAAAATTGTTAACCTGCAATGTTTTCTTATATGATATGGTTTTCGCAGCATCCGTGCATGTGTAATCAAAAGTTTTAAGAGTTGAAATTACAACCTAGCATCATTCAGAACAAGCCTATATATTAAAAGCCGTTGAATAGGCTATCAAGATATTTGTTTGAAGATTAAATGTGCGAAAACTAATAAATCGAATTTTACCTTTTAACAAATCAATAATTAATATGATTTATAAGAATTCGTATGAAAAGTTTCATCAAGATTAATTAACCTTTACCTACAGTTATCATTTTCCCCAATCAGAAGAAAATCTTCACTCTCCTCTTACTTGTTCCAATTTAATTAACCCATATTTTATGACATTTACTGTGAGAATGGCACGAAAATTAAAATAATCGTTAGTTAACGCTAATCCTGAAACATCTGTTTATGCAAACATGAAAATAATTTATTTGCTTACTGGAACATCATGCAAAATGAAAATTAGATTTTAGGAATCTTCAAATTTTAGCTGTCAGTTAACGCAATATTCCTATGGGAAAACCTGAATTTCTTTTATACTTTACACAAAGATTTAAAGATTGGTGGAAACTAGGGATTATTTAACTCGAGTGACATCGCACTATCCTTTTATATAAAAACCGTGAAAATAGCAAAATAAATTATTTCAATATGCCACTGCCCTTTTAAATAGACATTTCCTACAGCTAAAGCCCAAAATTGATAATACATAAATATTTGTTTGACAAAATACTACAATATTTTCTATGTATGTAGATAGGTATACAAAAAAAAATGTTGAACAAATTAAGGCTTTGTTTGATATTTGTAGCAGTCTGAAAATCAATGACATAAAATATAAATTACTCAATATCGCACTGGACACAGATTTTAATGAAACGATGTAATTTTTTCGTACAAAATACGATTTAAAAATACAACTACTCTTCAAAATAAATTATCGGCTTGCGACAGGGCAAGTGATAGTAGCCGACGGCTTTTCCCCCTTTGTAGAGCCTTTTGTGACATTTCTTTGTGTATTATTTTTTATATTTACTCCATTGCAAATTTAATAAAACTGTAAAAAAAATTTCCAAGTTTTTTATGTTTTTAGAATCAAATAATGAACAATAATTGGTGGGTGAACAATATTCTTACTCCCTCGAGCATTTCCTAATTCAAACGTTGTGCTACTTTGATTTCAATTCAATAAATTAAAATGAAAAATAATGCCCAAATATACCAAAACAATATTTTACTAAACGTCCCTCGTATTACAACGACTGGCGCCAAGCAAGACTTATCAACTCTTAAAGTGTTTTTCAGGCTGAATGTGAAAATCCCACACAAAGAAAACTGTAAATAAAATCTTCATGAAATTTTATCCTCATTGACGTCTTATGAATATTTAAATAAAAATTTTGTTCTGTTTGAATACACAAAAGGGTTAATTTCTATAGAAGACCCAGAAAAGTCAAGAAAATGGATAACAAAGTTGAAGTGACTCTAGAGAAATTTGTGTAAACAAAGACGGATGTGTTCGAGTTGTTAATTTAAGTTTACATGAAACTCCTAAACCTTTGTTCTCCAGCTTTTTCTGCAATATAAATAAAAATTTAAGACACAGATAAGCCTTGAGTTGTTATTTACGTTTTCTTTCTAATCGTATCACAGAAAGCGAATCAACTTATTTATTCCCGGGATTTAACCCGACTTAGCAATTTGTTACTAATCAATGATACCTAAATTTTAAATAAGATACTAAAATCTTATTAAAAGCCTCTCTTATGGAGTTCTAAAATAATTTACAGCCTAAATAACAAAGTTTAAGTTTTTAATAACATAATATTAAAAAGTTTTGAAATTAGTTTGAATAATTAATTCAGCTGTGTGAACAAAACAACATAATGGGTTTTTCATCATTTTAACGATAAAAAATTTTGTTGCAGAGGATTTTCGGTTGTGGCCCCGGAATTAGCAGTCCCCGGAAAAACGACAGCCGTTTTAATAACCCTGCATGGACCGACAAGCTTACGTCCCCTCAATGTTACTTTAAAACTTACTCCTGATGCAAACAACGAGAACGACAATCAGCGATCCATAGAAATTACGCAAGAAATAAAAGGTAGGAAAGTTTTTTTATTAAATTTTCTCGTAGCTTCCTTCTTCCAGACTAAAAAAGGAAAATAAAGATCAAATGTTAAATTATTGAAGTGTTAACCAATTCGATTAGTTGAATTTATACACCGGTGATTGCTTTAAAAGATGGCTTTGAAATTAATCTAGTGGAGCAGATAATCTGTCGTTTTACTAAAATTCTGGAACCGTCAAAACGACTAAAGAGTTTTACACAGGATTACTTTTAAAAAATTGTAGCTCAAAGTTCTTTCATCCTAAAAAAGTGAATTTATTGCACGCTTTTAAGAGCAAACGAGGATGTCAGACTGCGGTGACAACTTTTAATAAGGAAGAGTGGTTTAAAATATTTTAAGTTTCTTAAATCTTCTTACTATTTTTAATTACTAATAAATGTAAATTACTTTTCTTATCTGCTAAATTAAACGCTATGCAAATTTTAAAGTTACCGTGGAAATTCTCTACCTATTCTTTTTTTTTGCATAATTTACCACCTACAATTTTGTGGTACCTAGCTCATAACGAATTTGAATTGTGTTTGCTAAAATCACCAAGCCTATTAAAAATTCCATAACGTAGGCGCTCCTCTCTATAGGCGGCTCGTTCCGGCTCATTCAAACTGAAAATTTTCTTCCCAGTGTAATTTTGTTCGTAGCGACATTTAATTTTGTCCGTTTACGACGTTGGTGGTTAATCGAGTGATCCTAGGTAATTTTTTATTCTTCCACTATATTAAAACTGAAACGTACGGGGGTTTTGGCGCCTCCATAAATTTTCATTTGTAAATGTTGAACATTACAATACTATGACTTCAATTGATCGGTCCCAAAATACATAAGTAGTAAAATTCTATTCTATTTAATGCAATTTTAATATTATAGGGAGCAAATTTGTTGTTCACGTCTTTCGTCAATTTATTCAGTAAAAATATTTTAATTGTTGGATCAAGCCCTTGTTCATTCCTATTTTTCAAACCTGATGAAGTACGGATTGCTTCATATTCAGACCCAGCAGGTTATAATGCTCCTCCAACAATTTCCATGTCATGTCTTACATTCATAACAATTCTTATTAATTTATTTTGTTTACATGCGATGTTCAATGATATTTACTTCATTTTAATGAGTTTCATTTCGAACGTAATGGAGATTTATAAACAGGAAATAAGTAATATATTATAAAAAAAAGTGCTTCATATAAAAGCATTCTTTGATGCCATTAACTTTGTTAATTAACGTCATTCTAAATGCAAGTTTGAAAATGAAAACTCCACGGAAAACATGACATAACATTTTTATTCATTGTACTACAATTTTATTATTATTAATCGCACATTCAAAACTCTTTTTAAATTAAAATGAAATTACATTATTTGTTTTTGCAATTTGAAAACTTTTTCAAAATATAAAATATTTACGCTCGATATTAATCCATTCCGGTTTCTATATTTACCATTTATTTTCTTTTTAGCTTTTTAATACAGCTGGTTTATTGCAACGTATGAGGTACAATAACTGCTTATGGCTCTTTCAGGCACCGATGCAACAATCCATTTATTTTCAACTTACATGGTGCAGTGTATTACTTGCTTGTGGCTTTAGCACCTTACAAGTTACTTTTATTTGCTTTATAGCTTACAAGAGTTTATTTTGTTTTATGTGTTTCAATTCTATTTTTTTATTTCTACAAATTGAGCTGCTTTTCTATGGTAACCAATTAACTTTTGTAGGTGTTCAGTCGAGATTTTAAAAAATACGGATGTAGTTTTTACTTTAGGCAGTATTTTTAAATAAATAAATACTGCAAAAAAAGTTACCTTAACCGCAATTTAAAAAGCTTTTTGTTAAACTTGATTACCATAGAAATTATCTCTTAAGGAAACTATAATTTCCTCGCAAAATATTAGTAACCTTATTATTTCTCCTTTCAAAGTAAGCAGTCATAATAATGGCACAGAGGATGTACATGATAACTAAATCATGGTTTGTTAGGTATTTCCGCATGCACACCATAGTAACCATTAGTCGTTGGACAATTTGAATTGCCAGTTTTATTAATACTATTATTCTTCAAGACCAATAAAATTGAAGGTGCAGTCATATAAAAACAGTGAGCAATAGAGTAGGTACCTCTTCAGTTTAAATAATGTAATCTGAACCACGTCACCCTTTGATCCAAAGTTCACAAAGCTACACGTTTATTTAGGTATATTCAAGAAAGTAATAGCGTATATCCTAATATTAATTTAAAACTCCCTTTTTATAATAGCTAAACTACAAAAAACCATTGTTGAACTAATTTTTAGAACGCACAATGATGATAAACAAAAATTCTTATTTTATTAACCTATGTTTTTATGGATTAAGGCGCTTATTTAAACAAAGGTTTTATATTGTTAGAAATTATGGTCTACAAGGTAATAAAAATGTGGTTATTATAAACTGAAATAAAATAACTGAATAATATTAATTGTCTACTGTATAAAATATAATATGAAAGGTAGGACATATTATGGTAAGGATTGCTCTCGTGTTGGAACTTATAAATCGATAAACATATTAGTTTATCATGAATTCCAAAAGTTTTTTAATGGATTTTTGGACGATTAAAGATATTACAATAGACGAGCAGCACAGTTTCTGCAGAAAATCTATGTCCTTTCTCTGAATATGTTACAATGCATCCTAGAATCTGGCGATAGTGTTGACTGATTTCTCTAAGGCCATTGATAAAGAAACATATTAAACAATTAATATACAAACTGGAAGCTGGGGTAAGCTTGGAATTAATATTAACTTGCTCTATTGGCTCTCATCTTACTTGCCCTTAATGACAATCAAATCACAGCTTTTAAAATATGCAGGAGATCTAAACAATTTTCAGTGTTTCGAAATCCGTACCCATAGAAATTGAAACACGTATGTATCGAATGTTTACTAATAAATTATTATTGCACCATTATTTTGGGTTTTATTTAATAAAATACTTACAATAATGATAACTTACGGTGTAGATATGTACATAATTATAACATAATTATAAAGTTTCAAAATCAACTATTAAATTAATTTATTTAACGATTGAAAACAACGAGCGGGTACCCGGTAACAAATCATTCTTCTAAAAACACGCAAGCAGGTTGCCAGCGAGATTCGACCTTGCTTATAACCACGTGGTCACTTACATCTCGTTACATTGAATTATGAGCAAATGTCGGCGCTTATAAAAAAAAACTGCTTGCACTGTGAACACTTCATTCCGATTAATACCAGCGCTGATTCTAGAAGTCGGAGCTGTGATATGTCTCATTACACTGTGAGCACTTCCATTTCATACTACGTGGGATTGTTGGTAGCGATAATCTGAAACCGGCAACCCGCGCTTCTACTATGCCATTACCTTTAGGTCTTATTGCGAATACTGTTTAACAGTTTAGAATTCCTACCACACCACGCACATTACTCGTATGGAAAAACTCCAAAGAAAATATGTGAACTTCCTCTGTTTCAAGTTTCGAATTTGCTAAGATAAAACGACTACGTTTTGCTGCAGGTGAAACACACAAACTTCCCTCTGTAACCCAACCCCTAATAAGAGATATTCAAATTCTGTCCTAATCCGAATAGAATCTCTCCAGTTTATGTAGCCACGATGTGGTAAGCTAACCCTCAATTTTTGGAAGAAGCGTGGTCGAGAATTTTGAGAGAAAACTATTCTGGGGAACTACAGTAAAAGTGATGGTAAAATTTCCTTTAGAAAAAGATGGGTTTTTTTTTCAAGTAAGAAATTAAATTGTAATAGGGTGGTCAAATCGGGCAACCCAAATGTAATTTGTGTTCTGTATCACGTACACTCTAATTGATAATACGCATCCGCAGAGACGTCATAAAGTACGCACCAAAGAAGCTATATCTGCTGTAGAGCGTAGTGGTGAAGAGGACCCGAAATGTGTCGATTTACCATCACGCAAAGCAATTGGCAA
Organism: Rhagonycha lutea; assembly: GCA_958510855.1. Classification (NCBI taxonomy): domain Eukaryota; kingdom Metazoa; phylum Arthropoda; class Insecta; order Coleoptera; family Cantharidae; genus Rhagonycha; species Rhagonycha lutea. The sequence continues at coordinate 12,886,873 of OY294037.1, forward strand.
TGATCGGAGAAGGTCATTGCCTTGCAGCTAACGCAGTTGGATGCGAACGCGGGGTACCGGGTTCAAACCCGGGGAGAGTCAAACTTTCTTATGACCAAGTCTCCGTGCCTCGGAGGGCACGTTAAGCCGGCGGTCCCCCTGAGTTGACGAATTGCCACCGTTAACAAAAAACAGGGCTACAGGCACATCTGAATGCTAGCCTAGCAAGCTGCTACCGGATGTAAAACAACTATAGTCCAAAATCGATCTGCGGACTACTCACCAACCCGTCTGGCCAGCGTGGTGAGTTATGGCCAGATCCTCCATAATATGGAGAGGCTTATGTCCTGCAGTGGGCGGAAAAAGGCTCATGAAGAAGAAGAAGAAGAAAGCAATTGTAGCTGTATCCATCCACTTTATGAAAGACTTTAGTTTGATATGAAAGAAAAGATCTTGGTTTACGAGCAAATTCTCAAAAATCGCACGCCTTAATCGATTTATTGAAAGAAACATTGGATGATTGCATAATTTAGTATATTGGAGTTGGCTTTCAAGATCGTGTGATATAAAACCTTTGGATTATTTTCTGTGGGGATATGTGAAGTCGCTAGTCTAACCCGATAAATCAAAGACGATCGACGACTTGGAAGACAACATTCGCTGCGTTATTCTGGATAATATATGTCCCCAAAAGTTCGAAGAAGTGGTCAAAAATTAGACTTCCAGATATGCCCAAAATAACATAATATTTAAACACTAACAGCCGTATTCATAAAAAAACTTAAAACAGTCTTGTAAGCCGAGAGTTTAGCGCGTTTACTGTAATAAAGTTGGTATTTTAACCTAAAAAAATTCGAAATGACAGCCAAAAAAAAAGTTAAAAGTTAGGTTAAAGAGCTTTTTCACTAAAACCGGCTTACAAGACTGTTTTAAGTTTTTTATGAATACGGCTGTAATTGCATAAAATTATCTTTCCAATTAAGCCAAGACCATGGCCATTGCCACGATTTTTATATGTTTTATTTCGTTTTAAAATTCTGTACCTCTAAAAAAACAACCGTTACAAGTATATTATAATCAAAAAAACAATACAGAAGAATAAATTAATGACAATGTAGTGTCAAAAAGTGCTCCCACTGATAATAATTAATAAGTCCACCCGTACAGTAACCTCTAAAATGATTACCCAAAAATGAATATAAAAGCCGAAATTACACTCCAATATAAGCACAAATTGGAAAAAATAAAAGGTATTTACTTCGAGCTCTGATAAGTTTACAAATTTGTTGATGACAAACGCTCTTTTCTAATGGAAGTTTTACGTGCTGCTTGGAAGGTAAAGATTGGAGATCTTGTTTCAAATTATCAAGTGACACTTGACCGACACTAACACGAGCACACTGAGTACTGCTGCTGATAATACTGGACGAGTGAGAGAGCTGTAGGTAACGGTGGCGAAAATCAAAATTATACCATCCAGATAATTGAAAATTTCCCCAAAGTGATCCGTAGTTTCCATCAGAAACGAAAATTGTAGGTTAATTTCTTCTGGTGTGTCAAAACAACACCAAAGACTGCTACCCGTTGGAGATCCAAAATGATCGTCAGATTTGTGCACCGAAACTGCGTAGAGCTCGCGCATAGAAGAACGTCTCTTATCTTTGCTCACCAGATGTTCCACAGGAACCAAAATACTAAACGATAGCTAGACTACTTGTCTTACACGATTTGGTACGAAAAATAGTGACGTCGCGTCGGCACCAAACGATATTCGCCCACGCACGGGTTGGACTTATCGTTATGGAAAAATAATGTACGTCCGCTTGTCGTAACTATATTACAAGACTAAATTCAAGTTATCGACATTTTTATCAAATGTATGCAATAGAACAGAAGATTGATGTAATTAAAAATTCAGAGCCGGATCGAGGAATATTGTGCAATAGCAATTCAAGGGAAAACCAAATAACAAATACAAAAATTTGTTACACTGGGATACCTGGACTTATCCTGATTGGACAATAGAAAAAACTACATTAATTTGTGCTTCTTATTTAAACAACTCGATGGTTTTGCTTTAGTTGATTGTCTTGTTGTGCTGCAAAGATCAACTCTGGACTCACTCATGCTTAGTTCGCAAAGCTTAACCTGCTCTGTACTGATTTTCACAGGACAAAGGCTTTTCTTTAATTATCGCGAAATTTTTATCTAAAAACATACCAACCAAATTCGTGAACTTAAAAATCCCTTTTTATTTTTACTAAATTGTTTTCAACCAGCAAAACTTTTAAAATCGTGGGCTAATTTAGCGTGCAGATCCCCAAAAATGTTTGCTCAATATTTTTTATAAAAAAAAGTTGCTTTTAAAGTTGTATGGATCAACGAAATTTCCGTTGCCTTCTCATAAAATATTAATTTTTATTAAGCAAATGCAATTTTATAAAAGATAGTAAGAAAATGTAATTATAATTATAATATCAAAGTTTTTGACAATCGTTTTTGCCCTTTTCAACCTTTTTATAAAAGTCAGATTTTTTAAATAGATACAATTAATTTAGAATTAAATGGGAAAGCGATTTCCTTTAGTGAAGTAATTTAGTGGTTAATTTCCTTTATTTGATATTTTACTTTTTTTTGACATTATTTTATGCGTTATATCTAAAATATTGCCTCTTGTTTCTCATATCTTTTATTTTATAAAATGGCATGCCGCTCTGTTTGTGAATATCATGACGAATAAAATTAAGATAGACGGTAAAAAGACGGCGAACTCTTTGAATAATTCTAACTTTACTAAAAATGCAAGCAGTTTAAATAAACTGATTGTTCAACAATTTTAAATTGACTTGATTTAAAACAACTTGATTCAGCTTTGAAATATATTAACAGTTTCTTCGTTATCTCCTTATGCCTTCTAGTCATGAAGGCACAGAGTAGATAACAGAGAGTAGTTTGGGCGGGCGATTGTATTTGGACTGGAGACCTAATACAATTTCTAAAAGTCGAAAAGGAGCTACACTGAAATTGTGAAAGTTCGCAAATAAAACTAGCAGATGCAATAAGTTCGTAACTCGTGCACATCGTATTTTCAACTGTCATAATTCTGGTGCATAATAAACAACTGCTACAACAAAACTTCTGCGTGGCGTGACGAAATCCATCTTAACCCCACAAACAAAGTGAGGTCTTTCTAATTTAATAACTACAATAACTCCAACAGAATCTCTTAATTTAACCTATCTAACTATTTAAAACATTAGAACAAATTACGACTATTATGTGTCGCGTACGGATTTTGAGGTTTTACTCTCTATATCAGTTTCCGGTTTTAATTGATTGAATACTTTGTATTGGTTTACAATTTCTAATCAAGTGGTTTCCTTTGGCTTAGTTTGCGGATTGCCAACGATTAAATTTAATTGGACGGTCAAATACCTCCTCATCAGTTCCCCAATCTGATGAATTGCAAAATAAATAATTTCGGATTAATTAAATTTATTGTACGTAGAGCTGGAAAAACACAAACGACTGGGGTCAACTCCTCAGGGAGTAAAATATTACTATCATAGCACTGGCCCAAGTGAATCTGAGTCATCGGTAACAAATTCGACCTTACACATTTAACTATGCATTTAATTTTATAAATAAGGGGTTGAAGTAAATATGCGTGTCTAACAATTTGAGTTTTCTCATTATACTCTCAACTTAAGTTTAAGTAACTTTAATTAAAAACATTCCCGCACTTGTTTATGTACTTGTGTGTCCTTTATAAAGGTGAGAAAACAAGGTATTGATGAAGTAAAAGCCACTTCAAAAGCACACACTCTCTGGGGAACTACCGGCAAATTAAATCTTGCTCGATTAGAAGGCAGTCAACTGAGGGTGGATTGCAGTACGTCTCGTTTCACGACCTACCGGTCCGAAATATAGTTGATTTGGGTGTTGCCGCAGGCTTTATAACATTTTGTTTTTACACCTGTAAAAACAAAATTGAAGCAAAAATGACTCACTTACTTGCTTACAAGTTACAACCAACAATAAAGTTATTATGTCTTAATTATGGTAAATTTTCATAAAACAACATGTCAGCAAACCATTTTCGATATTTACGGAAATGTAATATGAAAATTTAATGTGTACTTCAAAATAATGCTTAACCATCTCGTAAGCGAACGCCTTCAGTTAATTTCCTTGGGGCTGTGTTCTTACGCTCTTTGCACTAGCAGCATTATTGTAATTTCCTGATCGTTAAGCTAGGGAGGCAAGTCAGCTTCGTTTCTCCATTGCTTCCTTTGCAATCCTCTTTTGTAATAATTGTAAAAGAATCGATATTCGATTGTTTCTGGAGTAAGAAATTTAAAAGTGTTATACAAGCAATTCTCACGTAATCTTTGAAAAGTAATACAAAAATGTACGATTCACGTGCAGTGTGAAATTACGACGTTAAATTGAAAAACGCATAACAGCCAAAAAATATTGAAATGTAAAAATCAGTTGCTTTGTATGATTTTCTCATTTTCCTAAATAGGTTTTTAAAAACACCGTTATACATATTGAAATGAAATTGTAATGGGAAGAGATTTTAAAGATTTATATAAAATAGAATTCAATAAATATGTAAAGTGCAAGATATTGCTACGTTTATGGTCACGTAGGCATCCTTTTGTCTTCAAAATTGAACAAACGGAAACGCTTTTACATAAATCTGAGTTCTGACGGCGATTTTCAAATTTCATGCCGGAAATGGGTCACTCAAATCTTCTTCATTCGGGAAGTCGATGAGAACTCTTTGGGTCAGAACGTTATAGCTGAATAAAAAATACTTATTCAGATATTTATAGTTTTGTTGGTTCTTTATTGTTGTAGTTTTTCCGTTATTACTGCGATGATACACTTTGTCAAATTGATTATATTAGATGGAGATAAAATCAAATTTTTCTAGCAGTTATGTGAGATGAAAACCAAACACTTAAAAATAAAAGCAATCAACGATAGCGAAAAGGGATGAAACGAAAACCTTGCACCCGGAAACAGAGTGCCCCCGAGGTAGTAGTAAAACTTCAAATATACGTCGGAAAACTTACGATTCCCGTGCTTAATCCTCTGTAAATTGTGGTTCATTATACTGATCACCTTTTTATTTCCACTAGGAAAGCCACCAAACCAAATCATCAAAAAATATAACTTTAGTAAATTTTTACAAAACTGGAAGGAAGTTATCGTGCTTTGTCTCAATTAATCTTGACCACAACTCCTCCAATCACAATTAGTATTATTTAGTTAACAATTGGACTATTGTTAATTGAATCGTAAGCCTCTGGAGAAGCAACACTTGAGCCATTAAGATTCATTGTATATGTTTGAAGGGCTTCGCGATAAATACCAATTGACTTTGTGTGGTAACGACTTTCGAATGTCATGTAAACCATTAAACATGCTATTGTCGTTCGATTCAGAGTTGCTGGGTGTTGGAAGTCGAAAGCTTTGAAATTTAATCAATGATAAATTTTCTATTCGTTAAACAAAAATTGGATATTATTTTTGCTATCTTCAATATTGACATAACAGAAAAGCTATCGACGCCAATTTTTAAAATACGTGACTTTAGAACTATAATAAATTTATCTATGGCTTTTATCTGCAAGAGAAAATCCAATACTGGAGTTTCCAAATCCCTTGGTTCTTTCTGCAAACTATATCGTAATAATAACTACATATAACTTCCCAAACTAATTTAATCTTTTAGTTATGAAATTTGTTAATTAGTTTAGTTTTACAATTTTGTTGTAATCCACATCTGAATTATTCTGAAAATTGCTATTCTATGTTGAACCTCGTGCACTTTATTCGAATTGATCCTATGTTTTTTTGTTTCATCTGCTTTAGTACGTTTGTTATTATTATTACGTTTTTACTTTGTTTTCAATAAATCGATAAGACAAACAAACAAACGTTATAGAGAGAACATATTTGTCTTTCTATATTACAGTCCCTTTGTATTCCTTTTTGCATTATCAGCTAAAGAATTCTGTAGTAACTCTGACTTCTTTTAATATGCTGAAGGATATTCTCACTTTCCCTTTTCAGTTTAAAAATGTTTACAGTCTCTATTTATTCTACATAAAGTACAAATGAATAATACAAAACTGTTTGCAAGTAAACATCAACATCATTTTCATCGTTTTTTAATTTGCTTTGTACATTTGTTATTGAAAAACAAAGAGAAAATATTGTTACGGTCAGTTAAACATTTTTATAAAATCAAACAAAAAAGTCACCCTGGAGCGATATTTGTTCAAGTAATAATTAGAATTGCCTATTAATACATGGAATGGGAGACCTGGAAAAATTGCGGTATGGATAGGAGTGAAAATTTAAAATCATTCGCCGCCGAGTAAAAAAGTTTGTTGGCAGAAAAATGGAAAATAAAAGTATCTACTACTAAAAAGGTAGTATTTTGGCAGTGTATACAAAAAAGCAAAGTAATATCGTAACAAACAAGAAACAAAAACAGGAAGAATTTAGAATTTGTTAATTTTCATTTTGTAAACAGTAAATACTGAAACAGAAGCTCAAAAAAAATGACGATAAATAGTAATCTGAATAATTTATTTTTATTATTTATTCATTTCGTAGTTTTATTTATAGCATTTATACGGTTATTATAATTACTTCTCCATTGTTGTGTTTTATGTATCTTTTGATAGCAAATTACCCGTAAATTTTTTTCTTGAAATTGATAAGGAAACTTGGGCAACTTTACTAAATTTTCTAATTATATATTTTGATTTATAACCTTAAGTTGTGCGGCGTGAAGGCCGCACTAGACCGAGATACATGAACGATGCATTACAGGCATAACAAAACGCTTTTTATAGGGCGCGTTCGAGTTGACTCTTTGATCACTTCGAGCATTATACAACTCTCTTTTTTACTTCGGGAAATACCTCAGGTGTCCGGGGTGGTAAATTCAGGCAATTCCAATGTGATTGTAGAGTACCGAGTATTAAAATTAAAAAAGGTATTAAAATATTAAAAAATTTAATAATAGATAAGATTAGATTACAGTGATTATGGTCTTACACGAGGCGACTATTATCCCACGCCTACTTCGATGACCTATCTTTCATTAGAATCAGACACAGTCCAGTTAACATGAAACGAGGGGGGTTCTTTTGAAGTCGATCTCCCGCTCCAACTATGTAATGGGTTGAGATAACTGCATTCAAGTCACCACTGTTTCTCCAAAGCTAGTCCAAACTCCTTCAAACTATAATAGTCATCTGCGCCATAAAATATGTATTCGAGCTATCACTTTGTTGGGGTATGGATTGCGTTTTCCCTTTAGGATTGACTTCCTGCGCCATTGGTTTATGGTCTTTAGCCGATCCTAGTTTCCTCCTAGACTTGACCTTCCATAAGGTCTGTGTCCATTTAAATTCTAAGTAGTGCAATAATAAGTACGAGTTAATCATGGGTTAAAGTCTGTAGTCTGTCAGGGCTTTCCAGTTCCTGGAAGAGCATGACCTTCCATATTATGAGCTAGTCATGAGTTAAGGTCGTCGTTCTATTGGGTTATAAGGTACTTTTTCTGTACTTTCCAGCGACTATCGTCCTCTGGAAAGTACAGAAAGTTCCCCTTAATGGGAACCATGCACAGTTTTGCACAGTTTGCATCGGAGGGGGGGGGGGCCTTTTGAAGCCCATCTCCTATGTCAACCAAGTAATGGGTTGAGATCATTGCTTTTGGGTCACCAATGTTCAATCAAGCTCCATCAAGGAATAGTCATTTGCGCTATAAATATTGTGGTGTTTCAAACGAGTTAAGGACTCAGGGGTAGACAACATATTCAACAGGGGTGTGTAAAAAGGATACCTTTATACGTTGAGTATAAATCCTGTTCAATCTAAAAGGCCAAATTTGTTACCTATGACACTACAAACCAAATATTTTGTTTATTTTACATTTTGTGTGTGATTCGTGCAAGTGCAGTGACAGATTATAGTGAACCTGCAAATGATAGACAATTGCAACAAAATTTTAAATTGGTGCCAATGTACTTACCTACAAAGTTATTTTATTTTGGAAATATTTTGGAGATTTTTGATTTTAGAGGTGTGGCACGACGGACGAAGTGAAAGAGATTATCGAGACGTCCTTCTGCGAGAACGGGCATTGTATTTCGTTAATCGAGAAAAGTGAATTTTTGAGTTTTCCTTGAGTCAAGTTTTGATTCCAGGGATCCTTTTCAGTCATAGTTTGGTGATATTCCTGTTGCAGGAACTCCTAGATTTTGGTTTGAAGATAAAAATTGCGAAGTTAATAAAAGCTGACCTATTCGACAAGCGTGGGTAGGTTGCTACAATTTGCAATTATTGGACAAATTATGGATCATCCGATTGCTAATTTGACGGATGTTTATTAATCCAACGATCGCAGTGCTGGGAGGCGACGAAATTGCTAAAGTTGCGTATTAAATTTGTATAGAATACACAACGAATAATTCGTGGACGATTGCAACAGCACAAATAAGAAAATTTGGTTGAATTTGATAGAATCCGACCTTGAAGGAATCAAGAAAACTGCGCGTATATTCAACACCTGTCGTGAAGATTATATGACGTCAATACCCATCAACGAATGCAGGACAACCTGTTCCAGTGGTTTCAAAACAGCGTGAACAAAAGGATTCGTCTGAATTGGTACTTGAACATTTTTTTATTGTGTAAAATTTGACCCGCATCAAGCTAGCGCCGCCACTTTCAAAAAACCTAAAAAAAATTTTTTGGAGAATTTGTAGCTAATTTGTTGCTAATTAGTTGCCGCAATCGCGAATTTGTTGCTCTTAACGTTCGCGAATTAAAGTCATTTGAATAGTGGCGGTGTTCACTTGATTTTAAGCCAGAGCCGATACTCAAAACAAAATTTTGATAAACCCAAATTAAATTTTATTAAATAAATTATTTCTAATTTATAATATTATACGGTACAATTTTTGTAAATGCCTGAATATGTTAACCCTAGATTAGATTCTTTTTTAGTCAGCTATACAATCCATAGTCGGATTAAAGCTTCCACCATATTTCTATGGCGGGTTTTTAGCCATCCCTAGTAGCACAGATGTGTGTTACTAGGGATAACTCTCCACGGTGGCCAACCGGGTTGGCGAGTGTAGTCCACAGTTCGATTTTGGACTTTTAGATCATAGCACATATCCGACGCAATCGTCCGGATTAGAACCGCGGTTTCCCGCTCTGTAGTCTATCCGTGTTTGATTTACGCCAGACTGCTGGTCTCCTAGATTAGATTACTAACCATATTTTCTAGATATAAATTTATCGCTGTCACCACTCAAATGGCTGTAAGTCTCGAACGGTGTAAGAGCAACAAATTTTTGTTTTGTTTTTCGAAAGTGGCGGTGCTAGCTTGATGATGGTTAAAATTTGAATTTTACCACATTTTATTATACACGGAGGTCTCGAACCACAATTTAGATATCAAATTGATAGTAAATGTAATTGTGGTCCGAAACAGTCTTACACTATTACACGAATGGCCAAGGTACGAAAATATTATTGTTGTAAAATTAGGATTGCATACTCAACGTATTTGCAGAATTTTATTAAATCAGCTTTATTCGCCCGAGTCTTTAATTTCGAGTTTGAACCCGGCTTTCCCTGAGGGAGTACTTTTGTTCTCCACCATTATAGCGACCCGGACCTTTAGATGTTTTGAAAAATGTATTATAATAATATATACCTGAGTTACGACCTTGTAGAAATGTGAATTACAGACAAGTTCATCCAAATTCCTTCCAATTGTAGACATGTGCGCCATATAAACATGTACTATTAGGATTACTTCCTTGCTGAGGTGTGAATCATAGGGGCGGAAGTTCCGCCAGGATCATAGCTTTTCATATCATGGTAAATGATAATTAACCTAAATGATAATCCTCTTGGTTTCTCTATTAACAAATTTAGGATTAAACCTACTGCACCTCAAACAAGTTGCGGATTAAGGTTTCATTCCGTGTGATTGTTGTGGGTCCATTCTGGGCATAACCTTTCATATCATAACAAGTCATGAGTTAAGGTCTTTGCCTTTTAGGACCCTGGTGGCTATGCTAAGGTAGAAGTGATAGAACCTATTAGCCTTATTAGATTATATCTCCTACGTCTTTCATCCAAGTGAACGTTGTTAATCAGGCTTTTCACGACGAATCAGTACCTTAGTCACGGTTTACGGGTACACATACCCACACCCACTCCTGGAGCATACTTTCATCGTATACTGGCCAATTTGGGTGGCTAGAAGAGTCGCAGTGCCCGAACCTTCTACCTTAGAAAGCTAGATTCTGTACTCTACTCCTTTTCTTCCTCTTGTCAATCGTGCATCTATTACACCGGATAGCCGTTCTTGAACAGGTCTTCACCTGACCTTACACATTATGTTTGCATGCAGCTAACCTGAGGCAAGACTGAAATAAATGAAAAAAGCACAAATGCACTAGAGAGTGACAATGCAACGTAATCATTAGTTTGGGTGGGCCTCACATCCTGCCTCACAACAGGACTCATTTCCTGCCATCTTGTCAGTATACATTTTAAAAGAGTTAACTTAATAAAAGCTTTTAAAAATATGATTATCAAACATTTCTTGGTGTGCAGATAGGATCCTTACTAGGAAAAGCTTAAAAGCTATGACCTAATTTAATAAATTTTTGGAGAGAAAACAGTAGAGTACCTACAATTTCTTTCCATCTTCCTAAAGTTAGTAATTTATTTATTACTAAAATGTAAGTGATTGATAGGAACTCGATTGGTGTGCTATCAATCAGAAGCATGTAAATATTTTTTTGGATTGATTATAATAAAGGAATCAAGCAAAAGTTTCGTAGGTCGTACATTTGCTTTAGGTTTATGATCTACTTCGGCTGGTTATAAATTAACGAACCAATCAGGTGCGCTTCTATTAATAAGGAAATTATTATATTGGATACATTTAAAGCACCAATTCTGTATATCTATTCGTAACGCACCTCTGATTGGTAGCCTAAGATTGGTAGTGTGTTCGCACAACTATGCAATCCGCTCCTGGCGATAAGTTTTATATTATTTGAACAATTTCAATAATAAATTGCAGAAAAATGTTGTCAGAACTAATTGAAAAATCTATTACAACTTAAACTAGCAGTTATACACAAGAAATTGTAATTTACGAAAAGTAAATTACTTTCAGCACTCTATGAAAAAAGTGCTTACTTAAGCACTGCGAGCGGAAATGTAGATTAATAGAAGTATAGTCAGTTGGTTTTGGTTTCAATTCAAAAATCAGATGAATTGAAGAAGTAAGCCTTTTTGAACATAACAGAAAATAATTATTTATCTGTATTCATGCGAGAATGTCTAGTTAAAAACAGAAGAAATGCAAGCAGAAGGAAGGAAAAAAAATTCTGTTCGAGAAATTCCTTCTAAAATTATCCTTCATAATCATTAACTTGTCGGTGTCAAAGATATTACTTGCAATAAATTAAATTAAAAATTTGAACTGTCCAGGTGCACCCCCAAGATCTCATGTACTCTTCCTCCCTAATCTATCCTATTTTATAGAATCATAACTAATAACAGCTACTAAATGATTTAAATACATCATAGATATCAACAAGAAAAGTTTATAAATTATAAAACAATTTAATAAAGTTCCATAAATTTACAACTTCTTACTTTTCATTTTTACATGAAGTTGTCTTCGGTACATCGAGTTCGGTCGAAATCTTTTCAGATCGAACAATGAGATTTTATGATGAAAACTCGAAAATATCCCGTTGTGTTTTCGTTAACAAGCAAACTTTTTAACGAAATTTTCAAATCAAAACCTACACACAATTTAAAATTTTGATGAAAGTATGTAAGTAACGAAGAGCAGGGTGTTTCGAGCGACATTGTTCCTGTCGAGGTTCTCGGTTTGACCGCATGAATAATGTAAAATCAAGAAGGAGAATCTATTTGACCCGTTTCCGATCTGAAGTCCGGTAAATCCGGAGATCTGTGCGTGACCCTTTAGGTAGTTTCGATAACCGGATGCTCAACATCCTGCGTGTATTTTTTTAAAATATTGGGTCAATTTTTTAAAGTGGTTTGTACGACGACATAGTAAGTACAAATTTTTCTTTTGTCGTTTCTAAAAGTTAATTAAGACAGCATTTCTGTTCTGTAAAAATTTGAAGATTAGGCTTTTGATTAGCATAACGAGATTTGTATGTCACGATTCGAGAATTATCTTGATATAAATTTAAATAGGTTTTGTTATTGATTTTGAAAACTTGCTGAACTTGGGTGGAATGGCTTATAAAATTGAGTTCTAACGGAATTCAAAAAATAAACTTCTTTACTTACATGCGAAAACGAATTTTTGAATATTCTAAGCATTCAATCGAAAAGGGGATAAATTCGGTGAACTGTATGTAAATATCAAATGATGAATGTGCTTTCAACCGGACCCAGTCCGAGATCAAACGTAAACGATACGGTTAGAAAGCATTATGAATATTATCATTTGATATTCATATCTAAATTTGTATTACTGTAGCCCTCCAACCAGTGAAAATGTAAACAGAGCAGGAAAATAAGTTTTAGCAAAAGCCAAATTTATGTTATACACAAACGAGCCAAACTGAACGAAAACAATAACAAATTTTCTTTACAAAAATAAAGTAAAAAATTGATTTAATTACCTACTTAAAATAAAAATAACAACATATTTGGTTCCTCTAAATTTGCAGCTCACATTAAGATTTTCAAGTTAATCAATACCTATAAAAGGTTTCACTTCCTTAAAATTGCTTTCTTTGAACTGGGTTCGTGATTAAATCTCAAAATACTTCACCTTCCTACTTCATTTAATTTTTTTAATTTAATTACGTTTTGTTTCTGTGTGATTTTTAATTTATGAACGGTTTCGTTTGCAAATAAACCCATCTTCAAATTTTCAAGTGTTTTATTGCTTCAATAAAACAAATTTACGATGATATAAGGTGACATGATCACCTTCCATCTTACGCACCGAGGCATCTATAACTATAAAATTTTAAAGTAGTAGAATTTTATATTTCGACATAAAATACGAAACCAGTTTTGCATCTTTAATCAAAATTGACAATATTATGTAAATTTTACGAAATATTAAATAAATTCAGGTTGCGTTTATGAGATTTCCCGAGGAAATATTTCTAAATTACCATCATTGTGGTATTGTGACTGGAGTGATAAAATAAATAAACAGATTGATTTTATTGCTTTTATATTGTACAAGAAGTTTAGTGTAATGTTGGGGTGCAACTTTGGATCTAAAGGTCTAGGGTTCAAATACCAACCGTGCTCAAATTTATTTGTGCCGAGGGTTAGATCCCACGTTAATCTGTATGCCCTACTTCCACCAAAAAAAAAGCATACTAAAAGGATCATCACTCTTAAATTGGGTTAAATACATGTCTGAACTACGCTATTATACAGCACTTACCTACTTCAATATTTGAATGTATTTGTACCACAATCAGCAAAATCATACCAATTATTCATGATAAGACGGCGAAGTCTAATTGAAGTTACTTTACCTAATGACTAAATTACCAGCGCCGACAAGGCAGATATTATGGATTTAAGTGAACAGTAAGATTCCTCTTCAAATATTCCAATGTTGACTCGAATTACATTCTGCATACAAATAACCAATCAGAAAATTTGTTATTTGTTTTATAAACAAATTTAAATTGTTAATCCACGTTCGGAAAAATAATAATGTAAATAATGCTTTGTGGCTTTTTCAATTTACAATTTGAGATTTAAATTCTCAATGTCGTAATGTATTTTCCTAAATTAGTTACCAAGTTTAATTAGAAACAAAGTTTGCATTTCTGTTATTTACGTTCTTGTTTAACTCTTATTTATTTATATAAGCCACCGCGAGCTTTGAAATTTAAATTAAATTATTAACAAACATAAATAAGTAACATTGAAGCTTTTTAACATAATAAAAATCAGCAAACAGCGTTTTTGTGTTTGGTTTATTCCAAAGCCCCTTGTTGGCAACATCTGCATCGAACTGCTGTAGAGTGAAAGTTTCGACAACTTCTTAATAGAAAATTGTGGTTTCCCTGAAGTTGAACTTTCCTTTAGGATTCGAATTAGATGTAATATGTTAATTATTGCTTTATAATAGGCACTCCACGTAAACATGGAGCCAAACAAAATTTAAAAAAAAAGGTAAATTAATAACATCTAAAATTTGCTCCATAATCTACAAAGTTAGTTTTAACTTTGATAAATGAGTTTCAAAATTGCCAAATATTACGGATTTTAAGGTAGGTAGAAACTACCAAACCAAGAAGCAAAGTTTAAAAAGTCATATTACAAAAATTTTAATTATCATATTTCGTTTATTCCCTCGACGAAACGCGCGCGGTATGAATTTCATAATCAAATTACGAGATAAATTTAAATTGCTGATTAAAAGTTGCGTTGAAATTAAAACCTACAATTCTTAAACGCAGTTTTCTGCAATTTACTTCTTTTAGAATTTCTCAAAAAATGTTGAACTTTCGTACTTTATGAATTTTAATTCACCTAAATTGTGTAATATGGTGGTAACCGAAATATTACGTATTTTATTAATTAAAACGTAAAAGGTTGAAACCACCCAAAAGTGAAAACTTCAATTTCAGATTGTTTAGCACCACATAAATCAATTTGAAAGTGCCTAGGATTTATATTTCCTTAATCATTCCAGTCCACCAAATCTCATGCAGCCGAAGCCTAAGTAGAAAAGAAAAGTTTTGCCGATGTATTTTAAATTCAAAAATCAAGTAAAAATACAAACATTTAACGGTGAAAAATTTAAATTGGGATATCTGGACAGAATTTGAATTTAATAACAGGTAGTTTATCCTGCAGAAATAAACCTAGGAAAAATATAATAAAAAATATACAAATTTGAAAATTGTTAACATCGACACTGCATCTCAGAGCTCAAATGGAACACAGGATAAAAAAACCACCTATGAGAAGCTAAGAAAAGCTTTTGTAAAATTTATTGTAGAATATCAAAACAATTTACAACAAAAAAATGAAAGAGTTATCAAAGAAAGTTTATAGCTCTAACAGGACGTGATTCGATTGGATCATTATTATATCCTTGAAGATGCTGTAGATTTCGTATATTATCTAGTTTCCAAGGCATCCTTGCAGAGAGAAGCCAAGTGTGAATATACAATTAACGTACCATTGCATTGGTTTGGTAGTTAAAGCAGTTAGATATTTTCAATAAGGAAGAGCAACTGGGTTGGGAAAATTTTCGTGTAGACCGGCTTATTTAAAAAATTTACCTATCTTTTCAAGAAATATGATTAAGGGTTAAAATATAACTAATTTAGTATAATTAAGACCCTCTATTATTTTATTTAAAATATACATAATATTCGTTTAACTTGTAAATTCTAGTTAATCATCAACCAATTACTTTACTTTAAACCCCAACAATAATAATTTATTCAAAGTGTTGTATGTAATATTCAGAAAATCTCTAATCAAACATATGAAAACATGGATATCACACCTACGGCAAAATGTAAAATTTACATTTCCATGCCAGATATATTAATAATAAGCAAGATTGTCTCATTTTGCATGTTATTTATCATTAAATTATGATCAGGATAGGACAATATACTTTTCATATAAATATAGAATTCGAAAAAAAGTTCTAAAGGGGAAAATTATTCAAATTTATCAAAAACCTAATGTTTAATCCGAGCTTTTGTTTACTTTGCTTTATTACATTGGTTTTTATGTTGTTCTATTTTGATTTAGTATTAGATGTCCAGCAAAATGAGGATCGAATATCACTAAAGGAAATATTTACATATTATAAAAACGCGAAAAATTTAAATTTTCAAACAAGTTAAAAAAAATGTAACAATCTGAAATTTATTTTATTAACATAATGCAATCGTAACTTTATAAACTTTCCGTAATGCTAGGAAAAAGTAAAACAATGTTAATTTGTTCGTATAAACACAAAATATCTTTTAACATAATAAAAAAGAAAAAGTTCTTGTTATTAACTCACACGTTGAGAAAATAATAAAGGAATATTACATTTTTACTATGATACGAGGCTGAAGGCAGAGTCGTGTGCTACTAAATTTATATAACTATTAGGTACATATAATAAAGCAGTACATTTCGTGATGCATTATTTAAGGCTGTCAGTTGCAAATAATATTTAAGTGTTGACTTCCTGCAACTTTATAACTTTATGAATTTTGCCAATAAATTTCGACCAAATATAAATCAATTTATGAGTACTTCAATTGTTGCTGTTAAGACTGCATAGCAGTTTTCCTGTACATATACATTTTCGAGTGAACTGCACATTCGTTTTTCAATTACCTATTGTAAATCAAATAGCTGAAATTACTAAATGCATTTATTATGCAGAAAATTTAGAGTATTTTAGCGCAGTTCTACCAATAAAAACTATTTACTATTATGTACCATGCAAATTTCAATATTTCGGTTTTAACTATATTTTATTGTAATATTGAATGAAACCAAAATTAAATCTCAACATAATACCCTTACGATAACCTCGTGCATTGGAACAATTATGAACCATGTAAGTAAAATTTTTATTATCCTTGCAGATTCTTTCTGAATGAATAATACATAATTTTCTATCTTTAATTAAGTTATGTAATGATAATAAAGATAAGTAATCTATAGGATAATCAGATTGAAACGTATCATCAATGGTTTACAGAGCTTCTTATCGCACTTGCGATTTTGATGAATCTCCAATGCGACTTGCAATCCGTAGGCTTCGGCATCAGCTTGCTGTCATTCTTGCGTATGTTGAATGGTTTCGTTCTTAAGTCTTATTAGCGCAGACAGCCTGAAGTGCTAGGAAAAGGTTATATTTCCTTCATATAATATTGCATCGCATGCAAAATGTGAAAAACTGATTGTAAAACCGTGGAAGGGGGGGTCAGGGAGTAAGAATCATCCTCCAAGTAAAGGAAGGAAATTCAATTTTATCACATTTTTTACTATTTTTTCCATTATAAACTTATAGATACAATCAAATGCGTTTAATATAAAATAATACGGAGGATTTTTCTAGCAAATTCTATTCAATTTATATTTTAAAAATCTTTGCATTACCGGAAACTTCTAATTAAAGCAAACAAACCCCCAATTGATCTAAATTTTCTTAGCTTTACTTTGATGGTCAATTCAATATGTTTCCACCTTTTTACTTTTTGTAATTAAAATTTTACAATTATAATTTATTATAATAATGATTTAATTCCATTGTAGACATAATTTTATTGTCTTTTATCTTGCATCCTTCCAATTAAGTTTGTATAAGTATAAACTAAAATAAACTAATTGATTCCATTTTCTATAAAGGAAATCATATCAATGTAAAATCTACCCCCAAATTTGTTTTGTATCTGGTTTCTATCAAATTTGTACTGTCCCTGCTTCTTTGATAAAATCTTGAAATTTATATTTGTGTTATTAAATTTATTATTTACTTTGTTGATGCAATCGACTCCCACTTTCGTTTTTCATTTCAACCTTATAAATTTTTATTTATTTTACTAAATTTTACATTTTTTCCTACTATATAAATAATTCTAATTTACTCTTTCTTTTACAAAACTTCATTCTACTTAATATTTCTCCTTGCATCTCCAGTCTCTTCATTATTTAAATTACTTACTTAGGAAATTTCAATTATTTGCCATTTCTATCTTGGAATAAAAATTTTAAAACTCATTTAATTTTCAATAAACCCCTGGAATTCATCAATCCGCCTTATTATGAAAGTATTTATGGACCAAGCCATCTATTCACCTGAAAATTTTGTAGTCCATAGCAAATCTTACTTCTGGCCAAATTATTCCAAAGTCCTCCTTCCGTTGGGATTCCTCAATTGATTCTTCTTCAATTATTTAACAATCCTACTTAATTACCCATACAGAATTTCCCTTTGTAAACATTTTAAAATATTTTTCATTTTACTTTTATTACCATCTCTTTTAGTTTCTCCTTCTCAAAGATAATTTTGATGATAAAATCCTAAAAAATTTTGTTATCGTCGAATACTTGTGCAAAAAGCCATCGGTTATTCTGGTCGAAGGTATTCTAAAATGTATTCATTTTATTATTTATTTCATCATGATTTTGTTTCATCTCTTCGTGAATTCTCCTACTGAAACATAAACTACCCTACCCTCTGAGGCGCAACTCCTAATGAGAGGGTTGACCAAAACAGAGACCAGAATCTGTCGCAATCTTGAGAGAACCTCTCCAGTTTGTGTAGCCACGATGTTATAAACTAACGAGACCGTGGATTCTGAAATAAGAAGTAGTTTAGGGGAACTCCAATAAATTGCAGGTAATTGACAAAAATAATTGAAAGATGTAGTCACAATAATTCTAATAATTCCAATGTAAACTGAAATGAAAATACGATGTCACAGTGAAAAAGTGCTCCCAACGTAAATCGACAAGTTTCCACATACAGCAACCTCTAAGAGTTACCCAAAAATGAAATACAAAAGCCAAAATGACACGTCGGTCGGTCTGTAGTACTCAAATTGGAGAAGATAAATATGTACTTACTTGAGCTCTTATAAGTTTACTACTTAGATTACAACATGTACTCCCTTCCAATGGAAAGGGTGAAATTTCAGGTGAAAACTGGAAGTATTGTCATGAATTAACAGGCGACACTTGACAGACAGCAGAAGTGATGTTGAGGTTATGTTTTTGTTGATGTTGGAACATAGATGTTTATATAGAAGGCTAGATACGCGACTCCTAATACATGCAATGTTATAGAAGTGAAGCCTGGCGGCCATTTGTTGGGTTGGCAAAACCATACTAATTTCGTACGTAACTTGTTGTAACATGAGTAAATTTATAGTATTCAAGCAGGAATTTAATATTAAATTTATTTATTTATTAAATAATACAGAATAACAGCAATAAAACAATTCAAAATATTTTATTGTTTTAGGTTAGGTTTTATTGATTTGCAAATAATGCTAATTTATTTAATTTAATGCCTTTAGGCATAAATAATTTATCTATAATCCTATAAACTTACACAAAACAAACACTGTAACAAGCATTTGCTTACATTCCTTGCCAACCCGACAAATGGCGGACCAGGCTTCACTTCTGTGCATGAGTTAGTTATCTAGCCTTCTATATAAACATCTATGTGTTGGAATAACAACACCCATGCACGTCGCTAAATGAGTGAATTCTGATCTTATCATACAACCTGCGCACCTAAAACTGCATATTAGTTCGCGCATTTTAAAGAGTGACCCAATAATTGCTCAACAGATGTGAACACAGAAGCTAAAGCCATAAGCGAGAGCTTATTAACTTGTCGCAAATGAACTGGCACGAAAAACAGAAATCGTCGAAACCAAATATATGCTAAATTTTTAAATAATAAAGAATTGTATTAAGAGGAATCCTTAAAGTTGTAAAATACACTTTCGCAATTCAATGATATCTTGCTTATTACTCAAGAAAATTGAGGTAAAAAGTATATATTTTTTAAAAGAGGACACTTGGACGCACATCACTGTGTTTTTATTTTTTTTAAATTCAAATTTTTTGAAAAAAAAGTTTTGAAAAAAATTTGAATTTAAAAAAAATAAAAACACAGTGATGTGCGTCCAAGTGTCCTCTTTTAAAAAATATATACTTTTGTGCAATTTTCTTGAGTAATAAGCAAGATATCATTGAATTGCGAAAGTGTATTTTAAAACTTTAAGGATTCCTCTTAATAATTGAATAATGCAATTAAATATGTAAAGTTTATCGATTGTATTGATCCATTTGATAGAATAATTTGATTCGTATCTACAATACCTTCACGTATATGATATTATTTAATTATAAACTTGCTGGTAATGTTAATTTGCATAATATAAAACATGTGATCTCCAACGATGTTCATAAAAAGTTAATTAATATGTGTAATATTATTTAATACCAATTAAAAAGGTTGCTTATTAATTAACCTGAATTAAATAATTGTAAGACGTTAATTTGATTATAATGTCAAGGTCATTCCATTACGACCAGGTTCTGACCTGACAAATTAAAAGTAGCTCGAAATCACGTTATGGATTTCTTATTGGAAAACTGCAGGAGAAACGAGGTAGCCCCTCTACTATTTATTAAAATAAAAATAAAATTATAATTATATCTAGATCCCGCTGTAGCAGCTCATAAAATATATATTGAAAATAAAATTTTCAATTTGCAAACCAATTTTCGTTAACATATAAATTTTAAGATATGCGTAGCATATAACACGAAATAAGGTGCCTCATTTTCCAATTCTTACCAACGCTTTTAAATTTTTCATAAAGTAGAACGTGTATGATACATTGCACTGCTATTTTATTTAAAAACTTGCTCGCAACTCACTTTTATTTCAATTTAGTTAAATTGCTTATCCGAAAAATAAACCTTCGGCTTTGAAAATGTTATATTTAAATTTCTTCAAGAAATGGATCTAATAATCTGAAAATAAACGTTCATAAAACATAAATACACCAAAAAAAAAGTTTTTAATACCGCGGTTTACGAAACCCTAAGAGAGTGGTAAATCTTGGGACATTTAATAAAAATGAAGATATGATGAAAATTTTCTGTAACTGCTATTGACAAACAAGTTTATTTTAAGGTAAAAAAAATATGAATCAATAATAAATAGCAGAAAGTAAAAAGCTGTTCCCAACGTTTCCTATCACTTTAGGAAAAAAGTTCACATTATTATTTCTTATTTTTGCTTTAAAAAATGTTGTTTCAAAGACACTTAACAATTTTGTAAAAATAGTTCAACCAAATTGAAGTAAACTTTTATTCATTTTCAGGACATGGTATTTTGCCGCTTGAGATTCCTGCCGAGTCCAGTGGAAATTTTATACTTCAAACATTGGTAAACTGCACTGCATCTGACGTTTGTGCACTACAAAGTTCTTCACAAATGAGACTTGTCGGACCTGTACGTGATGTTATTATTCGTCCGGCAAGACACGCTTATAAACCTGGAGAAACAGGTAACGATGATAGTTTGTTTATTTATTTTTATATTTTATAATTTAATTTCCACTCTGTGAAATACCAAACTTTTGCCTTCAAGTTTCCTTAGAAGCGAAAATACTAATGAATAAACTTTTCTCCTTGGTTGCTCCTTTGAAAAGTTATTCCGTTTTATGGATTTCTAACTCTAAAATAATAGTTACAGTTTCCTCAACAACAATTGAAAAGAATTGTAATAAACCTTCCGTAAAACAATTAAGCGTATCAGTAATAAAAAAAGTTTTTTATTTTATAGACTCGCTAAGAGTGTTTTCATTTCAATTTTGTTGAAAAATAATATTAAAAGCTTTCGGGTTTGAATGAAAAAACAACATTATTTTTAGTGTCATTTTGGGTTCTGGCGTTGGATCACGACCTGCAAATTTCTTCGGATGCTATCGCAACGATTAGTATAAAAGATCCTGCTGGAACGAAAGTTGCTTTATGGTATCAAGTCGCACTTGATGAGGGTATAATTTGCAATTGCGTTGAAGCTAAACAAAAATTTAATTTATGTGTTATTTAGGTATTAAAGCATTTAGTCTCCCATTATCAGAGTATGCACGCTTAGGAAGGTGGCTTATTCACGTGGAAGTGGAATCCACCGAATTTTCAGCTCCCATTGAAGTAGCACCCGGAGCTGGTGGTGGTTTACCGGATGTAGCGGCCGCCGAAGAACATTACGTTGAGTTGAGATTTGGAAGGGAAATGAGGAGGCGATACAAACCTGGATTACCTTTTGTTGGAAAAGTAAATTGAAGTTTACTGTTTTTTAATGATTTTGATATTCTTAAATAATTGTGAAAATATATTTAAGGCGGTGAATGATAAATAAATCTTTTCAGGTAGAAGCGATGAGCACTGAAAAATCTGTGCGCGTTCGTGTAAAAGTTTACGACAACTCCACTTCTATTTATAGTCAAGATATTGAAATTTCAGCAGGAGAAGGCACCTTTGTAGTTCCTGCTATTATGGCTGATAGCCACGTTATTGCTTTACAGGTTAGTATTTTTTATATTAAACTTCTTTTTAATGTATGAAAAATGATTTCAACGTTTATCTTTGATTTACATTGCATTATGAAAGGTGTAGAATTTATTATAAATATGGAACGACTTTGCAATTTAAGAATATTTTTCTCAAAAGCATTTCTGTTAATATTTTTTCAAAGTTATCTTGTCAACACGTTCAATAATCATGTGAATATTATTATATTTTTAAAATTATGTTTCACTTATTTGCAATCATTGCAATAATAATTTATAATTTGAAAAGTGCATAAAAACCACCGCTAGCATCTTTGGTCATTCAAAGTCTATTCATTTGGGTGTTGAGACTGGCACCCACCCAAAAATAGTTTATACTTTAGTACCGTTTAAAAACTAAAACATATAAAATGTTTGAATGGGTAAATCCCAGGTCACAGTCAGGGAAGAAAATTCACACACATTTAATTTTATAAATTTTGATTCCATCCCATTCGAACGGGTGCAAAAAGAGCAGATATTTTTCGAAGTCTCAATTGCACAGTATTATTAAATTTACCGCTCCCTTAATATTTATTGGTAATTTATTCAGTAAGGTTTCATTTCTTCGGTAACGCCCATAAAGGCCTTGATGTGGATCAAAGACCCACCTAAACTCGATAGGGGGCATAATATGTTACACCGGGGTGGAAAACTACTCGGACACAGTGCTGCACTCATTACCATACACTGGTCTAACAGTAAAGTCGTACAGCATATAGAAAATCAGATTATAAAAAGCATTTAATTTACCACCACGCCAAACGCTATAAATGCGGAAAAAGTCAATTTAAAATCAATCGCAATATAAAGCAAGTAAGTCACGAACACCGTAAAAGGAAATAGTAGGTTTACACACAAAATACTACTCAGAAAAGTTTTATAATGAAAACCTTTTTCATAATAAAGTTAAAATTAATTCTTTATTTTCAATAGAAGTAGTAGGTACCACTCCTACAACAAAAGTCAACATTGACAACTTTGAAAATTAAAATTTTAAAAATAATTTTAGTTTTCGTTGCTATGGTCAGAGCTTTGAAGTTCTAAAGTTTTGAAATAAATTTAAAAGTGCTTTGTATTTTGCGAATATAAATACGTCAACTGACGAATTTAAATAACTTTTTGGCATAAAAAGTTTAGATTAACTTTAATCAAAAGCTCTGGCGTTAGAAGCTTACACAAGATTCTGGAAAGTTAAAGTGCAGAACAAACTGATTACATCTATTTATCGATTATCAATGGCATTCAAATGCGATAAAACGTTTAAGTAGAAATTTTAAATGACTTGGATACAATTTTACTCCGAGTATTAAATCTGCAGCACCACGTAACTACCAATATTGTCGTTAAACAAATAATAATATCGTAAAGCCAACCCCTGGATATTACTCCGTGAACTGCTGTATTTTATAATCTTAATAAGGGATCGTTATAAAAATTAATGGCGGGATATTAGAAGTAGGTGGCCGTTTATTAGTGGCTCAGTTAGCTACTAAAATTTTATTATTTTTTGTAACGCCTTTATTTTTGGTTGTAGTACACCTAATTTAAAATTTAATGCTGGTCATATTTTCTACGACTTTCTATACCCACAATAAGATTTATTTTATTGGGTGCTGTTGCATAGAATAGATTACGAATTTATCACCTCTCAAATAACAATTTTATGAAGATATTAGAAGTTTACTTTATTAAGATGTTATGTGGCCACTACCATAATATAAAATGGGTTTCATGTGCTTTAAGAAAATGGAGGTGGAAACAAAATAGTTTTTAGTTTCCACATTAGAAAATTTTTTGAATAATAATTGGGGTGAGGAAGGAAAGATGTATTATTATTCCACGTTGATAACTTTTAATGACCTGATGAAGATAAAAATGGGAACTGATATCCTAATTATTCCTTTGTGTAATTTAATCATATTCATTTGGATTTTTGGAGATTTTTATAAAACTTCCAAATACAAAATCAATTATAAAAGTCAGTTAACAAATTTTTTATTATGTTGGCTTAACACAAACGAACAAATAACTGCATCAAAATGTTAAAATTAGTCTAAGGTTTTGAATAAAATTTTAAAAGATTTCCAAACACAAAGGTTTTCCAAAAATCAATCAAAATTAGGCCAAAATTGAACAGCAAGCCACTAAGATGAAATGGTGGTCAAATAACTTCTTACTTAGGAATGGTCCAAAAAGGACGTCCACAATATTTCTAACTTTTTAACCTTCCCTCCCCGTTTTGTCAAAATTAGTCATAAATATTCGCCTTCCCCCAGCAACGTGGGGTGGTCACAAATCTAAGACTCCCCTCTGATTGCTCCACCTTCGGAATTTAAAGAGTATGCAAATAAAATCATTTACAAAATATCAAAGCACAACTTTCTTACAAATTCTGAAATGAAATTTTTATGCCTATATGTCACATTTATTACCCCCCCCTTCCAGACATAGACGTCCTTTATTTTAACTTATTTTTTCCAAAACGTTCCATATGAAACTCTTGTCCATAGGTGGCACAGGGGACACGTGCACTGTCTCTCTGCACTGAAAATGAAACCATAAGTTTTTTAATTAGACAAATTTTGAAAATGTTTGGTTAACAAAGCCAGTTTTCTCGATAAAATAAAATTCTATCCATTTTAGACCATTTTTAATTTAGAAAAATTCAAAACATTTGCCCAAGCGCTTTTTCAATTTTTTATTTCTATGGATGGCTTGGTAAAATCATCTCCATCCTTATCTTAAATTAAAACTGTAACGAATTTTTACATTCATTGCGTGGTACTACTTTTCATGATGACATGAAAATATCATGTGAGATGACTCACAATATTCCTAGATACGACTCTGTCTTTGTATTTGACTGCAACCTAATTGCAGACATTTGGCGTTTGAATTTCGATGAACATTTTGGCGTAGTAATAGCAATTGCCCCGACATTCAAGAATCAAGCAGTTGTGTTTCTGCCCTGTTATAACGATAAGTGCCGATTTTAGTGAGGGTTGACAAATATTTATGGGTCAACGGCTTCTGTTTGTCGAGCCAGTTCATTTGGACAACCTTTTCCGTTGCCGCAGATGTTTTTCCGGTTGAAATAGTATACATGTGTTAACAATCTAGGTAACTCAGCGCAAGCTACTACGCAGTTCTTGATTCGCACTTTGAGCGACACAACCCGCCTTTTAGCGACGTATGTTTGTTGTGATTGTTAACAACAACATAACCACGAACTCCCACTTTTTAACAAGTTCGATTAGATTTTCGAATTTTGGAGTTTCGAACATCGAAGATTGGTGTTACTGTCGTGCACCATCATCTTTATCTCTCTCAAGGTCCAGCCACATATCTGCAGCAGTGTTTGTTTTCGAAGCAGTGTATGGAGTGATTCCTAAGAGAAATTTGCGAGTGACCCAGCTCATCTTTTTTTAAGCAAATTTTCATTATACGATTAGAAGGAAGCGTATGTCAAACTTTTAGTTGTAAACTTGCAATAGCGCTAGAGTAAGTGATTTTTTTATTCTTTCTATTTCGTTTGACCACGTATTTGTGGCTTTTGTGTCACATTTTGGTAGCCCATTAGAAGTTACGGTTTTTTGGTGCTTGTAATTTTTAGAATGGTGAACTCTGTGAAATTAGCATTGTCTACCATAGCAATTAACATTGCAACTGTTGGGGATAGTGAAAGAAGCTCTCAAATTCTTGTTTCAATTAAAGCACGTTTAAAGACATTTGCTTTTTTTAGTTCCCCCAAGACACCATTTTTTCATAATCCATGATCCATGTCTCCGCATGAATAATGAGTTAGTCTATTAACATCGTGGCCAAACAAACTGGAGAGGTCCTCTCCAGATTGTGACGGACTCTGATCTCTAGTTGGGTTAACCCTCTCATTAGGGGTTGCGATTCGGAGGGTAGGTTTTGTTACAAATCCAAATGAAAAACAACTAAGCTATCAAATTTTAAATAACGTAAAATCGGCTGGAGATAATGAAAACATAATTCGAATTATTTCCTTTAGAAACTTTCAGTCAAATTTGTAAGTCTGGAACCCAGATAGTATAAAATATGGAAAACATTTTCCAAAATTATATAAAATTGGATGATGTTTAGATTCTTTAAAATCTAAACCCTAAATAAAGTACTACACAGTTTCCTGCTGAATATTTTTCAATCTGTGCCGTTATTATTTTGTAATAAAATTATGAACTTCCAATGAAATTCCCTCTGAAGTGAAAAAATATTGAATTCAAAATTACTTATCAAATACAATCGATAATGGCAGATTTTGCTCACAATAAAATGTTGAAGTAAAATCTGCTACTTTAAACATCAAAATGGAATCAATCAAAAGAAATATCAATTCAACCAGCTTGAATTGCTAAATATAACCTTTTGAAAATAATATAATTTCAAAGCAGATTATTCAAAATTTAACCTAGAAGAATCATGTAATTTTTCTACCTAAAAGTTAAATTAATAACACAAAAAACGAATTGAATCAAATTTACTAAATTAGGGGATTACCCAATACTTTAGATTGACAAACTAAATATTTTTTTCAAATTTTGAAATACTTTTCGTAGAAACAACCAGCATAAATTAGTAGGTATATTATGAAAAAAAACAGGAAATAAAAGATTTCTAATTCAAATTTGTTTTTAATTAAAGCTTTATATTATTCAAGAGCTACAAAATAAGAATATTATAGTAAAAAGTGTAATGAAAAACAATTTATTTTTATTTTCAGATAAAAATTAAAGCACCTTCTCAATTATTGAAGATTTTTTTATAATAACTTGGTATTTCAAGTTCAATAGATATAGGATATCTTTTAATTCCTTAAATGTCATGTTTCCAAAGTATTGACCGCTGAAAATTCTAAGAAGATCATACAGAAAATCGATGAAAAGTTTTATATAGGGATAATTTGAGCTTACCTTTCAACTTTTATACAAATAGACAGTTTTTGTTATATTGGGTTATAGAATTTGATAAAAAAAAATTTATCTTATAAAATTTGTATTCCTTGTTTACAAAACATAATTCGACAAACATAAATGTGAAAAAATTCTGTCAATTCTTTCGCGATATTACAAAAATGGTTGAGGAAATGAAATCGTTTTCATTATTAATAATTGAAAGAATCGGGAAGTCTGTAATTCGATAATAAGAAAAATTGGCAGTGGTTTACTAATATGTTTCGTCATCAAAAAAAAATCCTGCTCGAGAGCAAACACTAGAAACAAGTGGACTAAACGGTAAATTAATTTAGTCGTATTGGTGGGTTAGTCGGTTTTGGTTTGCTTCCTTTGCTAATAATGTAAAGGTAAACCAATAAAAAAATATATAAAAAAAAAAAATTGCACCACTAATTAAAAATTAACCGAGTTTTAGCATTAAGAGATGAAAAAAAACAAGCAGAACTTTAGACATCGTAAAGCTTTGAGGCTCTTAAAACTCAAATTTTAAAATAAATTTTATATCAGGGTTAGTTTAAATTTATCAAACTGTTGTTGTTACATTGTTTTATCTCGACATCCATTTATCAATCAACGCTCTAAGTGCAAGAACGTGTACGTCAGGTAATGTTGAGAAACTTTTGACGAAATAATAATAGCAATTCTTGATATTCCTTGTTTTAGGTTCTAGATTAAGCTGTCTCCGAATAATTGTAGTTGAAACTTTTGATTTATTAAAAATTTTATTGCAGGCTGAATTGGTGTCGGTTGAAGGAAAAGAAATAGAAAGCCATTACGTTCTTGCAAGAGAGCCAATCTACAAGTGGAATTCATCGTCAGATTGTTACCTCTTAATTGAAGGAGTAGAGCATACGCTGCAGGTAAAAATTCAAAAGTTACTGCTGTCGAATTTTATTTTTATTTTAAATTTTATTTTTCTTTTGGTTAAGCCCGAAGAAGAAGCTCACGTCGTCATTTTATCGACCTGCCCTTGTGAACGCGACTTACACTATGTCATAACAACTGATGGACGAGTTACAGATTGGGCTCAAAGACGTTACGAGGATCCCGTTCCTTCCACGACATCCGCTTCCGTGGGAGCAATCTGTCGTTTAAACTTCAGGTTAGTTTTTGTAACTTTCACGATTACTAAAACATGACGCTAACATAGCTAGTAATTTTCAAGTTTTATAGTGCAGGTGCCACCTGCAATTATATTAACGCTCAAGTTTCTGAGTATACGCTAGACTCACTAGTATTTTGAAAAGTTGATGAATTTAATTTGAAATCGACGACTCACAGGCAAAAGGATTTTTTACTTTCTTTTTGTCTTGTTTACGTACCTTGTTCTATCCGTTGATGTCACTGGTTTGATTTCTTTCTGGAATCGTAGTACCTATATAAATTGTTATCTTAAATTTTGTTTGATCCTTAAAATACATTCCATTGGACTGAATTGCATAATATATTATGTTTGTTTACGTATCCAGTTATTTTGATTACAAATAATTAAGTTAGTTACTGAAATTCTTGGTCCTAAGTTTGGTCGGCGGGTTTGACGGAGCTTAACATTTGAAAAGTCAGATAACATACTAAGGTGTGGAAGTCAATCGATCCGTAAACACTAAGATGCGGATTGTCTTTTATAGTTTGTTTTTAAGAATAGGTCAACCATGATTTATCGATTCATTCTAAGGAAAACTTTTCTTAAAAATATTTTTAACAAAATATAATTCCCTTCATATCCACATGTACCTACAAAGACTTTGTGATGTATTGAGATGATATTCAGCATCTATATGAAATTAATTTGGTTTCAATATCAATTATTTTCTCCGATTCCTGTATAATAATTTAAGTCAAACTTTTTTCATATTATTATCTTTATTTAATAATTGCCGCCTTCGCTAATTTTTATTTTTCTTAATTGCTTTCCAATCGAATAATTTTGTTAACTTTTTCTCATTTTATTCTATTGATTATTTTTTTTCAATTTATAATTCAATACAAGAATAAATTCTCAAGCCTTACCTCTACCAATTCTCTTCTTCTTCTTCATCAGCCTTTTTCCGCCCATTACTGGACATAAGCCTCTCCATATTATGGAGGATCTGGCCATAACTCACCACGCTGGCCAGACGGGTTGGTGAGTAGTCCGCAGATCGATTTTTGGACTATAGTTGTTTTACATCCGATAGCAGCTTGCTAGGCTAGCATTCAGATGTGCCTGTAGCCCTGTTTTTTGTTAACAGTGGCAATTCGTCAACTCAGGGGGACACGGGAAGCACGGAGACTTGGCCATAAGAAAGTTTGACTCTCCCCGGGTTTGAACCCGGTACCCGCGTTCGCATCCAACTGCGTTAGCTGCAAGGCAATGACCGTCTCTCTACCAACTAGAGGTTCGATAATATGTACAGTGGAGATGGGAGTGGGCGTAAATCGGTACACGATAATTTGGCGCCGGAATCTCTGATACTAAATATTTTAAATAAATTTCTCACAAAGTCAGTTCAATTTCAGTTAACTTCAGTTAATTTCATTTAACTTCAAATTTACTGTAAATAAATAACAAAGTTCAGCAAATAACCTAAGCTTTGCCCGTCCAAAGCAACCCATCATGTTCAACGCACATTGACACATTTATTCTTAAAAAAAAGAGTAAAGTTATCATACAATAAACACACGGAGGTGTTGTGGAAGCACTTTTCGAGAGGTCGTGAAGACATGTCATTACGACAGTACTAAATATGTTGAGGATAAACTATCAATCAATAAGACCCTTCGCGAGGTCTCATCAAAGTTATCATCTGCGTAAATGGCGGCGTCAAATTATCCTGCCACCAAATTATCTCGGCCTTAAATGTCCTGGACTCGGTAATAAAATAATTGTTGAAAGCTTGTAAATTAATTTGAAATTTATTGTTTGCCTAGAGCAAATTATATGATGTTCTGATATTTACGATAGCTCTGCTAATGCATATTTAAAAAGTTTAGATTGAAGTAAACAACAAATATAATAAAGTAAACATATTACACTCGTAATAAATTCATACTTTCTGATTCATTTTTATAACTTGTTTTTTTTAATGCCATTATTGTAATTCAGTTTCGCTTTCATTTACCCAATTTATTATTGTTTAATTTTAAAACAAAAAGTTTCTTTACATAATTAAGTATTTATGGTTATTGATTTACTGAAAACACCTAAAATAAACTAGTTTGCTAAAACTATTTGATATTTTAATCATTCCTTAGGAGTTCGAGCAACTTACACGTCAAAACACATTGGTTTAAATATAAAAAGGTTTACAGGAATAATGGAAAATAAATAGTATATTATACTACAAGGGAGTAAAGTTACTCTTTTCAGTCCCGAGACAATTTTGTACCGAGGCCGTAGGCCGAGGTGCAACAAGCAGTCGAGGGACGAAAAGCAACTTTACTCCCACGTTGTATATACTATTTTTCACAATTGCGATACTCCAAAGTGCAATTTAGCCCCGCATTTGCGGGTGTAAAGGGGCGTTTTTTATACCTGCATTCAACATGCATTTTACGACCTGCAGTAGGTCGTAAAAATGATTTTATTTTTTTACACCCCGGTGCAGGTCGTAAAAATGGATTTTACACCCCGCAGCAGGGTGTAAAAATTAAAATCCGTTATTCTAGTAAAATTATTTATTTCTATATATTTACATTAGAAATAGAATCTTTCATCGCAATTGTGAAAAATAGTATATACAACGTGGGAGTAAAGTTGCTTTTCGTCCCTCGACTGCTTGTTGCACCTCGGCCTACGGCCTCGGTACAAAATTGTCTCGGGACTGAAAAGAGTAACTTTACTCCCTTGTAGTATAATATACTATTTCACAATTGCGATGAAAAATTCTATTTCTAATGTAAATATTGTGGTGGTATTTTGACCAATTAAAAGTGACAGCGAGCAGATAAGAGAGTAATTTTATTTAATTTAATTTTTAATTCAGTAGTCAGTCGATACGACTAATAACAAAAAATAAGATTTGCATCAAAAACAAAAACCATCCCATGTAACGATTAATTACACATGAGACACAATTTGAGTTTATTTGTGAGATACAGAAATTTTGTAACACCCTGTGAGTACTTTTTAAATTTGATAACAGCCGCGGTTTTCTATAAAACATAAGGTTAAAGTGTTAATATCAGTTTGGTGCGCGAGCAATTAACAACGTTGTGTTGCCTGCTAGAAAGACCATTTTAGTTACCAGCAACAGGATCCCCACCACAAAAGCAAATTTTGAATTTTGGAAAAGGAACGAGAAACACAGCAGTTCCCGGGTGAAGCTCAAGTAGAGAAGGTTCCTAAGTGATCTCCAAGCCGAGAGCAGTTCCTTGGTGAAACTCAAGATAGGAACACGTGAAGTTCTTGGGGAGGCGTCGATTGAGAAAGTGTAAATTTCTCGATAAAATCCCAATTAAGGAACTCAACTGCGATTCTTTGGTACAAAAAGACCAAAGCATTAATTTACTTAATTAAACCGAAGTAAATGAATTTACAAAATTCGAGTATTTGATAAAAGTTGTGTATCGTGAACGTGGCGAATCGGAAATCAACTTCACATTTGGTGACGTGTTTGTATTTGGAATACTGGCAGACGTGTGAAACATTCACAGCTTTGGACAGGTGGAAACAGCTGCCGACTACTGGCAAGAATTTCGACGCATGCATCTGGCAACACACGGAGTTTAGTGGAATGTAACAAATGTGCGATAAGGTACAAAATTTATTTTTTATTTTTAATTAATCTAAATTCTGAATCAACGATTTGTGTTGATTTTAGATTAATTAAAGGACTTTATTGATTTTAATGATTATAATTTGTTCACATGATTACACCAAATAATGAAATATCCAAATTTAGCTCCTAAATACAAGGATTTAAATGTAATTTGGATGCTTTAATTATTGCACAAAAATAACACATTGGTTTTAGACAAAATTGTTGTCTTAAATAATTTGATGCAAATTTTTACTATTTTCTTTTACCATTAAATAACTGATGTCTGCTATAAATTACTGCATTTTCATTTCGTCTCTTTTAATTGTTTGTTGGGTGCCGTAAGTGGGGCTTTATTGGGTTCAATTAGGCATAACTTTTTGGCATCCCTTAACGTGAAGCTGTAGTAGATAAATTAGGGGTTGTTAAGTGCAACTTTTGATATCCCTTAACTTTACAACGAATTGCCCTCTTATTTCGTCTACTGAATCCACTGACTCTGAGGAAGAGAAAAACTCTACTCCGATAAAACGTTAGCTTTATAGGGGCCTTTGTGGGGTGATTATTCAATAAGGGATGAATATCATAACAATATATAGAAATAAATAATTTTACTAGAATAACGGATTTTAATTTTTACACCCCGCTGCGGGGTGTAAAATCCATTTTTACGACCTGCACCGGGGTGTAAAAAAATAAAATCATTTTTACGACCTACTGCAGGTCGTAAAATGCATGTTGAATGCAGGTATAAAAAACGCCCCTTTACACCCGCAAATGCGGGGCTAAATTGCACTTTAGAGTATCGCAATTGTGAAAAATATATTATGTGTTTATACATAATATTATAATAGGTATTTAAAAAATGTGTAAAGCACCAATAGTTTTAAAATATTGCTACAATACGAATTGAAACAAATTGTCTAACTAAGTACTAAAAAAAATTTACGAATAAATCAATTAGAAGCGCGCCTATAAATGATACAGAGGAGGAGTTTCCTAGCAAATTATTTTATTAGACTTGAATATAACAAATAGGTTTTACATGTGCTTAGCAGACCCGAAACCCGTAACTTCGTGTATTCCATACCCCCCAAACCCCCCGGTCCCAAAAATCAACATAGTGTATGTTCCTGTTGTTATTTTATTAAAGTGTAACCGATCCCAATTGATATATCAGCATGACGTGTAGTACTGAGATCGGGGGGAGGTTAAACCTTTGTAACGAATTCTTGCTTATTCTTTTCTTTGTTTTTATTTCATTCTCATTATTATTTGTATTGCAATTAATGGAACAATTCTCATTTAGTCGTGCGTCTCCTTTCAAAACAACCCTGGTACATTGTAATTTTATTCGTTGAACAATGCGTTTCAAATTGCATTTGTATAGAGCGAGAGGTCACGTGACTGCGGCTAAACCAAAATGTATTTGATAAGGTGTACGATTTTGAATTTTAAATTCAGTAACGTTTAAAGCCTTGAAAAGTGAACATTTATTCGAACCGAAATTTTTGTACAATTTTGCGCTTCCTATAGAATATTTTCGCCGAGTTGTGTTCGAGTATCACAGGTTGGGATACTGCATCTACGTGCTCCAAATTTTTTTCGCTCCTAGTCAGTGATAAAGTAGATGGTCAACGTTTTCTAGAATGCAACCTTCGCTGCGCTTATACCATTTGCTAATTGCTAACTTCGAAACATTTGGAAATCACTTTTACACCACTTTCGTTATAACGTTGAAGCTGTGGCATTACATTTTCTGGTGAAATAATGATATTTCAACAACTGTGAATTTTTTTGAATTGCGCAAACGACTCTCACTCATGTTATCTGTTATTAAACAGATTAATAATAATATTGGAGTTTTCCCAGAACCCAGACTACATTTTTTTTCAGAACCTTCGACTTCGCTCTCAACAAAATTTAAGGCTACAACCATCATGGCAGCATAAACTAGAAAGCTTTTCTCTCTAGATTGTGAGGTAATCCTGATCTTTGGTTTTTGGGCATCCCTCCCATTAGAGGACAGTTTACGTTTCACTTTGTTTTCTATTGTTATTGATTTGGTTGTTTGGTAGTTGACCTTACTCGTGGGCAATTCGACCATACATATAAGAAAAGCATGGTCGTTTAACCTACGACTTTTACTCTGGGAGTTTGCTTTCTTAGATTGGTCAACTCTTTTTTTTAGTCGTGCGTCTCCTTTCAAAACAACCCTGGTACATTGTACCCATTGTCAACGACTAGTTGATAACAAATTAAGAAATCAAAGGCGTACCTATAAATTATTTGTAGAGGAAGGCAGAACGTTAAGAAAATATTTAAAGTAAGTTTTGGAATTTTAATTTCTTTCTGCACCAATCTCTAGCTTAATTTTATAGCTTTTTTTTAACATTAATTGTTAAAAAAAAATACTTTTTGTAGTAACAAGAACGAATTTGCATATTTGCATTCTTTTTACGTAGAAAGACAGCATTCTTTTATAGCATAAAAATTACTATGGCAATAACTGTTTGTAGGCCAGTTAATAACTGACATATAATCTTGCCAACATTTATTTGCATAATTTTGAAATTTTTAACCAATCCAATTATATTTTAAAACTGCAATCTTCATCTTCTTCATCAGCCTGTATTCATCCACTCCTGGACGTAGGCCTCTCCCAGTTTTTTCCATTTCTCTCTGTCTTGAGCCACTTGCATCCAATCTCTACCCGCCGTCTTCCTTACATCGTCTTTCCATCTCATTTGTGGTCTTCCCACGCTCCTCTTGGTCATTCTTGATCGCCATTGTATAATCTTGGTTGACCATCTATTTTTATCTTGACGCGCCACATGGCCAACCCAGCGCCATTTCAGTGTTGCCATCCTCTCCACTATGTCCGTCACTCCCGTTCTTCGTCTAATCTCCTCATTTCTTATTTTATCTCTCAAGGAGACCCCCAACATATCTCTTTCCATTGCCCTTTGTGCTACTCGGAGTCGATTTGCTGTTTGTTTTGTAATTGCCATTGACTCTATTCCATAAGTGGTTACTGGCAATACGCATGCATTATATACCTTGCGTTTTAAGTTTATAGGTATATTGGGTTCTTGTAGAATGTATCCTAGCTTACCGAACGCTGCCCAAGTAAGTCCTATTCGTCTTATTATTTCTGCGGTTTGATTACCCTTGTCTGTTTTAATAAGATGACCCCAGTATATGTATTCTGAGACATTTTCGATGGTTTTATTCTCAATGGTTGTATGTATATTGTCTTTTGTCATAATTTTTGTTTTGCTGAAATTCATCTTTAGTCCAACTTCGCCTGCCGCCGCATTAAGTTGTTGGAGCATCTGCAAAAGTACATCCAAATCGTCAGATATTAAGACAATGTCATCGGCAAATCTAAGGTGGTTCAAGTATGATCCGTCAATCCCGATACCCTTATCTTCCCAGGCAAGTTTCTTGAATACGTCTTCCAAAGCTAAGGTGAAAAGTTTTGGAGATATTATGTCTCCCTGTCGGACTCCTCTTTTTATGGGAATTTTATTTGTTTTTGTTTCTTCATTTATTTTGACGTGTAGGGATGCGTTTTCATAGATGTTTTTTATGATCCTAGAGTATCTAGATACTCTGCAATATGAAATCTTAAATGTATGCTGAACCTTGTAATATCTTTACATTTCCACTGTTACATACAAAATTGCTGATAATTTAAGGTAAAATATTCTGTGAATGAACCGCTAAATGTATCTTTTACGTTATAATAGACTTTTGAATCACTTCCAATACGACTATATGGTTTTCCATAATTTATAATAAATTTAAATCATTGCTTAAAAATCATAAAAGCTGTAAAAATAAATACGGCGTGAGCTTACACTCGAAATGCTACAAAATAAGTAAATAATACGACAAATATTGTAGTGATATTTACCATTAACGACTAAGGCACCGGTTTGCTATGCTAGTCGGAGAGCAATTTTGAACCTCTTATTCAGGGCTTGAGTTCAGACTCTAAAAAGGTAGCAGATTCGTGGTTCGAAACAATAATAAAAAGAAACAAACTCGGGTCAATAAATTTAATTTTTTGAAGTTGAGCAAAAAATCGAGCATAAAATTTCAATACGACAAATTTCGTACTGGTCATTGGTGTGTATATATAACCCACCGTCTTCATGCAATCACATTTAACTTGTACAATTATTCTCTGCTAGATTGCATAAAATGGTTATTCTTCCGAAAATGCCAATTGTTGAGAACCGCCGACATATGAGCTTCCAATATTTCCCGCGCATGTGTCGATCTACGTTACAGTGGATGTGCACCGCAGATGCTTGCAGCTTCTTGAATTTTGTAAAACTACCAAAAGTGCTCTAAAATTCCTCGGAACTTCAATATTGTGTCCACCTTTAACACCAGTGAAATTTCTCCTTTGTGAGATTTATATAACCAAAAAGGTGGTGGTTAACCTCACAATGCACTCTCTTGGAGTAATTCTCCACTTTCCTCTCAAATACAAAAAATCTCGCTTACCCTTTGCTGGAATAAACAAATATGATCGACTTTTCGAGCCGACGATCCGCAATTGATCCAAATTTACTCCGATTACAAAACTTTGTCACACCTGTGCTGACAAAATCATCAAATAATTCCAGAAATGGGCAGATTCGATGGTACAATCGAAACCAAATACGTCCTCCAACAGACGCTGCTGTAGAACACTCGAAAAACTCCCACAATCAACTTCGATTTTCACTCTTTTTCACAGAGAAGAAGCCAAATGTTCCGTTTCCCTTCAATGGCATCGCAAAATGCCCTCTTACTCGGAAGCACCATTCCGACATTCCAAAATTATCCAAAATTTTACAAATTTCCGTCCATCTACGCAATACAGATAAACTTTGCCGCGAAATTCAAATCAACACAAAGAAACTCTCGTTTATTTTCAGGTGCACTGACGCAATTTATTATTATCAATCACTGATGTTTTAACTTTATCAAACAAGATAGTGTCATATGTGTCAATGGTAAACATTTAGAGTTTAGACCTTTTAAATTAGACAATTTATGTTCGATATTATTGGATAACTGTTACCTACTATCCCCTCATGAATGTACAAAACCCTTGTTTATTCCTTTCATTGCATTTTGTTCCACCACAATATATTATATAATTTTGTAGGGAATAAAATTTTCTATAGAAAAGTCCATGTATATATTTATCCTAGAAATTTAAGTAACGATAATAGACATTTTAAACCATAGATTTTGTCCAACGACTAAACTATTAAAATTAAATAAATATACTCTGTCGCGGACTTTCTTGTAAGAAATTGAATTTCCAAAACAAATATTATATTATCTATTTAAAAATTATTATTTAATTTTCTTCTTGTTTTAAAAACGTTAGTCCCCCACGTGCATTAAATTTAATGCACACTAACATTAACAGCAGTGGTTTATGTTTAAACGTGGCAGGCAACGTAGTAACCAACATTTTTTATTCTAATTAATTTTTTGTTAAAAATTATTATATCTGCCAATAATAAAATGAAAAATGTTTATCTTAAAGAAAAAACTTCCTTTGTTACATTTTTAGGTTGATTTCTTCTTGCAAGTATTTGACTAACTGTAAATTGTAGAAATTCACTTTCCTTTTATATCGATATCTATATTTCTTGTCGTGAATTAAATGAAACCTAACAAAAATTTATATTTGCAGATATTCATCAAAACACGAAATGTATAAGTTTAAAAATTGTGATATATTGCTTCAATTCAAATATATTTTACATGGTAACGGTTACATTTATTGTATTACTTACAGCTTTTATAGTTGGAATTTATTTCTGTACAAAAAGCTTTTATGCTTGAACTTGTTTTGTTCCAACACTATTGTAGAAATATAATTGTCTTAAAGAACAAAACCTTGCCAAATTGTTACGAATGCGCTAGACACGCAACAGTATACAAACACTAAAAGAAATTCAACAAATTGCAATTGAACCTGATTGTCCCTTATGGTATTTCAAGAAAGATTTTTGTCTGCTCGCAAAATTAAATATCATCCACGACTTTTTTCTTATTATCTCATAATTTCATTAGATTTGCAAACAAGGAAACTCATTTTCTTGTACAAATCTGCAAAGCATCTTATTTACCCTTATAATGGAATTATTCTCAAATAATCTTTTAAATGTCTAAATAGAATTGAGTGAACTTGGGATTTCTCGTTTAATTTATTTAATTTCAAACGTCCCCAGTGGCTGCCATAAAGAAATTATTAGACTTTTTTTAAGCCAAGTAAAAAATAAAAACTTTACTACTCTCTAATTCAATTTTTGGGCAATACCTTTACGAATAAATCTAACTTAGATCTACTCTCTAGTTTTTTTTTACTATGCACGTGTAGTAAAATATTGAAATTTACGTGGTCACGATTATTTACTGAATTATTTAAATTTTGTGTTTCTACAAATTTCCATAATTGAGAAACAGTTAAACCACGCGTATGAAGTAATGAAAACAAAACCTATTCTGGCATTTTCATATTTTCCATCCTGCTCTGGCTGTTATTAATGAATATGTGCATAAATATGTCGATCACGTTTGTATTTCACAGAAATTATTAAATAACTGCTAATTATCAACCGAGAAGCTTTTAATTACAGTTCATGTAACTGATTTGTGCTGTTTGAACACAAATATCACACAGAATGTTGTTATTAAACAAACCTCATTAGAATGTAACTGTAAATGGTAACTTTATAATATTTTCTTAAATCAAAATAATTAACCATAAAATTAATTGCTTCTACAGACTTGTCGGAAAATTAAGATGGATGTTAGGAAAATGCGTAGTAGCGTCACACCCTCTTACTGTTAACGCAAGAGATGTCATGTATATAATCTTGTGCAATTAATAAAGAAACTGTTAGTTTCATGTTCCTAGGTCTACTTCTTTCTATAACAAAACTATCAAGACGTTGTGGCTAGAGAAGGATTTAAAGTCTCTTAAGTCATTGAAAAGTCTTTTCATAGACCGTATTTAATGGAGTTCGAGTTTCATCGGGCTGTGAAATTGACTCCTGTCTCTGAGGGTTTAGTGGAGTTGAGAGACATTCATTTTATAGTGGATAATTTGTCTTGTCTTGTAGAAATCTGTATTATTAAGCTGATTATAATTTTCTTTTGTTTTGCTCCGAGTTCTAATTAGACACAAATCTGCTACCTTCATAAGATTTTGTTTGCTTTTTCATTCCGTTCTTCTTTTTTTAAGCTCCTTCAAGTAGGAGGAACTATTTTACCTTAACAGATTTTTTTACAATTAACCGAATCTGAATGTTATAAAAATGGATTTTTGAATATATGAAGCTTAAACCTGGTGAATGTAAATTACGTTATGATTACTATCCGATTAAATGGCAATAAGTTAGCTTTTATGCCATAAAATTCCAATTAGTAGTAAAGCATAATCACTGTCATTTATCATCCAAGTGTAATTAAAAATCTTTATTAAATATAATTTTTAAAGCGCTGCTGATGCATTAACTGTTTTTGAATTCTTCCATATTCTGCTCACAATGGAGACGCATGCAAAATTTTTAACGAGCGTTTCAAAAATAATACTTAATGAAAGTTTGATCCGCTTTCATCGTGACTGTAAAAATATTTTATTAGCCATTATAAATTTTAATGAAAGAGAAAAATTACTGCCAAAGATGATGTACGAAGCTTCTGAAAATCTACGTCTAACAGAAGAAACAAACAGTTAATCCAATGGAACTGTCACGGGTATAATTTATCTTCTCCAAAAAGTTTTAGGAGAATTTTTTAAGTCACTGCCACAGGTGATGCATATTTGTCAAAGCTGTCTGTTTATCAATGCTGCTTACTTATTAACCTTATGTTCCTTCGGGATGGTACACAGTAAAAGCTGTTTTTGAGGTTGAATAATTAATGTAACCATCCTCGATGTGTTAAAATATGAAACTCTCTGGTTTTGTTTCAGTTTTACCGTAAAGTCTGTGATGGCACCAGTTAGTCAATTATTGGTATACTACGTCACACCACAGGGAGAACCCATAAGCGATGTCATTAGCTTTGATGTGAAACTTCTGCATCGACAAGTAAGTTTTGCGATAAAATTTTGAATTTCAAAGTATGTAAAGTTTGATGATAGGGCGAGATAAATTATTGGCATTCAAAATAGACTTTCAAATATAAGATGTGGTTTTCTGAAATTCGGTATAATTATGTAATGTTCATACCTTTCCAAAAATTGAATCATTTTCGGGAAATAGGGGTGAAGAGCGTTCATTTAGCGTATACCTGGATCGATGCCCAGCAATTTCAGTTTTTTATCAACAGCAAAATATTAACTTAACTCTAAAAATAATTAAAATTTTAAAATATTCATCATTACAGCTGAAAACTTATAAACTATATTTGATTTTCATTGCGTAAATTAACTTGAATATATTTAAATATTAATAATTATTAAATAACTGCATAAATAATAACTAAATTAAAATACTTCCAATAAAATTAGATTTTCAAAACCAGTGGTAATTTTTCAATATCAATAATTTAAGTGCAATTTATATTTAAAGAACCAAGGAAAATCAACCATATTTAAACACAAATTTTGCAGGCCTGTTAACCCCCCCCCCCGCCACGTTAATATTTTTACTTTTAACTCCCGAATCTACTAACGTAGAACCTGCTAGCTCCCAAATTTAATCCTAAATAATAAGTTTTTCCATAAATTAATATTTAAAATAAGGAACGGTCGGATCCAACCTTGCACAATTTGAAATATTTTGCAAGATTTCTCCGAGTAACCTACATACAGCTCCACCAAGCTTAGAAAGGACGCGGCAAATATGCCAACTAATTTGATAAAAATTTGAATGAACCAATGAACGTTGAGTTATTTCTCAAGTACATTCTGTTGTAAAAGTTACAAATTATTGCGTGTGTTTACATTTGTCGTGGTTTTTTGTGTTATTCGGTTTCGTGTTATTTTATAATTTATTCCAAAAGTGCTTTATTTAATATTTGCGGTAACATTTTTTACGTATTTCGTGACTGCAATTTGACAAAATAATTTATGGATTTTAAATATTCGAGCCGAGAAACTTCTTCATTTGAGTGTAC
The DNA here is from genome assembly GCA_958510855.1 of Rhagonycha lutea. Classification (NCBI taxonomy): domain Eukaryota; kingdom Metazoa; phylum Arthropoda; class Insecta; order Coleoptera; family Cantharidae; genus Rhagonycha; species Rhagonycha lutea. The sequence continues at coordinate 12,927,922 of OY294037.1, forward strand.
ATTTTTTAATTTTAGCAACGCCTGACACGCCCCTAAAGTCGGTTCTAACGTTGGTGGAGCTGTATTTTGTACTCCAAATTTTTGACGAACCTCTCTATTTTTACTTTCTCCACCTGTTAAGTAGGCCCTTTTGACTACTTCTCCCGTTGCTAGAGAGTAGCCCACCCATTTTTGTATTTCATTGCTTCGCGTGTTGCTCAAAGCGCATTGCTTTCTCCTTACTAAATTTTCGAATCTAATATGAGATATCTTAATTTAAAAAAAAAATTGACTTGATAGTTTTCGCTCCCCTTGCCTTAAAGCAGGGTAATTCAGATAATACAGATCATATTCATTTACAATTTTGTTTTAAAAATGAGAGCACAATTTGTTCATCATCATCATCATCATCCACAGGTTTTAGGCCGGTGGCCCGTTACGTCACTCTAATTGGTCGCTCCATCTCTTTTTGGGGCGGCCCACACTTCTTCTTCCACTCAGATTGTATTGGAACATTTGTTTTGTCAAACGAGTCTGGTCCATCCTGTTGATACTGCAGATGTTCAATTCATTTCTTATGTCAGTATTTCTTTTTCGGTCTAACCTTTGATATCCCGCCACTGAACGTAGGAATCTCATTTCTGCACTCTGGATTCGTCTTTCGTTTTCCTTAGTGATCGTCCAAGTTTCGCTGGCGTATGTTATACTTGGTACCGATATCGTCTTATAAAACTTCAATACATTATCCTGATTGGCTTTGCTCTTAAATGTTCTTCTTATTGTGCCATTTATGTAATTGAATTTCTCAATTTTTTTGGGTATATCAGCCTCCTCAAACATGGACATCATGCAACCTAAGAAGTCAAAAGATTTTACTTGCGCTATAGCCTAGTCATTGATTACAATTTTTGAGCGTATTTGTTCCTGTCCTAAGATTCATATAATCTTTTATACCTAATCCTTTATTCCGTTTTCGTTTGCGTTCCGTCATTATTAGATCCTATCCATTATCCGAGGCAAAATTTGAGTGAGCGAGAGTCAATTTATTTCCCTGTACAGGAGACTATCCTATAGCAGGTTAGATCGGTGAGGGGGATGCCCTTTCTGAGCTTCCAATCCAGCTCCCGGTTCGTCGTCTCCAGATCCGGTAGGAGTATTTTTATCTACCATTTACTGTAGATAGGTTATTATGGTTATACCGCCAATATTCGGTCATCAGTGCCTCGTTAGCGGAGCAGGGTGTACCACTTGCAGGTGAGGTTGACATTTGAGTGTGAGAGGCTATTATGTTCGCTTGCAACACATTAACACTCCACACAAACAAATTGTTTTATTCCTTATTTTTATCTGTAGTCCAGGGTTAATGAATAGGCTTAATTTTTGCATAGACTTAGATTTTTTGGTTCTAATTTAGTTTTCTGGCAGAAATAATTTGGGCATTCACTGCCTTTTTGAAGGAATGTGCTCAAATTCTAATTATCCATAGATTATCTCTTATAGCCAATCTGACGAGAAAAATTGCGATCTCAGCAAATTTATAGAAGAGAAATTAAATATTCCAGTTCGCTATGTAGTAATTTCATTTATTCGTTTTATCTATTTGGATGTTCTTCAATATCCACGTTAAAGTGGAGGTGTAACAAATATGCAGAAAAAAGGAAAAAAGTTCACACCTTAGTCCCGGTTTGTCCAGATATCGAGTTTAGCTCATAGTCTCAGATTCCCTTAAATTGGTCTATTTCCAAACAGTCTTCTTCGATATTTTAAAGTTATCTCTATGCGCTTCCCCTTCTACTTGATTTGAACAGGATTCAAATATAAAAATAAACCTTCAAGTTTTGAAAATTGGAAGCAATTGAAGCGTCACTGTCACTGTAAACATTGTACACTTATGACTGAACTTTTTAGCACTGTTTTTCTGTATCTTCCAGCTACTCCATAAAATTTTCCACGTTTGATGAATTATATTGTCATAATCATAACCAGGGCTCGGAAGTTATAGCACTAAAAAAGTGTAGTTTTAGCGCTTTAATATGCACTTAAAAACACCAAAATTAGCGCTATAAATAGCACTAAAAAAATAAAAAATATGCAAAATAAAATTGTCAACAACAAAATTTCAAAAAATTTTAATAAAAATTAATAAAAATTTTGTTTATTTTTAACCCTACAGAGCACACGTAAAAAAATCCCACCAGTGAAAATGTGAGGCTTGTCAGGCCCATACTTTAACAGGCCTCTTTTCATAGTTTGAGAATTTTTCAAAAATTTTTTATCTAGAAATCGATAATTGACATTTATAAACATAAAATATTTATTAATATTTCTGATAAAGTAACTACAAATTAATACAAAAGGCATTATTACGTAACATGCGCAGCGCATGTAAGTGCACAAAAATGAAACAGCGTATGCCTGTCAAGCCTCACGTATGTTCTGTAGGGTTAAATGAATTTTAGATTTTTCTCAATTTAATAAATTTTATAGAATACATTGTATTATATAAAATAATATGATGGTAAGGATTTTATGAACTACTACACGTAGGTACTTGGTCCGGCTTTGGAACATTTCCGATTCTACCGATTCGAATCCGATACGTCTGATATAATTTTAAAAATAAGCAAATTCTTGGAATATGTACATACCTATTATTTGAAAATCATAATACGTGTTAAAATATTATTACTTGTTTGTTTTCGTTGGCCTATTCGTATGATGCGGTCAAAAAAATTTTTTTCATTAACATTCTGCTTATTTCTTCAATTAATATGTAAAAATATGCCTGTAAATAGAACGTAAAACGCAAAAATAGCAAAATAGCATTAAAAACCTTAAATATGCAAAAATTAGCATTATAAAATTTCGTATACGGCATCAGGGAAGTGTGAAACAAATTTGTGTCTTACTTCGAATATTCTAGGACTCTCCAGAAAAAATATGCATTTGCTAGAACTTCCGAGCCCTGATCATAACCTATCTGAAAGTGGTTCTTTAACCTTCATCCGCTCGTGTATTTTGGAGTTGAAATTTGCCTTTTTGAATTTTCTCTCCCATTTCCTTCCAGAGCGTCAGGGAGAGGTGGGAAGGGCTTGTATTCTCTAATTTTATACTATTTCCTGCACTAGACCATCCCCGTGTTCTGTTTAAAAAATGCGTATGCGAGCGGATGAAGGTTAACAATAGCAGTTGGTACTAGTCGGTTTAATGCCACTAAATGCAGTTAGCAAGAAATTCCTTGTTTCATTTACTGCGAACCCCATGACTTCGGAGACTTTCCCAACCACTGATATATTAATTTCGCAGTATGTCCTTAGAAAATAGACCACGGTGTGAAGTTATGTGATCGCTGGTTGAGTTACGGAGCGGAAATTCTGGGTTCAAGTCGCGGACTTCGCAGAATTTCTTAGCCCGGCCTTCCGGTAGACATCCACACGCTGTGGTAAAAAATTTGTAGTAAAAGGAGTAGCAAAAGAGGATTAATCCACCTCGTGAAATGGATTGTAAAGACTTCAATAGAAGTGGCAATATTCCGACAGGAATAGAAAAGCCTGGTCCTACAGGTTGGGGGTTCTACGTCGGGCTTGCTCCTCGTCTAGGTAAAAAATGTAAAATGCTAACAAACCAAATTGCCAATTCGCAAGGTTGGTAGTTGGGTATCGGACAACGTCGCAAGACGTTTCAAAACCGACTTATTTATTTTTATAGAAAAGCCTATGATGATGATGATGATGATGATGTCTTTAGAAAATGATGTTCGACATTAGTTTCTGATGTCAAATTGAATTTGCTCTTGGTAATTCATCCCGAATACCAGATATTACCTATATTTGTTTTAAAATGGTCTGTGGTGGTTCCATCTCCAAATAGAAGTGGAAAAAGTTAATTTTTTCCTGAGCAATTAGTTTTGTGTCTTTGTTTTCCTTCTTAAATTCTATCACCATGATAAAACATCAGCATTCCTATGTTTTAAAGAATTTTACTTTTCAATTCAATGTTGAACAATAAACAATGTACTTACCACAAATTTCACATCCACGCTGATTAGTTTTGGGTCACTACCCCCCCCCCCAGTATCGCAGTTTGGATTACGCGAGCGTAATTCGCGAATTATTTCTGCGTGCAACTCGAACGATTGTCTGGCAACTAACTAAGAAAATATTCACCAATTTGGTAGTCTTCAAAATTAAACATGAAGGTCGTACAAGAATTGTAAAATATTTGACTCCAAAATCAATTGAGGAGTTAGGTGGAAAAAGGGCACTTCTCGAAAAGTGCCATTATTTCCAAGCCACATGTCGCCCTATTAAAATAAGAAACTACCTCACTAATGGTAGATTCCCATTATCCTATTCAATATTGTTCACAAAATCTTTGCTTAATAGGTTTTAGTACTTAACTAAATCTTCAAAGCTCCCTATTTCAAAATGATGTTTTCACAGAAGTTCCCTTTTTCCACCTAACTCCTCAATTATTATAGGACATATAATTTACGTAAACGCAGAACATTAAACACAAAGGAAATCAAATCTAAAATGCCCTAAGGGGAAATTAAGAAACAATGGAACCGACGTGCTATGTTCCGCAGTGTTCCTAATTTTGCAACAATTTTTAGAATTTATATTGCAATCAATAGGTAAAATTGCTAAAAAAAATAGCTGCTCGTCGAGCAATACTTACAATAACTTCATCAACTCCAAAAATGACAAATCGCGATAAAAGATGAAAGGATTTTCCGGTTTAATAAAATTTAAGATAATAATCCTGCCATAAGATGTATTTTTAAAGGATATTTTTAATAAAAAGTTCAAAATGAAGAGCTGAGATGCACCTTGTTTATAACCTATCTGTGGATAGAGGCTTCCCCTTAGCTAAAATTATTTCAGAAGAATCCGAATATTCGTTCATATAAACTCAACTATAACGACTTCACATAATAATCCTCTTAAATGTAGGTTGATAACAGCTATTCTTTCTTCTATTGTTAATATTCCACAACAAAGAACTTTATAGCCACCCGGTAATAAAAGTTTTAAAACTTACCTAAGTGGCAGAAAGCTTTCTTTGCTTTAGTATTACAAAAAAAATTTATTTTACTATATAAATAAAAATTCTCCCAGGGACGATAAAAATTATCTTCTGTAAAGGTGGTATAATCATACTAAATTTTAAAGGTTCTGCTACATTGTGCTCAACGTGAACATAATTTTGTTCGGAAGGTAGAAAAATCTACCTATTTATTTTCTTTAATTTGTGTTTCTATTTCGTTCTTGGGATATTTGAAAAAGTAACACATTAAGGATTTAGACGTCCTAAAAACGTATTCCTGTTTTATGGATGGTAAAGCGTCGCTTAGCATGTCAGAGGTGCCGGATATCGATGCTCGGCACGTCCAAATATTTTTTAATTCTTATTATATTAATCGGAGAAGAAATAAATTGTAATTTATTAAAATGAAAGATCGACTAATTAATTGTAATGTTGTAAACCATATAAGCTATTTAGTAGCCACACAGCTTACGATAGCTCTGAAATGACCACTAATGTATTATTGGATCATTAAAAATTTACGTCTTTTTGGTTGGCGTAACAAATAGTTTCATTATTTTAAAAGTAAGTTAATCAAATTTTAAATGAGATAATAAATTTTAAAATACCCCACTTTTTATCAACCTACGTGACATTAAAAAATTTTGCAATTTATACTTTCCCACTTTTTCCAGCTTCAAAATGTATCTTGATATTAATGTTGCCACTGCTGAAAATTACAGTGAAAGTGATTTTGATATTTAAACTTATTAATTACTCCAGTTATAAAAGTTAATGGGAAATGATTACTCTAAGCAATCTAAAGCTTCAGCAATGTAATTAACTACTTAATTTAAAAGGAAAAATAATTTTTACAACGCGTAGGTCAAGTAAAATTGTGTTCATTGGAGGGTGGGTTTTCGCATAACAATAACGGATTAAATTTTATAACATGGAAGTTAGAAAACCACGAAGTATGAATAAGAGTAATGCTAGTAACTGCTGGCTTTATAAACTTGCATAATGAAATATTTAAAGTACAACAAAGAATTGAGCTGCTAAACAAATATAATTATTCTAACGAATGTACTCAAAACTTTGTTTAGTAATTGTTAATAATTTAAAACCGAGGTAAAACTTTTCATGTGTCTATTATCAAAATTAAACTTGCTTTTTATTGTTATTACTCGACGCTCCAAACTTTTCTTTTACACAAAAGACAACAAAATGTGATATTATGTTAGTTTTCTCTTTTTGACGACTACTTACATAAAACTTTTCAAGGTCTATGTCAACTTAGAAGAAAAGGAATGGTGGCTTCCGGGTCAAAGTTTAGACTTGGAAGTTATTGCCGAACCTTCATCGTTGGTTTGTCTTCTTGGGGGACGCTCCCGAGGGAGTTCCGATATAAAGTTTGACCCACGTATAAGGTTACAAATTCTCCTAAACTTTTAAACTTGCAATTTTACCTTAAAAATTTACAGCGAGGAAAGAACGACGACAAGCATCACAGGAGAAGTCGACTTTTTAGAAGCCGGAGTTTCATTTTTTCAACGTCAGTGCGTAAAACGAGCTGATTCAGGAGTTTCAGCGGTTTCATATCGACAGAGAGGTTCCGGAGCTGGCCCTTCTAATCGAAGAAGGCCTCCTGAAAGCTTAGTCGGAGGAGCACCATTCGATCAATTGTGGCTTTGGAAATGCTTCAATTATACGTAAGTTTTACAAATTTACTGTTTAATTATTGCAAAATTGAACTTTTATCTCTTTCGATCTAATTGTGACGAATGGTTTTTGTTCATATTACGGTGAAAATTTACTAACACATAAGAAAAAAACTACCATTTAAGATCATCTTATCGTAGTAATTTACAACAATTACTGTGTTAATTACATTTTGAAATGAAAATGAGAAAGGGAAAACGTATATTTAACATTTTAAGCGCTATAAAACGCTCCCCATCTGCTCGACTAGAGCAGTAAATGGTGTGAATTGTAATTTATATAACCACATCCATCTATTGTGCATACCAATAATTTTTCCACTGACAGTGCTTTAAATTTACAGTCTTCTTGGCCAGTTTTGTTTGTGGCTCGTTAATTTGGTGTGGCTACGAAGGAAATTCGTTCCAAAATTTATGTTCCGTCGCGGTATATTATATGTGTGCTAGTCAGTGTTACAAATGATGAATGATTTTAGTTCAAGATATTCAGAATTCCTGATTAAAATTTAATATTAAATTGTAATATAAAAGCTTCCACTTATTATTCGCTGAAAATTGAAAAATCGCTTAAAAATTAATCAAGTTCTGAAATGAAATTATTGGATTACACGTTTTTTGTTTTAAAAACTCAGGTGTGTTACTGAAATTTTCTTTTAATACATTTCCGAATCGACTAATTCTCGTATTTCTTTTAAGGTTGCTTTTATTATTATTGATTGTCTTAAGATTGCGCTTTTCCAATTTTCTGTTTATCGTAAAGCCTGTTAGAAAACCTAGATCTAAAAGCATAATATAGATATGAAAAATTCAACAGAAATACATTACAATGCTGTGTCTGAACTTCTTATTTTATAATATACTAAAAGTTCGCCATGAAAATTTTTTCCTTGTTCAATTTTCACATAAAATCTCGTTCAGTAGAGTACCACTTTCTGGTCGTATATTCCCTAAAGAAACATATCAACTTCAATTAAAATGAATGTAATTTCCATACTTAAAAAAACCAGCAGAATAGCGAAAAGTTAAAGATAGAGTAGAAGCAGGTTGCCGGTTTCAGTTTATCGGTAGCGACAATCCAACCTAGTAACAATGGAAGTGCTTACAGTGCAATCACGTAAAAAAGCACCGAGTGGCTGTCGGCGCTGGTATTTATGGAATTAAGTATTCGCAGTGCAAGCAGGTTTTTTTAAGCACCGACTTGTTGCGATTAAAACTCTCACAATTGAAGTTCTGGAGATATTTAAACCAAATACTGAATGGAAGTATTTGGGACATAGTACACACTTGTTTTCCGATGCGGGTGAAACTAATAAAAACTTTACGAACTAACATTTCCTCCAGGACAAATCAATAAATCAATACTTCATTAATAAAAATAATTAATTTTTTGACAACAACAACATTTTCGAATTTTTTAGAATATTATAATAAAATCAATGATACAGGATTGATGAAAATTAATAAAACAAGTAATATTTTGCGTTTCAGAACATTTTATTTTTTTTTTAGTATTTGCTCCGCAAAATGGTTACTTTGGAAACGGTTTCGAGTCCGCAAACTTCTATTTTAGCGGCCTAGTACTTTAAATTTTAAAGTACTGTAACTTTTTTTTTATTTATTAATTGGTTTTATGTATAATTAATTATACGCAAGTATACAAATTAATCAATAAATTAGAAAAAATAACACTATTTCGAAATGTGAAAATGAAAATGACCGTTTTTGGCATATTTGAAGTTTTTGTCTGAAAAAGAAACACTTTCCAAAGCGAATGTTGAAGCTTCAGCTCCTTGAGTTCGAGTACGAATGACTTCTTCAGTAACAGACATGTTAGTGGTAGACTCAGAAACTCAGATGATGATTCGCCTTGTTTCTGGCCCAAAATTAATTTTGACACCTATCGTTCAAATATTAAACATTAGAAATGTAAATAAAAATGTAATTATTAAAATACCTTTCGTTTTGTCTCTAACGATTCTTCAATATAGCTTTCTGCCCATCTTCATTTACAGCGGTAATGCCGTTTTCTTTATTCCAGCTTTGAAATATTTCGTATTCCTTCTCGTATTGACTACGAGATTTTTTGGTAGCAAATCTAGGACAATATTCTTTGCCCTTTCGGTAATTGATGTTGGTATATTTACATCGATATCACTCATTTTTCACAATAGAATTACTTCAAAATTATAATTGTAAATTATATAAGGCTAATTTTAGACACAAAACTAACACACTAATATTTTTGAGTATTAACAAACGATGCATCGTTAATAAATAAATCGGTTGCTATGAAAATTTTCAAACAGCCTTCTAATACACTTCCGTATTAATGTCAATTTAAAATGAATATTTTATTAATTCAAAAAAATTCTTTTTACGGAACTAATACTAAAAAACGTTGTATGCAACACTTACGCAAATGGTTTTAGCAGACTCATCTTCATATTACGGACTCGGCTGACGCCTCGTCCGGAAACATTACGATTCGTCCGCTAAAACCATGTTTTGCGTACTTATTACATAAAATACTATTTTCTAATGTTGTCAATGGCAACGTACTTTATAGAATTATAATGTAACGTTGTCAACGACAACGTATTTTATAGGAAATAAAATACGTTAAAATTCTAATTTTTATATTAGTGTTAGAAAAAATATTGAAGACAACGCATGTTTTATAGATTAAAAATCAATCCTCACTCCCTACGGTTGTTCGGATTTAAACTACGACATCGATTTTTAAACAATCTATAAAACACTAGTTGCCTTAATAGCTATTTAACTACTACATCATTAACAGGCATTTAACCCTAATTATTAATCACTCGACAGGTGTCCCCCCAAAACAATTTTTCACATTTTTTGATTCTACTCGATAAATGTAAAATTTTTAAACAGGTTATTGTATCTTTTCACAATTTCTCCGGTTGGAACATTCAAACTATTGACAATTCTTTTGTTTTCGACTTCCAAAAGCCTATCCCAAAGTTCGATCAATTTGTTTTTCTTTTTGGGCATAAAGGGAGGTTCTTGTGTTTGAGTCAGAATGCTTTTCCAGCAAGTGGTCCGAAAAAAGTCCTCTTCCATAATTTTCGAAGCACCTTCTGCACCCAACCTTTCCTTTGGGTCGGCTTTTAGTAACCCATTAATAAGTTTCTTCGCTGAAAATGTCAAACTATTTGGAAGATTATATTTGACAGCTATAATAGTTTCTGCTAGTACTGTACGATCTTTGTTACTAAAAGGTTGTCTTCCTGTTAACAATGTGTACAATACGATACCTAACGCCCACCAATCGACTTCCTTTTTGTGCTGATTTCCTATGTACATTTCCGGTGCCATGTAAGTCAAGGTGCCTAACCGACAATTACTTGCCTTGTATGCGCTTATTCCAAAATCTGTTAATTTGATATATCCGTTGGAAGCAAGTAAAATATTTTCCAATTTTATATCCCGATGGATGATGCCTTGAGTATGTAAATATTCTACTGCTAGAATCATTTGGGACATGTAAAAAGCAGCAGAAGCATCCGACAGACATTTCACTTTATCTAAATAACCCTGCAAATCTCCTTCACTTGCATATTCTAGCATCATGTAAAGGTACCCTTCATTTTGGAGAGCATAATTCATCTTAATTATGAAAGGATGGTTTAGACGTGTTAATATATCCTTCTCTCTTACCGCATTATCCACGAATGATGATTTACCTTCCCGTTTGCGGCTTATGGAACGACGAACAAGAAACTCCTTTGTCATAACCTTCATGGCATATAATTGGTTTTTATCTTTGCCGTTTAGTTTGCGTACTTTGAACACTTTTCCAAAGCCTCCTGAACCCAACAAATCAAGGACTCTAAAGGAATCAAGTGATACACTTGCACTGGCTTCATTAACACTCGTCATATTTTCAATTGTTTAAAATAATTTTGATGTTATAATATTTCTTTTTTCTACCTTTATAGAGGTAAAGCCGTTTATCCAATAAAATGATAATCGGATGAGCCGATATTAAATATTTGTTAGACATGTTGCTGAATCAGATTTCTAGCGCAACTCTTAGCAAATGAAGATTTAGCAAACATAGACTCGATAAGGACGACATTACACTATTTTTACCACCACTTAAAAATGTATTTGTCCCGCCAAATTTTAAATAAGAAAAATTTTAAATTTCATTTATTGTATGGAATTTAGAAAAAAATAGTACATTTTAGCGTACTACACTGAGTCAGAAAGTACAAAAAACGCCATTTTGAATGCTCTTATGGCAGCTCCTGGCACATCAATTTTCAAAATCAGGTTTTTTCGCATAGTTGGCAATTTGAACCTTTCGGCCGTAAGAACTTCACACTCGCCTCAAATTTGGCATTTTTATTAAGAATATGGTAGTTTTTCACACATCATAACTGCCTTCCGATATTGTGATTTTATCTGGCTAGAATACAACTCGCTGCCAAAGAGATTGGACGTTGTAACGTTGGATGTTGAGCGTTAATTTGTTTTGGGTTGAGAAGATGTCAGCACTTTTGCTACCTGAACATGGAAATATCAGGGCTATGTAGCAACTCAAGATCGAAATGCCCCTTTGGCTAGCTCATAGTAGGCAAGAAATAAAATGATGTGCCAATCTCCCTTGTAGCAATAATTGTGACTTTGGCCACAAGTATGCCGCTTATGCCTGATGGTCTAAAGGCAGCTCGCTTTGTGTTTTTTACAGTAACTTCCATACTATATAAATTCCATACAATAAATGAAATTTAAAATGTTTCTTATTTAAAATTTGGCGGGACAAATAAATTTTTAAGTGGTGGTAAATATAGTGTAAATTCCGTCCTTATGGAGTTTGCGTTTGCTAAATCTTCATTTGCAACAGCAACCGATTATTATCATTTCATCGGATCAACGTTTTTATCTCTAAGAATGGAAGAAAAAAGACTTATTATAACATCAACATTATTTAAACACCCAAACATAATTTACATTTTGCTAGTTACCAACTTCAAAATAATTTTATATAGTGCTTATAACTTCAATATATTACATCAAGAAATTATCAACAGCTGAAAACATGACGATTATTAATGAAGACAGTGCAAGTGTATCACTTGATTCGTTTAGAGTGCTTGATTTGCTGGGTTCAGGAGGTTTTGCAAAGGTATTCAAAGTACGCAAACTACACGGAAAAGATAAGAACCAATTATATGCCATGAAGGTTATGACTAAGGATTTTCTTGTTCGTCGTTCATTGCGTTGCAAACGGAATGATAAATTATTATTAGTGGACTAGGGGGGCTCCGCCCCCCTGGCCGCTGCCGCGGCCCAACCCCACAGGGCCGCTTCGCCCTTCGCCCTGAAGTTATAAAACTTATATCCATACAACATTTTTTATGTCGCTTTCACTTTGAATTTGTATTCCATCCTTCGCTCGACATCTTGAAATGCTACATATAACTGTCCATGACTAAACAAAGGCCTATCGATGTATATTGAAGTGTTATTTTCCACCCTTAAATATTAAATATCGAATTTTCAAATCTTCTTCGTAAAATTCCAATTTGGGTGGAGAAATCATCTTCTTACCCGGCTGGCTCAATCGGTTATCTTTCAGTATCGCCCACTATCAAGCGACTTTGTATACCTTTTCCGAAATAATTCCACTTGCATTTAGTATAATTCACAAAATTTTCTCTTCTAAATTCTCAATCTAAAAGAAATAACACTCCTTCAAACTTTACTTGTCATTTATTCTCAAATAAATCAAATTTTTACAACTAAAAATCGTCAGAAATCAAAATGTCGACCGTCCACGGTTGGAAGGCGTACGCAAGTCTTCTTCTTCACTGCTCGTGCTCTCTCGGCTTCCCCGAAACCGCGAAACATACAAAATTCAAATTATTTACAAAAACTCAAGCAAACCATTTCCTTATTCAAAAAATTACACGACAGCAATCCTTCCTGGCTTATGCAGAAATCCAGGAGGGATTTCAAGAAAGACACATAACGTCGTGCTTTTGGAATAAGTAGCAAATTCTCTAAATCAACATCTTCAAATATAAATAACAATATTCAAAAGTAAATAATAATTAATTAAAGCGGCAAACTAATTTACACACCTAAATTAATTAATTAATCAACATCCCGAACTACCTATCTTGACGAATGATCACTAAACAATTCATAAATGACATCCAAACTTCTTTGCAATAATAGCAATTTCTTAGATAACTCGATCCAAAACTTTCTTCGAAATAACTGCAAATCTTTTTATCCTTCCAAATTTTATTCCATAACTTTTCAAAGCTCCTTCTTTTTCCGTTACGGACCTTTCATAATTTCGATTCTCTTCTAGTGTTCTGCAATTTCATTGTCATCTTCAATCTTCATATCGACCCTTATTTAATAAAATCCTTCAATACTACTTAATTTTTAAAATTTCCAACTAACAATTTCATCTCCTTAAATAATTTCATCAATTTTGCTACATTTTAAAGCTGTAGCTTTATAAAAACTTTTTTAAATATGCAATACACATCATTTAAAACTCTTTTACCTATTTCTTTACTAATCATCCAATTTCAATTTTCGTAGTGACAAATTCCTTCAATAACCATCAATTTTCAAATTAAATTTTTCCATTTGATAGCCATAAACGCTAATTTCAAATTTACTATTATAAAATGCAGCAATTAATTAATCCATTTTTCAAATTTTCAATTTTTGGAAGCACTTTTACTTTCTCAAATTTTGTTATACAATTTATAAACTTTCCGTCTGCTTATCTTTCGAAGATTGTCCTTTTCACACTTGTTACATTGGTTATTATTAACTTGTTCGAATTTCTATTGCCTTTTATTTAATTATGATTTTCAGTTTTATCATGATGTGTAGTTCCTTCTTTAAATTTTAATATTTACAACCTTTTTTTTAATTTTATCAAAACACATTTAGTTCCATTCATTTTCCATTTAAATCGCGGTTATCCTTAAATTTGTTCAATCTTCTTTATTCGTCCGTGGTTACTTTTCATATTTGATTAGATTAACCACCCTCCATCTTGATCGCCGATACTGCCACTTTTCCAAAATGACCTTCATTTTGTTTTCCATGACGTCTTCCTTTTTAAAAATACGTTTCTTTTCACCAAACCACTGTTTCTTTATTTTCTTCTTCTTGAACCCAACTCTTCTTTTTCTAAATACCAAATTACTTTGTTGGACGGCATATCCTCTTCATCCTTTATTTCATCCTTCCAAAACTGAACTGCTGAACAACTGCTGAACGGGGAACATCATTTCCATCGGAAACCATCTTCGATGAAGTAATCATGTTCGTATTAATTTTATTTTTCTTCCTTTTACAATAATTATTGTTATACCTTCTTTCAAAATTACTTTTTCGTCCACGTTTCATCTTTCGCCATTTCATTCGTCGCATCTGTGTTCTGGTGAATATCCGGGCTTTTTTATTAATGCCGCCGGTATGACCCGTTTCTTTATTTACTTCTCCTTCCATTTTTTCATTTCTCAAGTCTTCTTTATTTTCATTTTTCTCAATCTCTTCCGATAGTTGCACTTTTTCTGCTAAAGTTTCTCCTTTTATTAAACTTATTTCTTCCTTCTTATCTTCTAGTTCTTCCTCATTTTCATTTTTTTCATAATTGGCACTGCTGATTGTTCTGCTCAATTCTTCACAATATTTTACCCATTCTTTTTTGTCCTCGATCCTATTCTTTTCCCTCTCTCTTTTATCTTCTATTCTATTCGTTCTTCTCTCTCTCCTGTCTTCAGCCATTTGCTCTATCAGCTGTTGAAGCCTCCAGTCAATTTAGCCAAGTAGCCATGGTCAAACTTTTCTTACTAAAAATCTCAGGGTGGCAGCCGGTTCTGCGATGAACATTTACAACCATAAACTAATCATCCCAAATTGAATTCAAAAAAATGTTCACCAAATGCCGCACGTTCGGGTAGCCAAGTTGAAGTGTTATTTTGCACCCTTAAATATTAAATATCGAATTTTCAAATCTTCTTCGTAAAATTCCAATTCGGCCGAAGAAATCACCTTCTTACCCGGCTGGCTCAATCGGTTATCTTTCAGTATCGCCCACTATCAAGTGACCTTGTACACCTTTTCCGAAATAATTCCACTTGCATTTAGTATAATTCACAAAATTTTTTCTTCTAATTTCTAAATCTAAAAGAAATAACACTCGTTCAAACTTTACTTGTCTTTTATTCTTAAATAAATCAAATTTTTACAACTAAAAATCGTCAGAAATCAAAATGTCGACCGTCCACGACTTGGACGGCGTACGCAAGTCTTCTTCTTCACTGCTCGCGCTCTCTCGGCTTCTCCGAAACCGCGAAACCGCGAAACATACAAAATTCAAATTATTTACAAAAACTCAAGCAAACCATTTCCTTATTCCAAAAATTACACGACAGCAAACCAACTTTGTTAAAGCTCTGCTAGCATAACAACAGATCCTATTTTGAGTTTTAATTTGTGTACCGGAAAAGCAGGGAAATTCAAGGAATTTAAATATTCGACTTCATATTCCAACCGAATGTCCTCATCTGTTTGATCGACCCCTCGATGTTTAGCTGTATCTTCAATTAAGTAGGTATGAATCTCGCCCTCGACCAAATTTAATATTTTATTGTTAAGTGTGCGAACATCATCATTGTGGCAGGCTAATATAATTCTGTCGGAGAGATCGGCATTAGAAGCAATTGAATTGCTGTAAATGTCCTGAATTATATTTGTAGATTTCCAGCTATTCGGAACTTTCAATAATATAATGCTGCTTGGCCACATTGATGTTGACTATAAAGTAAAATTGACTATTTCCACAGGTAAAACTTGACGAAAGTCACCACCGAAAATAACAAATTTGCCACCAAACGGATTTTTGCATTTACATAAATCTTTCAATCTTTGTGTTTTTGCGTCGCATGGTTTTATTGCCTTA